>OX393554.1:37357092-37977092 GCA_947650365.1 Chamaelirium japonicum
GTCAGCAGAGAGGATGTCCGGAGTAAGCTAAGAGGGTTCATCGACCCATGTTTGCGGCACAACTGCCCCTCTGATTTAGCCTTTGCCATGGCTGAACTGGTGATGCGCTGTGTAGCCTGCGGGCCTGCTTCTCACCCGACCATTACAATCATAAGTCCTCGGGAGTAAATATTCCCTGATCAGTCCTTGTAAAGGAAAGCAATCATAACATCAAGAAATCAAATTCTAAATAACAAACATATAAATATTATATATATATATATATATGTATATATACTAGTTTCCTATGATAGTGTTGTAGGTTAATACCATATGCTATATGGTGAATTCGTTACACTAGAAGGTTTAGAATGTCGTATTTTTATAAGGATAATCACCTTACCTTGGATAGAGCATCCACAAAAAACCAACACATGTTGAAAATTCTAGAGGCATCAAATGCTAGAAGATTTTCGCTTTGCCTCTGGACCGCCTGACTGCTTTTTGAATATCAAATATAATGTTCAAAACTAACGGTTACATTGAACGACCGATAAAGCTTCTAAGATTTCTACTTTTAGTACAACGTGCAATAGTGTGACCGTGTGAGTGAACTTTTGAAGGATCACAATGAAAGCCTTCTAATCCAATGCTATATATATATATATATATATATATATATATATATATATATATATATATATATATATATATAGGGTAAAGGCGTTTTGGAATTTGATGAAATTTGGTGAGGGTGTTATCTAGGGTAAGATAATCATTGTCATCAATTTTCATCAAATTCCAAAACTTCTAGGGTCATCAAATGGTAGAAGCAAAACTAACAGTGACTGTGGACGGTAGATAAAGCTTTTATCATTTGATGACCCTAGAAGTTTTGGAAGTCGATGAAAATTGGTGAGGATGGTCATCTTACCCTAGACAACACCCTTACCAAATTTTATCAAATTCCAAAAATCCTAGGGGGATCAAAATAAGGGCAGCTTATTTTCTCCACCCGTAGCTCACAGCTCACTATCACATTCCTCATATATATATATATATATATATATATATATATATATATATATATATATATATAGAGAGAGAGAGAGAGATGCTATAATGCGGCATCCGGTAAGTGCGGCATCGCACCGCAGCCGTCTGATGCACCGCTGCGTGCATGCGATGCACGCAGCGCGTGCATCAGACGGCTGCGGTGCGGTGCCGCACGTACCGCATGCCGCATTATAGCATGCCCATATATATATATATATATATATATATATATATATATATATATATATATATATATATATATAATATTTCAGGGTTTTGTGGGGGGGACAAACATTTAATTGAGTCGAGAGACAAACCCTAAGAGATAAACATAGTCGTTCATTGCTATTAGGGCGAGTGTCATTCACTTGAAAGATATAGATTAACAGCTGTGATTGATCCGATCAGTCCTCAAAAAATGGAAGGTGATTAATACCCGTCCGGACCCATCAGAGCTGGGTTAAAAATGGAAGGTGATCAATACCGACAACTGTGCTATTATCTCTATCCCTTCTTCACAGTCGTTCGTTTAAACGAGCTCTCCTTACTCTCCTCTCTCCCTCTTTTATTCCAAACCTTACCCCGTTCCCGACCCCCACCTCCACCTCTCTCTCTCTCTCCTCCAATCCACTCTTCTTCTTCTTCGATCCACAGCCGAGTAGATCCACAACCGGAGAGAGCTGGATTCAGCTCCCCCTCCCCTGGATCGGGGATAGCTCAGCAGAGCAAGAAGGCGGCATAGCCGGGGGTCTCGGATCGGGTGGACCCAGTAGCCAAGGAGGGGATGGATCCAGAGCCACTCCCCCATGTTCTCCTCTCTCTCTCTCTAACTGTTCAGCCCGTCCCGACTCTCTCTCTCTCTCTCTAACCGATAGGCACTCCGAGCCCTCTACCTCTCTCTCTCTAACCCCCCGACCCCTCCACCTCTTTCTCTCAGCCCCCCCGAGCCCTCCACCTCTGATGGCAGTAGGCGAAGGGGCACGGATCAAATCTGATGGCAAGTCGTCGGAGCTGTTCAGATCTGATCTCAATTCGGCAGCAGTGGACCGGCGCGGATCTGATCTCAGGGCTATTTTTCGTCGTCGGGGTCATTGCTGGTGGGGTTGGGATCGTCATCAACGAGGTCTGGAGTCTCTCTCTCTCTCTCTCTCTCTCTCTCTCTCTGTGTGTGTCTAACTTTGCCCCCCCCTCTTTATTTTAACATCATTTTTTTTGCAGGGCTCTTCCATCGCCGTTACAGTAAGGAGGGAGATCTCCAGTCCGGCAGCCATGACCGCAGTAAAGAGGGAGTGCGTTGATCTTCCTCCGTTCGAACCCATCTCAAGATTTTTCTTTTTCTTTTTGTATCCATTACCCATTTCTTTTAGGGTATGTAAATAGTTCGCATCAACGAATCAGGAGTTGGATCAGCGGATTCCCCTATTCAATCTCCCGTCCAAGATTCTATGTCATGTTCACGTTCAGCTGCAGGTGAACTGCTCTCTTCTTTCTTAGGTCTCTGTTTTTCTTATCAAGTTTTGTTACGGAAAAAATTTCTAAGGTAGTAAGGTAAGACCATATATGCCTCTGATCCCCCCCGCCATCAACTGTAAGTGAAAACAAGTTGTCATTCTCTCGGATGATTCAAATCAAAGCTACTTTGGGATGCTATTGTTAAACATATGGCTCTGATTACCCCTCTGATCTGTATGCAGCGGACTTATGTTCATGATCGCGAGTACTGCCTCTACCGGAAACCTTATCAATCTTAGTACCCGTGGTGGATGGATAGCTTGAGGATGGAGGTATCAATGATCCGTTGCTGAGAGATGCCCAGACTCGGCAATGGTCCATGTGCCGCAGAGTGCCAGTTTTTTTAAAAGACATGGTATCCTTATAGGAACTATGTTTGGTTTGTCATTCATTTCTAAATTCTGTGAGTTCTTCATCTGTTAGATTGTGTTCTTGAATTTGCTCTGCTTTTAAATTCTTTGTTTTCAAAATTGGTCTTTTTGTTATTTAAGTTATGGATGCCTATATCAAATATCAGGTAATATAATCGAATATTTTTAGGGGAAGCAATAAAATCAGGCTATGTGCACATTGTTCAAAATCTTAGTCTGAGCTTTTAAATATGGTTTTTCTTTTCGGATCCTTTTTATTTCAGTTGAGGGCAATAAATATTTTTTTGTATCTGAGTTGCTTAATTGGATCGACGATGGTAGTCTATTTTTGGTATAATTTGATTGCAAACTTCAGTTATTTAAAGAAAAAGGTCGAGATTTAGAACGACTTTTTTATCACATAGAACGACTGTGATGAAAGAAGTTGTAATTTTCTCTGACATTGGATTAAATTGAAAGAGCCTGTTATATTGAACGATGTTGCTATGATGAAGTTGCCATTGGATTAAATTCTCTCTGACATTTGAAAGAAGTTGTAAATTTTTTGAGGTTGTAATTCTTAAATTTTCTTTCATTGGGCATATAAATGTAATTCTTTTGAGGTAAATATGTACACAAAAATGCTATTTGAATGTACAACGGGCAGACTCCCGGACAAATCATTGAGATCGGTAGGGAGCATCAGGCAGGGCTCGGTGGGTTGGCCGATGCACTGAGGGCTTGCCCACGCCCCCCATCTCCGCAATATGTTCACGAGTATGTTCCATTGTATGCTTAAATAGCAGTGCTCATATGTATATCATGGCATGGAACGGGAGACATGTGATGGAGTGCATCAGGTTGTGATTCGCTGAAGAGACCATCATAGTCATTCTGAGAATCACTAGCCTGTTGCTATAAATGTGACATCTGTTGCGAAGCCTGCGAAGATGTGGGTTCAAAATACTGGAACAAAATCACTAGCCTGTTGCTCCAACCTCTTTAAGGAGTTAGGACAAAATCATTCTCAGGGCCAACCTTTGCACGGTGCTGCATTTGCTCATGACCGAATTGGGTTCTGCCACATCGTCCATTAGATAGAGAATTACACGGAGAGAGCAAACAAAAAAGGGTAAAGTACACTTTGCCTCCTGATGTTTAGCTCAAAAACACTTAACCCCCTGTAGTTTATTTTGTTCCAAATCACTCCCTAAAGTTTGAAATGTAAGCACATTACCCCCTGTTGTCAACTACTTAATTTCCTTATTTGGTAATTATTATCTGATCAAAATTGAATTGAAGGAAGGCAAAATATAGTTTTTTTAACTATATGGGGGTTAAGTGTTTTTGACCTAAACTTCAAGGGGGCAAAGTTTAATTTATCTAAAAAAAAATTCTACATGGGACTTTTGTTGAAGATGCTAAGTGAGATATTTGCACCATTGATTTAACACCACATTCAATCCAAAATTGATATATCAGTGAATTATTTTAAAAAATGAGAAAAAAGGATAAACATTGCTCACCGACGAATTAGGCTGTTTTCATCAAGTGTGGACTCCACAATCGAATATGAGTGCCCCTAGCAATTATGGGCATTGTCGAACCAATTTCACTGCCCCGTTTGAGTGCCGACATACTCGAGAATTATCATCACTCACGAAATATTATCAAATGTCTCAAAATACTATCACCGCTATCGAAATATTGTTATCACATTTGAAATATTGTTCTGTCTTGAAATATTATTACCGATCTTGAAATGTTTTGTTGTCACCTTCAAAATAGTTTTCTTCCTCAAAATTTTGTCATGCCCTCAAAATTTTGTTACACCCTTGCCGAATGTGCGTGCCGATAGGCACGGGCATTACTAGTATATATATATATATGAGCATGCTATAATGCGGCATGCGGTACGTGCGGCACCGCACCGCAGCCGTCTGATGCACGCGCTGCGTGCATGCGATGCACGCAGCGGTGCATCAGACGGCTGCAGTGCAGTGCCGCACTTACCGCATTATAGCATCTCTCTCTCTCTCTCTCTCTCTCTCTCTCTCTCTCTCTCTCTCTCTCTCTCTATATATATATATATATATATATATATATATATATATATATATATATATATATATATATATATATATATATATATATATATATATATATAGGGGAGGGATACTCTTACTCATGGCCTCTTACTCATATAGTTACCTATGATCCGGACCGTCCATTAGATCCCGACGTACGGTTCGGATTAGATGGGGAGTTAAAGCAATGGTGTCCGCATTAAATGCGGGCTTTTAATACGGGCATTTAATGCGGACACCATTGCTTTTAACTCCCCATCTAATCCGAACCGTACGTCGGGATCTAATGGACGGGCCGGATCATAAGTAACTATATGAGTAAGAGGCCATGAGTAAGAGTATCCCTCCCCATATATATATATATATATATATATATATATATATAGGGGACGGGGAGCCTGGACCTCAGGTGCAGCGTTAACGCTGCACCGGAGCCCCAGAGCGCGCCAAGTGTCGCAATCCCCATCAAATCCCGCGCGGTCCGCCCAAAATTCCGCTCAAAATCCCGCTCAAAACCTCAGCCGTCTGATCCTGTCTGATCGACTAGACCTCAGCAACCAGATCCCGTGCACGCAGCCCGCTCGATTCGATTCGATTCCCATCCGTCCGATCGATGGGAATCGAACGGACAGGAAACTTTTTCGCTAGTACTGTAGCGGCTACAGTAACAGCGAAAAAGATTTCGAGTCGTCTGATTCCCATCGATCGGACGGATGGGAATCGAATTAACACACAATTGGTTCGGTTCGATTCCCATCCGTCCGATCGATGGGAATCGAACGGACATGAATCTTTTTCGCTGTTACTGTAGCCGCTACAGTAACAGCGAAAATGATTCATGTCCGTTCGATTCCCATCGATCGGACAGGTGGGAATCGAACCGAACCGAGCGCGCTGCGTGCACGGGATCAGGCGGCTGAGGTCTAGTCGATCAGACGGGATCAGACAGCTGAGATTTTGAGCGGGATTTTGGGCGGGCCGCGCGGGATTTGATGGGGATTGCGATACTTGGCGCGCGCTGGGGCTCTGGTGCAGCGTTAACGCTGCAGCTGAGGTCCAAGCTCCCCGTCCCCATATATATATATATATATATATATATATATATATATATATATATATATATATATATATATATATGAAAATGGATTCCTATGGCATGTCATAAGGAGTACCATACGACATATGATGAATTAGTAATACTAGAACATTTAGAAGTTCTGATTTTTTATGAGGATGATCACCCGATCTTAGATAGGATACCCATGTATGTATATGTGTGTGTGTGTGTGTGTATATATATATATATATATATATATATATATATATATATATATATATATATATATATATATATATATATATATATATATGGGTCAGGATCAGAGGACACTGTTTTTGCACTCAATTATTTACATCGATTTTCAAATGATTGGATAGAGGTTTCAGAAGTTGTTGATTTTTTGTGAGCATATTCACCTTGTCTTAGATAGCATATCTACAAAAACTCAGCACATTCTAAAGACTCTAAGTACATCAAATCGAAAAGGCTTTGTCAACCATCCATTTTAATCGTTAATTTGAAGAGCACATTTGATAAGCCTAGAGGCTTTAGAATGTGCTGATTTTTGCACTCAAATTTTTACACCGATTTTTAAATCATTAGATAGAGGATTCTGATGTTGGTTTTTTAAAAATCGGTGTCCCCCAATCCTGACCCTATATATATATATATATATATATATATAGGGTCAGGATCGGATGACCCAGCAAATTTTGACCCATTAATAACCCAGCACCCTTTGAGGCACTTAGAGGTTATAGAATGGGCTGATTTTTTGTAGGGATGTTGTCTATGGTATGTTGATCATCCTCACAAAAAATCAGCCCATTCTAAAACCTCTAGATGCATCAAATGCGCACTTCAAATCAACGGTTTTTGACTGTCAATTTTAACCGTTGATTTGAAGAGCACCCTTTGATGCACCTAGAGGTTTTAGAATGGGCTGATTTTTTGTGAGAATGATCAACATATCATAGACAACATGTCTACAAAAAATCAGCCCATTCTAAAACCTCTAGGTGCCTCAAAGGGTGCTGGGTTATTAATGGGTCAAAATTTTGATGGGTCATCCGATCCTGACCCATATATATATATATATATATATATATATATATATATATATATATATATATATATATATATATATATATAAGAGAACCAAGAAGCTAAACTCAAGTTCACAATTAGATTGGTGAACTTGATTTTTCCAGACAAGTGTATGCGTTTTCTTTTACGTTTTGCTAGATGTCTTTTCAGAGTTCATCCCTCTTAAACGCTAGTCCCCTCTTACTTACTGTCTTTTCAGTGGACACATGACGCAATATAAACCATATTTCACTAATCATTTGTGAACTCAAGTTCACCAACCCTGGAATAGGGTGCACGGTCCTCCCGACTAGCCAACACGTTATTCCTCCCTTTAATTCAAGTGCCACATAGTAAGTTTAAACAGGGGCTAGGGTTTGGTCATGGTGGGTTCACCTTTCCTAACAATGATTATGAAAAAATATTTGGAAAAATATTATGCCAAGTGGTATTTTTAGATTAACCATAGCAAGGGGTATTTGTGCACTACAGTTTACCGTTAAATTTGTCGGTCGTTGATCGGGTTGTTTTAAGGTTTTTAAAAAAAAAAAAAATTTAATCATGATCCAAGTAGAGTGGATTGATCATCCATTAAAAAAAAATTAATTAAAAAGTACCACATTGCACCTAAATATAGGGGAGGACTAGCGTGTTGGCTAGTCGGGAGGACCATACTCCTTATATATATATATATATTTATATATATATATATATATATATATATATAAAGAGAGAGAGAGAGAGAAAGAGGAAGACTAGAGTGTGATCCACTAAAAACGCACCTAAAAAAACGCACATTTTGTTAACATAGTATAATACATATGTTACTATGTTTGTTGCATATATGTTACACACTTATTCCATTCAAATGTTACAATTATATTTTCCAGATTTATGTTTTGTTAAAACATGTACAAAAATATATAAAAATTATTAAAACATTTGAATATGATATAATAACATATGATAACATATATATTATATTATGTTAACATTTATACATAAACAATTGGTTAAAACCTGTACAAAAAATCTATAAAATAACAAATTAAAACATTTGAATGGAATAAAGTGTAACATTTATAATGAACATGATAACATATGTATTACACTATGTTAACATTATAAAGGTGCGTTTTTAGAGAATCACATACTATATATATATATATATATATATATATATATATATATATATGGGACGGGGAGCCTGGACCTCAGGTGCAGCGTGAACGCTGCACCCGACTCCTGTGCGCGCGCCACGTGGCGTTCCTCCCGAAATCCGATCGGAATAGGCACCTCCGAGACCGCATACTCACGGGACAAACAGGAGCCGTCCGATCGACTTAATCGAACGGCTCCGTGAACACCCGGCCTCGCTCTCGGTGAACACCCGGCCTGCTGTTACAGCGATTACTACTGGGGGAATCCCATCCGTTCGTTCAGCCGATCGGGCGGCTAAAAACGAAAATCGTGATTACTATAGCCGCTACAGTAACCGCGAGATTGCTTTCAGCCATCCGATCTCAGGATCCAACGGATTGGATTCACCGAACGGCCAATTGAATCCCAAAAGAATCCAATCCGTTGGATCCTGATGATCGGACGGTTGAAAGCAATCTCGCGGTTACTGTAGCAGCTATTGTAATCGCGATTTTCGTTTTCAGCCGCCCGATCGGCTGAACGAACGGATGGGATTCCCCCAGTAGTGAACGATGTAACAGCAGACCGGGTGTTCACGGAGCCGTTCGATTAACTCGATCGGACGGCTCATGTTTGTCCCGTGGGTATGCGGTCTCGGAGGGGGCTATTTCCGATCGGATTTCGGGAGGAACGCCACGTGGCGCGCGCACAGGAGCCGGGTGCAGCGTTCACGCTGCACCTGAGGTCCAGGCTCCCCGTCCCCATATATATATATATATATATATATATATATATATATATATATATTCCAGGGTTTTGTGCGGGGGGGGGGACAAACATGAAGAGACAGATTAACAGCAGTGATTGATTTGCCTAAATACAAAGAAGGGTTATGATTCATCCCGTACAACACCCCCCCCCCCTCTCTCTCCTCTCTAGATTAAACGGACAGCTGGGATTGCATCCCATAATCGGGTTGGATTAAAAAGACAAGTGCGATACCGCGACCCTCTCTCTAGATCCTCTCTCCGGATCCGCGATCCTCTCTCTATACCCAGATGGAAATACCCCCCCTGATCATCTCCCGCGATCCCCTCTCTCTCTCTAGGTGGAAACCACCCCCCGATCATCTCCCGCGATCCTCTCTCTATATAGATGGAAACACCCCCCTCAGGAGCATGTCGATGTGAGTCGGGTGCAGTGGGGGGGCGGCAGAAGATGAGAGCCCGGCTAGCCCATCGCATATCCAACCCTGACCGCACCACCACCGCCGACCGGAGAAGCGGCAGCAGCAGAGCAGGTGAGCGGATCTGCCACCGGAGCTACTGCGGGATGTGGTGAGGCGGTGGAGGCGAGCGAGGCGTCGTGGCCCGGGAGGAGGGCGGTCGTGGCGTGCACGTCGGTGTGTCGTCGTGGCAGGTCACCAGAGAGATCGTACGGACCCCCGAGCATTGCGCCCGCATCACCTTCCCCATCGCTTTAAAGCACTTAAAAATACATATACAGGATTACTCTCTTTCTATTTATGCATAATACCCTTTCAAGTGTGAACAGAAGCTAGCGCATGTACCAATAAAGCAGAAGTCAGAAGATCAAAGAGAAATAGAAGTATGGAGCTGACCAAAGCCAATCCAGGATCTTCTCCTCTTTTGCAAGCAGCTTCTATCTCAGGATCACCAGAATGATTGCGAGCCCAATCCTGCAGCATATGTACATCATTACTATATTACAACAATTTGAAGCGGGAAAATTCTTAATACACCCACAACCAACAACACTCAGTGTCCCAAACCACCACCCGGTCACCGACATGACAGTGACAAGATGATATCTTGATGTTGTAAAAAGGATGCATTAATCATTACTTTTTAAAATTATGTACTGGTTTCTGGAAAGAATTACCCTAATGCGACCAACAAATATCTGGATAACAGATGCACCCGCTTGAGCTGCTGCTGCTGCCTGAGAAAAGCTGCAGAATAGTGATCAAACCAGCAAAAATCAGGAAGGGGGCAAAAAGTAAAGTAAAGTGATTCATAATCTTGCAATAACAAGTTTTTAAAGTCAGCAGATTGATAAAACGCAAATGCCCCACAAGGATGACTTGAAAGTGATATAAGTGATTATAACTTTTTTCAGTAAGTGAGAAGGGAGCGACTCATGGTTTCTGCCGACTTACTCGTTTATCTATCACTAATATTCAATGAGGCAGAAAAGATCAAAAGAATAGAAAGATAAAAAACTGGAATCAACACTATTGGTACATCAAGGCTTGCAGCTAAGTACTGATAGACAAGAAACTTTAATAATAGAGAAAAAACTTTTTTACTTAAGTAATAAGAATAGTTATGACAAGGAAACTATAGTGTAATAGAGCAATAAAGATATTTGTAGGGATTATGAATAGAGAATATGCAAAAGGAATATATGAATCGATCTCTTGAGGAAACTCAGTTATGTAATTTGTACTGAATGGCACATATAGAGAGATGCTTACCACAATCCTTGAATTACGTATTTGTGTGAAACTGTGAATGGGATAGATACAATCATACAAGACATGCTGACCACAATCCATGAATCATTTTTACTGAAGGCAAGTTGCACTAAGGTACATACAGTATGTTTTGATAAAATTTGTAAATACATCCTAAGTTTACTGTTTTTCCTTGTTTTTCTTAAGGCATGTTTTTTATGGTAGTACTTTCATGTCTTAGTTTTGCAGAATGCTTAGTTTTAGGGAACAAATTCAATTTAACCAAAATGTACTGTACTGCAACCTAAGATATCATTTCTGAAATACAATTGACCATATTTAAAGTGTTGTAACTCTATTAGTTTCTACTCTTTTGAGAGTAACAAGTTCTGAGAGAAATAATAGATAACAATGCTCTTGAAGAAACCTTCTAGCAATAAACCTCCAAAATTAATAAGAAAAAGTAAGGTGCACATGTAAAAGAAGGATGAATTTGTGGTCAAAGAAAATAGCAGTATTGGCAGGGTGCTTTATTCAAGGGTGGTTTTAATACAAAGTAATATACTAGTATAAAAATACACAGATGCTTATGATAAATCTGTATTCCGCCTACTGCGCTCAACCAGTCTCCGCTAGCCGAGGATTCGCGCCAGTCACCCCACTACCCTTAGTGTGAACACGGCCCGCTTGACCGCTTTAGCCTTGCCTTTGGGCCGCCTGACCGCTTTGGCTTGGCCATTGTCACCTCCTACTCTTCCTAGTTCGCTGTCTTTCTTGCTTCCCTTCACTCTGACCAGATGCCCTGGTTCTACCACAAGGTCATCCAGCCCCTCACTAGCAGCAGGCCATGGCGGAGGAATTCCAGGCATTCGAGCAGAATCAGACTTGGGGCATAGTCCCACTCCTTAATGGTGTTGAGCCTGTTAACTGCAAATGGGTCTACAAGGTCAGGTGACGACTTGATGGATTCATTGAGCGGCACAAAACTTGTTTGGTGACACGTGATTTTACTTAGGAGTACATAATAGACTATGATAAAACATTAAGACATTTGCGCCCGTGGCCCAGATGACCACGATTCGTGCCCTCCTAGAGGTTGCAGTTGTTTGCCACTAGCCTCTTCTCCAGATAGACATAAAAAATGTCTTTATTCATGGTGACATTTCAGAGGTTGTCTATATAGAGCCTCCTCCTAGCACGCACACTCCTCGTCAACATGTATGTCATCGTCGCAGCGCCATCTAAGGACTCAAGCAGACTCCACGCGCTGGTTTGAGCGCTTCAGGTTAGTAGTCACAGAGGCAAGTTTGTTGAAAGCTCGTAAGACCACTTTATGTTTATGAGGTTCCCTCCTTTAGACTGAGCGATTCTCTTGTTGTACGTTGATGACGTGATTATCACAGATGATGACTCTGTTGCGCAGTGTTCTGAAAGGCTCAAGGCGCACATGAGGCGCAAAGGTCTCCTAGAGCCTAGGCGCATGGCGCAACTCAAAGGCACACGCCTGATTGAAGAAAGGCGCATATATATATATATATATATATATATATATATATATATATATATATATATATATATATATATATATATATATATATATATATATATATAGAGGGCTGGGTTCCTATGACATGTCATAGGGAGTACCCTATGACATATGGTGAATTAGTAATGCTAGAATGTTTAGAATGTGCTGAATTTTTTTGAGGGTGATCACCTTACCTTAGATAGAATGTCCACAAAAATTCAAAGCATTCTAAAACTTATTGGGGCATCAAATGCTAGAAGCTTTATCGGTCATCCATTTTAATCGTTAAATTGAAAATCATATTTGATGCCTCTAGAAGTTTTAGAATGAGCCAATTTTTTGCGGGGGTCCTATCTAAGATAGGGTGATCATCCTCATAAAAATTCAGAACATTTTAAATATTCTAGGGTTACTAACTCACCATATGTCATAGGGTACTCCCTATGACATGTCATAGGAACTCATTTCCCATATATATATATATATATATATATATATATATATATATATATATATATATATATATATATATATATATATATATATATATTCAAAACATGCATAACTAGGCTAAGAAAATGAATCTTAAGGCAAAAGATAAATTAGATAGATCGTTGTTGCAACAACACAAATGTTGTTGCCTTGTTGGTTTGAATTGCGGCTCTAAATAAGCCATTTAAAATACATTAAATCTTCAAATATGTATAGTTCAAATTCAATAACCAGTTATAAGATATCAAATGTGATATTATAGCAAACAAAAAATAAATAGTGAATGATTGAATGTGTTATTTCATCCGTGTGCTTGTGCACATGCTTCTAAATCATTATGAAATGTGCAAATCAAGAAAGAAAAGAAAACTCATTGAATCTTGTAATAGTTGAAATAATATCAAAGTCATCAAATCCAATCCGGTCACAATTACTCATACAGTCTTACCTAAGAACTATAACAAATAATTTTGAATGTAAATAATATTCAATCAATGTCCCAATATTCAAACTACTGTAATCATGAATCAAATCTATTTAATAACTTAATCATATTGCCAAAAATATCAATTGCAAGCACATAATTACACATGGCTCAACTAGGCGCACCTTTTTTGTGCTTGGAGCCTGGAGCCTAGGCGCGCGCCTTTCTAACAGAGCCTGGCCTTGTGCTTTTTGAGGCGCAAGTGGTGAGCCTAGTTGAGCCTGAGCCTAGGCGCACGCCTTTAATAATACTGTTGTTGCGATCGTCTCTCTTCAGCAGCACCTCCAACGCTAGTTCCAGATGGACTTAAATCATCTTCGCTACTTTCTTGGGCTTAAGATAGCTCATAGTGAACGAGGGACTCTGCTATCTAGCAGTACACCTCTGGCATCCTCAGTCGAGCCGCACTTTCCGACATTCGCTCCACTGACACTCCACTCGAGCTTCATGTGAATCTCCGACCTATAGACGGCAAGTCTTTGTCATATCCTACTCGATACAGATAGATCATTGGTCAGTTAGTCTATCTTTATATCAGCAGTCCCGACATTGCTCACGAGTCAGCATCGTTAACCATTTTGTTGAGGTTCCTCATTCAGCTCACTATGGTGTTTTACAGATTATTTAGTAACTTCGAGGCACCATCACTTGGTCGCTCTTGATGTCCTGGACTTCACCTCTAGTCCTATGTGCCTACTCTGATGCTAACTAAGCTGGGGATCCGACTACTCGCGCTCGACTAATGGGTATTATCTATTTTTTGGAGACTTTCTCATCCCATGGCACACCAAGAAGAAGAAGGTTGTCTCTTTCCAGCACCAATGTAGAGTTTCGAGTCATGGCCGACAGCACCAAGGAGATTATTCACCTATGGCATCTCATTAGGGATATAGGAGTTGAGAATTTTGGACCTACTACTCTTCTTTACAATAATCGGAGTGCTATACAGATTTCTAGCAACTCGGTTTTCCACAAAAGGACGAAGCACATCAAGCTCGACTACTACTTCTCCCGAGATTAGTATGAACCACGGACTATTTCTCACCCTTATGTTTCCTCTGCAGAGCAACTCGCTGACTTCTTTATGAACTCACACCCAACTCCGAGCTTCAAGTTTTTACTTCGCAAACTCTTTGTGGATGATCCACCTTAAGTTTGAGAGGGGTGATGTAAGAAATATTTGTGTATATTGGGTTATACATCTTCTTTTATGTATGGGACTAATACTCTACTCATATCCTCTTGTATATATATTGGGCTCTCGCCTAATGAGATTAGAGATGCATGCTCTCCCAAAACCGTAGCCTCTCTCTCTCTCTCTCTCTCTCTCTCTCTCTCTCTCTCTCTCTCTCTCTCTCTCTCTCTCTCTCTCTCTCTCTCTCTCTCTCTCTCTCTCTCTCTCTCTCTCTCTCTCTCTCTCTCTCTCTCTCTCTCTCTCTCTCTCTCTCCCACAATTATTGGTGACATATATTTCCTGTATGCGTCGTTTCCTCCTGATGGATCATATTACCAGCTATTCAATCCTCTTCATCATGGCACACTCATACTATATTATCCAAATTGAGTCCTACAAATGTATACGAAAGTATGGTAGCCGGTTATAGTGTGGATAATCCTATGTTAATACATGCAAATCATAGTATATTGTCTCGTGATGTATTCTTTTACTGTTTGAGTCTGTTTCCAGCTCATACATAGATAGACATAACTTGATTAAAAATGGTCCATATATACTAAGTCTTGTAAGCATACATACTTGCTTCAAACCCTAATGAGAACTATTCCCTCATCCTCATGAACTAAAAGGATTCTGCAAAATGAAGTGAGATACTAATATCATCATAATCCAACCTCACTACATAATAAGGCACCTAGCTCGCTCTCCACACGCTTCCCTTACAATTATGAATGTGTGTGATGAGATGGGATTGCATTATCCTATGCATCTAGGGAATAGGGTTAGTAAAATAATCCTCTGAAATAACCCAATTATTGTATTAAAAAGTATAATTAAAACATGAGAAACCCAATAACTACATATTCTTGGAAAACTCATACTATTTGATTGTATCAAAAAAAAATTCCTGATCCACTTTGTATGTAGCTCCCTCCTTTCTTCATCTATAATAGCACCAAAACCAACATATGTCTACCTGCAATAAATTCATCTTGAACAATAATGTCCAACGTTAAAGTCCCTTTATTCATCATAACCTTAGCCACACTTCACGTAAATAATTTTCAGTGAAAGTGTTCTTGATATAAATTTTAAAACTATCAAATGCTTAATTTGCCTATATTTAGAGAAACAAGTCAAGCTAAAAAGGTATTAGGTGTACTTATACTAGTGAAATATGTCACATGTTTTAGTTTGACTTAGTTACAATTACAACAAGATGCATATTTTTTTGCTTCACGCTATGCAATTTAATTTTCATTTTCAAATTAGGTCTATCAGCAGCAAAGTGAATTCAAACATGGATTTGAGGCCTGGTTAATCGTATTCGTAGTCAATGTCACCTCCATGAAATTCTCCAATCCTAGCTGTTTGATTAATACTTAAAGCCTGAAATCATCATTTAAAAAGTTATTTAAGTGGTACTGATGCGGAATTATAGTTTTATACCTGTAAACAAATGTTAAGTGTGTTTGTATTCCTTCAGATTCCAGTAACTTTGAGGCCTCTATCCCCTTAACGGAAAAAAACAAGTTCTAATCAAAAAACAAAATTAAAAGTATCTCTTCAACATTTAAAGATATGGAAATTAAGGAATGAATCAACTCATGCCTTACTTGCCAGGTTGCTGGAATTTTGAAGAGTAAACGCTCCGAAGAGACCTCAATCTCATTATATAGCTTCAACAACTCATGGACCTGAAATGTTTAGCTCTAACAATTGAGCGCATCATATCAAAAGAACAAAATATGGACATTACTTGATCATTCAACTGAACATGGGCATAAGAGTATATTCCAAATTGCATGTTTTCATGTAAGTTCTAGATAGATTATATTCAGCATGCAAACTAAATGAGATAATTGATCCATGATTAGAGGTCTTGAGTTGTTCAGGTCAAAAGGTACCACACTATTGACATAGACAACCATGCACATTAAAGATAAGAGTCATGAGACAAAGATTCGGAAGGAAATGTAGCATTACTCTATGCATTTTTCGTATATATAAATCAAGAGATAATATTTTAGACATTTCAAGAAGTATAATTATAATAAATGGATAAACATCACTGGCATTTCATCCATGCTCCCCTCACATTGTGATGCAGCCTGATCTGCATCAAATCATATTTATCTTTCATGTTTTGCTGAAATAATAATTATAATAGCAGTTTTAGGTGCATTTGGATTTAGTTTCATCATTAGAGACATCAGATCTGATAGTTTATCATCATAGTTTGTTGCCTTGTCATGCAGGGCTATCCATGACCTCATTCAGGGGGTTTTCAGAGCAATCCAGGCTCTTTTGAATAAGTTTCCAGTAATTTTTAATAAAATATAATGATATTGCACGGCTCTGACGGCTGAGATTAGATCTCGAATTCGACGGTTAGATCATCGTGACTTAAGTCATTTGATGACTGGATATTAATGGGCTCTAAAATATACTCAAAGGGCTTTTATGATCCCAAATAGGGCTCTACCTCATCCCACTATTCCCCTCTACCCTCTATTTCCCATTAACGTGAATAGCCGCGGCCCCCCCTATTGGAATTGTACGAAGCAGTACGGCTTCATTTTCTCTCTCTTTACACAGACAACCCCCCCCCCCCTCGTTTCTTCCCTTCTTCTCGTGCAAACACCGCCCCGCCCCTCCTTCCTCTCTCTTATTCCATCTTTTCTCCTTACCTTATTTGCTCGCCATCCATCCCTTCTTTTCTTTTGATCTACACCGGCCATTGCTAACACTAATTATATAAAAGAGGAAAAATAGAAGAATTCAGATTTAAATATTTTCTATTCTTCCATGTGAGAAGAACCGTAGAAGACGACGGCTCCACATCCTCCACCTTCTCATTCCCTGAGGGTTACGCATCACTCATGGAATGGCTGGCCTTCTCACCATGAATGAATGAACACACGCATATAGCATGGTTGTTTGTTGCATACATGTATTTGTCTTAGTGCTTGGAGAGTAGCTTGCCCTCCTTTAAGAAAAAAAAAAGAGAAAAAACAAATTTAACCTCTAAAGATGATTGTGTCTCGTGGGATAACTAATAAATTGTGCACAAACAAGATGTAATAAGGTAAAGGAACAAATTCTAATGACACTTGCATCAATGATCTTACTCGACTATTCTACAAGTTGCCCGATTAGTAAAAGATTGTTATCAACCACCCACAAGCTGTCCCAAATCCTAGCCTTTAAACAAGTCCATAATTAGATAGATAGGTAAATTCGCAATCTTAGACAAGTTAAATACCTTGTGGATGATGCCGTGTGTGTCATACGCTAGGCGTGCATCGACTTCAGTTGACACCCTACCGGGGACCAATCTCGCCATGTCAGCTCCGACATTCACTAAAGCCTGCCAACCCACAATGTCAATCCATCTCCTCATAACAAGCAATCCAAAGAAGGTAAATTTAATATCCAAGGACACCCATGAACCTTGTTATAGAAGCAGGACAACCGCCCACTTGGATCGTGTTGCTCGTAGCATTCGCTGTCTGCAAGTGCAGTCTCTACCGCACTCTTCAGCCGAAACCATTAAAGTGTCAGCCATTTTATAAAAAGGAATGCTTTTTCGATTCCTAATCCTGAAAGTTCCAGTGTTGGGTCACCTTGAATTTGGTGTCGGGAAGGCTGCAGATACCCAAGAGGAGCGACGAACTAACGGTGGCGGCCGTCGGCGGAAACCTACACCCCATTCCAAGATTACAAGAAGAAGGAAAAGATCGGAGAGAAGGAGAGAGATTATGAAAGAGGGCTGACCTCTCGAAATCATCAAAAATGACGGTATCCGGTACGATCTCGCTGAAGCTCGACACGGCATCGAGCTCGGTGCTTGTATCTGGAGATCCAGAGATCATCGGAATCAAAATGCAAAGCTCGGGATCGGAAAGAGAGACAGACAGACAGAGAGAGAGAGAGAGAGAGAGAGAGAGAGAGAGAGAGAGAGGGGGGGGGGGGGAGAGGAGATTGATTTTACCGGTCGACGGTTCTCCGGTGGACGCACGGAGCACGGGAAGCGATCTCTGGTGGTGGAAGACAAGATTTGGGGGCGATCGAGCCGAAGAACTCCATTTCCCCACCTAATTGGGGGTTCCAAAGGATTATATACAATATACTGAAGAGAGAGAGAGAGAGAGAGAGAGAGAGAGAGAGAGAGAGAGAGAGAGAGAGAGAGAGAGAGAACCTGGGGAGAAGGAGCGAGTAGAGCAGAGGAAGACGAGGCGAGGGAGAAGGACATTTCTGTTTCAAGCTCAGTCTGGGAGCGGAGCTCTCCATACCCGTTTTTATATGGGTAAATTACACTTTGCCCCCCGTGAAGTTTAGCTCAAAATACACTTAACCCCGCTGTAGTGAATTTTGTTCTAAATCACTCCCTAAAGTTTGAAATGTTAGCACAATACCCTCTTTTGTCAAGTAATTTTTATCCTCTCAAAGCAGAATCGATGGGGGGCAAATTGTAGTTTTTAACTAAGGGGGGTTAAGCGTTTTTGAGCGAAACTTTAGGAGGATAAAGTGTAATTTATCCTTTTTTATATGAAAAATTTTATTCATACCCCATAAATATGTAATTAGCCCCCATTTCCAACAAACTTGGACACACCTTTTTTTTTTTCCATACCCTATTCCTATCTCAAAAATACCCTTCCCCCTCACACCCCACCTTCAATACACCCCAGTTAAATGGCTCACCCCAACTTGATTATACCACAATCAAACACATACCTTCTTAAATATACCCCAATTATATGCATTCTTGAATACATCCCACTCTTAAATAAACCCCATGCAGTTGGCTAGTACTTGAAGGCACAAGTAGGGCTGCAACTTGGGCGGGCCAATCTGAACCCAACCCAAATTTGGGCGGGCTAACCCAAGCCCAACCCGAATTATTTCTCCTCTAGCATATTGAAGCCGGTCAACCCTCCCCGCACAACCCGATCAACCTGGCCAACCCGACGGGTTGGGCTTGGGCTAAGGAAGTTCAAAGAGACCTTGGGTTAGGTTGGGGATATAAAAAGCGTTGAGTTAGAGCTTTGGGGTTTGGGGTACAAAAGAAAAGGGTATTGTTGGTATTAAAGGATTGTTGAGTGAGTTATTGAGAAACGATAGGGAGCGGAGGCTAATTACAGATTTTTGGGGTACGAATAAAATTTCCTCTTTTATATAGCGTTGGAGTCGGAGAGCTAATGGCGGATTTGCCCACAATCGGAGAAAGAAATTAGAACATCACTGACAATCTATGCAATCTATTTATTAAAGCTAGCAAAATGTAAAAAGAAATTATCATTTTTTTTAAGAATAGAATAGCCATACTTGAAATCCAACTCCAATAGTCTATCTATTCTAGCCAGTCATTGCATTCAATCCCGCCCCCCTGCACGCACGCGGGCGCGCAGTCAGATGAAGTGAACCTCATGGCGAGGTGTGCTTGGCTAACGAGCAATAGGTAGCCTCCCAAAGCCTTTCTATTTTAGCTAGCTTAGTAGAGAGGCTGCAGGAGGACTTCATTTTTGGAGTTTTTCCTAGCTAAAAAGGCCAAGGGGAAGTGGTGGGGAGCCTATTGCAGATGCTTTAAGGGGTTATTAGCTATAGACTAAGTCAAGTCCATAGTTTTAGTTTTCATGCAGTCCACAAAATGATTTCAAATTAAGAGACAATCCATGTATAACAGTTAGAGGCTTAAGGGATCTTTTGCTAACCGTTTTTTTTATTTTTTTTAAATACCTAATATGCTCATGAGATACTCTCTCACATAAGTCACTACACTTACTATCGTCATTGTTGCTATAGTGATTTTAGTTAGGTTTAGGGTGACGATTCACTGTTAGGGTATAGAATTAGTGTTAGGGTTCACTATTTAGGGTATAGAATTAAGGTTAGGGCTAGGGTTCACTTTTAGAAAATAGAAGTAGGGTTAGGGTTAGGGTTAGGGTTAGGGTTAGGTTCACTATTTAGGGTCTAGAATTAGGGTTACGTTTAGGGTTCACTATTTAGGGTATAGAAGTAGGGTTAGGGCTAGGGTCAGGGCTTCACAACACGACTCATGTTATGAAGCCAGTTTAACTATATGGTAAATGGAAGGGCATATGGGTCATTTTATAAGTTGCTAGTCTTGTTGCAATTATATTTTTTAGGGTGGATCTTTTATGATATATTAGTTGTGTCGGAATCAACAGTAACTAATAACTGTTATTAAATGGATCTAATGCAATCTCCCCCCAAGAAATTATCTTGCCATTTCATCCGTTTGACTTGATCGGCGTCTGACTGGATTCTGGACAAAAATAGTATGGCAGGATAGGGATTTTATGAAGAGGTTTTTCCCAAAATGAGCACCACGTATTTGTCCAAACTATTGCACGCCTCATACTTTATTACTTTTATGATCACCTATACGTGCGAAATTAACCTCGTGCTAATAAATCATATCTCGAAGAGGATTCAGTTGTGATAACATATACAGCTGCTCTTGAGGTTACTTCTGCGGTTACGATAGCTCCTACGGGTGGTGCAGACTCCATTTTGTGCTTCTTGTAGCAGGGATCGAAAAGGAGATAAAGTCCCTCTTTTTTTTTAGCTCCAAATCTCAAGAAAATCCTTACACAAATATCCCTCTTGCAAGAAGCTACAGTGACTCAATCCATTCTTTGCTAATCTGATTCTCCCTTTGATGGAATCTCGTCTCCTTATCGATCCATTCGTTTGATGAGTTCCATCAAAGTGAAAAAAAGTGCCTTCCTCTCTTTCCACCCCCAAAACATTGGTATCTTGGGGATTGCAACGTATCGAAGGATTCTTTCATGGTGGTTGTGGTGTGCCCTCTCTCTCTCTTTTTGTTACATTAGATGGGATCACAATCTGATGATTCTGAAGTCCTCCATCACAAGGGCATGTTAGAGTAAGACCAGCGAAAACTCAGCCTCCCAAAAGCCTTCCATAGCTAACCCCATAGCCCGCTGAGCCAACCAGTGAGCCATGCTATTAGCTGTCCTAGGAATCCACTTGATTGAGACCTCCGGCACTCGATGCCACACTTTCTGACAATCAAGCAAGATGGGACAAAAGGGTTTCGAACACCCCCTTACCCACCACCAGAGCATCAGGGGCCTACTTGGCATCTGTCAACATCACCTCATTCTGAAAAAATAGCAAACTCAATTACTCTAAGGCACTCTGAATTGCCTGTAGCTCCGCGTGTAGAGGTGTACCCTCTCTTGAAAGGGCTAGTCTCTTGAGGCTCTTTCCACCCCAAAACATTGTTATCTTGGGGATTGCAACATATCGGAGGATTCTTCCATGGTGGTTGTGGTGTGCCCTCTCTTGAAAGAGCTAGTCTCTTGAGGCCGATTGTGGATCTCACGATGTCGAATCACTAGAGAGGTTCCTAGAGGTTGGTGAAAAAACCTTTACATGAATAATAAAAATCAAACATAGAGGAAAAAGGAGTAGAGGTTGGTGAAAAAACCTTTACATGAATAATAAAAATCAAACATAGAGGAAAAAGGAGCCGAACCTCTCTTTTCACCCCCCAAACCATTGTTATCTTGGGGATTGCAACATATCGGAGGATTCTTCAGTGATGATCGTGGTGTGCCCTCTCTTGAAAGAGCTAAGCCTCCTGAGGCCGAGTGTGGATCTCAAGATGTCGAATCACTGGAGATGTTCATTGTGGTTGATGGAAAAACCTTTACACAAATAATGAAAATCAACATGAAGGAAAATAAAGCCAAACCCTAAATATCAGAATGTACTAAATCAAAAGGACAACTTGATACAGACGAGCTAAGGAAGGGAGAACCAGAGTTGGATCCACAAGAGCATTACAAAAACATCAAGGGCATTGCTAACATCAGCATTGATATCAAATCACATGGCTAAGAACTTCACAATTCAGAGAACCTCAAGCCCCCGGACTCGCCCCATAGCCTCACCCCATCTGATGTGTCGAGGTGTTGTCAAGCGGTTGCGGCTCTAATCTGTCTGCTGGAGAATTTGGAAAGCAAGGTAAAAGAGTATTTTGAAGGATCACTACATACTGCATAAACTGCTACATCAGCTCTTGGTTTAGCCAATAAGGAAGAAACACTGTTTTTCCAGCATTAAATAGCCTCAGAGCACCCTACATTAGTGGACACAAGACAGAAATCACAAGCAGAAACCACAGTTTTTCAGTCCTACAACAAAACCCACATTGCAAACACATCCCTTCGCAGCATGAAAATAGTCTTAGAACCAACACCTCGGTGAGAAGGATCGACACAAGAAGCTAAGATTAGTTGCTCCTGTCGTCTTCTTCGTCGAGCATCTGGACCACCTCTGCCACACCCGTCGACATCTCCTTTGAGATCGGCCCGCCGTCGGGAAGATTGAACTTCCTCCGCTTCATGGATCCCAACTTGCCTGGGGGTTGTGGGTCCACCGCCTCCAGCATCGCCTCCAGTTCGTTGACCATCGACTTCTTTGCTGCTCGAACCATGTAATCCGAACCCTATTAAAGCAAAATTGTGAAGTTCAAACACATGTTTTTAAGGGGGGTGGACATAGTAATATAGTTGGGCATACATAAGTAACATAACACACACCTTCACATGAGTAGGATTATCAATTAACCCACTATGGTAAATAGCAATTTTGACATAAAGGTGTTATGTGATCCATTTTGAGTAAGAGAGTAACTAAATTCACTTGAAGAAGATGGATGGTGGATCACTCACAAAACTCTTAACTTCCCTTTTTTAGTTTCTGTAAAGTTAGCCAAAGTGTTGGATCATGCAAATAATCATTCAACGTTATCAGGCAGAACAAAAGTCCACTAGATCGTCAGGAACTATTTTGGAATAATGGAACATCAAACGCTTGCTATATTATCTAAGAGGTAGAATCTTGGGAGTAAAAACAATAAATCTATAACTCGATGGTCTACAGTCACAAGACATACGACTCCTTTATCCCGTTGGTAGCTTGGTACTTGCGATGATCCACATAGCATCCTTTATATGTAAAGAAAACAGAAAAGAGAAGGCACACCACAATCGACCACAAATTCAAACTCAAAAAGAGAGAATCTGTTGATGGTGCTAGGTTAATAAGATTGTTAATACAAATGATTATTTAGTGTTTAATTACGATTGCAAAAAGACTTAAGTGATTTCTATTAATTCTATGCTAATATATTTTTCTTATGAAACACGTGGGTTAAAAATAGAAAAGAAAGATAAAGGGAATACGATGTGGCCTGTGAGGTCGAGGCGCACAAGCGCTGTCATAAAATCATGCAGATAAACCGAAACATTAGCAGGAACACTTCCTAAAAACAGTTTTTGCAATGCCATGACAGATAAAAATTACCTCAATAGCATCAACAGTTAGGAGAAGGACAATAATTTTCTCAGAGAACCGTTGGTGTTCCTCCGCATCATTAGTTATTCGACGGCGGTAAGAGAAATTATAGAACAAGGCTCGGATCTCCTTCAGCTTAGCTTTGGCCACTGCCAGATCTCGAAGGCCACGGAGTACCTTGGCTCGTCTGACGAGATGAACTCTGAAAGTCATCTGGATTATCAGTGCAGCATCCTGTGGCGACAGTTCCTTCCTCTTCCCCTTGCTACGATTAACAGAGCTCTTGGCAAATGCCTTGAACGGGCAAATGAGAAAAACAGTATCAGTTCCAAACCACTGATCAAGTTATCTAAACTATGCATACTCATATACCCAATAGCCAAACATATTACATTAGACAACCCTAGCTAGAATCATCATGTTACAGCATCAGTTTATCTAACTGTAAGTTTCTAGTTTCCTCAATCTTTCTCTAAATATGAATGGTAATTAACAAGAAGATCAAACTCCACTTAAAATTTACCCAACTCAAATGAAACAACTAAGATGCAAACAGAGTGGCATTTTTCAATGAGGCAAGAGGCATTGATCCTGAAACAGGCTATAAGAGGAGGAAAATTTTATCTGATAGTATGGCACAATTGTTAGGAAAATTATGAACATAGTTATACGAGTAATTCAGTCAGCACTAAATGACAAAATGTATAAACCCTGAGATGATTAGACTACTAAACTTAGATGGAAGGTAATCCAAGTTTGAAGCAGAAAAGTAGGTCAAAGTGACAATATTATATATTTTTGCATTTTGTAATAGTAACAATGAATAGAAATATTATCCTAAACTTTCCATTCAATGCAATGATAAAAATAAGGGATGGATTTATTAGCTATAATCCAGTGATACTAATGACAGGTTTGGTATCACTTCCGTTTTCCTTTTTTTTAAATTAAAAATATTTTTGTTTCTTTTTCATTTTTGTTTCAGATTTTTAAAAATAGGAAACACTTTTGGTAAATACCATTTGTTGCCTGTTTTTAAAAACAGAAAATTGAAAATCTTGTTTGTTAATTACAAAACAGTTAACAAAAACAGAAAATAGAAACCATGTTTCGTAATACCATTTTTTGTCCAACATTCTTTCTCTATAACTATTCAATCTCTACGACATTCTTCCTATCATCCTATCTCTCTACGGTATTCTTTCTCTATAACTTTGTCTCTAGGATATTCTCACTCTATAACATTTTCGCTCTTTATGATGTTCTCTTTATAACTTTTCTCTATATGTTCTCGCTCTTTATGAGTCCATGGATACTCACGAACATTAGTGTCCATGGGCTTTATGTTCATGGGCTTAATGTTCCCAAGAACATTTTCTCTACAATATTTTCTTCATCCACAACATACTCTCTCTAGAAATTCTCTCTACAATATTCTCTCTTTCACAAGAATATTCTCTTATACATTTTCTCTCTCTAAAACATTTTATCTCTAGAATATTTTCCCTCTATAACATTTTCTAGTTGTACAATATATTTCTCTTATTCTCTCTAAAAAATTTCTCCCTAGAATATTCTCTCTAGAAGATGTTCTCTGTAGACATTTTCTTCTAGAATATTCTCCCCAAAATATCTCTCTAGAATATTTTCACTCAAGAAATTCTTTGTTGTATACTCTATAATATTATCTCTAGAATATTCTCTCTATAACATATTCTCTCTTTCTAGAATACTCTCTCTAGAACATTTTCTTTCTAAGATAGTCTCTATATTATTTTCCCTCAAATATTATCTAGAATGTTTTCTCTCTAGAACCTTTACTCTATAAAGCTTTTTCTCTTTCTTGAATATTCTCTCTAGGATATTTTACCTCTACAATCTTTTCTCTAGAATATTCTCTCTATAGAGCAATGTGCGGCAAGGGATGTTCTCTCTACGAATATTCTCTATCTCTAGATATTCTCTCTACTAATTTCTCTCTAGAATTCTCTTTCTAATAATCCTTGATCTCAAGGTAGAGTTGGGCCTCGTACATTTTCGATTTGAGAACTTTTAGTTTACTTAGATCGGATTGCAGAGAGGTGGTTCACAATATGTGGCAAGGGATTTGGGGGGCACCCTCCCTCTAGGAGAATGAACATTGCCACGAGGAAAGCCTTGAATCATTGGAACATAACAATTGTTAGCAATATTGAGGTTCAAATGAAGAAACTTAGTAACAATATCGATATTAATAAAAGGTGGAGACTATGAGACCTTTGTCCATCTTTGAAACCAGTAACCTTAAGAATTCGCTCAATGTAGCCAAGGCGTCGTTGGGGCATCACCTAAGCGAGCACCTAAGCGTTTTGGAGCCCCTAGCGCCAAGGTGCCCCCCTATGTGGGCGGTATATCCTAGGTGGCCAACCTAAATCGCCTGAGCGCAAGAGCCGCCTAGGGCACCCGGACAATTTTCCTGATTTTTAGGGGCAACTTTTATTTAAAAATGCATCCACTCGATGACCATTTTCCAGATGATGGTTTAACATGTTATCTTGTGGTTGAGGCTAGTGGAAACAATGATGGGTAAAAGCAAAGAATAGGAAGCACACAACCACAAGGTTGAAGTTGTGGTGATATTTAAACGAGTCATGTTTCAAAATTCAAATGAAATAGACCTTCATGGAAATGGTGACGATGATTTAGATGTATTGATTCTTTCTTACATTGACAATTTTTGCTTTCATCCGTATTATTTCATCTTCTTGAGCACTTAAAAAAAATTCATTTTATATTCTTTACTAAATTTTTATAGGTTTGAAGAATAGAAAAACATAAAATTCTATAGTAAGAAATATACACACACACACATATGGGATGGGATCCGTTTACACCCCAAAATGGGGTATAAATTTACACCCAACCCGCTCCAATCGTTGAATAGAGATTTCAAATTTTGCTAATTTTTTTTGAAGATGATCGCAATAGCAAGTTGATCATCCTCACAAAAAATCAGCAAATAATGAAACCTCTAAGGACATCAAATATGTTATTCAAATTAACAGTTCAAATCGACGGTTAAGAAAGGTTCTAAAATTTGACACCCTTAGAGGCTTCGGAATTTACTGATTTTTTGTGAGGAAGGTCAACTTGCCATGCAGCCATAGTGATCATCCTTACAAAAAAAAAAGTTTTAAAACTTTTAGCCCATCAAATAAAGTAACCGATCAAATGGATGGTTAAGAAATCTTTTAACATTTTGCGCTCTTAGAGGTTTCAGAATTTATTGATGATGATCAACTTGCCATAGTGATCAACCTTACAATAAATCAGTAAATTCTAAAACCCTTATCCAATGATTGGAGCGGGTTGTCAACGAGGTGTAAATTTAGGCCCTGTTTGGATAGAATTCTGATTTTGGGATTCTAGGAGTTCAAAATTCCAAAATCTCAAAAAATGGCTCTGGAGCCTTGTTTTTGGGCTCCAGAAAAATAACTCTCAGAAGTGCATTTTGGGCTCTTCGCATAAACACTTTTTGGGATCGGGTTGTATCCAAACAGGCTCTTTGTCTTTTTTAGGGATTCCGGGCTTCCAGAATCCTGGAATCAGAGCGTATCCAAACATGCCCTTACACCCCATTTTGGGGTGTCAACGAATCCCAGTCCCACTCACCCACCCACCCACACACACACACACACACACACACACACACACACATATATATATATATATATATATATATATATATATATATATATATATATATATATATATATATATATATAGGGGCGTGTTAGGATGCGGCGCGAGGCGTCGCACTGTAGCCGCCTGATGCACCGCTGCGTGCATCGCACGCACCGCAGCGGTGCATCAGGCGGCTGCGGTACGACGCCGCACGCACCGCACGCCGCATTTTATCATTCCTCTCTCTCTCTCTATATATATATATATAGAGAGAGAGAGAGAGAAATGCTAAAATGCGGCGTGCAGTGTCGCACCGCAGCCGTCTGATGCACCGCTGCGTGCATCGCACACACCGCAGCGGTGCATCAGACGGCTGCGGTGCGGCGCCGCACGCACCGCACGCCGCACCCTAGCATCCCTCTCTCTCTCTCTCTCTCTCTCTCTATATATATATATATATATATATATATATATATATATATATATATATATATATATATATATATATATATATATATATATATATATATATAAGCATCGCATCGCCTAAACAGGCCAAAATGCCTTAGTGCCACCAAGCCGCCTTATTTGCTTTCTAAGTTTTCTGACCTTATTGATGTAGGGCACCAATGAATCAAGTAATGATACTATGAGAAATAAGCCCTTAGAATTAATAATTAACTTGAAAATATAATTTGATAGGATTCTCACTTTGCTACTCGAAATTCAGAGAATAATGATTGTTCTGATTATGTTTGTATTGTATGATGGTAGGGTCAAGCAATTCGAGATCCCGAATCAAATGGCGACCGTTTGGGTGTTGAGAAACTCCTGTAGGTCTGGGCAGACGTGATGATCTAAAGCCGAAACCGACGAACTCGTGGAGATTTGAAATAATTTTATTCAGGCTCAAGAATGTAATTTCGAGAGGTGGTTCATATAATATTTAGATTCTCATTCAAACCAGCAGTGTAATAAGCATGAAAGAAATGACGATGCTAGATTTATGTGTAATCAATGAATAAGCACATGGATTCAAAGGGGAAGGGAAATGATCGATCAAACCGAGACGTGTGGATGACCGCCAAAGGCATGGCGAAGGATGATCTTTCCATTCTTAAATCCAAAGCGAGTACCGCGCAGAGCAAGCACGGACGGGGCGGTATGCGCGCCTCGCACCCACGAACACTGTGGCTTGGGCCTGGCAGCAGCTAGGCCTGGCAAGACTGCGGCCTGGCACGCTGTAGTCTAGTTGGACTGTGGCCTGGTAGGGCTGCGGCCTGGTCGGGCTGTGGACTTGCTGGGTTGTAGCCTGACTAGGTGGCCGTTGTAAGCAACAGGACAAGGGAGAGGAGGGGCTTCTCTTGGCCGTGATTCACAAAGAGGAACGTGAGAGATAGGGTGAGGGAGATGAGGGCTGGGGAAGGAGAGAGGAGAGATGAGATGAGGGGTGGAGATTTGTAACGGCGATTCCGATCCGAAGATCCGAGATCCATTACCTCTCAAGAACGCTCCTTGGAGGCATGACAACCATCACAGTAGAAAATTTCATTCATCAAAAGTTGGAGGCTTACAATGGCTTTTATAACAAAACCCTAAAGTAAGAAAATAACTATTATGCCCTTATATTATGGGCTTACAAGGACTGCAGAAAATGGACTCAAAATAAGCACGAAAATGACCAAAAAATAGCTAAATAAATACTTAACGGAGGTCTAGAAGACATGGGCTAAGCGGTCCAACCATCTCCCAGCCAGATGCCCATAGCGTAGGCTGTCCTCCTCTTGCGGGTGTAGACGCATGTCGGGGCAGGTCGAGTCGAGCAGGTGTCCCCACCAACTCTACCGGGGTGCGAATAACTCAAGTCTATCGAGTAAAAGTCCTGAGAGCTCCTCTAGTGCTCCAACAAATCCGGATCAAACCTCTGTAGCTTATAACTGGTGATCCACGTAGCATCGGAGTTTGAACGTCCTGTCCATCTGAACAAATACCTTTGAATGCCTCCACTGCTGGTAGAAATTACCGTGCAGAGCAAGCACGGACAGGACGACGTGCACGCCTCTTACCTACGAACACTGCAACTCGAGTCTGGCAGCGAGCTGGGAAGAGGCTGGGGTAGGCTTGTGGCCTAGCAGGCTGTAGTCTAGCTGGACTGCGGCCTGGTCGGGTTCGAGCTCGCTCTTCACAGTAATCTCTACCAGCAGTGGAGGCTTTCAAAGGTATTTGATCAGATGGACTGGATACCCGGACTTCGATGCCACATGGATCACCAATAAAAAGCTACATAGGCTTGACCCGGAATTGCTAGAGCACTACCGGAGCTCCTAGGACTTTTACTCGACGAAGTCAAGTTCTTCCCCAGTAGAGTTAGTGGGGACACCGACTTAACTCCACTCGACCCACCCCGAAACACATCTACACGCACAGAAGGACAGCCCACGCTATGGGCTTCTGGCTGGGAGATGGTTGAACAGCTTAGCCCACGTCATCTGGACCTTCGTTAAGAATTTATTTGGCTATTTTTTGGTTATTTTCGTGCTCATTTTGGGCCCATTTTCTGCAGTCCTTGTAAGCTCATATTATAAGGGCATAATGATTATTTTCTTGCTTTAGGGTTTCTATGATTTTGTTATAAAAACCATTGTAAACCACCATGTGGAGGCAATTCTTAAATCTTAATGAATAAAATTTTTTTGCTGTGATATGTCATGGCTCTAAGGAGAATTCTAGAGAGACGCATCGGATCTTTGGATCAAAATTCCCATAATAAATCCATATCCCCTTCCCCCACCCTTGTCTCATCTCTCCTCTCTCCTTTCCCAGTCCTTATCTCCCTCACCCCATTTCTCACATTACCCTTGGTGAATCGAGGGACAAGAGGAACCCCTCATCTCCCTCATCCTGTTACTGCCAACGGTCACCCAGCTAGACTACAGCCCAGCCAAGCCACAGCCCGACCAAACCGCATCCCAGCTAGACCATCGCCCGACCAGGCCGCAGCCTAGTTAGATCGCAGCCCAGCCAGACTACAGCTTGTCAGACCATAGTCCATCCCAGCCTGCTGCCAGGCCCGAGCCGCATTGTTCATGGGTGCTAGTCACGCGCGCCGCCCTGTCCGTGCTCACGCTGTGTGGTACTGGATTTGGATCGGAAAACGGAAAGATCGTCCTTCGCCGCACCTTTGACGACCATCCACACGTCTCGGTTTGATCAATCATTTTCCTTCCCCTTTGAATCCATGTGCTTATTCATTGATTACACACAAACCTAACATCGTCATTTCTTTCATACTCATTACACTGCTGGTTTGGATAAGAACATAAATATTACATGAACTAGCCCTCGAAATTATATTCTTGAGCCTGAATAAAATTGCTTCAAACCCTCCACGGGTTATCCGACTTCGGCTTTAGATCATCGTGACTGTCTAGGCCTACAGTAGTTTCTCAACACCAAACGATCGCCATCCGATTAAGGATCTTGAATTGCTTGACCCTACCAGCATACAACACGAACATAATCAGGACAATCATTATTCTCTAAATTTCGAGTAGCAAAGTAAGAATCCTATCAAATTATATTTTCTGAGTTTTAATTATTAATTCTAATGGCTTATTTCTCATAACATCATTACTTGATTCATTGATGTCCTACGTCATTTTAGTCAAGCCGGTGTCCCCACCACTTCTGGTTATGCGCTATGCAGTTAAAGTCAGTAGTCGGCTCCTAGTCGGCCCTTGAGCCGATGTCCCCACCAATTCTGGCTATGCACTATGCAGTTAAAGTCCGTAGTCGGCCAAGGACCGACTAGGACTAGTCGGGATTAATTCGAGACTAGTCGGCCAAAACTTATTCTAACCCCTCCCTTCTCCCTAAATATATATGATATATGAACGAGCATAAATATCAATATGTATATGATATTAGTCATTCAATAACAATGCATATCTTCATACTTCACAACATGGGTATAAATACATAACTAACAAAACACAATTGTATTAGCTTCATGCCCATGTCAGAAGACTCAGAACTAAGAATTCATCACAATATTTGTTTGCTGATGTTTAATATGTGAACCCCAATTTTGATTATAGGATTATATGGATATCAACAAATAAACAATAATCATTTGTCTATGTTTTTATCTCAGATTATTAGGTTCTCAACATATGATTATAGGGAAGATTCATAGTTGCGACTCAATACAAAAAAATCAAAAAAAAATTGATTGCAAAGACTTCTTGCAAAAAAAAAATTTGCTTGCAGAATGCCGCATGGGGACTAGTCACAATCGAAGACTAGTCGGATCTAGTCGGGGACTAGTCAGGATCCTACTGAACTATAAAAGAATCAAAATTAGTCGATCGGTAAAATGCTGCCTGGGGACTAGTCGCCGACTAGTTCCAATTTTGATAGCATAGGCTATACAAGAGACCAAACGGAAGTAAAGTCCATGGTAAATTGGATAAGAAATGGAGACCTGATTTTTTCCATCGTAGTACTATGATTAGAAGGAAACATAATCATATTCTGAGCCTGATGGACCATGATGGCATCTCCTATGCCGAGCACCCTAACTTTGTTTGCATCCTTGTTTCCTTCTTTAAAGAAAGATGGCATGCTCATGTTCTTGTCGGAGATGATACGATCTTTGATCTAGTTCCCAAGTTAGTTGGGGATGGCTGGTTTCGAATGCATTCAGAAGGTTGTTTTCAACATGCTCCAACATGCCATCGGGTCCTGATGGCTTTCCATGTGAGTTCTACACAACTAATTGAAAATATGTCGATATTGATATTCTGCCTCCAAAACATTCTCTAAAATATTTTATCTCTATAATATTCTCCCTCCATAACATTTTCTCTTTCTATGACATTCCATCTAGAATATTTTTCTCTCTATAATATTCTATCTCTACAACATCTCTCTTGAACATTCTCTCTAGAATATTTTTCACAAATATTTTTCCTATAATATTCTATCTTTAGAATATTTTCTATCTAGAACATTTTCTTTCTAGAGTATTTTCTCTCTAGAACATATTCTCTCTTTGCAATATCTTGTCCCTCTAAAACATTCTCTCACTACTATATTTTTTCTTAATTACATTCTTTTTCTACAACTTTATCTCTCTATGACATTTTCTCTCTACAATATTTTCTCTATATAACACTCTACAGTATTTTCTTTCTACAAAATTCTCACTCTACAAGAGCACGTGGGAGCACCACTTTCAAGTTCCACCAAAAGTTCCCAATGAGCAACCCCCATCCCCAAGTAACTAGAGATAACAATCATTTTTGCTTTTTGTTTTTGAAAACACATAAAGAAGAATTTGTTGTTTATACTATTTTCAAAAAATTTACTTTTTCAGTTTTAAAAAATAAATAGTAAAAATGGGTTGCCAAGCATGTTTTTACTTTCATTTTTGCTATTTTTAAAAACAGAAAATAAAAGTGATTCGAAACAGGGCCTAAACCTTCAAACAAATTTGATGGATCCAATAGCAAAGTAATCCATTGATACTAAAGCAGATGAAATGTAATCCCGAAGCATCAGAAATCAAAGACCTTTCTGATGGCAATGGCACCAGGATTTGGCTCGTCTTGGATCTCCACCACATGAGCTGTGGGCCCCGGCACCTTCTTCTTCACCTTCTTGTCCGTCTTCTCCACGGCCTCATCCTTGCCCCGGGTGGGAGCCGACGACACCTGGAACGAATACTTCCGGGACGCCGGCGAGTCCTTGCCCTTCGGCTTGAGCTCCGCCGTCCACTTGAAGTTCGTCTCCTCCCCTCCCTTCACCTCCGCCGTCCACTTGTACTTTTTATCAACACCGTCCTCCTTTGCCCCCTTGATCTCCGTCGTCCACTCGTACTTTCGGTCCCGGCCTCCACCGATCTTGGAACTCAGAGCGCGTTCGAAGCCCAGCTCGAGGGCGGAGACCCGATCGCTAAGGCTCTCGAGGAAGAGCTCCGTCTCCGTCCGCTCCTGGAACCTCCTGAGGTTGGCCGCGGCGGCGGAGTCAAGGAGGGCGAGCGGCGGGAGGAGGAACCGGAAAGGGAGATCGAAAGCGGCGGGGGTAGGGTTTAAGATGTCGAGGGCGAGACCCAGATGCTCCTCCTCCTCGTCGTCGACGAAGAGGGAGGTGGCTCTCGGCCTCCAGAAGGCGGCTTCCCGGTAGAAGAGGGAGGAGGACGGCGGCTGCGAGAGCTCGAATCGCCTGAACGCGCTCATCCTGTGGATCGACAAAGGGTTTTCCGGGGACTGAAGTTGACAAAGGGGAGATCAGAGATGAGTGATCTGTTACTACAGAGCTGACGATGAAATAGTGAAGGTAGGTAGAATTGGAATTCGGAAAAGAGTGGGGGCTATATAAAAGGCAGCTCCTAGCTAAAGGCAACACGGTCTTTTCCAAAAGGCAGCCCCCACTATAGAACACTTCCTCTCTTTTTTCTCATCCTTCGTGTTCGTGCCGTACGCCGCCTGTTGGGGGAATCGGCCTCACACTAGTGCCGATCGCGGAAGCATTCAGCCCTCAGGATGATGATCAAGGCTCGAACATTGGAGCCCTACAGAGATCGTCCAACCATATAGAGAATACGATGTACAAATACAATAACGACAAACACGATAGAATCACAGGCAATCAAGAACTTAGATTATCACTAAAAAAAATTACACCAAGTAGTGGTCATTGTTTATTGGACCTCACAATCCCACTACTTGCTTCTCTTACAGATCACATCCATGAAGTAAAGAACAACATGCCTGAAAAGATGCACAGAGATAACCGAATCACCAAGAGATGGAATCCTCTGTCGAAGCAGAAGCCGAGGTAGACTCACTGAGGAACCGAAGAAGATCGCACACCGTATCATCATCTTTCCTCCTCTTCATTTCTTCTTCTTCTTCTTCTTTCTCTCTACTTTTCTTCCTCTCTCTTCTCTTTACGTGTCAAACCCTAGACCAATTTTTTGTTCTCTCATCGACCATGACTCGCTCTCAGTCCTCTATCGAGAAGAACCACTCCACCATGTCACCACCGCCTTGAGCCTCCAAGAGACCCGAAAGAGACCACGCCGACACCCCCCCGATCCTTCACTTCCTTGCGACTTGCCCTTCTTCGGTGGACAATCTTGAACCCACCTCCGTAGCAATCAATAATGATTTTCCTTGAGTTCTAAATTGCCCATCAAGACTCCTTCCCTTGCCCTTATATAGCTAGGGTTAGGTTAGGGCATCATACACAAATTGGAGACCTAAAACTCGAAGTTGCTTTGCCAAAATAGGAGATCCCGCAACTTGACTCGTGCTATGATAACCCAGGTCGTGCGCACATACACATGATGTCTATAGGAATATGCTTGCCTAACTTTCATATCGATTCAGCCGTGCACAAGAACTGAAAGTAGTGTGCATGAACTACAAGCCACCGCCGCCCACCCCCAACTTTGCCGTCCATCCAACCTGTCATCACCGTCTCCTCCTACTACTACTTTTTCCTCATCTTTCCTCCCTCCTTCATCCTCCTCCTTTTACTTCTCCTTCCTCCTCTTTCCCTTCGCTCTCTCTACTCATTTCCCCTGAAATTGTAGCATTCGATCATACTAATCTGAATCAACCTTCTATGTATTCATGGCAGAATGCACAGAAGGTGTATTTGGATTGGTATGGTCGATTGCTACGATTCTAAGGAGGACGAAGTGGGAAAGATGAGGGAAAAGAGGAGGACGGAGTAGATAGAAAAAGGGGGAGGAGGAAGGAGGAGGTGGTGGGTTGTCGGCGGTAGAGACGGACAACGGCCTGCACATAATTGGTGACATAGCAACGAGCATGGACTGCCAGCACCAATAGAGCAAGGATGTAATGGGGTTTTTTAAATTTAAATTAGGGTTGTCTTATATAATTTGTGTGCTGCAGCCTATGATCGAATAGCCCCACCTTTGAAAATATAAAATCATGAAAATATCATTATAACGTTTATGATTTCAAAAGTAATGTTCTGACAGCCATGTGGCGGGTCCATATTGAAAAGCACACAATCATGTCAGTTGCATAGGATTCTCGATGAACACTACATCCGGGTTGTAGGGTTTAGTTTCGACACTAAACACTACATTCGGGTTGTAGGGTTTAGTGTCGAAACTAAACACTGCATACGGATTGTAGGGTTTAGTTTCGACACTAATTAAACACTGCAACCCGGTTGCAAGGTTTAGTAAGAATCCAAAAAAAAATTATATGACCAACGTAGCAGTGTGTTTTTCGGCGCTGACCTACCATGTGGTCATCAAAGCGTCACTTTTGAATTGCAAAAATTAAATTAATATTTTAATAAATTTATATTTTAAAAAAATTCTAAAATTATCCCGTTGTGTGCATGGATGGGAGGATAGGGGCGATAGTCGTGATTTAGTACCGCCGCATTTTTTTTTGACAAATTTTGAAGGGGTAATGTGTCTTAGGTCCTTGTAAAACAGATCGATTTAGTGTAAGAACATCAAAACTATTGGTCGTAGCTGTGGTCCCTGGCTATGTTATGAATTTAATAACGTTTAGTCATTTCAAAATGCACGTGGGGCATCTGCAGCGGATCAGAATTTGTTATGTGTAACAAACTCTTAAAAAAAGATCAAAATAATATCTCGTATTCTTTCCTTCTTCATGTGCATAATTTAATGCATCATCCAAAAAAAAGTGCTACAGTGATTCACTATTTTTTTTTAAACAAGATTTATATAAAAAAAAATGCTACAGTGATTTCACTGTAGCAAATGTTACTCTTCATTGTCAAAATATTACTCTTTATAAAGAGTAACATTTCGATAATAAAGAGTAGCATTTGCTACAGTGATTTCAAAACAAAAAAATTGCTACCGTGATTTCACTGTAGCAAATGTTACTCTTCATTATCGCAATGTTATTCTTTATAAAAAGTAACATTTTGATAATGAAGAGTAACATTTTCAACAGTGATTTCGATCTATATAATTTTTTGATTTTAAATGAGGTTTATTTAAAAAATGCTATAGTGATTTCATTATAGCAAATGTTACTCTTTATTATTCGAAATGTCACTCTTTATAAAAAGTAACACTTCGGTTTAAAGAGTAACATTGCTACAGTAATTTCACTGTAGCAAAAATATATAAATTTTAATATTGAGTGTTTTTTAAAAAATATTTGCTACAGTGATTTCACTGTAGCAAATAATAAAATTTTAAAAATAAATAGTAACATTTGCTACAATAAAATCACTGTAGTAAAAAATATGAAAATTTTTTATATAATTTTTTCAAAAAAAAAATACTATAGTGATTTCACTGTAGCAAATATTAAAATTCTAAAAAAAATAGTCACGTTCGATACAACGTATCTGTATGTTTGAATTTCAGTTGATGGGAGGGTTTGTAATTTGAACGAAATCTGATGGATATAGATGAGCTTTAAAATAGTGAAACGGTTAAATATTATTGAAACCGTTTGGATTTTTGCACAGGGATCTAAGTTTAAATAATGTGTTGAGCGTCCTTAATGCTAAAACAAGTCATGTGTGGGGACCAACCGCTAAGTTACCCAATTTTGAAAACTAATAAAAATAGCCCCAGTATTTGACTCCTGTGACAGAAATACCTTCTATGCCAAAGGGAGATTAAAGGGTATTTTCGATATTTCTGGGGTTAGTGAGAGAAATCCGACAACAAAAGCAAGGGCCACGTGGGATTCGACAGGATAAGAGAATCCGAGGGCAGAGATTCGTCCAATCTATCAATAATAGACCGGAATTTCTAACCTACTCCGGGTGACTACAGCGAACGCTACAGTGATTACTGTCCTATGTTTCCGTCGACAGCCCATCCATCTCGAGTGAGTCCCGGAATGGGTGCTTGTTGAGGTAACGGGGACTAAAGCTGATCTCTGCCGCTTCAGACGCCCGTTGTCGCTTCCGGAGTCAAGAGTGGGTGGCCAACAACGTGACGATTATAGTAGTAATCCGCCAGACAAGACATAGGGATTAGGGACTCGCGGAGAGCCGGGTGCGTGCATGCCAGCGGGTAATGGTGTAGGTAGGACTCCCAAGTCAATCGGATTTTGGTTGAGTTCGGATTTCCTCCAGTCGGTAGGTCCGATCGGTGGGCCCGTCGCGCATCACCGTCGCATGCAGTCGGTTAGAGTTTTATTTGTAGGGAGATATTTTTCGCTGGTCTGAATGATCACCCTGCAAAACAAAAAAAACATAAGAACGGCTGGCTCCCTTAGGAGCGCAGACCCTCCGACGCCCAATTTAGAACGGATACCAACAGTAGAGAGCTGTAGTAGTTGGAAGTGGTAGGGTTGAAGGTTTTGAACCTGTACTTTGGAGCCGGGGGTTGTACCTTTATAGCCTCTTGTAGCCCGTTAGAGCCTGACACTTGGCAGCACCTTTCTGCACCCTCTACATTCCCATGTGCCGGCCCACATGGGCTCTGGTGGCTTTTGTCGTCTAGCCTGCCAGGTGGTGGAAAAAAGGGGGATGCACCAGTCTTGTCCTTGCCAGGTGGCGGCTCTGGAAAGTTCAAGTCTGGAAGGTCCTAGACCAACCTTGCCGGCTTCCGTGGGCTATAATCGTCCACGTAGCTTCACGGAAGCAGTGACACCTGTCGATATGGCGCCGCCTGATGAGCGTCCATTTGGTGCGAATTATCCTTTCTTTATCATGCACATAGCGTCAGTTTCTTACGTAAAACTTTCATAATACACGTAAACTGCATGAGTTTCTTTGCACCATGATATAGTAGACTTTCATACGAACCCAACGGCATATTGGTTCGCTCTCATACATTGCATGCATGAAAAATATAGAGGCCGAAAGTCCAAATTATCCTTTTATCGATAATCGCATTTGAATCTGATAAGTGTCATTTTATGTGTGTTTTTCAGGGAATTTATCCGGTTTTCGATGCAATCAGCTCAAGGACTTCATGACCAAGCCGTGGATATTCTCACGGCGATCTGATGGAGACTGTACAGCTAGTTTGGAGGCCTGTCTGAAGAACAACGTTGGAAAACGGATAACTGCGATGATTCGGACGAGGGAAGAATTCAACAAGCTGTTGCAGCGCATGACTCGAACCAGAAGGTGACTACATGAATGCAAATGAGCGATGAGGGTTTTGATGATGAGTTCAAATGATGGTGACCAAAGCCGGCCTGTCGTTCTCTTCCTATCTTTCTTTCTCTTTCTTTTTGTTTCCTTTTCATCTTCTATTTTCGTCTTTAATTTAGTTGTTTTCACTCTGCACCTTATTCCAACTACAAACCCCATCGAGATCCATCACAGCCCTCTATTGCATCCAAATCCTGGCCGTCCATTCCCTAACCGACCGACCGTGCCTCCAAACCCCTTTACCGTTCCACCTCATCCATTCCATGTATCGATCCCGGCCCCGAACCTGATGGCATCCAGCCGACTCTCTCTCTAACCCGTGATCACTTGGAAACTAATCACAACCGTCCCTACTCATGCATCCGTTGGATCAAATCGCAGCCGTCCTATTTACTCCGGTGACCAACCCAACCCAACTGATACCCATGCACGTACCCAAGATCACAACCGTCCGATTGCTATCCTCCCATGCATGCTTGCATATGAGCCCATTGCACCCAACTCTCTTTCTCCCATCAAGGCAGACCATCACACCCGTCCCTTGCATCAGCATGCACCAAACCCATGCATGTGAACCCAGCATCACCGAACTTCTAACTCTCTCTACCGTCTATCCCTTTCAGCCCAATCACAGCCGTCCGATGGCATGCATCAGTATCCCACTCCCCTATTTTTCCTGCGAGCCCGATCTTCTCTCTATCTCCGGGATCCTCTCTCTAACTCCCGTTTTTCTCTCCCTTTCCTTCTATCTCTAAACCCGAACGCCAAGCCGCGCGTCTCTATCTCTCTCTTCCGTTTCTTTCTCTTCTTTTTCTTTCTAAAACCGGACCTCCCAGCTGTAGCCCGAGCATCTCTCTCCTCCTTGTATTTCTCTCTCTAATTACCTCTCTTTCCTTATCTCTCTAACCGTCCAAATATCAGCCCCTACCCGATCGGCCCGAGATATGCACGATCCCACACCGAACCTACCTCTCTTCCACGTTTCTCTCACACTTAATCACAGCCGTTCCTTGGCCCGAAGCATGCACGTCCAAACTTCTCTCTCTCTCCTCTCGTCTCTCTATATATTTCCACCATCCGAAACCTAGGAGGGAGGAGGACGACCCGAGGACGGCCATCTACCACATATCCGAACCCTCACCATCTTCACCATCAGGAGGTTCCACATCCCGAAGACGCGCCGTCATCCTCGCCAGAAGCTTCACACACACGCTCGTCATCCATAATGGAGTTTGCTCGCATTTATATTTTTGTTATGAATTGTATGAATATGCGTAGCTAAACCCCTAGCTAGGGCTAGGGGTGAAACTTGGTTTATTTATGAATAATATTGATTCCCGTTTATGCCTCAATGTAATTTCGTCTTTGGTTGTTTCATAATCTTTATTAAATACCGCATGCTTGCATATTCGCTTGTTTCTATTATTGATTCCGGTCATAGTAGATGCGTAGGGAAGTTTCTACAGCACTGTAGTATCGTTCTGAACGTTTTGAATAACCATCGTATGATTATTATTATTTTATTATAATTCAAATCTTTAATCTATAGAAATAGACTGCTCTGTGATTCAACTTCTCAAAGAGACGTTGACACTTCTATAAACTCTTTAAGATTCGGCGTTGACCCAGGTTACGCCGGATGCTAGGGAGAGTCCCTGTGTCGTGCAACAAGTTCTTTCACGCTAATCGTCAACTGTCTAGATCTAAGATTAAAGATTCTCAGATTTTAATTGTTAAATCTTCCGGTTGGGATGAACACGCCATTCTACCCCAACTGAGATAAATAATCAATATTATTTGTGAATGTCCAAGCGTAAACCTGAAACCCTAGTTCTCATCCATTGATTCTCCATAACCTTTATTTTATTTTATTTTTCCTCTTTGCGTTTATTTTAATTAGCATAAATCCACTCGCTCTCCTTTGGAGATCTTTCCGTACTAGTTTAATCATTAATCCTTTCTTTAATCAGTTTTCAATCAAGTCTCTGTGGGATCGACCTGTATTTGCCACTGTCTATCAGATAGACGCCGTGCACTTGCGGTATAACAATTTAAAATCACAACACCGCCCTACTGTAGGCGACCTCCGTGGAATAGAGGGCGAGCTCACTAGCTGCTTGGCATGATCAGGCGAGCTCCTGAGCGAGTTGTGGGTGTCGGCCCTTGACAAGCTCCTGAGCGAGCTTAGGGTGAACTCCAGGGCGAGCTCCTGGGTCTATGCGGCCCCCCTGGAAGTGTTCTTTAAACTCTAAGAGCCGCTCAGGCCACCAAGCTACTCACCCAAAAATCGGTTTTAGCTCCGAAGTGGGGGGGGGGGGGGGGGGGGCGAGCTCCCAGGAGCTGAGGGCGAGCTCCTAGGCAAGCTTTTAGGCGAGCTGAGGGCGAGCTCTTGGGCGAGCTCCCAAGAGCTGAGGGCGAGCTTTTAGGCGAGCCAAGGGCGAACTCCCGAGCGAGTTAGGGGCGAGCTCCTTAGCGAGCTGGGGGTGGACTGGGGGGCATTTGAGTGGCAGAAGTCATTTTTTTCATGTTAGAAGCTTCTGGGCGCCCTATATATGGCTCGAATTCTTCCAGCTCCTTCTGCTACTAGTATTTTCTGGGATCCATCACTATTCACTGTAGGTCATCGACCATCCTGCGGCTGTGATGTGTGTGGGCCCACCGATCGGGACGACTGGAGAAGATCTGAACTCATTTTGATTTGGTAGGGCCAAACCGGCCAATGCTATTCAACACGGGTGTTTATCTCGAATGTTTAACCAGAATGATGTGGCATCTAATCATTTCGTTATTGGGATGATGATGGTGATAGGGACACATCATTCTGGTTAAAAAAAGCCGCTAAACGATTAGGGTTTTCATATCAAGGGCACGAAAGATAACTCAAGTTCACGATTGGATTTGGGAACTTGATATTTTAGACCACACTTATTTTTTATTTTTTTAGTGTCCATCCCTCTTATATGTTTATCCTCTTCTTACTTATTTTATGTGTGTTCAGTAGACACATGGTGTGATATAAACCAAGTTTCATCATTCATTTGTGAACTCAAGAAGTTCACCAACCCCTTTCCCCATATCTCTACTATAGGTGCCAAAGTAGATTGAGAAGAAGTCCAAAAAAAAAAAAAAAAAAAAAGAAGAAGAAGGAAATGGATAAATCACACTTTGCCACCCTAAACACTTAACCCCCTTGTCATTTGTTTTGTTCCAAATCGCTCCCTAAAGCTTGAAATGTTAGCACAATACCCCCTTTTGTCAACTACTTAATTCTCTCATTTGGTAATTTTTATCAGATCAAAACTGAATTGAGGGGGGGGGGGGGGGGGGGGGAGAGGACATAGTGTAATTTACCCAAAAGAAATTTAGTGGAATGAAGTCTTGGCGTGGACGGCTACGATGAATGGCCAGTTGGGCCCGTGGTCGAGCTTTTCCAATAGATGTGTCCATCTTGACCCCATTCGTCTTCCACCATTGTGTCTCTTACCAAAGGTCACTTTCTCCGATTCCTAGGACATGTTTGTATTCGATCAACAGACTAACTAGTAAAATAAATAGGATAAAAGTTTTACTTCGCCGCTATTTGGATTCAAAAAGTTATAGTAAAGTAAATGGCAGGAGATTTATTAGTGGCCAAAAAATTTTACTCTGAAAAATCCAAATAAAACTTTTGATTTACTAGTAAAAGGCTCTGTTGACCCATGTCATATCAGCAACTGCACAATCGAAAGAGCATCCCTTGATGGATTCGACTCCTCTCCACTGATGATCCAAGTTTCAACGACCACGATCTATTGGCTGGCTACCGTCCACCATCCACCGCTGCCCTTTTACTAGTAAATCAAGTAAAACTTTTGATTTACTAGTAAAATGCTTTGATCCGTTGACCCATGTCATTTCAATAACTGTACAAGAGCATTCCTTGATGGAATTATCTCCTCTCCACTGATGATTCAAGTTTCAACGGCCACGATCTATGGGCCAGTCGTCGCCCACCATCTGTCACCGGCCACCACTCCCGCAAATCTTTTTCAAACAACCTTTATTTTCATTACCACCATGTTATCGATTATTTATGTTAAACTAATATTTATTCTAATGGGAATCCTGATGAATTTGTTCCCCTATAGAACCATGATGTATTTTTACCTATACAAGTGACAAGAAATGAAGATATAAACTTAGAAAGATTATATGCTACAAAGTAGTAGAAACTATTACATACTAATCGGTTCTTATTGTCCCTTTTGCTGATTCTACATTGAAATTCCTCTTTGATGTCATTGAATTCTTGCAATGTGAAATACCAGGTATTCAGCCAAGGGGGATCAAACCTGATCTCCAAGAGGTGCCACATGCCGGTACAAGCACTGCAAGCCCACCATCCGACGGAGAGCGGGGAGAAACAGCATCGGCCCATCAACCGGAGTAATACCGACCCATCTGGATGGTACAAGACACAAACACCTTCCATTCGGCAAAAACCCAACACACAGGCTGACCATACTAACGGATCACCAGCCCCAAACAGAAAAAAAGATCAACCAAAACAAACACAAATGGAGGAATCCAAAACACAAACGTTTTTTTGTTTTTTGAACAAATGTTCATCATGTTATAACCTTTTGTTCTTAATATATTTTTGTCGATGAAATTTATAAGCACAAACTGACTCTATGAGATGTATACAATCTATGAGTTAGGACATCATGCATTTTCACAATCCACTGAAGACTTTTAAATGCTGCACAGTACCAAGATAAAAACCGGTCTGCCTAGCTCGCATATTTTCATGAAGTACCGTGATTCAATCTCTAAGGGATGCATAAGGATTTGGGCTAGATCAAAAAAAAAAATATTTTTTCTTGGTTTTCGTATATGTTGAATGATTTTATGATTTTTGAAGTTCAAGTTACTTTAAAATGTTTTTATGTTCAAAATCCTGGTTTGATGATGCTCTAATATTTTATGGGTTGGAAAAATATTTTTCTCGGATTTTATGGTTTTGCTACTGGTCATGACCACACTGAGATTTTCTGTAAGTGTTGGTAGCCTATTGACACTGTGTGGTTCGGAACTCCATACCGAGGACCCGAACCATCAGTGTTGGCAGGTTGAACCCTCTCCACAAGGGTCCATGCCATGGTGTCTAGATGGATTTCTCCATGAGTCAGAGGTTCGGACCAAGGCCCTTAGTGTCTAAAGGAATTTATGTACACTTATCTTTAGCTGTAGGACCATCCATGGATATCGGCATACCAATCGCACTAACTATACCACTAGGCCTATCAAAGGACAGGGCCAGGGCAGGATTGGGATCATATCAGGTCTGGCTCCTTATTTCAGGAGGTATGCCCTAACCCGGCCGTAGCCCTTCAGGGCCAGAAAATAATGGGCCCTAGCTTCCTTCAAGGGCTAGGGCTGATCAAGGGCCAGGTTGATATCAATAAGATAAAGATTATCGACATGTCTATTTATTCAGTTAGATCATTAAGAAATGATTAAATCTTTTTATCTCTCTCTAAACTACTTTTATGCCGATGCCTTTAGGCTTTTGGTAGTCATTTATAACCCCACTCATTTATTCGTGCTTGAGAGTGGTAATACAACTTTAAAAGTATTATAAGTTTTATGTGTATTATATAATACATCTAATACTAATATATCCAAACTTAATAACTCAAATTCCTATAGGGTTAGAGTAAGCGACCGACTAATAACAGATCAGTCCCACTTAGCCACTGATTTAAATCCTTAATAAGTATTATATATATTATAATAATTTGTGTATATATATGAAGGCTAGGCAGGGCCTAGTAGGGCGGGCCATAGGTTTTCCTTACCCGGCCTTTATCATGGAGGGCTTATGAAAACTGGGTCCGGTCTAGCCCTCAGTCTCTTGGCTGGTATGGCTTTAAAGGGCTTTGGAGGGCCGGACCAGATAGGGTATCCTCTCCAAAGGGCCAGATTGACATGCCTATATACCACCGATCGACAACTCCGACCACCAAGGCACCGATAAATTAGGTAGTTTCAATCACACATGCATCTTGTCGAACATGTCATGTTCAGTTTTAAAGCCACTACTCCGTCGCTGGAGAACGACTAGCTTCATGCCAAGTTGCCATGGCTCACCCCTCAAGATCTTCTCGTAGTTTTGAGAAGGAAAGAACCGATTATCTCTATAGAAAATCTCTAGCTTCGATTATGATGTCCCCTTGTACCGGATCGAATCCCCTTGTAGAGGCTGCAGAATTGACTGGGACTTCCACGAAACACATTGTGGGCACCTCCAATTCCCAAAGTTTTCTCCCCTATGAGCTCGATATTAGCTGGGCCACCAACAACACCATCTTTATTGAGAAAAAACATTGATGATCGCTTTGATGACAGCTGACTATGACCTACTGGTAGCATTGCACCACATAAGCCACATAGATAAAGAGATCATTTGAATTCTAATAAGAATTACAAAAATTTACCTCCTTAGCCTTTTCAAACTAACTCATTTAGAGCATCTTCAATGCAGGTCTTCATATTTGGAGGCCAAAGCTTTCAAATATGGAGGAGATTCACTTATGGAGGATGATCAACTCCAACCGCAAACCCCCCCCCCCCCCCCCCCCCACACACACACTTCATTTTTAATATATTTTTAAAAATTATTAATAAATGCTATTAATACTTATCCGGTTTTAGAAGAAAAAAAAGGGGTTATTTTACTTTGCCCCCCAAATTTTGCATCGAATTAGATTTTACCCCCCATATTTTCATTAATTAGACTTTACCCCCCAAAACTAAGTTCTGTCAACTCACCATCTAAGAGAAAGGTGGGTTGACGGAAAATAAATAAAGTTTTGGGGGTTGAGCAGACGGAACAGGTAGTTTTGGGGGGTAAAGTCTATTTTAAAAAAATGTGGGGGGTAAAGCCTAATTCAAGGTAAAATTTGGAGTGCAAAGTCAAAATAACCAAAAAAAATATTGTTGGAAATGTCAGCTTTAAAATAAGACTAATATTAAATAATTTTATAGTTAGATTTAAATTAATAATTAAATAAGCAGTGTTTTGGAGGGTGGCCTCCAAATCCCCCGAACCCTCCATATATGGAGGCCGGATCTCCAAATCTCCAAAATGAAGGTGAAAATGGAGGCCGGTTGGAGTGCCTTCCACCTTCATTTTGGAGATATGGAGGCCGATTGGAGATGATCTTACTAGTTATCCTTATGTGGTGTATGTTGCGCAATACCACTGATCGGTCATAGTTAGCGGTTATCAAAGCGATCGCCAATTTTTTTCACATCCGATTCTGGATCCGGGAAGCTCTCCACCAGCATCATGCTCTCGAGCATCTCCATTATCTAGAGCAGCCATGTGTGCCTTCCTCTTGGGTAGGGGTTAGTTCGAGACATAGGTACAAGGGTAAAACATCCAACTTGAACCCGACCCGTTTAATAAATAGGTCAAAAACTTAAATCCAAACCCGACCCGTTTAATAAATGGGTCAAAAACTTAAATCCAAACCCGACCTGTCTAATAAACCCGACCTGTTTAACTCGTTTAATAAATGGGTCGGGTCGGGTCGGGTCGGGTTGGGACAACAGAATCCACGTAAACCGGTCAAATTTGGTCTGGTCGGGTCGGGTTGACATGACCCATTTGGTAAACAGGTCAAGTCGGGTTATAAGTACAAATCCAAACACGACCCGTTTACCAAATGGGTCAGTCAGGTCAACCAGCTTATGATCTGAACCCATTTAGGCCAAACCCGAACCCGCTAACATCGGATTCAGGTAGGGTTGGCGGGTCGGGTCAAGGATTGCCACCCCTACTATTGGGTCAGAAGACAAGAAGACCCAAAGGAGGGAAACACTACTGATCCAGTAGCATCCAGGCTGTGCAATGTGGAATCAACAGCCATTATTCTACTACTGGCCGATTTCGTTATTGGAGCATAGTTAAGTCCTTGATTTGGATCTACTTTGATACCATCTCAGGAACAATATATAAGAAAAGATTCTTTCTTATGATCCACCAGTGGGAGGGGAGTTGGCAAAGCAACTGATGCTTTGATGAGGAGGTTGTGGTTTCAACTCCTCCTGCCCTCGATTTACTTAGGAGTGAAAGTGGGAATTGCAGAGTGGGTCGGGCTTCGCTTCTAGAGGGATTCGTTCGAGCTTGAAGTGGGCCATTGCCAGAAAGGTTTCGGGACACCCGCCGATCTTAAAAAAAAAAAAAAAAAAAGAACTTCCTTATGAACTTTTCTCCAGAAATTTTTTCTGTTGGATTGGTCGGACGATCAGAGTACAGGGCGCTAGAGCAAGGACTCAAAGAGGTCCGAAGATCAAAATAGGGAAAGGACACAACTGCTTATTAATTCCATAATCCCACAAACAGGCAAGATTCACGCACGCAAACAAGACGCAATGACCTCGAAGCTCGAGGGAAAGTTCGCCTCACGGTGTCCATACAGAGAGTTGAACAAGAAACCTCTCCAACATGTGAGAGATAATCAACTCAGGTTATTCTAGATCAACAACACTACTTTGCTAGGGTGAAAGTAAGCTGCTTTCACTTTATGGTAATGTTCCTTCCACACAAAAAAAAAAAAACACTTTATGGTAATGTTTTCAATAAAGCAAACAACCACCATGTTTAAATTGTAACAGAGAAGAGTCTGCAATGGGTTGCAACATTACAGTAGATAGTTTTGGCATGGGAACAGATTGCTCCGTAGTGAATTAAGGGCTGCTGGTGATTAAGTAAAGGAGCTCCCAATAGAAAAGTTTTATTTTTTTTTTGTGGTACAAAAGACTGTGGTCCCATTAAGATCTTTAGGGCCTCATGCACATAGCATAAACAAGTAGACCTCTCTCATATGGGAACAGGTTGAACCAGCACCAAGTGAATCATGTCCTTCAAGAACGCCGAGGAGTTGGTATATCCGTCGATGTGCTTGTGGACGGCTTCCATCATGCGTGCGAGGTTAACGATCGGCATCATCAGAGGCATGGGCAGCGCATTCGTGTCAAGGCACTCCAGGTTCATAACTTTCCAGGCATCCTCGACCATTTCCTGGAGCTTCTGGTGTGCCTCCTGAACCGAGACTCCGTGTTCTTTCATGTAGCACTCAACTGTGGAAGCAACATGCTCTCTCGCTTGCTCAAACTAATAGTCACAAGAATATAGCGATGCTTAGAGATACCAACATGACCCAAAGGATAAATACAGGCATACAAATAAATTAACTAGGACATGTTGGGCATCAATTTTTTCTATTGTTAAAATCATGGAATGAAAACATGTTTGGTGGACTTCATACATTTTCTTGGTTGAAACTAGAAATAATTTTTTTTTGAAAATAGTATAAATAGAGAATTATTTTTATGTTGTTTTCCAAAAATTGAAAACAAAAGTGATTGTCGTGTCTCCCGTTATTAGGGGGACTATTCTTTGGAGATACTTTGGTCGGACTTTAAAGTGACGGATTCTCAGAATCTATTGTGAACTTTCGCGGTCTATGGGCTTCGAGTGCATGACTTTAGAGTTCACAAGGATTTCAAAGTTCATAAAAACTATGCAAAATCACTCATACCTTGAACTGCGTTAATATTAAGAGAACACTACATAGAGAATCTTGTGGAGAGAGAAAATATTATAGATAGAAAAAATATTAGGGGTGAAAATCCTAGGAGGGGGGGTCCCGTAGCGCGGAGGGAACGACACCACCAAGTCCTATTATACAAGGATTGGGTCTTCTTCAAAAGACGCAACAGAGAATGACGAATGTCTCTAGAAGTATTTCTTGTGCCTACCTTCAATGCTCTGTATCGATGCACCGTAACATGTTCTTCTCTTATTTTCTTAACCTAAAATAACTGAATGAACACTTAATGGGCTTTTAAGCAAGAAAGAGCATGAGAATGTCCACTCGATCACCTCTCAAGGTTTCTTAACTAACAATGGAGGCACACAAAGTGTGCTTCACAGGGACAAAACATACTACTCCCCAATTATTCAATATAATATGAAACATACTAATATAATACTAACACACTACATCTAATAAAACATATTTGTAATATTTTCATATGGAAACCCCACCGGGATGAACCGAAGGTGGAAGTAGTCCACTAGAAAATGATGAAGGTTCGAAGCATAGCGATAACCACCGATTGGCTACGGTGATTAACAATCTCTCTCTCTCTCTCTCTCTCTCTCTCTCTCTCTCTCTCTCTCTCTCTCTCTCTCTCTCTCCACACTGAGCACCGGTGAGTCTCCCATCCTCTTCTCCTCCTCTCTTTCTTCTCCCATCTCTTCTCCTTCCCCCTCTCCTTCTCCCTCTCTCTTTCTCCCTTTTGATTCTCTCTCTTGTCCTAATTCCATCACTCTTTTTTATTCTCTCTTTAAATTTTGGTACTCCTCCCCTCTCTAAATTAATCTTTCTCTATGTAATCTTTCACCTCTTCCTCTTATATCTCTCTCTGATTTCCTCACAACAATTTAAACTTCTAGAATACTAATTATTATTATAAATCAATCAAAAGGGGTGTCTAATTTGATGGTGGATCCGACCCTGCATATTTCTACTTGAATATCCCTTTTCTGGAGTGGAGCACTTTACGCTGGAGAAATTTTTAATGTATGCATGAGATGTAGTCTTGGAGATGGACAATCCATAAGATTTTGGATTGATAGATGGACAAACATACCCTCTCTGGATACATCCTTTCCCAACCTCTATCACATGGCCTCGAACCGATCATGTAGGGTATCCTCTTGTCTCCAATCATTTGGTCTGCAACCTTGCCACCCTCGTCTCTGCCGAGACTTAAGCCAAGCTCAACTAGCTGCATTCCAATCTTTGATCAGTCACCCATACCCTATCAATCCTTCCTCTTGGAAGTGGACCTCACATGGTAGCTTTGAAGTGAGTTTGATCTATACCAACATATTCATCAGAGGATCGATTTGGGCTTTTGGTAAACTTCCTTGTCTATCAAAAGCCCCACAAAAACTCATTTCTTTCTTTGGACCCTCCATAGCCGCATACTTACAATAGACAACCTTGCATCGAGAAATATCCCTTTCACACATTCTTGCCCTTTTTGCACTTGCCTAGAGACCATCGCATCTTCCTCTACACAACTTCTCTCTCTTTGGACTCAAGTGCTCCTTCTCCTACGCTTTGCCCCCCCTATAGATGTAAACTGCCTAAAGGGACACATTCATCGCTTCATCTCGTTGTGACCTTTGTCATCATTCAGCAACTGCGTACTTCTTTGGAGTATTTTGCCTTGAAAGAAATGCTCATATTTTCACTGTCAAGGTCAAGCTGTTAGATGTGGTTTTCTATGGTGCAGGTCAACTGACAGACTATTGGGGAGAAGCATATGGACCAGGACTATGATCAAGAGTCTTATAGGGACATGGCACATGAATCACAAATGAAATTTTGGATGTAGTTTTTTTTATGTTCGGGGGAGGTACTTTTGTATGATTTGGATCAAACACCATCCTCTCTACTATACTGTTTTGTCTACCTCCCTCTCGTGTCGAGAAGGGAGATGCTGAGCTGCTCTTGGTATCTTTATCTTAGAAGACTGTATTTTATTTTTAGTCTTGCACTTATTAATAAACAAGTTGGGGTCTGCCAAACCCCCTCCTATTATGCGATGCCAAACAATTTTTTTTTTTTTATGTTTTAAAAACTGAAAACACGGCAGAAAAAATAAAAAAAATATATAGTTTTTAAATGCAGAAAGCAAAAGTGATGCCAAATTTCAACATCCTGAAACCATGTCTGAAACCATATGTACTGAGCTTTAAATAACTCACCTCATGTGAAACAATATCATCCATGACCCTGACGATTATGGATGAGGCCTCGACGATCTTCGGAAAGCTAGTAACCCAATCGAACGCCTCCTTTGTCGCCCCTCGCCCCATGCCGACATAGGAAGCGCAGGCTAGCACGGCGTACCCACCGGTAATCATCGAAGTACTTAGATGTTCTTCGACTGACGGCACACACTTCTCTTCCCTCCATTTGGCTTCCTGGAGATAGGCTCTCACAATGATCTTCAGCTGCGATCCACCAACCCAAAAGCTTAATGTTACATCTTTGTAGACACAGAATGCATTCATTGAGTAGATAAACATCAACCTGAAAGCTAGTGTTTGGTGAGTTCAAAACTAGTGGAACAAGGCTACAATGCATAGCAAAAGGAAGACACTCTGAGGTTAGCTATTGGTGACTTGTTGGTCTACAAGGAGGGTAGTGCCTTAGCGGCCGTCTGCTCTCCCTTTTCCCCCCTAGGGTTAGGGTTTCCCTGATCGTGTGCTTGGCCTTCTTGGATGCCGTCGGCGACTCCGGAGAGGCCGGGCCTTGGGTCCGTTCCTCCTCGAGGGTGAGATTTGGCCCCCTCTTTCCCTCTGTGCATAGGGGTTCATCGGTGGTCAAAGGTTTTGTGATCGAAGCATCTGGATCGTGGGCTGTTTTTCCTTTGTGCGATTGAAGCTCTTAGCTCGGCATCGGGAGTCGTCGTCTCGCCGGATCTGCTAGGTTGGTCGGCTCTGACCCCGACGTGAGGTTCTCCACCGGTGGATATATGTTCATATCGCCACCTTGGGGCGGCGAGAGGCTCCTGATGGCTTGATGCGATGGCGGAGGTCGGCTGCAGCGTGGAGGACTGGCAACGACTCCAAATTTTCCTTCTTGTTGTGCTAGTGGTGCGGCGGAGGTTCGCCGGTTTTTGGGTGCTGTTTGTTTTGTATTTCTTTTTGTGTTTCCGTTAGCTGTAGTCAGACTCTTCTAGTCGGTGGTGGAGGTCTCCCCCTCTCTCTTCCCCTCTCTCCGTCGGTGAGCGGGTGGTTGGGCTCAGCCGGGTGAGAGGGTTCTCTGGTTTTTTTTTTTTCTTTTTTTGGTGTTATTTCCAGCGCCGGTGGATGGTGTTTCTTTCCGACCGGTGCGGCGACCTCCTTGTAGCCGCCAGTGGTGTGGTGGTCTTTGATGTTTGAGCCAGCATGTGGCTCCTCCTGGAGATCCGGTTGGGATCTCCCCATTGAATGAATACCGGGACAAAAAAAAAGGGAAGACACTCTGCTTTGTGATAGGATTGTGCTACAAAAGGTATTGAGAGCACATCAGATATACGGAAACAATGATCTCCGCTCAATTACCGATGTGGGATTAACCGCTCAACACCCCCCCGCACGCAGAGCGTGTTTCAACGGGGACCTTGCTACACGCGGAGAGACGTGTCAACGGGTGTGACGGGACCACTCGGGAGACACTCTCGGAGTGAGCAAAACTTTGATACCATGTGACAACACCCGAAGTGTTCCAAAAGGCCAACCTCTTAAAACGAGGAGTGCACAGAAGCGGCCCGATCCCTCTCCCCTTACCGATGTGGGACTATTACCGGTGGTTCATCTCAACAGATATCAACATTCTCAAACAACGAAGTTTAAGGAGTAGAGTGAATCATACTGCTTCTTTGAGGTAGTAAACACGATATGAGTTACCCTCTGCCTCTAGCTCATCCTCATATCCTTTCAAGGTGTTGATCAGGGCAAGAAAATGATCTCTCATGTACTCTGGCACCTCATCCACGGCCTCAAGCTCCCACCTGCAAATAAAAATACAGTGGCAGCCGAATGACTCAAGAGCAAAAGGATAAACACTGGCAAAAGCCTTGCAAACTGATCGACCTAATTAGTTAGCTAAGAACTGGTGCAGATTGGTCTTAACCTAATAGGCAAACATGACCTATACGACAAGAGGTACCGTGCAAACCGATCGATCGACATTCTTGGCCGATCGCCTGTTTATTTTATTTGAGAAAATAAATGCCCACTGGAAAACCAATCAGATTCATTCAAGACCGCGGCCGATCGGCCAATGCCAGACAAATATTAAGGTTTACAGTACATACTCCTGGTGTACGACAATGAATCCAACTTGAAACAGGCCATGACTCAGCATGAGTATACCGATCGGATCCAACGTCCGTGGTTCGTAGCCGTCCGATGCATCCATCGCGTGCATTGGATGCATAGAATGGTGCATCAGATGGCTGCGGACAACGGACCGCATCTAAGCATCCCCATATATATATATATATATATATATATATATATATATATATATATATATATATATATATATATATATATATATATATATATATATATATATATATATAAATATAATCGCTAATAACTTGCACAAAAGGGTGTTCAATGTCTTTTAGCAAAATCAGAATCACAAAGCCATAACTGAGAAGTTCAAAAATGAATGCATCAAGTCCAAAATGGATCAAGACATATAAACTTATGAGCCCGACTCAAGGACTTCAAGAACAAGTTTCATAACAGTAACACAAAATTTTGAAAATAAGAAATCTCTTATGAAAATGCAGCATCCGTGTTGAGAATAGACCCGTATCGTTAAAGGGGTGGGAGTTCCACGTCTTCATATACTGTTGCCCCTCCTTCTCATCACCGGTTTTGAGGGGGCATGGGAATCATAACATGGTATCAGAGCTAGGTCCTACCTCGTCACTCCTCTATATGGTTCTGTCGCACCCTCTTTCTCCCTCCGATCGAGATCTTCTCCCTTCCTTTGATCGAAAGGCGCTCTGTGTGTGGGCGGGTGTTGAGAATAGTCTCACATTGGTAGAGAGGTGGGAGACGTTCCACATCTTTATATACCGTTGCCCCCTCTCTCATCACCGGTTTTGAGGGGGCATGGGCAATTCGGAAACTTTGGCATCAATCACTATAAGCGAAGAAGCTAGAGTCCTAACTACCTAGAAGTCAAGAGTAGGAGATGTACCTGGGCTAGATGTGAACCAAGATTCTGATCTTTAAATGAATCTTGTTTGAATAAAAATTAATCGAAGGTCGCTAAATGCAAACGGAGCATAGTTGAGAACTCAAATTATTGAAAAAAAAGTTAAGAGACACCATATGAAATGTGGTGCATAGTTGAGGGTAATTTTTGTAATTTTTCCTAGAATTTACATATAGATGCATGCCCTTGAAGTTCTTGTAAGCCATGTTGTACACTTGCATGGCTCGTGTCATCCACACAGCCGTTGGATGCACATGTTTGAAGGCCGGAGATCAGATTTGATTCATAATGTGCAGCACAAAAATGTGTGTGTGAGCTTTGAGGTTGGATTATCGAACCTTTGAACTGCATCGGTGTAAGCCTGGAGTTCTTCTAATGTACCGTAGGAGTCATAGAAGTCATCCATCATGGACACCAAGATTGTAACCTTTGTTGTCATCATCCTGCTGCGAGAGTAGCATGGCTCAAAGAATACCCCCACCATCCAAAAATACAACTCCACCACCCTATCCCTTGCAAAGGGTAGCTTCTCCATGAGACCTAGTTCTTTCATCCACCTGCAAAGTCGCTCAATATTAGAGAGAGAGAGAGAGAGAGAGAGAGAGAGAGAGAGAGAGAGAGAGAGAGAGAGAGAGAGAGAGAGAGAGAGAGAGAGAGAGAGAGAGAGAGAGAGAGAGAGAGAGAGAGAGAGAGGATGAGAGAGAGAGAGAGAGAGAGAGAGAGAGAGGAGAGAGAGAGAGAGAGGAGAGAGCTCCAAACAAGCCGCATACAACTTCAAGATTCGTGCGCGAAGGAACAACAGAAGCAGAGAACAAGGGGCGAAGGAGTCAGCCAGGAAGGGCGTGCACGTAACTGGCATAGGTAAAAAAGTTTGGTGAGAAGCAAGATAGATCATGCGCACAACCTCCCCAGGTCGTGCGCACAACTTGGTATGGCAGCACGTCGGTGAGGTAGTTCGGCCTGCGTTTTCTCATGTGATTTATGCCTATAAATAGGCGGTCCTAGGATAAACCTAGGGATCATGGTGGCACAAGAGCAACCCAAAAGAGAGTTTAGAAGGTGGGCGTCATCAAGGGAGAGGGAGGAAAAATCATTGGAGACCGGAGGGTTTTGAGAAAGGTTTCTTTTTGTCTTCTGGGTGAGAGGGTTACGGGATCTATTCTCTTTGGAGTGTATCTCTTTGTGAGAGGGATTGGTTAGAGACAAGTGTACTTATACTCGGGTTTTTTTCCATACTAGTAAATTTATCGATCGGTTGTTGCCAGAATTTCTTAGGTGTTTTGCCTATTTTTATCTATTTCGATCGGTCTTGTTGGTGGTCATCTCCACCGTGATGCTTCTACGCACGTCGTGTTCTGCTACGCGAGGGTTTCAGATTGCAACTGGTATTAGAACATATTGTTGGGGATCCGTATAGGCTCTAGTTCGATAGCGTAGAATAAGGTAGACCAAGAAAGGGGGCGATATGTACATGCGGTATGCGGTGTGACAGAGGATTCAAGAGCGGCACCCAAGAAGAAAGCCGGAAGTCCAAGGGGAGGTTGCGATATAGACCTCCCACTCGGGAGGCTTGTTGCTACGACGATCGGCACCCTAGGAGAAGAACACGGTGGAGAAAGGCATGGTCCAGTGCTCTCCTGGTGGTTCTAGTTTTCGGAGAAGACTTCGAGGGGGAGGTTACGGTCAAGCAGCACCTCCCTCGGGGCGGTTTGAGACATTGAAGGCGTTGGCCGAGAGGAGAGTGCGATCTAAGCAACCTACTCCTTGGTTTGACGGATCGTGATGGCAAGTCATGATGCAACGTACGTGCGTGTGCCTGAGATCGAGGAGGAGCACCTCGGTGGCACGAGAGTGACCGACTGCATCATGCTTAGCCATCGAGTAGGGGACTGATGTAGGCTGCAGACTAGTGACTAGTGGAGGTGCCAACGGGCACCGATAAGGATCATCGACGGATGATATGGGTGCTGATGGGTGCGGTGGTGGCAGGCACACTTTGCGGTCTAGCAGGGTGTGGTGATTATCGACGGACAGCGGGCAAAAGGCAATGACGATCGTGGTAGTGACAGATTCAGTTGTGGGCATACCTGTGATGCAGCAGGGTGCGTAAGATGTTCAAGTGATGGCCGATGGGCATCAAACTTGGGAGTGATGGGTGTGGGCATCGTGGCAAAGCTAATCAAGTGCCGTGGTTTACGGTGGAGTCATCGTTGGGCGATGGTAGGAGCTTCCATGAACATGATGGTAGCCGGGAGAGCGACGACACATGCATGGTGTTCGGTAACGAACAAAGGTGCAGGTGGAGCATGCTCCGGGCGAGGTTGATCAGGTTGTCGACCAAGTCGAAAGACTTGGGCAATCACCATATCTGGTGATTTGGCTCCTTGCGCGGGGCAAAGGCGGCAACGTCGATTAGGAGATGGATTCATAGTTTTAAAGAGATGGTGTTTGTGATTCGTGGAGATGCTCATGTCTTATTATGAAGCCAAGGTGGAGATTATTGAAGATGCGACTCCAAATAAGCTGCATACAACTCCAAGGTTCATGCGTGAATGAACGACAGAAGATAGAGCACAAGGTGCGAAGGAGTCTGTCAAATAGGTCGTGCGCACGACCTCCCCAGGTCGTGCACACACGACTGACATTAGCAGAAAAGTTGAATGAGAAAATGGATAGATCGTGTGTGCACGACCTCCCCCGATTGTGTGCACAACTTGGTATGGCAGCACGTCGGTGAGATGGTTCGGCCTGCATTTTCTCGTGGGATTTCTTCTCCAAGTTGAATATGAATGTATGCCTATAAATAGGCAGTCCTAAGACGAACCTAAGGGATCATGGTGGCACAAGAGCAATCCAAGTAAGAATTTAGAAGGTAGCCGTCATTAAGGGAGAGGTAGAGGAAACCATTGGAGATCAAAAGGTTTTGGAATGGGTTTCTTCTTGTCTTATGGGTGTGAGGGTTGCAGAATCTATTCTATTTGGAGGGTATCTCTTTGGGGTGTACGAGGGATTGGTTGGAGACAAATGTACTTGTACTTGGGTTTTCTCCATACTAGTAAATCATCGATCGGTTGTTGTCGAAATTTCTTTGGTTTTTTGCTTGTATTTATCTATTTTGCTCGGCCTTGTTGGTGGTCATCTCCACTGTGGTGCTCCTACGCGAGTCTTGTTTTGTTGTGCGAGGGCCTCAGATCCGCAACAAGAGAGACCTTCACTTCGGCACCCTAGGCCTCCTTACTGGCTTTCGAGCGCCAGTAAGGAGGCCTATGGTGTGGACTAGGGATGGCAATGGGTCGGGTTCGGGACGGGCCTATTCAAAGATCATAAAAATCAATTTCCAAACCCGCCCCATTGCCATTCCTAGTGTGGACGGAGGCAAACCACCACCGCCCCCCGCCTTCGACCAAATCGGCATGGGCTTGGATCAAACCTGGTCTCTGATACCATTTCTACATACCCTCATTCCCCCAAAACCAGGGTCGTAAGGGGAGATCCACTAGAGGGTATATGAAGACACCATTTTCCCCATCCCAAACAGATGTGGGACTGAATCCCAACGAGAGAGAGAGAGAGAGAGAGAGAGAAAGAGAGAAGAGAGAGAGATGAGAGAGGAGAGAGAGAGAGAGAGAGAGAGAGAGAGAGAGAGAGACTTACATGCAGATGTTCCTAACCTCTTCCCAAGTGAAGTAGCTGTAAAAGATGGTAATCTAACTTTGCCAGCTCTAGGATGGTATCGTTCCTCAACTGTTCGTCGTCTTGATAGACAGAGATGTACTGCCGTGCCTCCATCCTCTTCATCCTCCTGACCAACGGTGTCTCCAGTGCCCGTGTGACCCCGATACGCGAGTGGCGGTTCCAAACCATGGTCTGCCATGATGGAATTGAGGTTGCTTCTTGCAAAATCAATGGCCTCATCCAGTATATCCTCTCCAGGTTTACCAAGATACGCAGCCTCATGCAGACCCAACAGACCCTTCGCGTCGCCGCCGAGGGCCGCCTTGAATTTTCCACCATCATCTTTGAACTTGTTGAACACGTCTGCATGCTCACCAAACCGCACCACATATATGTATAAATATTTGTTGTTTCAGTTTTTTACAAATCAGCCCCTACAATATTCCATATTTACATATAAACCCCTATAAATTAATATTTACATATAAACCTCTCAATTCATTCTAACATTACATATTGACCAAACACTAGTTAATTAGCTGACCTCCAAAACGAGAGAATATTTTCGATTTCATCCTTAACATTTTACCTAAAATTTGTAAATACCCCTCCAATTTGAAAGTTCTTCGGATTAAGTCTAGGTTAGATTCAGGTTTATGTCTATGTTTGTCATAATTTGGTCAAGTCTATGTTCAATAAAGATATGACAATTTAATTAATTAAAACCATGGATAAATTGGTTATTTTTCTTTAGATTAATAAACTAACAGCTGAATGAAAGGAATATTTCAAAAAATTTCCTTCATGTTGAATGCCAATAAATTATAGGGTTTGATATGTAAATATTGACTTGACAAGGGTTTATATGTAAATAGAATATTATAGGGGTCGATCTGTAAAAAAAAACCCTTGTTTTTTTATTGGGTTATTTTGACTTTGCCGCCCAAATTTTGCCTTGAATTAGACTTTATCCCCCATATTTTTATTAATTGGACTTTACCCCCCAAAACTAACTGTTCCGACAGTTCACCCCCCAAAACTTTATTTCTTTTCCGTCAGCTCACCCGAGGGTGAGCTGACGGAACAGTTAGTTTTGGGGGGTTAAGTCTAATTAATGAAAATATGTCGGGTAAAGTCTAATTCTAGACAATATTGGGGTGCAAAGTCAAAATATCCCTTTTTTATTTTAGCTGATAGAAGACATTGAGATGATCATTACCAGAGGGCACGTTATACCCATTTTGCCTGAGGAGTCGAAACCAAAGTGAAACGGCGTGCAGGTCGTCGCGATCACGGAAATTATCGGCATCGTCTCTGATCCTGCTCAACATCGCATGGATCTCCTCCTCGAAGTGATACGATATTCCGAGGTGCTCGAGCACATCGATCAGATGCATCTCGTGTAGCAGATCGCCGACATCACTTAGCAGCATCCTCTTGACCTCTACAACCAACTCCTCAACCTTCTTCCTCACCTCTGCCTCCGATTTCTGCAGCAAAAATCAGTAGGTGTTGCTCCACAAGTTAGGATTAGTTTAGATAAAGTTATCCATTTAGAGTTGCTAGTCGGGCGGTGGGGGGCCGCCTAGCGCCTAGGCGGGGCCTAGGAAGCTTGGTACTTAAGCGAGCCAAGTGCTCCACCTCCTTCCTGGAGCTGACCTGGCCGTCAAATTTTTAAAAATTCAAAAGGAACTCTTCCTAGATGACTACTGAGATGGAGAGGAAACCTAGCAAGTCTAGTGAGAAGCCTGAACCATTCGATGGGAAGAACTTTAAGAGATGACAGATGAAACTTAGGTTCTATCTGACTGTCCTTAAGGTTGTCGACCTTATTTCTTCCGAGAAGCCTAATCTTATCTCTAAGGATGATGGCTCATCTAACCAAACCGACTTAGACTCCTGGGAGAGGCAGGATTATCTGTGTAGGAACTATATCCTCAACTACCTTGTCCCCGACCTCTATGATGTCTACTTCACCTGCAAGTCCGCCAAAGACCTGTGGAACTCCTTAGAGAAGAAGTACGCCACAGAGGACGCCGGGTCGAAGAAGTTCGTGGTCGGGAAGCTGCTGGAGTTCAAGATGGAAGATGGAAAGTCTGTAGTCTCCCAACTTGAGGAGGTACAGATTATCATCCATGAGGTCCTCGCTAAGGGGTACAAAATCTGCGAGGGATTCCAAGTAGCAACTATCATAGAGAAGTTGCCTCCCTCGTGGAAGGAGTACAAGAATAGTTTGAAGCACAAGAGGAAGGAGATGACCCTGGAAGACCTTGTTGTCCGAATCCGTATAGAGGAGGACAATCGAGTGTCGGAGCAAAGGGAGCGAGCCTCTATGATAAAAGAAAAGGTCAACCTCGTGGAGGGGAAGTCTTCCAAAAAGAAAGCTCTTGCTCCTAAGCCCTGGGAGAAGAACAAGCAATCAAAGCCCCAATTTAAAAAGAAGCCGAAGGGAGACTGCTTCGTTTGCAGCAAGCCAGGTCACCTGGCTAGAGAGTGCCGCTTCAATGCAGTTAATCGGCCGAAGAACAAGTCCGAGGCGAACGTGGCACAGAGCGGCTACTTCTCGGCAGTGGTGACGGAGGTCAACCTAGTCAGCAACCTTGCAGACTGGTGGGTGGATACGGGAGCTACCCGTCATATCTGCGGGTCGAAGAGCTCATTTTCTACCTACACACCTGTAGAAGAAGGAGAGTCGCTGTACATGGGGAACTCCTCAGTTACTCAAGTCGCTGGGAAAGGGAATGTGATTCTGAAGTTCACCTCTGAAAATCTTCTGACTCTGAAGGAGGTGCTTCACGTCCCAGACATCCGGAAGAATCTGGTCTCCGGAGCAATGCTGAGCAAGAAAGGCTACAAGCTTGTATTTGAGTCGGACAAATTTGTCCTGACTAAGGGAGGGTCTTTTGTGGGAAAGGGTTATCTTGATGAGGGCTTATTTAAGCTGAATGTAACATCTTTCAATAATGATAATAAAATATCTTCTTCTGCTTACTTGTGTGATTCTTTTGATCTGTGGCATGCTAGACTAGAACACGTTAACTCTAAAACCCTTAAAAGGTTAGTTAACTTAGGTAGTGTACCTAAATGTGTTCCATCCTCAAATGGAAAGTGTGGCATATGCGTAGAGGCTAAATATGCCAAGAAACCTTTTAAGAGTGTAGAGCGTAGCCTAGAAACCCTAGACTTGATCCACTCAGACGTGTGCGACCTTAAAGGTTATACTACGAGAGGAGGGAACAAGTACTTCATCACATTTATTGATGATTGTTCCAGACATTGTTCAATCTTTCTCCTTAAGAGTAAGGACGAGATCTTGTCCAAGTTTAAATCCTATAAGTCTAAGATAGAAAACCAGTTAGGGAAGAGAATCAAAGTTCTTAGGTCGGACAGAGGAGGTGAATATGAGTCCGGAGAATTCACTAAATTTTGTGAAGACAACGGTATAATTTATCAAACCACTGCTCCATATTCCCCTCAGTCTAATGGAGTAGCTGAGAGGAAGAACAGGACCTTAAAGGACATAGTCAATGCCATGATGATCAGTTCAGGGGTACCTACGAACCTGTTGGGGGAAGCTGTGCTCTCAGTAGCACATGTTTTTAATAGAATCCCATTTAAGGAATCTGAGCAGACTCCTTATGAGATTCTGAGAGGTAGGAAGCCATCCTATAAATACCTCAAAGTGTGGGGTTGTTTAGCGAAGGTATCCATACCTAACCCTAAGAGGACCAAGCTAGGTCCTAAAACAGTTGACTCTGTGTTCATAGGATATGCCCAGAACAGTAGTGTGTATAGGTTTTTAGTAATCCATTCTGAAAACCCATACATAGATGATAATACCATCATCGAGACTAGGGATGCCGATTTTTTTTGAAAATCGGTTTCCTTATAGAGAGAGGTCTGAAAAACCTCAGGAGCCCAGTACGCTTGAGAGGCCTGCTCCTAGACAGAGGGATGACTCTTCAGATAATGAAGAGATCAAACCTAGAAGGAGCAAGCGAGCTAGGACTGGTACTTCGTTTGGGCCTGACTTCATTACATATCTAGTGGAAGAGGATCCAACTAGTTATAATGAAGCCATGACCTCAGCTGACTCTATCTTTTGGAAGGAAGCTGTAAATAGTGAACTTGAGTCCATAATATCCAATAACACATGGGAGCTAGTTGAGCTACCTCCTGGTTGTAAAACAGTTGGATGTAAATGGATATTCAATAAGAAGCTTAGGGCAGATGGATCCATAGAAAGATATAAGGCTAAGTTAGTAGCTAAAGGATATAAGCAGCGAGAGGGAGTAGACTTCTTTGATACCTACTCACCAGTGACTAGGATTACATCCATTAGGTTGCTTATAGCTATAGCTGCTATCCATAACCTTGTAATTCACCAGATGGATGTAAAAACTGCATTCCTAAATGGAGAATTAGAGGAAGAGATCTACATGGATCAGCCCGAAGGCTTCATAGTGCAAGGTTTGGAGAAGAAGGTTTGTAGATTAAAAAAGTCTCTTTATGGTCTCAAACAGGCTCCAAAACAATGACACGAGAAGTTTGACCATGTGTTAACTTCAAGTGGGTTCAGAATTAATGAATCAGATAAATGTATCTACACTAAGGTCAATAACTTGACTTGTGTGGTCATATGTCTCTATGTAGATGATATGTTGATCTTTGGAACCAACTTAGAAGTAGTGGTCAAGACCAAGGACTTCCTGAGTAGGCACTTTGATATGAAGGACTTAGGAGCTGCAGATGTCATTCTTGGAATCAAAATTAAGAGAGATTCCAATGGCATATCTCTATCTCAATCTCACTATATCGAGAAAGTGCTTAGGAAGTTCGGTCATTTTGATTGTCGACCTGCTAGAACGCCATATGATCCTTCAGTACACCTGAAGAAGAATTTAGGGCCTAGTGTATCACAACTAGAATATTCTAGGGTAATTGGCAGTCTCATGTATATCATGAACTGCACGAGACCCGATATTGCCTATGCGATAGGTAGACTTAGTAGATACACTATTAACCCTAACCAAGAGCATTGGGATGCTCTAATCCGAGTTCTAAGGTACTTAAAACATACATTAGATTATGACATTTTCTATGGTAGGTATCCAGCTGTCCTAGAGGAATACAGCGATGCTAATTGGATTGCGGATTCCTCAGGAACCAAATCCAATAGTGGGTATGTGTTACCCTTGGAGGGGGTGTAATTTGTTGGAAATCATCCAAACAAACATGCATTGCCCGATCCACTATGGAGTCGGAGTTCATAGCCCTAGATAAAGCTAGTAAAGAGGGTGAATGGCTAAGGAATCTCATTATGGATATTCCTTTTTGGCCAAAGCCTATTCCTGCTGTCCCAATTCATTGTGATAGCCAAGCAGCTATAATGAGGGCCAGGAATAACTCCTATAATGGAAAGTCACGACATATTCGTCGTAGACATAACACTGTTCGACAGATGTTGAAAGATGGGATACTTATTATTGACTATATTAGGTCAAAGGATAATTTAGCAGATCCCTTAACTAAAGGACTAGCTAGAGAGTTAGTTCTAAGTACATCAAGGGGGATGGGGCTGAGGCCTATAAACGAATAAGTCTCCGATTACGGTAACCCAACCTACGTGATTGGAGATCCCAAGATCGAGGTTCAATGGGAAAACAAGTTATTCGAGGGATTTGTGGGGGTGCTATCAAAATTTTCCCCTCCCTATGATGTGATAGTACATTCTGTATCGCTGAGAGGCTGAGTTTTAGACTCTTAATGCTAACTATAGCTGGCATACCAGTGGGGTGTATAGATACAGAGCACTCTTGATAGTAAGCACCTATATGAGTGTAGAAGTGTGGCCGCTTCTATGAGAATTGAGGCTAATTCTCTAGAACACTCAAGAAAACTGGAGAATGCTCATGGCCATAAAGAGCACAACCGCATGGGACTCTATGATGTATATGAGAGTATGGGGGAGACTTGTCGACTAGACTTACAATATATAGCTGTACAGTTCAAGACGTAAGTTCACTGTCAGCTAGTAAGTCCTGCAGTCTACACTAAGCAAAGGTTCAAGTCGAAAGACACCTTATGTCTATACATACTCTTATAGGTACTCCAGACTACTTCTTTCGATTTTTTTTTCGATATTTTCATTATTGTGGGGGATTGTTACAAAAATTAGTTTTTATAGAATAATAAAAAAAATCAGTTTTTTGGTTTAGTCCCATATTGCCCGTGGGGAGATCTTTTAAAGCGTTTATCATGGAACTCCCTTCATTGGGCTTTGTAGCTTCCCAAGAGCCAAGCCATAGCCCACCACACACGCGCGCGCGCGCGCGCCGGGCCGGGCCGGGCCTGGTTGGGCACGGGCTCGGGCCGAGGCCGAGGCCGCGGCTCATGAGCTGCGTGGACGCGAATGGGCTTCGGGCTTCGGGCCTTCTTTTACACTTGGTTTTAATTTTTAATTTTTTAATGGAGATTTATTCCTTCCGTTACACTCTTCACGAGGCTGAGCTAGGTTCATTGAACCTGGACCTCTGCACTGTCACATGCAACCGTTTCACCTGACAAAGCAGTGAATGCTCATCAGTGCGTTGCATGCAATGGGCTGTGAGTGTGGGGACGTTATGGCTAAGGACATCTATATAAGAGAGGGTCCTGTGAAGCCAGAACACACACCAAGCGAAATGCTCTCTCCACTCTCTCTTTTCTTTCTCGTTCGTGATTCTGTTCCTGTTTGGAGTGTCTGGAGTACGCTGAGAGTCCCAAAGGAGTTCCTTTCAGTGCTGAAGAGAAATCCAGTCGTTGTACCCTGGGGAGCGTTCGTCGGAGGCCTTGAAGCACCTACCGAGGCAGCGAAATAGCTTTCAGGGCATTGTGCTAGCACAAGCCTCGACTACTGCTAAGTACCTTGTTCTTCTTCCTCCTCCCATCTCTTTGCCATATCTGTAGACAACCTTAGAACAACCTAAACCTTGATTGATTGTTGTGCTCAACTTTGCATGCTAAACCCCTATAGTTTGTTCAAATACTTTTTGCACTAGATTTGTAACATCTCTATATTCTGCTAGTCATCATTTGCTTGTCTTCATAGAGTAGAATACTCAACATCTATTTCACAAGCAATTGGGCCAACTACTCCTTGTGTCAATGCTATGCCCACATGGATTGTGGGTGATGTTAGATTTGATTTCCCTTCGTAGATCCGAGTTTAGTTTTGAAAGTTTTTTGAATATAAAGTTTGTAGATGGTGTTGGATTTGACCTGTTAAAATCCACACACGGAAGACACTGTGCAAGAAAAAGTCGACTGGGTGAAATTCAGGTTTGCCCGGGCGAACCGGTCAGGCAGCCGACAGATAGAAACTTTGCGGATTTAGTCCGAGCAAACTAGAAACTCGCACGGACGAATCGGGCCTGGTAACACAAGTCATGGCACATGTTTGGGCCAATTTTGGTGTTTTTGTTTTCTATGATCATGCGTTTTTTCTTCTATAATGGGGAAGCAGGGGGGAGACTCTAGAGTCAATTGAAGTAGTGGGAAACTTGTACGGAGGCCACATTCAGAGATCGTCTACGAAAAGAGCGAGTCGTGGGGAAGCTTGAAGGATCTATGTGAGAGGGGGGGGTGGCACTGGTGTGGCGTTCCCCCCTGAGCTCTTGGATGCTCGTGAGAGCATGGTGATCGTGACCAAGATGGAGTGGTTCTTCTCGGTAGATGATTGCGAGCAAATCATGCATTAGGAGAGAATGAAAACCCGTTCTAGGGTTTGACACACACACACACACACACACACACACACACACACACACACACACACACACACACACACATATATATATATATATATATATATATATATATATATATATATATATATATATATATATATATATATATAGAGAGAGAGAGAGAGAGAGAGAGAGAGAGAGAGGAAGAAGAAGAAAAATAATTCGGTGTGTGGGTCTTCTTCGGGTTTCTCGGCATATCTACCTTGGCTTTTACTTTCACGGACGATTTCATTTCTTGGTGATCCGATAAGCGTTGTGTATCTCTCGGGCGGGTTATTCTCTACTTCGTGAGTGTGATCTATAAGAGGAGAAAGATTAGGGTTTATGGGGTCTAAAAAATGGTGACCACTGCACGATGTAATTCTTGCTAGTGATAATCCAAAATCCTTAATTATTACATGTGGATAAGTGGTGTTCTTTTTATCGTATTGGTGCATTATATTCTCAGTATAGTTGTATGATCTCTGCAGGGCTCTGATCCTTGAACCTTGAGCACCATCCCGAGGGCTGAAGGTTAGACAGTACTACAAGGGATCAACATCAGTGCGAGGTTGATTTCCCTGCAATTGGCATCCGAGCCAAAGGTTCGGTGTGAGGTTTCGAGAAGGTTGGAGCAAGGCAAACGACGCTAGGGTGAGGAATGAGAAATTCAATGGTATGAACTTCGAAATCGGAAAGATGCAAATAGAGGGGTTTCTATTTGTCTCTAGATGGAAAGGTGCACTAGTCGGAGGGGATGTCCAAGAAGGATTAGAAGGTTCTCAACATCATTGGATTGATCCATCTCTTTCTTATCTCAAGTATCTCCAAGGAGAAGATGCCACTGTGGGTTTGAAGCCCGGGTAATGCAGAAGGAAAGGTGGAGCAAGTTTCGGAAAAAGTTCCAATTTTGGAAAGGGCTTAGGTCGAAGGAAACACTAATCTGATTGGATCATCAAGTTCAGACGATGATGGGTTGCCTTTGCGGCCACTGAGAAATCAAGTTAAGACTAGTATTGAATAACGGGGTCACGCGTGTTCACACAATGCATAGTTCAATAGTTATGCAGGGTGTGAGGGTGGCAGGATGACATTGGCGATGGCCCCATGATGCAGACCAGAAGAGTCAAAAAAATTAGCGTGAAGTCTAATGCTTCAGTTCGGAGGATTTGTAACGTATGTTCATCTCATATTTCGGGTTTTGAAAGGAAATTTAAATCTCTCTTTCCGGATTAGATTCTCCCGGGTATAGGAGTATTGGTTTAGGTGGAGTATGTCCTGGGTGTTTTGGATGACACTTCTTCGATCTGTAAGGGAAGCTTCGAAGGAAGAGAGCTCGGTGAAAAACCATGTTCGGGCGTCAGGAAGATGAAGAAGTGAGTAGCAAAAATGAAAGGATTGGATTATCATAATGCCTTAGGTTGGTAGAAAGGAGGAGGAGTGCTGGGTCACCACTCCTTAGGCGAGTAGCTGGCTTTGAGGGTGGGGGTCGTATTCTCAATTTACCTCCCCCATATAGTTTGTTTTCCTTGTGTGATGGGACCGGGAATACACGGTAGTTGGGGTGGTGGTGGTTTCGAGAGGAACTTTGAAGTGGCACCACCCAGATTGAGAGAGCTTCGTTTAAGTATATAGTATATTGACTATTTAATCGACCCTCACATCTGCCTTGTTACTTGAGGAATGATATTCAGCCCGAAGGTTTTTCCGATTCCGCTCAGCCCGATTGACGTGGCGGCATGCAACTGGTGGTGTAAAAAACTTAAATGTCGGTCATGGATTTCAGCCACCAGTTGCACGTTGCCAAGTCAATCGGGCTGTCGAAATCGGAAAACCTTCGGGCTGAATAGCATTTCTCGTTGCTACTCTTATATCAAGTTTCTCAGAGATTAGTAACGTAAATAATAATTATATAGAAATAGAAAATATGAAAAATAAAAAATCTTGAGAAATTTGTACGGATACATTAACACTAGAAAATAAATCATGTGCAAATATTGTAAAGGAATCGTAACTAAAAACATATTTGTTACTAAGAGAGAGGGATAGAGAATAGGATTGGGGAGAAAATCTCCTTGTATTATCTCATTAATCACAATTGCATTACATAAGACTACCTCTCCTTATATAGAGAGAGAACGCACACCATTATGTTACCACAACCAAGGTGGGACTAATAGAATACTAACACACTACATCTAATACCCCCCGTCAAACTGATGTAAGGTATAAACCGACATCAGTTTGCTTAATAAAAGGAAGGAGAAAGGAAGAAAAAAAAAATTACATCAAATAACCATTTTTTATGCTGAAAAGTAAAGATAGTGCCAGGATGACCTGCAAGCAAGTCGTCCTGGAAACCCGATTGACCTGCAAGCAGGACAACCGGGGGAACCCGGCCAACCTGTAAACAGGTCAACCGGGAGAATTGGCAATGATCACTAAGGATCGGAGCGGAGGAAGCCGACGGTGATGGAAGTCGGCAATATAGGGGGCCGAAAGGAGAGAAAGAGCGGCTAAGAAAAGATGTGAATGCATGAGACCTCATAAGAGGCAAGCACCCGGCCGAAGCAAGTACTTGACACCTCTTAGAAGATCTCAATCATCACAGACAAAGAAGAGGGGGAAGAGGAAGAGTTGTAGCTCTGATAGGGTCACATGACCAAGGAAAGGAAGAGGATCCGAAAGCCGGCGCAAGAATGACCGGAACGAGAGTGGATCCAAAAGCCGGCACAAGTAAGTGTGATCGGAACAAGAAAGGATCCAAAAGCCGACACAAAACAAGTATGATCGGAACTAGAGAGGATCAAAAGCCGGCACAAGACAAGTATGACCGGAACGAGAAAGGATCCAAACGTCGGCACAAAACAAGTGTGACCGGAACTAAAGAGGTTCTAAAAGCCGGCACAAGACAAGTGTGACCGGAACGAGAAAAAAGATCCAAAAGCCGGCACAAAACAAGTGTGATCGGAACTAGAGAGGATCTAAAAGCCGGCACAAGACAAGTGTAACCGGAACGAGAAAAAGATCCAAAAGTCGGCACAAAACAAGTGTGACCGGAACTAGAGAGGATCAAATGGTGCAAGGCGGATCGGTAGGGCGCAGAGCGCAAAAAATACCAAGGCGCAAGGGCATAGAGCGAGGCGATGGGGCAGGCGAATCGACAAAGCGCAAGGCGCAGCGGGCTGACTGACAGAGTGCAGGGCGCAAGGAGAGTGCAAGCGGCGAGGGGATGGCCGGGAGCGCCAGATCTGGCCCCCCCCGTGCTACTGTGCCGGAGACAGGACGTGGACACAAGAGGTGGAGCGGCAGCTCGAATGCAGGGTCGCAGAGAGAGCGCAACGAGTCAAAGTGCACGAGGGTCGGAGCGGGTGCAAGGGCTATGCATGGTCAGATCGGGTGTAGGGCATAGTGCAGAGTCAGGCTCAAACTCAAAAGGGGATCATTGGGTCGGATCGGGTGTAGAGCCATCCGATGCAACAGATCAGAGCCGGCAGTCCGATGGAAAGCACAGGTGCAGAAATCTTAAAGTACAGTCATCCGATGCAAATCGGATGGCTGTGAACGGCTATAGGGAGAAGGGGAAAAAGGGAATGCTCGGATGACACATGGACGGTTGTGATCAAACTAGAAAGAAAAGGGAATGCTCGGCTGGCCGACTCGTTTCAGAAAAGGAAAGAGAGAGAGAGATTTAATAAAGAGAGGAGAGAATGGAAAGAGAGAAAGAATGGAGGAGAGAAAGGAAAGAGAGAGAGAATGGAGGAGAGAAAGGAGAGAAGATCGGAGACGAGGGAGAGAAATCCGGGGGCCGGCGCGAGGGGGTCGGAGACGTGGTCGGTGCGGAGAGCAGCGGGCGCAGCGAAGACCGGGATCGGGCTCTGGTGCGGGCGCAGCGAGCCGCTCCGACGTCCACGAACACCCGCCTCGGGTACCCGCCCAGAGAGTCCCCCATCAGGTCCGGCAGGTACCTCGTCCGCCGCCGCCCTCGCCGGCGGCTCCAGCAGCACATCCTCCAGCCCGTTGAGCGCCTCCTTCTTGGCCTCCGGCACCGCCAGGAATCGCCGCCCCCGTATCCGCGGTCCCAGCGGATTCTCAGCGTTGAGGCCATCGGCGGTCTTCCTCATCGCCACCACGGTGGAGGCGAACCACCGGGTGTATACCATCCGTAATTGGGTGACATCCTGAACAACTCCGACAGGCCAGTGCAGGGCCTGGATCGGATCGGGTGCGGTGAAGACCGGTGCCCTGGCGGGGACGATCGGGTCCGATCTAGGGAGGAGGTCGGCCGGGCCGGTGGATGCGGAGCAGATTCGGGCCGGGAACAACCGATCCGTGTCGTCCCCTGCTGCTGCACGTTGTCGATGATGGACAGCGGGGATGACGTCGGCGCGAACGCGAAGCAGAAGGTCCCCGCCGAGTCGACGGGGATGAGGTAGTTCTTCGCCGGCAGCTTCAGCTCCCCCCCCCCCCCCCCCCGCCGGGGAAGTGTAACGACACCGTCGGCACGTCCACAGTCGTCCTCGACGACAGATCGTAGCACGTGTCGAACAACGCCACCCCCGACGCCGGCGGCAGGTCCTTCGTCCCCTTGGAGAAGGCGTCGTGGAGGGCGGCGTAGGCGGCGCTCTGGAGGCGGGTGATGGCGGTCCCGGAGTCCACAGCTGCTGCAGCGCCAGAGAGAAAAGGGGTTGCTGCACCGTGCCACAGTTGCTGCAGCGACGGTGGCTCGGCAGCAGTGCAAGGGGAGCTCGACGGCTACTGCAGGGAGTAGGCCTCGACGTGGCCGGCGAGCGCGAGGGCTGAGACCGACGGTGCTGCGGGCTCGCGAGATCAGAAAAAAAAAATTTATTGTTCCCGGCCTCCTCGATGTCGTCGATGACGACCGAGGAGGTCGAGGTCGGAGAGGAGAGCGTCGAACCCTAGGCCAAGAGGGTTGGCTCTGATACCATGTTACGAAGAGAGAGGGAGAGAGAATAGGATTGGGGAGAAAATCTCCTTGTATTATCTCATTAATCACAATTGCATTACATAAGACTACCTCTCCTTATATAGAGAGAGAACGCACACCATTATATTACCACAACCAAGGTGGGACTAATAGAATACTAACACACTACATCTAATAATATTGAATGTATTAACAACTTGTGAGATGCATGCACGGATCAGACGTTCAAAAAATGAGCATCAATCGTCATGCCCACTAAATGGTGACAACTCCTGTTTGGTGGGGTGCATCAGATGACTGTGATGCCCTCACTCCGTCCATGTGAGACTGCTACAAAATTCATAAGGACCATCGGATAGCCTTACGGTGGAATCCAACTAAAGTTCATCTCATGGGCCCTACAGTAATGCTCCCAAATATACGATGCAAAAAAAGGTAAGATTGACGGTGGAGATCGGTTCGGTATGGTACCTAGGCCTGTCAATTTGGTCCTTTGGAGAGGGTACCATGTTCGGCCTGGCCCTTCAAAGCCCGACCCGCTAGGCCAGCTCAGTTTTCATAAGCCCTCCAAGATGAGGGCTGGGCCAGGAAAACCTATGGCCTGGCCCTGCCCTCTATATACATATATTATATAAATCAACAACTAAGTGGGACTAATAAGTAATTAATTGGTCACTCATTGTGACCCTATAGGATTGGAGTTATCAAGTTTGGATATATTAGTATTAGAAGTATTATATAACACTCATAAGATATATTCTATCTTTTAAGCTGTATTATCAATCTCAAGCATGAATAAATGAGTGGGGTTTTAAATGAATGCCAAAAGCCTAAAGGCATGAGCATCAGAATAGTTTAGGGGGAAAAAAAAAATTTAACCCTTTCTTAATGACCTAATTCAATAAATAGATATATAGATAATCCTTATCTTAGTGATATCAACTTGGCCTTTGTTCGGCCCTTGCTCAGCCCTGATCGTTGAAGGGTCGAAACAGAACCCCATCATTTTCTGGCTCTGAAGGGCTAGGATCGGGATAGGGCCTACCTCCTAAAACAGAGAGCCAGACTCAATTTGACCCTAACCTTGACCTGACCCCGCCCTTTGACAAACCTAATGGTACTGACTTTTGCAATTTGATGCCAAAGTGGAAGACAACGATTTTGTTCCAACATCAACCTCTCTCTCATTGGTCCATTTCAAAGGCACGTATGTCATTTCGTACTATTCATCATAGTGAAATGATCAAAAGTCATCCTACCAAAAAATGATCAAAAGTTCTCAAAATAGATCAATGAAAGAGAAGGTGATGCTTAGGGATGTGCAAGATCCAGACCAAACTGATCAAACCAACCAAACCAAACCAAATCGGTCGATTTTGATCGGATTCGAAACACCCAATGGATCATATTGGATTGGGTTTTTTTAAAAACCGACATGATTCGGCCTGTTGACGGATTTGTAAATTTAAAACCACACGACCTAAACCAAACCGAACCGAATCGATATATACGTATATACATATAATTTTTTCTTAAATATACCATATGTCCTCATACATTTTTTTACCAACAACGTTGCAATATTGTAGGATGACTCAAAATTAGTTAAAAAAACATTATTTATGCCTAATGATTTGACAATAATTATTATTATTTTTTAAATTGAAGCTAGGTCCTACTAGAAGAGGAAAAAAGCCCAATATGCATATAGGCCAAATAACAAACTGACCATCCAATCCAATCCACTCCAAACCGACTTTAAATGGATTAGATTGGATTGGATTTCAATCTCAGTTTGGTTTGGATCGGATTGAAAATCCTCAAAACCGATCAATATTGGATTGGTTTGGATTTTGCCTCGTTTAGAATCGATGATGCTCCAATCTCTTTAAGGAGATTGGAACAAGATCGTTCTCAAAGTGGAACCCATATATTTTTAAAGATCCAGCCTATATGTTTTCATCAATCATTTACTGCCAAATCATCTGGGACATGATAAGCTCCTACCCCCATGTGTCGCAGCCAAGTATTGTTCACAGAACAATACTCGGCTCCGACAATTGTTCGAGCAACGGGCTCCAACAGCTGATGTGACAGTCAATGATTGGACCATTCTCTATCACCATGAAGTAAACGGACAAAAACAAAAATTGGGCCACACAAGATAGCTTTTATGGAGTAGAAGACCTTACATGTATTAAGTGGATATGGTTTAATCATCAAATCCGGCTGAGATGCATTAAGTGGGTATGGGTATGGGTATGGGTATGGGTATGGGTATGGTTCACTCATTAATCGCCAGAGCAGCAGTTGAAGCCCGTTGGCCCCAACAACTGTTGAAGCCTAGTAGACGATGCATGCAGCAAGAAGGAAAGAAAAGAAAGAAAATGATGGATGGTTGCCAAACACATGCATACCTTGTGAGGGTGGGGAGGAGGCTGGTGGGTGATGAAATAGTCACCCCATACGCTTGGGTGAAAGTAGACAAGTGGTCGGTGGGGGGCGGCGACCGCCAACACCTCCTCCTCCTCCTCCTTCTCTTTCTCCTCCTTCCCGTTTCTTCCATCATTGTTAGCACGAGGGTGAGGAGGAGGAGCCAGATGTATGGAACACTTAATGTCCATCTACCTCTCTCTCTCTCTCTCTCTCTCTCTCTATAGGAAGGAGTGCTGGATCTATAAGCTCTCTCTCTCTCTCATGCAGACACACACTTATATATAGGAGATTGAGGAGGCCGGCCAGGGGAGACTGCCACTGGGATATTGGCACGATTAGTTTGAGGTGGTCACATTATTCGTCAGGACATAAATGGTTGTTTGATGAGTATATTAGGAAGAGAATTATCACTTGTCCACCTCAGCAAAAGTGTGTCTAAGGTATATGGTCAGACAACAGATCCGTGGGGTACGTGAAAAAGACGGGCTAAAGATGCGGGCGGCAGACGGAGGGGTTCGGTTCGGATTAGGTTTAGATTTAGGATTAGGTCTAGGGTTCATCCCATGGTCTATAGATCTTAGGGTTTAGGACATGGTTTAGTTTAGGGAGTGGAATGAAATAAAAATTTTAAGTGTAGTGAGGGGTGTTTTCATCCCTGCAATTTAGGTGTCTTTAGGCTAGTTGATCTTTCGACCAGGGAGGACCACTAATTGCCCAAAAAAATTTTGCTCCAGCCAATGACGCTCCAGATGCTCAGTTATGCATATGGACAGTTCTCTAATGTGCAAGGAGAAAATGAGCAATCTGATATTTAAAATGGCATGGATATGGATGACATGCACGAGTAGTGGCTCGGTGTAAAGTGTACATGGATGGCTCCCTACTCTTCGATGAATGATCCAGATGAATCACTAAGCATCTAGAGCAACAATTAGCTGAAGCGAAAAAATAAATGGGTTAATGTGTGAGACGTCCCTGCAAAAGATACATCCTGTGAACATGACCCGATAAAGTTTCTTTTAGCCTAAGATCATTGATCCTTTTTTTAATAAACCCGAAATTAGCCTTTTCCTACTCTCTTCTCCCATTTCTCTCTGGGTGCGACCATTGCTGGTGATAAGGGAGGAGGTGGGGCTCTGGCTGGTACATCGCACCCCACCTCGATGGCAGCCACTGCCGTGCATTGCACCCCACCCCGACAGCAGCCACCGTCGACCGTGCATCGCACCCCACCTCGACGACAGCCACCGTTGGAGAGTAAGGAAGGAGGAGGTGGGGTTCCGGCTAGTGCATTGCACCCCACCTCGACAGCAGCCACCATCGACTGGTGTATCGCACCCTAGCTTGATGGCAACCACCGCCGGTGAGGAGGGAGGAGGTGGGGCTTCGGCTGGTGCATCACACTCTAGCCAGAAGGCTGCCACTGCCGACCGATACACCGGGCTCAGCCCGACGGCAACCACCGCCGGTGAGGAGGGAGGTGGGAAAAGGAGATGGGATCCGGTGGCAGTGAGCAACAAAGGTGAGCAAATCTGACCAGATTCACTAGTTCGGTGGCATTGTAAAAATAAAAATAAAATGAAATAGAGGGTATTTTTGTCCAAAGATTTTCACAGTCCTTTAGCTTAACCAGTCTCTTTGTCATGGGCGACTCACTAGGCCCCCCCCCCCCCCCCCCCCAAAAAAAAAAAAAATCCATGCCTACTTCACTGGACTATGCAACAACTTCCCACACATAGCCAACGTTTGTTAGTTGTTGGAAGCCGATGCAATCACCCAAAACCTTGGTTGTATTGGACGGCTCCCAACAACTAGCAAACAGTCTATAAGTAGAGATGAGTCGAACACTTGCTGCCGCGCATCCCGCATGATGTATCTATATATCTATACTATAAGTGGAGATGAGTTGAACACTTGCTGCCGCGCATCCCGCATGATGTATCTATATCTATACTATATACTAAAACGGAAGCCTCTCTCCCATATTGTGACACATGGACGTCTTTTAAAGAACCATAATCATTCTTCCATGTGTGAACACGGCTCAATTTTAAATCCTATTAAAAACCTACCATAAAGATAATAAAACACTCATTCAATGGTATTTAATTATCATTTGATGTTAATCTCTCTCCCTCTCTCTCTCTAACAAGTGAATCACACTCACTTTAGATTTCATACTTCTTCGAACAATTGTGATGTCATCTGTGCCAAATGGCTGTGCATCAAGCTCATCTGGGCATTGCCCGGTTTTCTTACTAGTATCTATACTAAAATGGAAGCCTCTCTCCCGTGTTGTGACACGTGGACGTCTTTTAAAGAGTTAGAATTTTTCTTCCATGTGCGAACACGGCTCTCTTTTAAATCCATTTAAAAATCTATCATAAAAATGATAAATTTTTATTCAATGACATTTAATGGTCATTTGACGTTAATCTCTCTCTTTCTAACAAGTGAATCACACATTTCTTCGAACAGTTGCAGTGTCGTTTTTGCCAAATGACGTGCATCAAGCACATTCGGGCATTGCCCTGGTTTCTTACTAGTATCTATTCTAAAATGGAAGCCTCTCTCCCGTGTTGCGTCTTTTAAAGAGCTAGAATTCTTAATTCGTCCATGGCTCTCTTTTAAATCCATTTAAAAACCTATCATAGAGATGATAAATTTTCATTCAATGGTCATTTGATGTTAATCTCTCTCTCTCCAATAAGTGAATCACACTCACTTCAGATTTTATACTTATTCAAACAGTTGCTATATCGTCTTTGCCAAATGACATGCATCAAACATATTCGGGTATTGCCCGGGTTTCTTACTAGTATAGTATAGTGATGGCATGGGTCAGATTCTCGGGCCGATGGGCATATCATGAGTTTTTGACCTAATGCAAACCAACCGTATAATAATGTATTTTTTTTACTTACACCCCTATGCATTTGTTGAAATTTGAGTTGCATCTCCACTTTTCTAAATATTTGACTTTACCATACCAGTCTGTCACGTGACCGACATGTTAAAAGTACGAGTGCAACTCAAATTTGGACATAAAAGTGGGAGTGTAATTCAATAAAAAAAATCCACTCTTAACATGTTGCTGACGGGTGGTTCAACTCCACCTGGTGTTCACTATTGGAGGAGTTGCATGATCTTCTTTGGTCGATCCCGATCTTTGGGAATCAGGATGCCACGAGGTGGCTTTCACAAGAAGCGGCGGGTTCTCGATCAGATCACTCTACTAGTTCATTAATGGAAGATGCTTGATCTGTCCGGTGGCGAGACACCTATGGCGAGCTAGATCCCCACTGAAGGTACGCATATTTGCTTGGATCGTCTTGAAAGATCAGATCCTCACACGGGTTTAGCTTCAGTGGGGACACCACCCGTGAGTGACCGACGCCTCTTGTCCTTGTTGCGACTCGGGCGCTCGAGAATCCACGAGCCATCTGTTACTACATTGCTCTCAAGTGATGGTAGTGTGGCGACGGGTGCGTGCGGCGGCAAGGGTCCGGGGTCGTGTAGCCAAACTTAAGGGACAAGTTTGGCAGATTTGAAAAACATGCAATGATACATTTTTTTCGTGGGATGATACAATCTCATGAGAATGTTATCGGTGGTATTTGACTTTCATTTTATGAGTAGAGTGTTGGTGGGGATGCGGCTTTGAGGGACAAGTTGCGGATCTTGAAAGAAGCTTTGTAATGATGTGAGTTGTATTATCTTTTTTTCCTTTTCTAACAAACTGGTTGGGGTCCATGCCTAACCCTCCAGGGTTCTCAAAAACGAGCTGCTGACGGCCAGGTCATGGATTGAAGGGTAATGTCAATTTTTTTTAAAATTAGGGGTGTAACTCAAATTTTAATGTAAAAGTGGGGGTGTGAGTAAAAAACCCTATCATAATTATACATATTTTCTAACAATTTCTATTGGGTAAAATACACTTTACTCCCCCCCCCCCTTCCCTCTTAAGGTTAAGTAAAAAACACTTGACCCGTACCCCTCAAAAAAAAAAAAACACTTAACTCCCTTTAGTTAAAAAAAAAACGAGGAAATCAAGTAGCTGACCAAAGAGGTATTGTGCTAACATTTTAAACTTTAGGGTGTTTTGGAATAAAATAAACGACATGGGGGCTATGTGTGTTTGAGCCAAACTTAAGGGGGAAAAGTGTAATTTACCCTTTTATATATTGGGATTTTTTATAAATCAACCCATGCAATCTTCTTTATTTACATACAAACCCCTATAAAGTTATTATTTACATGTAACCTTTTTAAATCATCTAAAATTAAATATCGACCCTTACAATTAGTTGGCATCCAAAATGGGAGAATATTTTTGAAATATTTCTTTGTTCGGTTGTTATTTCATTAATCTAAAGGGAAAATAACCAATATACCTATGGTTTTAATTACTTAAATTGAGATATCTTGAACATGGACTTAACCAAAAACAAACACAGACATTATCTGAATTTAACTTGGACCTAATCCGTAGAATTCTCACATGTGAGGGATATTTACTGGGTTTACTTAAAATATTCCGAATGAAATAAAAAATATTCTCTCGTTTTGGATGTTACCTAACTGCAGAAGTTAATATGCCATGTTTGAATGAATTGATGGGGAATTTGAGCGGCAGGCTGCTTGGCAGGATCGGGAGGTTTATTTCTTATGATTATAGAAGGGTTTTTACAAATCAACTCCTGCAATCTTCTTTATTTACATATAAACCCCTATTAAACTAATATGTATATAGGGTTTTATATATAAATAGAGAAGATTTCAGGGGTTGATTTTTAAAAACCCTTATAGAAATAAACAGGATACGGCCAAGGCCAAGCGGCCTGCCGCTCAAATTCTATATTTACATTGCACTACCCATCCTGTCCCAATCCGACCCATTAGAAAAAGGGAAATGCTATTCAGCCCGAAGATTTCTCCCAATTCGCCGGCCCGATTGACATGGTAGCACACAGCTGGTGGCTGAAAAGATTTAAAAGTCTGCCACATCAATCGGGCCGGCGAATTCGAGAAAATCTTCGGGCTGTATAGCATTGCTCTTAGAAAAAATTTCAGATCTTCTCTACCTGATCGGCCCGATCGAGGGGTCCACATGCATCACAGCCGCACGATGGCAAGCGACACGTAAGTCAATCACACTCCAGGCCCCCATGCGGTGTGATGCATCACAGCCGCACGATGGCAAGCGACACGTAAGTCAATCACACTCCAGGACCCCATGCGGTGTGATGCACGCCAGCCGAGTGACCGGGCCCACCGACTTGAGAAGATCCGAACTCAATGACTTCCAAACCCTCCTTGTGTTTGACCCTAAAGGCTTACTTAAGCAACCGGCCGCTCTAAGTTCTAAATTTTGCGTTAGAATAAAAATATGTGCAATACATAGATCCGTAATATAAGAACACTATCAAATACAATACACACTAACAAACATATGTGGTGGCAAATACAATAGATGTGAAAAAACTAAGACAAAATATAAACATATAGTCAATAATAACAATCACAAAAAAAAACATAACAAATACTAAATACAAACAAACTGGATCCACGGAGACCTCGATGAGTTAGACCTGAAGTTATACTGGCTTGTCGAGAATGCGTCCACGAACACAATGAATTAGTCAAAAGTCAATGACAAGGTGCGTACGACAAAACCAATTGGCAAAGAACGCTTATACTAGAGCTGGCAAACGGGTTAGGGTTAGGGTTAGGGTTAGCGAGTTAGGGTTGGTGGGTTAGAATGGCTCAATCCTAATCCTAAACAATTTATTAAAGGAATCAACCTTCCCAACCTTAACCCTAAGCGGGTCAATCCAAACCCTAATCAGTGGCGGACCCAGGATTTTTCTTCAGGAGGGGCATAATTATTAAATAGAAACTACAGTCGCTGCCTCACGGTCGAAGGCATCGACAGGCGGTGTGACAACGTCTCTACCCTTCATTCGATAGCGCAACAAAAGGCCTATTAGGATTTTGCCTCTAGTGGAGGAGAATTTCGATCCTCAAGAGTCCTTCAAAAATTTGAAACTATAATTGGCCGACTCGATCGGGGTGCACGAGTTGTAAATAATAGACCAGATTCTTTTTTCTTTTTTCTTTTTTTTGCCAGGGGGGATTTCATACATACTCCCAAAAACCTATAAATAGGTCCTGATGCCCACTCGATTCTTATTCACTAAAGGCCATGGGATAAAGTCTACGAAGATGCCACGTGCGCGGGAGGTGGCAGAAGGCGGTGGGTGTTGGTTGGACAGTGGTGGGCGTCGGTGGCCGGTAAACGGCGATCCGGCTATGGGTCACCAATACAGGCGGCAATGGCAGGTGGTGGCCGGCGGCGACGGGGTGGCCCATGTGGCGGTGGGGGTGGGGGTCGGTGGCATGACAATGGATATTGGCTGGCTGGGGATGGTGGCCGGTGGGACGGTGGTGGCCACCTCCATGTGAAGTTGGCAACCAAAAGTTTGCTAGAATTTATTTTTTGATAAATTACACTTTGCTCCCCCATAGTTTAGCTCAAAAACATTTAACCCCCCTATAGTTAAAAAATAACATTTTGCCCCCCTTCAATTCAGCTTCGATCAGATAATTAATTGCCAAATGAGGAAATCAAGTAGTTGACAAAAGGGGTATTGTGCGAACATTTCAAACTTTAGGAAGTGATTTGGAACAAATAAACTATTGGGGGGTTAAGTGTTTTTGACCTAAAATTCAAGGGGGTAAGTGTAACTTTTTTTTTCCCCCCAAATTGAGGGGGGGCTTGAGCCCCCCCTAGGCCCAATGTAGGTCCGCCCCTGACCCTAATCCATCTAACCCTATTAATCTAAACATACACTACCCAAAGGTTCCAAAATAATTTAACGTTTTACTAAATTTATTTATGTCATACCTCAAAATCTTACTAACTAATATAACATGAGAAACAATACAAATCAATATATAGTAATTAATATTTAAGTTATATTGCTCATTTATATATAAATTCAAACAAAAAGCCTATACATGACATAGTCCCTTTACATATTCTCAATCACAGTGAGTAGTGATATGGCATCGTCCATTTACTTGTCGATCGGGTTAAGTGTGATTTATGATCGGGTTTGGGTGCAACGGACAACTCAGCCAAAATTTGGAGTATCCGAGTATGCAAATGATGTCTGTATGTAAGTAATTGGGATCGTGTCCTGTTATACGGGTTAGACAGACCGGGTCGGGTTAACCCGTTTTTTAACGGGTCAGCAAATGCAGAACACTAACTAGCCCGGTTAATAAACGAGTCAAGTTAGGGTTGGGTTGGCGGGCCGGGTCTGCTTTTGTCAGCTCTAGTTTATACAATAAATTTTCGTTCACCGATTGGGAAAGAATATTTGTAGATCTAACTCCTGGAAGGGATGTATATAATCATCCAAGTACTATAATTCTTGAGTTTTTGGCTCAATTATAGTGAATCAAGAAAACTTACAGTCCGATTGGTTGGTGGCAAAGCGGGCAAAAGTTGACCCGGCACACTAACCCGGCCCGCCCAACCCAACCCGTTCATTAAACCAGCCGGGTTAGGCTTTAGCATTTGTCAACCCGCTAAAAAACGGATCAACCCGACCTGGCTTGCCAAACGAGTCTAACAGCGAAAAATTTTTGGTCCGTTTGATCGGATAGATCCAACGGATGGAAATTTTTTTTAGGCCATTCGATTCCTATCCGTTGGATCCATCCGATCGGATGGATCAAAAAATGTTTGTTGTTACTGTAGCGGCCAAAAATTTTGGTCACCCAAATCGTTGTTACTGTAGCTGCTACAGTAACAACGATTTGGGTGCTCTGGGTGAATCCTATTCGTTGGATCCATCCGATCGGACGGCTCTCATTCACACTGCACTTATTACCCACGCTGCATCATATCCCTATATATATCAAAAAAATTAAAAAAAAAAAAATTGTGCTATAATTATCACATAGTAACCGGGACCCCTGCCTGGTAAGTAGAGGGGTTTGCATTAAACAATGAGAAGTTGGAGGACAATGATATGTCACAAGCTAATTATCACCTAGTAACCAGGCCTGCATGGGAAGTAGAGGGGTCACGTCAAACAAAGAGAAGTTAGGATAAGATAGTGGGTTGTCTAGTTTGACCTTATAGCTCATGTAGCTTGAGCTAATAAGTTCGTAGGGGTGTTTCTATGCCTATTGCCCCAATGCTATCTGGCTAGGGGGTTTTGACCAAGAGCAATGCTATTCAGCCCGAAGGTTTGCCCCGAATTCACCGGCTCGAAAGACGTGGTAGCGTTCAACTGGTGCTGTTAAAGATTTTAAAATCGTTAGTGAGTTTCAGTCACTAGTTGCAAACTGCCACATCTTTCGGGTCAGCGAATTCGGGACAAACCTTCGAGCTGAATCACATTTCTCATTGACCAAACACTCGTTAAAGGGGCTGCGTAGAAACCTTAAGAAGGTTGAACATTGCACCAACACTGGAAAAAAAAAGTTGTGTGTATATATATGCGTAGCATAGTGTTATGATATTTTCATCATTCCAATTAAAACAAAAAATCTTTGAAATTATTCAAAATTGAGAGTAGAAAGGAAACCCTGTAGTACTATGGCTGGATTCACTTTACAATTGTAATCACGTGAGGATGACCCCAATAAGGTTTAGCCTTGATTCTCAATTGCTTAAGACTGAGTGAAATATGGTTTGATAGTTTCTTGTTCCGTATATATTGTTCTCTGGATTGATTATGACGGAATGCAATTGTGATTAATTCTTTTTCTAAAACACTGAAATCCATTGTCACTATATGTCATTTGTCCTCATGTGAAGAATTATCCGAATCTTGTCTTTGCTCAAGGACGACCAAAGTGTAAGTTTGGGAGTGTACCGGTACTTAAATGTCTCACATTAGCGCCCATAAACCTACACTCATAATATTCATGCATTTTATAGGCCTACTTATGCCCTTACAAGTTTTATCTTGTATTATAAGAGATACTAATTATATGGAAAAGAAGATAAAAGGATAGCAAAATAAGGTAGAGCTAGTCCATAGCTTCGAAAAGAGCCTGGGAACGTCCAATTCTAACACCTAAGTCAAAAGACACGAGCGAAACAAGATGGCAACATGGTGCATAAATTACATTGGTGCCCAGGAAAAATCCGATGGGTTTACTTCTAAAATCTGATTTTCTGATAGGACGGCTAGGGTGGAAGTCGAGGATCATTAGGGAGGAAACCCTAATTATAAAAGGGATGCTTCTACAATTGAAAAGGGATTCCCAATTACTTTTTCATCAATGACGGCTCGGAGAAAAGATGAGAAGAGAAAGCCGCCATGGAGTCTTCATCGATCATCTTTATCAACACAACCATCATCATCATCTCCATACTAGGCTAAAGCTCTTATCTAGGGTTTCTATGAAACCCTAGTTTTTGTACTTGGATTAGTTTTTGTTTAATTAAGTTTTCCTATTTCTTTCTGAATCTTTGCATGGTATCTGAACATCATAAGATCATATCTTGTTTAATCCATCTTTACATATTTAGAAAATGAGATTTTACAATGTTTAGATTAAAATTCAGATATTGTGAATGCCATGCATATGCTTATCTTCTCCCCATCATCGAGCAAGAATGCATCATGTTTAGGGAAGATAGTTCATGCCCTGCAAGAACAAATTTTACATACCGAAGATGATGCATCATGTGCATGATGATAGGGCATATTATGTGATTTAAATTCTACCTACAATGGTTTGATAAGATGAATCATGCTAAGGGAAATTGATCCGTGCCCAATTGAAAACGAATCATGCAAACCGAAGATGATTCATACCGTTAACATTTTAGAACCTTTTTTGAGACACCATTAGGGCGTTTAGTCAAGATAGGTCGATTTATCCAGTGAAAGTAAATTCTAATTAGCTTAAAGTACCCAAATATAGAACTAGTGGTGTATTCAATGCCTTAGACTCTATCTCTCTATCTCTCTCTCACTCACTCACTCACTCACTCTCACTCTCTCACTCTCTCTCTCTCTCTCTCTCTCTCTCTCTCTCTCTCTCTCTCTCTCTCTCTCTCTCTTTGAAGTCTATCTCAATTTACTTAGTTGCTTGTTTTTGCATTAGATATAACTAAAAATCAAAACCCTTCTAATTGTGCCTGAACTCTAGTGATGGTAATCACGATCCCTAAGACGATACCGGATTAGCCCTATAACTACAACTGTTTGCTATGATAATTCGGTGTGATTCTTGAATGATCTGGAGCCACGTCCCAATATCATGCCAGTTGCCCGACTTGTCCTTGCTAGTTAGTAGCCACAAAAGAAGTGGAGCAGCCGAAGGAAGTGGTGGAGGCATAGGCAGGACGCCGGCTGCTGTAGTTTGGCAGATGAAAGTCGATCAGAAGGCTCTGCCAGCATGACAGATCTCAAATATTTGATGACCCTACACCCCCGATGGAAAGAAATGGATTAATGGCTTGCAATTATCCTATATAAACATCTATTTCCATTGGAGAAGGGGTTGGCAAACATGGGAAGGAGAGGTCCTAAAACTCTCTAAACCCCCTTCTCGAACACAATTTGTATTAGAGAGACGAGAAAAGAGAGGCTATAGCACCGATGATTATAGTGCTGCCTTTCTTTGCCGTGTGGTTTTTTACCTTCACGAATTGTGAAGGGTTTCTCCATGTAAAACCCTTATGTCTCTAGATTGTGCTTTCTAGCTCTTTGGTTTTCTTTTCCTACTTTGCTTACTGTATGTGTTTACAAGATAAAGTGTGTGAGAGAAAATCTTGAGCTAAATTTTCCCATATAATGTTTTATCTCCTTATTACTTTGATAATGTACTCCGTCTAAAATAATCTCAGCTTCTTTTTCGGCCTATTTCTGCTGATCCGTATCCCAATGATATGATTTACTACACCTAAATCCTTCATATTAAACTCTCGTAATAGTTTTTTCTTCAATTCTGCGATTACATGCATGCTTGACCCCACAACAAGCATGTCATCCATATACAATATATGATGTAGGATATCCTATAATCTATAAATTAACAATAATGATCTGCATTCATCTTGTGAATCTAGTTTCTTCGATGAATATGTCAAATCTGATGTACCACTGCCTTGGCGCATGCTTTAGCCTGTATAAACTCTTCTTTAGCTTACATACTAGGTCTTCCCTACTCTATACAGTGTATCCCGATGGGTGTTGCATGTAGATCTCTTTATCTAAATCTATGTATAGGAATTTCGTCTTCATATCTAGCTTCTCAAGATGTAGATCCTCCACTACCACAAAACCTAACACTGATCTAATAGTTATCAACTTGACAACAGATAAATTTAACTTTATATAATCAATGCCTTCGTCCTATTGGAAGTCTTTTACTACCATTCTGGTCTTGTAACTCTTTGATCCATCATGCCCTTGCTTTTGCTTGTATATTCACTTATTACCCAAAAATTTCATGCCTTTAGGTAGTCTCACCAAATCCCAAGTTTGGTTCTTCTCCAGTGAATCTATTTCATAGTCCATGGACTGCTTCAACTTATCCCTGGTCTCTACTTACAATGCTTTCTCATAGCATTTAGGTTCATCACCATCTGTTAACGGTAAATGACTAAGAGAGAATTCATATCTAATAGGGGGTTAACCATGAGTACTTCTGGCTGATTTTCTCAATTGTGGTAGAGCAACAGCTTCTTCTTGTATGTTATCATTCTGATCCCGGGGCTTCAAAAAAGTTTCTGTAGAGATTTCTTCAAATTAAGTAAACTCTGGACTTTTCGGGTTTTTTTTTTTTGAGCTCTTCGAGTGCATCATTCCCCTATTGAATATGATATTTTTGCTCCTTATGACTTTCCTGCTTTTTAGATCCCAAAACCGATAGCCATACTTATGACTCCGATATCCGAGTAATGTGAACTTTCTAGACTTGATGTCTAGTTTGTATCCTTATGCTTCTTGCACACTCATTGATTATTCTGTTCATCCTCTCTGCAACTCCATTCTGCTGCGGCGTTATGTGAATCATCTTCTACTTTCTGATCTTGCTATTTGCATAGTGCTTCTCTAAGGAACCATCACAGTACTATTCGCCATTATCAGACCTCAAGCGCTTCACCTTATAAATCGGTCTTTGTTTTTACCAAATCTTTTCATTTATTAAAGGTGTCAAAAACCTCTGACTTTTTCTTCAAGAAATACACCCATAGCTTCTTGGTAGCATCATCAATATAAGTAACATAATAAAAATATCCACCAAGAGATGATATCTAAGTAGGTCCACACACATCAGTGTGTACTAGCTCTAGGTTTGCAACTTTTCATGGTCTTTCGACTTTGTTGGAGTTGACTTTGTAGATGCAGTCCTTGCAAAAGTCCATACCTAGGTTCTTATGGCCTGACACATTTCTCTTTGAGTGCATGATCTTCATACCTTTCTCGCTCATATGCCTGAGTATAAAATACCAGGAGTTTGCATCTAGACTTGAATGGGCAATTCTAATGGACTTGTTCGTGCCCTTGGTTACATACAATGTGCCTTCCTTCTTGTAGTGTGCAATCACCATGACACTTCTCGATACTGAGAGTTGGATATACATTCGGTAGCTTAGAGGCTAATAGTTTATGTACCAATATGGGACTAACTCTATTTCTCCAAAAATATTCCCAATGAGGGATCAATGCAAACAAGCAAACACGTCTTGCAAAGCAACCAACAAACCAAAATACATTTCTTGAAATGTCTTTAGCAATCACACGATCACAATAAAAATTTAAGCAAGTAGAAATCTTTATGTGGGTGCAAAGGTCGTGTGTGAATTATAGGGTAGAAGCATATAAGGGCCTATCCTAGTGCAGCAAGTAAAGTACGCATGATATTTTTAGGTGGTTCGAGAAATCCCTACATCCACCCCGATCAAGCTTAGACATGCACATCATCAATCTACTATAGAATGAAAGAGTTACAACAAGAAGACAGAGTATTATCCATGAAGCAAGAGTCCATACGAGCCTGCAACTAGTAGTCAGCAACAACCGTGATGATCCTCCTCCCAACAACCTTTTTTTCCTTAACTTCTAAAGCTCCTCCATACTCGAATCTACGAGTGTCTCTTTCGTTAGATTTGCTTGCGATTCGGAACACTGCAACGACTCCGAATTCTCGATTGACTCCCTACAGGTGAGCTCAGGACATACCTCGAACAACTCCGACGATGTGGCGATTCTTCCCAAAGAATAGATGTAAGTATGCAATGAGAAACCAAAGTAACTGAGAAAAGGACTTTCAAAAGACTTATATCCGAATCGAAAAACTTTTCTAATGTATTGAGCATGTATAGGCCATTGAAGATCAAAACTCAAGATAAAGATAAAGTAAAACGATGAAGAATGATCACTATAACAAGTAAATCAAAAGCCATAGAGATGAGCACTCAAGAACAAAGCAAACGCTATGGATAATTCTCCATAGATAAAAATAGAGTAATATGTTGGTCTATTTATAGGTAGAAATAAGGTAGACACCACGAGTCGGAGCGAAATAGTGGCAACTGTGAGATTCGAGGATAATGTATCATCGACAGTAGGATCTATAGGAGGGGGATCCTCATCGGGGATGTGACCCCAAAGATCATGATAGACGAGATTGGATTTGACAGAAACTGACCAATCTGGCCTATCTTTGGTCGATGTGAGCTTGAAATCCAAAGCCTTCCATGGTGGAAGTTTGATGGTGGGATGAGCAGGTGGGGAGCGGTGCAGGTAGGGTCGACATAGAGAAGGCAGTGACAGCTAGGGTTATGACTTAGAGAGGGAGGTCATGTGTGTGTGTAGGGGGGGGGGGGGGGGGGGTCGTGGTTTGCGATGGGGAGATGCCGGTGACTTAGTGGCTTGGTGAGGGAGGTACGGGGAGGAGACTGGGGGAGAGGGAGGCCAGGTGCTGCGGTGTGGGAGGGCTGGGGTGATGTCGGACAAGGAGAAGGAGAGGTAGACAGCTGAAAGAAGCTGGGGTCCGGTGGTGTCGGGCAAGAGACCAGTGGCGAGTAGGGTTACGACTCTGATACCAGGTTAGACACGGATTTGGGTGAACAAAAATGCCTTTGTATTGGGGTTCGTGCCCATATACACACACACAAATGAGGAGACGGAGGTGGGACTAAACGTCCTATACAATGCATATACAACTACAACTAACATTGGCAAAGAACATTTATACAATGTAGATCTCTTCAGACAATAATGTAGATGAGCATATCACCTCCCAATATGAAGATTTATTAGAAGAAACCATGGAAAAAGACCACGGTTCGAATCCTGCGGACCAAGGTTTATCTTTTGAGTTGGGATTTCCAGCATCGACCATGCATTGTGGCTAAGGTCTACTGCTTTTTATGATTATAATTTTCAAAGACAAAGATACCTAGATTGGGTTGGTTTCGTCAAGAGAATGATTTCGTTGCAACCTGCTTAAAGAGGTTGGAACATTGACGGCTCTATCATTGGTCCATTTCAAGGGCATACATATCAATTCATGCTATTAATCATGTGAAACGACGAAAACCTTTGAAATAGACCAATGAGAGAGCCGTGAATGTTCCAAACTCATAAATGTTCCAACGAGGTTGGAACAAAATCTTTCTCTTTGGTCAATCAAACACACGCAACACACCCATCCTTTGCCCAACATTTTGTTTTGGTACACAACCGGGGGGGGGGTTCACTGGTCTGGACCACAGGTATAGACCATTATGGCACAGCTCACTAGGTGAGTAGGTGGGACCTATAGCCCACTATAGACAAGGAAACCGCCACACGAGCGAACACGAGAAGGGTCTACCTGGCCCGCATCGAATTGGAGAGGCCCACCTTGCTTGAAGGAGAGCACCTGACTGAGACAGGAGTCGATCCCCGGTAAGTGTTCACGAGGAGCGGTGCCACTATCAACTGCTCTAAGCAGTGGTACGGTCCTTCGTCCAAGATGCTTCTTCGAACCATTTTGAACGGCACCAATATAGTTCATCCTTACCTCTCAAAATTACAAAATAAAATAGAGTACATCATCCTATGTTCTTCCGTTAGGTGTGTTTGTCCGAAAGTGCAGTCCGAAGTGATGGAAGTGAGCAAAGTAGGTGTGACTTCGGTCCACTTCCTCCAAATATGTAAGTGTGACTTCAGTCCAAAAAACTCTCAAGTCGCACTTCTGGTTGACTGGGGAAGTATTCAAAATGCCACATCGTCGTATGCACTTCCCCATTGCTCAGAACGTGCTCATTCCCGACAATCAAACAACAAAAATGGTGGAAGTCTTTGAAGCCAAAGTTCTAAACCTGTCCACTTTCTGACAGCCAAGTAACTCAACTGACCGGGACTTCCATCAGAAAGTCGTAGTTCGTGTAAGTACTAGTTCAACCAGTTCTCCCACTTCCACAGGACTTCAGGCAACCAAACAACATATGATTTTCGGCAATCCCTCCGGCCTTTATTGCATATACTGAAATCACAGAATAATCATTTTCATAACATTATTCTCAATCAGATCCATTCTTCGTTCCTACTGCTTTCAATTAACTGTTAGCTTGAGGGCTTAATTGATATAGCAAAAATGAAAAATAATATTTTCTAAAGAAACTTGTTGAAGATTGCAAAAAAAAAAAAAAAAAACTTGTTGGTTTTGTAATTAATGTTCATAGAGACAAGTTTTCATATCTCTCTCTCTCTCTCTCTCTCTCTCTCTCTCTCTCTCTCTCTCTCTCTCTCTCTCTCTCTCTCTCTCTCTCTCTCTCTCTCTCTCTCTCTCTCTCTCTCTCTCTCTCTCTCTCTCTCTCTCTCTCTCTCTCTCTCTCTCTTTGAGAAATCTTGCAAATTAGGAAAATGGGATAAATTCTACTCGCAAATTTTTTTTGTCCTATTTCCTCTACACCCATCACGAATCTCATATGTTGATTCATCGGAGATTAGTGATGGGTGTAGAGGTAATATGACAAACAAAAAAATTTGCAGTTACTGTAGCATCTACAGTAACAAAGATTTTTTTCCCTCTTATTACCTTTACAACCTCGAATCCTTGCCTATCCTTTGATTCATCGAAATCGACGGACCAAAGGTTGCCCCGCAAATCGTCCATCCAGGACGTCCAGCAGGTGAGCACAATCGATACATGTGTGTGTGTGTATATATATGGGAATATGGAACATAGTCCTCCCAACTAGCCAACACGCTAGTCCTCCCATCAATTTGGGTGCCACATGACACTTTTTATCCATATTTTTTTATGAGTGGTCAATTTATTGTACTTAGATCAAGATTTTAAAAAAAAATTCTAAAAAAAAAATTAAAACAACCCGATCAACTGTTGACAAATTTAACGATAAACTGTAGCAGACAAATAGCCCTTGCTATGGTTAATTTAAAAATATCACTTGGCCGTGAGTGTTGGGTTTGGCAGCCCATTAGGCTCGGCCCAACTAAACTCGGCCCATTAAGGTTTGTTTGGTGCTTTGGATTGGGTTAGCCAAAGAGTTTGGATGAGGTTTTGGGGGGATATAGCTGCACTTGGACTTGAAGTCAATCCCGTATGGCATTGGGACTCTCATGCACACACGCTTTGCTTTATTCCTTGCTATAATGAGGTGTATGACCCTCTTGGTTGAATAAGGACACAAAGAGCACCGACCCAAAAAGTAAATAGCCCCACCCCCTGTTGCACGAAACCCAAGAGAGGGACGTTCAAGAGGGGGCGGATAGGTGCATGGTGGTGCTCAAGGTGGGGCTGCAACTTGGGTTGGTTGGACTTGACCCAACCCAAGCCCAATTCGAATTTTGGGTGGGTTTGGGTTGATGTATTTGAAGATTGGATTGGGTTCGGGTTGAAAAAATTCAACCCGAGTTGAACTTGGGTCGGGCTTGGGTTGAGGGTTCGGGCAACCCAACCCAATCCGAACCTGAGTACTCAAGTACATCTATAAGTCTGTGATATATAGGTAACAAACAGAACCATCCTGAGTGCTCATATGTTGAGGGATCGTAGTCACAGTCATCCATTTCACCTAGTCCCATATTATTTATTTGCTTCTTGCTTATCAAATAAAGACATGATCTAATAATCTAGTAAATTGCATGGATAGAAGTGCAAAAAAAGTTATATGGCAGTGCTAGCAAGTATAAGTTCATTTTAGATTTTGATCTTTAAAGGGTAAAATTTTACAATAAGTATTCCCGAACCAGCACAACCTGACCTGTCATGCCCACTTGGGCTAACCCGAGCCCAACCCGAGCATAGAAATTTTTGCTTGGTTTGGGCTTGGGCTTGGGCTGGGCATCTCGGGTTGAAGGTTGGGCTGGGTTGGGGGTTTTAGTACTTGGGTTGGGCTTGGGTTTACCCCCAACCCGACCCAACCTGTCGGAGTTGTAGCCCTACTCGCGGGGAGGCGTAGCGGCACATCCCCGGGGCTCTGACTGCTGAGGACACGGGGGAGGCTACTGTGCTGCATCTGCTCCCCGGATGGTCTGTGTTAGTGATGATGAGGCCTTGCGGCGGGGGGACTTCTGTTAGTTCACGAAGGCCGGTTCAACAACCCCGACGAATGCATCGCGGTGGAAGATGTCCGTGTTGGGGGATTGTGTTAGTTCCCTGGGGGCTGGTTCGTGGACGTGAGGACACACTGTTTTGTGCGGGTGTTAGATCGAGAGGGAGCACCTCGATGGAGACAAGTGCGAAAGAGTTGACCGGCGGACGACTGGCTGGGCACTAACTGCTGGTTGCGGCGGACGGGCGTCAACATGCATTGGATCAGAGAGTGGAGGGGTGGCAAAGATCTACCGATAGGAACGTCTGGGCGTGGTGTCACCAGAAAAGTGGCATCCGTGGTGTAACTCACTGTCAACGGGCGAATCATGCTAATCTGTAATGGCAAGACTTGTAATTCTCCTTGGTTGGTGGTCATTCCTCACAACAGGGAGGCGTCCTAACCAAGACTACATTCGAATCTGAATAGTCTCCCAAACATTCATAATGAGTCTTTGTTACTAAAAACTCTAGAATTGCGCTCTCTCCAAATTCCCCATTATGTGTAAATCACAACGAAATCCCAAGCCTTCCTAGTCGAGCTTGGAACTCTAAGAAAATGCAAATTGGTCTACCTGGATACATTGGGTTTTTGAGCCCATGATGGAGCCCAACATCAGGCCCACTCCCGCCGGTCCACGGTAGAGCGAGCCCGGCCCGGCGTGTTGTCATGGGACGCCCACAGCTTTCACGACATGACTGCATGGACTCTCCCGTGAATGGTTGAGCCTTTATGTAAGAGAGGGCAACCTCATAGATGAAACTTGTTTTTGCAATAAACAAGAGGACTGATGTATCCCTCTCATTGCTCTCAACCAAACATTAGGGTTGGCAATCCTTGACCCGACCCGCCAACCCGACCCGAACCCGACGGGTTTGGGCTTGCCCTAAATGGGTTCGGGTCATAAATGGGTCGACCCGATTGACCCGTTTATTTAATGGGTCGGGTTCGGGTTTGTACTTATAACCCGATTACCAGACTTGATCCGTTTACCGAATGGGTCGTGTCAACCCGACCCGACCCGAACCAACCCGATCAAACCCGGCCCAATCCGGCCTGTCTTGACCCAACCCGACCCGACCCGACCCGTTTAGTAAACGGGTTAAACGAATTGGGTCGGGTCAACCCGTTTTTTAGTCGGGTCGGGTTTGGGTTTAAGTTTTTGACCCATTTATTAAACGGGTCGGGTTCGGGTTGGGTGTTTTGCCCTTATACCTATGTCTCAACCCGACCCGACCCCAACCCAACCCATTGCCACCCCTACCGAACATTGCTGGCCTATTGTTTGAGGTCAAAAACACCTGCTACCCCGAGTCCAACTCTTTCTTTGGAGGGTTATGGCAGGTTGCTTGCCTCTGAGATCCATACTTTCTCATAGGATCCCGAGTATCCCTGGATATTGTATCTTATGCCCTGGAGTTCAGGAGGATGTTGACCATCTGTTCACGGGGTGTGTCCTAGCAAAGAAGGTTTGGGAGGGTCTTAGAAGTCACCTATAGGGTCTTCAACCCACCTCTACATGCATCGAGTGGTTTCGAAAGGAAAAAAGCATTGGGTTTGATAGCTTGGCTCTCATCGCGTATGTTATGTGAAGCATTTGGAAAGCTCGTAATGACATAATCTTTAACAACTCTAGTATCCGATATAGCCAAATAATCACCCAAATATTAGCTATGTGGAAGGAAATGGGTACTGCATCAGCCCGGGGTAGCTCCCTACGGACTCATATCAAACATTGGCAGAAACCTCCAGAGAATTGGCTCAAACTAAATGTTGACGTAGCTGTTACCACATATAAGATTGCTTGTGGATTTATTATCATAGATGAAGCTGGGTTACCGGCCTAGATGGGAGGCCGAATATTCGGAGGTTGCTCCCAACTCGAAGCTAAAGCCTTGGCTATGAAGGTAGGCATTGGACTCAATGCTAGTTCGAAGATCGACATAGTGATTATAGAGGGTGACAACCTTTTTATAGTTACACTCCTGTTGGAAGGGTTTTCTACCCCTCCTTGGTCAATCAATAACGAGATTATGGAATGCAGGAGACTACTTCAATCTGTAAGGAATTATCGCATTCAACATGTCTATCGAGATGCCAATCAAGTTGCTCACTTCCTGGCAGCCTATGGATACATCGCTAACTGATCCGGTTCCGAACGACATTCTTGATGCTTTGTCAACAGATAGCTCCATAGTTTCTATGTATGAGGAAGAGTCTTCCTCCTTTCTTTTAAATCATGATGACCTTGCTTGTAATGATTATTATTTGGGGTCTGGGGTGCCATGAATAAATCCCACGTAGTTCTAAAAAAAAAAGAGAACTGGCTAGGGTTTCTGTCTCTCTGTCTGCATGAGGTAGGGCTGGCAATTTCGACCCGACACGGTAGACCCGACACGACCGGACACAAAGTTAGCGGGTCTGGGTCAGGGCTAAACGGGTTCGGGTCATAAACGGGTCGACACGATAGACCCGTTTAATAAACGGGTCGGGTCCGGGTTTAGGGTCTGGACACGGTAGACCCGGGAAGACCCGTTTAGTATTCAACGGGTCGTGTCGGGTCGGGTCTACCCGCAATCCTATACTATACTATATAATAAGAGCGGGTCTTTCGGGTCAGGTCGGGTCGAGTTGGATTGGGTCGGATCGGGTCGACTGAATAGTCCCGGGTGATAAACGGGTCTTATCGGGTCTACCCGTTTATTAGCGGGTCGGGTACGGGTTTAGGATCTAGACACGATTAGTTAAACGGGTCGGGTCCGGGTCTGGGGTTTTTGGTTATGAACCCGACTAGACACGACACGAACACGACATGACCCGACCCATTGCCACCCCTAGCATGAGGAGAAGGCAGGTAGCAGCCTCCGGCGGGTGACCAGCCTCTGCAGGTGGGAGGCTCTGGTGGGTGGGGTGAGTCCCTCCCTCCCCCCCACCTCTCCTCTCTCTTTGTGCTAGGGTTTGGGGCCACCATGAGCGATGTCCCGGTAGAGAAACCAAGGCAAGGTGGGCAGTAGAGGGGCCCATGGGAGTCACCGTTCCCAGGATAGGCGTATCGAGGTTGACAACTGTGGGTGCAAATTTTGGCATAAATCTACCACGGGACCCACGAGGACTACAGCGGGACCCACCGGCCCTGCCTGGTGGGCCCACGAGGACTACAGCGGGACCCACCGGCCCTGCCTGGTGGACCCACGAGGACTACAGCGGGACCCACCGGCCCTGCCTGGTGGGCCCACGAGGACTACAGCGGGACCCACCGGCCCTGCCTGGTGGACCCACGAGGACTACAGCGGGACCCACCGGCCCTGCCTGGTGGGCCCACGAGGACTACAGCGGGACCCACCGGCCCTGCCTGGTGGACCCACGAGGACTACAGCGGGACCCACCGGCCCTGCCTGGTGGGCCCACGAGGACTACAGCGGGACCCACCGGCCCTGCCTGGTGGACCCACGAGGACTACAACGGGACCCACCAGCCCTGCCTGGTGGACCCCCGAAGACAACCGCAGGGTCCACAACTTTACCTGGAGAATCCCCAGATACTACAGCGGAAACCGCCATTCGCCACCCGGAGTGCCTATAAATAGCAGAGCCTTCGAATGTAAAAAGGATCCAGATCCGAAAATCTGATTTCCACTCTGAGATCTGACTTTCAGAACCAGAGCTTTGGGATTTCTAACCTCCGATCTACCATCTCTCTTTGATCTTCTTCTCTCTTTCGAAGAGATCAGGGAGCTTTCAGTGACACTCAGCCTGTCGAGGTCACTTCAACTGAAGTGTTAGTGAATTCGGGTTGCTCCCTATAGCACGGAGACGTAGGCTTCGGCTGAACTCCGAGATCACATCTCGTGTCACAATTTCTCTGATTGCATTCCTCTGTTTGCACATCAAAAGGCTTCGACTTCAATCAGTAGATCGATCAACGATCTTCGACATCAACCTCGACTCCAATTGACTGGTGCTGCGAGAATCTTCGGGTCGGCACGAAGATTTTCCCCCACAATTTGGCGCCGTCTGTGGGATCCGAGCGAGAAGCCGTGTCCTCTCTACTTCGACTATCAGATCAATGCCATCTCCTCCTCTTACCATCAACTACTCAAATTTGCAACTGGAGAAGGCATCGTCTGCATTCGAGGCGATCAGCAAGCTGGAAGGTCTTGTGAAGCTGCTGCGGCAAAGACAGATCGAAAGATTAACATTGCTCCTCCAAAGCGGCCACGAGATGAAGCTGGTCCCTCTTCTAAATAGCAATCAAAGGAGATCCCGCTGACCAAACCTCCGCCAATCGAATGGGAAGCATCACCTTCAATTGAAGAAATCATCCCGATCAACATAAGCAGCGGAGATCTCCCTCGACAAACATTTATTGGTACCGGTCTTAGCGACGTAGAAGCGCAAGACATGGTATCCTTCCTCCAGTCCAATATCGACGTCTTCGCATGGTGCTTCGAAGACATGCCTGGGATCAATCCAGATGACGCTTGTCACCGACTTGCGATCAAAGAAGAGGTGAAGCCCGTCAAGCAAAAGCCTCGCACCATTCGACCAGAGCTGCAAGTTGCTGTTCAAGAAGAAATTACCAAGCTACTCGCAGCCGGATTCATCCGAGAAGTAGAGTATCCAACTTGGATCTCTAACATAGTGGCTGTTCCAAAGAAGAATGGGAAAGTCAGAGTCTGCATCGACTTTACCAATCTCAACAAGGCTTGCCCCAAAGATCCTTTTCCCATGCCAAGGATAGATAGACTCGTCGACGCCACTGCTGGCCACGAGCTGTTGTCTTTCATGGATGGGTATTCTGGATACAATCAAATTCCACTCCACGCTGATGATCAAGAGAAGACATGTTTTGTGACTAGCCGAGGCCTTTATTGCTACAATGTCATGCCATTCGGCCTCAAAAATGCTGGTTCCACCTATCAAAGGCTAGTCACCAAAATGTTCGAAGATCAGATCGGTCGCAACGTCGAAGTCTATGTCGATGATCTCCTCACCAAGAGTTCCGTTCGGAGCAAACATCTATCTGATCTGGCTGAAACCTTCCAAGTCCTTCGAAAGTATCGAATGAAGCTCAATCCAGCCAAGTGCGCCTTCGGAGTTCAATCTGGCAAATTCCTGGGTCATCTTGTGACCAGGAGAGGTATTGAAGCCAATCCTGATCAAATTCGAGCCATCATCGATATGCCTTCACCTACAAATCGAAAAGAAGTTCAACGTCTCACTGGAAGGTTAGCAGCACTCAATCGATTCATTTCAAAATCTTCAGACAAGTGCAAGCCACTCTTCGACAAACTACGAAAGGCGGATACATCTGGCTGGAGTCCAATCTGTGAAGAGGCATTTCAAAGCATCAAGAAATATCTGGTGCAAGCTCCTATCCTGACTGCTCCACTTCCAAAAGAAGACTTGTGGCTCTACCTTGCCGTGACCGATCAAGCAATCAGCGTGGTCTTAGTCAGTAGAAGAGAAGGCATCGAACATCCAGTCTACTACATCAGCCACACTCTTCTTCCGGCTGAGACTCGCTACTCAAAAACTGAGAAGGTCATATTGGCCTTGCTCACTGCATCGCGTCGTCTTCAACCGTACTTCGTCTCCCACCAGATTACTGTCATTTCAGAACACTCACTCAAAGATATCATTGACAAAGCTGGTCGAGCTGGTCGAATGACCAAATGGGTGATCGAAATGAGTGCTCTGGGGATTCAATTCGAATCTCGCACTTCTATCAAAGGTCAAGCAATTGCTGATTTTCTAGCTGACTTTCCAGTTGAAGACCCCATCACTTGGGAAGAAGATGTCGATATGCGCTTGGAAGATGAGGATAAGCCTCCGATCAATCCTACAACGAAAATTGATCTAAGTCTTGAAGTTATTGCTGCAACTCCTCCTTGGAAGCTTTATACTGATGGAGCATCAAGTTCGATCGGTTCGGGAACTGGGATAGTCTTAATATCCCCCGAACTTGATCATCTCCAGAAGGCCACTCTCCTTGGGTTTAATGCCACCAACAACGAAGCTGAATATGAAGCACTCATTTCCGGACTCGAAATGGCAGAATCTCTGGGGGTAGATCGAATCATCATATACAGCGACTCCCAATTGATCATAAAGCAAATCAATGGAGAGTACACAGCTCGAGAAGAAAGAATGCAACTCTACTTGGCCTTAGTACGACGTCTTCAACAACGTTTTACTAGCGCTAAATTCATTCAAATCCCCAGAGCAGAGAACCGAGAAGCAGATGCCTTAGCTAATGCTGCCTCAGTTCTTGGAGACTCACTCGGAGGAAGGCAAATACAAATTGATTATCAAGAAGTGCCCAAGACCATCCCCGATCAACAGATTCTTACCACTACAGAAGGATCTGGGGGTGGAGATCAGCTTGAAGATTGGAGACGACAAATTCTTGACTTCTTCAAACATGGCAAAATGCCAGAAGATCCAAATCAAGCCCGAAGGCTCCAAAGGAAGCTCCCTTGCTACACTTTACAAGGTGAAGATTTATATTTCAAATCTCACAGCGGGATGTTACTCAAGTGCCTTGGTCCTGGACAAGCACAGGCAATCCTGATTGATATCCACTCCGGAGCTTGTGGAAATCATTCGGGAGGAAGATCCCTTGAAGCCAAGACGAAGCTACAAGGGTACTACTGGCCAACAATGGCAAGGGATGCTCAACAAGTCATTCAAAGGTGCGAACCTTGTCAACGGTACGCTCGAGCTATTCATCTCCCTGCAGATGAACTCCATCAATTATCAAGTCCCTGGCCCTTCCATCAATGGGGTTTAGACTTCTTGGGTCCTTTCCCTCCAACTCCAAGCAAGAAGAAGTACCTACTGCTGGCCACAGATTACTTCACCAAATGGGTTGAAGCTGTGCCCCTCTTCCGAGAGACTGATAACGAAGTGATCAAATTCATTCGGCACAACATCTTCTCAAGATTTGGTACACCTCAAGTTCTCGTTGCAGACAATGGAGCTCAGTTTGACTCCGACAAGTTTCGAGAGTTCTGTCTGAACCATGGTATCAAGCTATTCTATTCAACTCCAAGATATCCTCAATGCAATGGCCAAGCAGAAGCCTCCAACAGAGCTATTCTTGGTATACTCAAGAAGAAACTCAATGATAAGAAAGGATTGTGGGAGCAAGTCCTACCTGAAGTTCTTTGGGGGTATCGCACAACTCCGAGAAGATCAACTGGGTTCTCGCCTTTTCGCCTAACATATGGATCAGAGGCAGTACTCCCAACAGAAAACATATCAAGTACTTTGAAGACTAAAGCTGTTGAAGAAGGAGTCAATGAAGAACTTCGGATCAATGATCTAGACTTCTCTGAAGAACTACGAGATCTAGCATCACTTCGTGTGGCCAAATATCAACAGAAGATCAAAAGAGCCTATGACAAGAAAGTCCACAAGAGACAATTCCCAGTGGGTAGTTTAGTTCTCAGAGCAGTTTTCTACAATACCAAAGAACACAGCAGTGGAAAGCTTGCTCCCAACTGGGAAGGTCCATATATCATTGAGTCAGTTGGAGGCAAAGGTTCTTACAGACTGATTACACCAGAAGGAGATAGATTGCCTCGAGCTTGGAATTCTAGACACCTCAAGTTGTTCTATCCATAATGTAAATTCTGTGATGAATAAAGCTCTCTTTCAAATGTTCAAGTGTACAAGTGTTTTGATTTTCAATCCAAGTTCTGAAGCAATTACAAGTTATCCATATTCAAATTACCAGGTCTTTTAACAAGTTTGGGTGTTAGGGTTGCGACCCAACCCCTTACTAGCAAATGTTAAAAACTGACCATTTTCAAGTTACCAGGTCTTAACATGTTTGGGTGTTAGAGTTGCGACTCGACCCCTTACTAGCGAATGTTAAACTGACCTTCGAAATTCAATATCCAATTTCAATCAATTCGATATCGTCTAACAGGTTTGGGAGTTTGAGTTGCGACTCGACCCCTTACATTCAAATGTTATTCGAATTCAAATTCAATTTTCAAAGTTACAAAGTTTGGGTGATTGAGTAGCGACTCAACCCCTTACATCCAAGTATACGCGTATTCAATTTACATTCAAATGTATGAATACTCAATCATGTCAAATAGCATTCCAGAACTCAACATTCAAAGACATTCAACTCAAAAGAAGTGCAAGTTTCAAATACAAAAAAGATGTCTTCTATTATCATCAAAATATATCAGGTACAAGGAGCTGTTACATTTCAAAAATTTACAAGTACAACAACAAAGAAGAAGAAAAGTCTCAGGGCTTGGCCACACTCTTCGCATGCGACTTCTCCCCTTCAGATCCAGGACGAGCTTTACTCGCCACTGATGCCTTGGAGGATCGGACGCTAGCTACATGAGTCCTGAGCGCTTCTGCCGCCTTCTCTGCTGTCTCCTTGTAAACCTTGCACTCAGACAACGCGTGCTCCAGTGCCTTCTTCGAAGTCTCTTCTCTGGCAGCAAAGGCAGCGTGCTGGGTAGCAAGTTGTTGCTTCAGCTCTTGGATCTCGATGGTACGGCCACAGGACACATCCTCAACCTTTGAGAGTCGAGTCTTCAAAGATTCGAGTTCGTGACTCTGTGCCTCACATCGATCCTTCAGCCCTTTGATCTCCAGCTTTCCCTCCCGAAGTTCCTTAATCTTGGTTTTGAGAGAAGCTTTCTTCGAAGTCAGGAGATCTTTTAGCTCATCTCTCTCCGCGGTCAACTGATTTATTTCAGCCACAGCTTCTTTTGCTCCCGCCCTCAAAGAGAGTTTGGTTGCAACATTCATAAGTGCTGAGTTCTGCAAAAGAACAAAAGAGTTGAATTATTCTGAAGAAAGATAAGATTCAAATGATCGATCAAGCAGATGCACCTACCAACAGGTTAATTCTATCAAAAGCTTCATCCAAAGTGGCACTCGGAAGGTTGATGAGTTTTCTGATCGCAGCAGTGGGGCGGTTGATATCAACGTCACCCAAGTTTTTTATTGTCGGAGTCAATCCAGCAGGCGTACCTGCAATCAAAGGGAATCAAAGTGTTAGATTATTTTCGAACTTCAGAAACAAGACATTCAAAGCAAGTTAAGTTCAATTACCTGATGTTTCGACCTTCGGCTCTTTGCCTTTCCGACGATCAGAGCCACTCTTAGGAGTCGATTTCTCCTGAGTCGGGGTTGGCGCTGGTTGAGGTTGAGGAGCCCCATCCCCCACTCGACTTCCCCTCTCCAAATTAGCAGGGGGGGAAGCATTCCTGGGAGGTGAGGCTCTCTCTTCTTGCGACCCGCCTGGCTGGATAAGCCCGGCCAGCATGGCCTCCACCTCGTTGAGCAGAGAGTGAGAGGGGGGAGGGGGTTGCTCAACCTCTACACCCCCACTCGTCGTTGCTCCTTCGAGACGGAGTACTTCTGGTGCAATTTGATCGAGGGGGGTGGGGTTGCTTCCAACCCCACCACTTTTCGACACCTTTATTTTGAAACGCAATGGCCTTTTCAACTCTTCAAATTTGTAGGTGGGAACCACCTTTTTGCCGTCGCCCTCTGTGTCGAGAATTTCCTCCATCTGACGGGCTTTAACCTCGTCAATGGGAATAGGGATCGAATCCTCCCCCGTTGCACCACCAGTGGGGGTGGGAGGAATTTCTTCCTCACCACCCCCATTCTCATCATCCCCACTGGAGGGGGTAGAAGACGGATCGTCCTCGCTGTCCCCGTCCTCATCTTCGCCACTGCCACTGTTGTCGTGGCTGGCATTCTCAGTTTCTTCTTCTTCATTCTTCTTTTCTTCTTCTTCATCTTCTTTCTTCTTGTCTTGGTCTTCATCTTCCTTAGGCTTGACGAGAGTTTTTCGCTTCTTCTTCACTGGGCCTCTTTGGAGCACCAGTTTCTCGTCCATGGTAGGTAACCGGCGCCTCGCATTGTAGATTTTCTTCTCGGCCCGAACCTTCCGGATGACCTTGCCTGACTGAGGATCCTCCTCGTAGTCAGAGTATAGGACCTCGTTGTCCTCGTACCTGTCCTTTGACCTGTGGAGGAGATTGGCCTTGCCATATCTCACAGGACAGTTAGAAAACTGTTTCCACGACCTGGTTCCACAGGTTAGTTCGAGGAACAAGTTATCTATGGCTCCCGCCCTCTCAGAATTCCAGGCGAAGATGCCTCCAGCGCTGTACATTTTCACCGCCTCGTGCACGCTGTCTCGGGGGGTGTCGGGCACTGACATAGACGTCCAGGCGCCAGATACAGAAATTGGCCAGTCAGTATACAACTTGTCCGAAGGGACCGTATCGGTGAGCGGCCGCAGGGGAGATACTCCAGTCAAATTATAGAAAGGGCTGTCCTTCCTGTAATTCCATCGATAATGAAAAAAGAAGTATCCGAGCTCAATCCTGGCAGGTTCACCTTCCGGGATGCTGGAGTAACAGGCCCTCAAGTCCTCTTGAAAATCTGATTCCACCCGGCAGAACGCATAGATGATTCGCCAGGCATTCCCTGTGACTTGCCCCGGGCAAAGGCCAGATGTATTCAGTAGTCTTGCAGCGAAGGGTGGCAGAGGCAGACGTAGGCCGCAGTTCATTTGGCCGATGGTCACGATGGTTCCCATGACCTTCTCGTTGCTGGCAAAATTGGTGAAGACGGTCTTCTTGTCGATGCCGAAAGCCGTCTGGATGCTAGGGAGTGAAGGCTGCGCTCCCTTCCCTTCAGTGAAGTAAGAGAGAAGTGCTTGCCACTTCTTCCTCTTTGTATCTGTGAACTCACCACCCACATTGTACATGTACTCCGTCTCGTCTGTCAGGGGCATAAGAGGACCCAGAACAAACTTCACTTTGGGGATGAATTCTGGCCTTGATGGCGCTGAGGCAAAACCTACCCCTTGGTGCCTCTTGCCCAGTTGGCCAAGTTCAGCTAGAGCAGCCTTGCCTTTGCCGCGGCCCCTCGGAGGAGATTGAACCTCGACAATTTCCTTCCCCTTTCTCTTCGAGGGAGCTGTACCAGACTTCTTCGAGCTGCCAGATGAAGCCATTTGACCGATCGAACGAGAACAAGAACAAGAGCAGAAATCAAGAGAGCAAGGGTCTGGACTTCGAAAAATTTTGGAAGCGTGAGGCAAAATGACAGCCGGTGAAAGCTTTTGTACCCAGGGTAAAACAGGTGCGCAAATCGAGAAGACACGTGTCTTCACCATATCAAATCGCGTGTTTTTGTAGGTACACGTGGCATCCATCCGTAGCAAGCGCAAAACCAGGCGAACAGTCGCGACCAGGCGAAACGTCGGACCTACCGGTCCGCATGAACCAACGGTCTAATCAAGCCACCGGTCTAGGTAAACCGGACCGCCGGTTCAAAGCAACCATCAAGCCAACCAAGGATTCAAAACAAGAAGAATAAAGCTCCATCAATGTTCAAAACTCTGCCAAAATATCGAAGAACAAAGCAGCAAACTTTCTCTGAAGGGCAGGTTCGAAACTTTACCGTAACCGGATATTTTTCACCGATCGGACAAACATGTCCGATCGGCGAAAGTTATCTGATCGGTCAAATTCCTACTGGAACTGGCAAAAAACCAAGGTTTTTTTTTTGCCGATCACTCGAACCTTGACCGGATATTTTCCACCGATCGGACAAACATGTCCGATCGGCGAAAGTTATCTGATCGGTCAAATTTCTACTGGATCTGGCAAAAAACCAAGGTTTTTTGCCGATCACTCGAACCTTGACCGGATATTTTTCACCGATCGGACAAACATGTCCGATCGGCGAAAGTTATCTGATCGGTCAAATTTCTACTGGATCTGGCAAAAAACCAAGGTTTTTTTGCCGATCACTCGAACCTTGACCGGATATTTTTCACCGATCGGACAAACATGTCCGATCGGCGAAAGTTATCTGATCGGTCAAATTTCTACTGGATCTGGCAAAAAACCAAGGTTTTTTGCCGATCACTTGAACCTTGACCGGATATTTTTCACCGATCGGACAAACATGTCCGATCGGCGAAAGTTATCTGATCGGTCAAATTTCTACTGGATCTGGCAAAAAACCAAGGTTTTTTGCCGATCACTCGAACCTTGACCGGATATTTTTCACCGATCGGACAAACATGTCCGATCGGCGAAAGTTATCTGATCGGTCAAATTTCTACTGGATCTGGCAAAAAACCAAGGTTTTTTGCCGATCACTCGAACCTTGACCGGATATTTTTCACCGATCGGACAAACATGTCCGATCGGCGAAAGTTATCTGATCGGTCAAATTTCTACTAGATCTGGCAAAAAACCAAGGTTTTTTGCCGATCACTCGAACCTTGACCGGATATTTTTCACCGATCGGACAAACATGTCCGATCGGCGAAAGTTATCTGATCGGTCAAATTTCTACTGGATCTGGCAAAAAACCAAGGTTTTTTGCCGATCACTCGAACCTTGACCGGATATTTTTCACCGATCGGACAAACATGTCCGATCGGCGAAAGTTATCTGATCGGTCAAATTTCTACTGGATCTGGCAAAAACCAAGGTTTTTTGCCGATCACTCGAACCTTGACCGGATATTTTTCACCGATCGGACAAACATGTCCGATCGGCGAAAGTTATCTGATCGGTCAAATTTCTACTGGATCTGGCAAAAAACCAAGGTTTTTTGCCGATCACTCGAACCTTGACCGGATATTTTCCACCGATCGGACAAACATGTCCGATCGGCGAAAGTTATCTGATCGGTCAAATTTCTACTGGATCTGGCAAAAAACCAAGGTTTTTTGCCGATCACTCGAACCTTGACCGGATATTTTTCACCGATCGGACAAACATGTCCGATCGGCGAAAGTTATTTGATCGGTCAAATTTACTACTGGATCGGTCAAAACACTCTGTTTTTTGACCGATCACTCGATTCTTGACCGGTTGAATTTTGCCCGATCGGTCAAAATTTGACCGATCGGTCAAAAGTGACCGATCGGTCAAAATTTAACCGATCGGCCAAATTTCAGCTGATCGGTCAAAAATACTACTGGATCGGTCAAAAAACTCTGTTTTTTGACCGATCACTCGATTCTTGACCGGTTGAATTTTGCCCGATCGGTCAAAATTTGACCGATCGGTCAAAAGTGACCGATCGGTCAAAATTTAACCGATCGGCCAAATTTCAGCTGATCGGTCAAAAATACTACTGGATCGGTCAAAAAACTCTGTTTTTTGACCGATCACTCGATTCTTGACCGGTTGAATTTTGCCCGATCGGTCAAAATTTGACCGATCGGTCAAAAGTGACCGATCGGTCAAAATTTAACCGATCGGCCAAATTTCAGCTGATCGGTCAAAAATACTACTGGATCGGTCAAAAAACTCTGTTTTTTGACCGATCACTCGATTCTTGACCGGTTGAATTTTGCCCGATCGGTCAAAATTTGACCGATCGGTCAAAAGTGACCGATCGGTCAAAATTTAACCGATCGGCCAAATTTCAGCTGATCGGTCAAAAATACTACTGGATCGGTCAAAAAACCCTGTTTTTTGACCGATCACCCGATTCTTGACCGGTTGAATTTTGACCGATCGGTCAAAATTTGACCGATCGGTCAAAATTTGACCGATCGGTCAAATTTGACCGATCGGTCCAAATTGACCGATCAGTCACTTTTTTCTCTAACATGCGGCAAGTTTCTTCGTGTCCGTTTTTCTAAACAGGAAGTTGCTATTTTTTGCACCAAGTCCAAGCCAGCTAGAATGCACTCTAGCTAACTTGGAGGGGGTAACTGTGGGTGCAAATTTTGGCATAAATCTACCACGGGACCCACGAGGACTACAGCGGGACCCACCGGCCCTGCCTGGTGGGCCCACGAGGACTACAGCGGGACCCACCGGCCCTGCCTGGTGGACCCACGAGGACTACAGCGGGACCCACCGGCCCTGCCTGGTGGGCCCACGAGGACTACAGCGGGACCCACCGGCCCTGCCTGGTGGACCCACGAGGACTACAGCGGGACCCACCGGCCCTGCCTGGTGGGCCCACGAGGACTACAGCGGGACCCACCGGCCCTGCCTGGTGGACCCACGAGGACTACAGCGGGACCCACCGGCCCTGCCTGGTGGGCCCACGAGGACTACAGCGGGACCCACCGGCCCTGCCTGGTGGACCCACGAGGACTACAACGGGACCCACCAGCCCTGCCTGGTGGACCCCCGAAGACAACCGCAGGGTCCACAACTTTACCTGGAGAATCCCCAGATACTACAGCGGAAACCGCCATTCGCCACCCGGAGTGCCTATAAATAGCAGAGCCTTCGAATGTAAAAAGGATCCAGATCCGAAAATCTGATTTCCACTCTGAGATCTGACTTTCAGAACCAGAGCTTTGGGATTTCTAACCTCCGATCTACCATCTCTCTTTGATCTTCTTCTCTCTTTCGAAGAGATCAGGGAGCTTTCAGTGACACTCAGCCTGTCGAGGTCACTTCAACTGAAGTGTTAGTGAATTCGGGTTGCTCCCTATAGCACGGAGACGTAGGCTTCGGCTGAACTCCGAGATCACATCTCGTGTCACAATTTCTCTGATTGCATTCCTCTGTTTGCACATCAAAAGGCTTCGACTTCAATCAGTAGATCGATCAACGATCTTCGACATCAACCTCGACTCCAATTGACTGGTGCTGCGAGAATCTTCGGGTCGGCACGAAGATTTTCCCCCACAACAACCGTAGCTCCTCCAAGTCTCACCCCCATAGGGTTTTACCTTGCCTATCCCTAGATCCATAACCTTTGCCACCCCTTCTTGATTCCCCCTCTTCACCTGGTCCGATCCCCCCTCCCGTCCCACCCCCCTCAGACTTTCTGCCCCTAGGTGGTGCTAGGGTTGGTGCGCCAGCAGTGAAGACCTACGCGAATGTGGTCCGGGACCCCAAGCAGTAGGAGGCGGTGGCCTAGGATAGGATTTAGGCAGTCTGGGAAAACATAGATCGGGGAAGCTGGTGGTGGGGGAGATGTTGTTTACGGTGTGGCGAGAGATATCACCACTTTCTAGAATCCTTTAGTGTTCTTTTGGTGCGGGAGAGTGAGTCACATCATGACGCGATGCAAGACTGCGTAGTCACTGGACTATGTCTGAAGTTCGTCGAGGGGCTCCTCCAATTCCTCTGATAGCTCGAGGATTGGGAAGATGACTGATCTGCGTCACGGTCTACTCCGCTCTCAGATTGGGGACACCCTTTTCCAGGTTGGGCATATGATGGGTGTTATGGCAACCGACGAACACATACAAGCTATCGCGATTCTTTCACGAGGCTTGGCAGGGTTTGTGGCATTGGCCGATGCAAGAGATCTCGGAGGGAGTTTTCCTGGTGGAATTTCCTTCCTCGCAATACATGGAGGCCGAATAGCCACTGTCGGATTTGGGGCCTATATCTGTCTCATTTGAGACTTGCTCTGGGCTATGATCGGTAGTCGTGCAATGGCTGACGGTGATTAGGATCACGGACTTTGGGCTTCGTTTGACACATGAGGAGAGCGGGCATTCCGATATCGACAGGAGACGTTCAGGGAGGTTAGGGAATGCTTCATTGTGCACCCATACATCTCCTAGTGACGGTTCTTGTTACATATTCTCATGAACATCTATTTTGTTGGCAAAATTTGTAAGCGCAAATCAACTAGGTGAGATTTGTACAACTTGTGAATTAGAACATCATGCTTATTTACAACCTATTGAAGACTTCAGCAGTGCATCACAATATCAGCTTGAGATCAAACTGCCTAGCTCGCATATCCACTCGTGCATGTACCACGTTGCAATTCCATTGGGTGTAAAGGGTTTAGTTCATGTTTTCATTGCAAAACCATCCTTATCGATTTGCATGCGTTTTGACCTATTCTTTGTTTTCGCACTTTTTGAGGCACATGCCTATTTAAATATCGTTTTCATGCTATCCAAGGTCCGTGCTTTTTCAAATATTTTTATATTCAAATCCTAGTTTGATAGAGTTTTCGGATTTTCTGGATTGTGAAAATACAATTTTGACAGATTTACAATTTCGCCATTGAGGTCCCAGCAGTCATAATTGTTTCTAAGTGCTGGGAGTCTACTGCTCACTGTTAGGTCTGGACCGCATAGTGTTGCGGTCGGGGCCGAAAAATGTTAGTAACCACTTCCAACACTTAGAATTTTTTTTAAGTGCTAGGAGCCTAGTGTTCACTGATAGGTCTGGACTGTGACTGAGGGGTCCGGACCATAAACTGTAGCAGAGGGGTTTCTCAAATCTTAGTTCCTCACCTTGGTCGAGGCCATTATATGATTTGTGGTCCGGACCGCGATTTAAGTGGTCTGGACCTCAAAGCTGAAAATCAATCTATATAAAGCCCAGTTCTCTCATTTGGGCACAAGGTTTTTGGGGGGGATTTTTCTTAGGGAGATCATATATGAAAATATCTTGCCTCCTCTTCCTTTACTTACGGATTTCATCTAGTTCCATTTGGTATTATCCCTTCATCAATTGGAGACATTTGTGTACTTCCTTGAGGCCTTTGATTTGGTCCACACAGTTTTCCATTCGGACCATCTTGGTTTTCCATCTCTCTTGTGATGGATTTCTTGTGGGTTGAATCTCTTTCCCACCATGGTTTTGAATTATTCTGAACCATCCTTGAAATTCCTTGTGTATTGAATCACTCTTGTGAAGCGAGTGTGAAAATTTCTCGCTGCGTTTTGAGGGTCCCCCCATAGGGAATTAGGGGAGATAAATCCTTGGAGGGTTTCCACCGTTCTGGATTAAGTGGGGTAGAACTCTTGGGTTCATCCTTAAAGAATAGGATGGTTGGATCCTTATGTGGATTGAGTACATTCAATGTGTATTTGCAAGTTTGGTATAAAGCTAGTGGTGCTTCTTAGGAGACCGAGGTGGAAAGGACAAGCAATTTAAGTAAAGAGGTTGTGGGGGATTGTGGGGGACGATCGCGGAACATCGGGTCGAACAATGCCATGAAACACATATTCGTGTGAAGCGTTACGGTTGGTTTGTAAATCACCATAGATCTACACATGTAACTCTTTGGACACTTGCACCTCCAGGATCATGATCCCGCTGTGTTTTCTTCCTTCGGAGATTCCACGTAAAAATATTGTTGTGTACTTTTCTTTACTGCTTAAGCCTTGTATGTTTAAATCTTGAGCATGTAGCTTTCCTCATAGGTCCTCACCAATGCTTGTGCCTTTGAGAGGAGATGAGAGTACCTCCCTTTGTATCAAACAGAATAATCCTTAAAAGTGAGAGTAATTAGCGAGTAACCATAAGCAAGATTTAAAAGAATAATGTATCGACTTGTATGCATTATTCAGTAAGGGTAGACAATTGTGTGAGAAAATTTTATTGGTTCAGGTGTTCCCTCTGTACTCCATTGACTTCCTTGTTGGATCCCTACGAGTAGGGAATTTTCATAGGCCCCTCTGTCACGGTCCAGACCTAACAGTGAACACTAGGTTCCCTGCACTTCAAAAAATTCAAAAAAAATCTAAAGTGTTAGAATTGCCTATGGCCACTGTGCAGTCTCGACTGTGACACATCGTTATTCGGACCTAAGATCTTGAATTATTTTTTTTAAAGGCATGAACCTCAAAAATCATGAAAATGATATTTAAATAGGCAAGGACCGCAAAAAACATGAAAATAAAGAATCGATCAAAAGGCACGCAAATCAATAAAAATGATTTTGCAATAAAAGTACGAACTTAACCATTTACACCAAGTAGATCGAGTTGCAACGTGTACGCGAGTGGGTGTGCGAACTCGTCAATCAGATTTCAAGCTGATACTGTATTACATTAATGAAGTCTTCAATAGGTTGTGAATGCACACGTTGTCCTAACTCATAGGTTACACAAACCTCACGGAGTTAGTTTGTGCTAATAAATTTCACTAACAAAATAGATGTTCAACATATGCTATAACTATCTCCCCTTTTGACGTAATTTTGAGCCAAAACCTTATATCAAAAAAAAAAAATTCTTTGATTACATCACTCAAATCCCTAGAAAGAAAGCAAAATTATCACCCTTTCCCATAATGAAAACATATTTCTCTGGTTAGTGGTAATTACTAAAGTTTGTAAAAGAAAATACCTAACACTAGCTGATCTGAAACCGTGACTGGTTGTAATCTGTTTCCTGCACACTCAATAGATTTCATCAAATAAAACAGACTAGAGGGCAAAGTTTGCAAGTTATAAAATTCTATATATGGACTAAAGCAAGTGTCCCAAAATTGGAACGTCCTTTTTTATCATAACATTCAATCGTTTGGTTTTGAGCAGAATCCGTAAGACTTTTGTATGTACAGAAAAATAGTAGGAGGTGACGTAGTGTTTTTGGTGCTATGTAGATGACATTCTACTCATGGGAATGATGTATGTGTAATGTTATCAATAAAGATCTGGTTGTCTAAGAACTTTGATATGAAGAACTTAGGAGAGGCAAACTAAATTCTCAGGATTAAACTTTTGCGAAATAAAAAACACAAAGTGATAGCCCTCTCCCAAGCTACATATACAGATAAGGTATTGACTAGATTTACGATGCATAATTCCAAGAAGGGATTCTTGTCATTCGGACATGAAATCACTTTATCCAAGTCGTAGTGTCCTAAGACACCAAATGAGATAAAGCGCATGAAGATGGTGCTATATGCATCGGCAGTTGGTAGCCTCATGTACGCAATGTAATATACTAGAACATAAATCTGTTTTGCAACATGCACAGTCAACAAATATCAATTTAATCCAGGGAATGAGCATTAGACAGTCGTTAAGCATATCCTCAAATACTTTAGGAGGACTAGAGGTTATGTTCTACTTTATCGTGGGAAAGATTTAGTTTCAGTAGGCTGATCGATGCATAAACACATTGTATCTATGCCCCTAAATATGTGCCGAATCATGAGATTTCTACATTAAAGTGTTCTGATTAGTTGTATTTATATGATTAGCATGGAAAGAGCCACAAACAGCAAAAGAGCAGCATCAAATACAGCATAACGAGGAAGAAAACTATGGGCAGTCACGAGGAAGAACAATCTCCGAAGGCAACCTCCGTGTGCAGTCCCCCACAGATAGAGAAATCAGAGCGACCAATCGATCGGCCGCGACCTTCTCCACAGACAATAAGTTTGCCATGACCGATCGATCGGGCCCGAATGCTGATCGATCACTTATAACCATCTGAGCATCCCGATGCCCTAGATGGACAATCAAGAATATATGCGAGACAACTATAACTAATATGCGCTCGGGAGCCTATATATCTGTGTTTCCATTGAAGAAACGCATCCGCTTTTTGGTTCGAAAATCATCATCGCCCGGTAGAAGATCGAGAGAGAAGAAGAAGAGGAGCCACCATGGATCGTTCGTCATCCCTCATCAACACCTTCGTCGTCACCCCAACCATGAGCGACTAAACTCATTCTAGGGCTTCGATGAAGCCCTAGCTTTTGTTCTAGTTCTATTTATGTACTTTTAGGGTTTTGTTATTTCAGCTGAAGAATAAGCATGATAAATATATTTCAATCTATATTCGTTGTTTGTTCCTTCATTTTGCATACCTCTATTAAAAAATTTATATCTTAGGAATTGAGTAGATCGCATCTTTGTCTTGCTCCACTTTTAATGTTTCTTACCATATCATAAGAAATGCGTCATACTTAAGAAGATGGTCCGTGCCTTAAAAAGATAAACCATGCTAAACTAAAGATGTCACATGCCATGTGCGTGATGGTAAGATATCTTTTATCGATTTATTATCCTTCTATGAGGTGAGTTATGTTAAGGGGAGACGATCTGTGCCCCCAAAGGATGGATCGTGTTGACCGAAAATAATTCATATTGTTGAAAGTAATAACCCTCATTGAAACTCCGTTATGATTTTCAATCATAACAGATCAAAATGCTCCATTAGAATTAACAAACTCTAACTGGCATAAATAGTCTAGTTCATAGCTAGTGGTGGATTCTCCATTCTAGATTCTCTCTATATTCCACAGAGTGAAGATTGGAGTTGAAAGAGATAGAAGCGGATATGAGTGCTAATTTGTTTGGAGAAGAATGAGCCGTGAGTATATATGTTTCTCATTCATAGTGAAAAATTCATGAGTGCTTCGACAACGGTGGACGTAGCCCAGATTTGGGAATGGTTTGTGATTTTGATTTCTTGTCTGGTTTTGGTCAAGGTTGAAACTAAAATTTCAACCGAAATGGTAAAAAAATTTGAAATGGCACAAAAACATGCATTTTGCTAGATTCTTTTATGAAATTTTAAATTAAAATCTTTTATAGTTGTGCATGCAAATTTACTTGATTTGTTTGAAAAAAAAAAACACCAAAGCTTGAATTATTTATACTTATATATACCTTTTGCTTTGGTGGTAAGTAAATCATCTTCCCATCGATATATTTGTTTGAGCACTTTGTACGTATGTCTTGTTTCTTCTTCAAGACTCAATTATTTTTTCACGTTTTAATTTTAGAAATCAAAATCATTTTGTTATATATTTAAGAAACTTCTCGGGAAGCAGCTCAACCTATTGGAAAGCTATCCTCCCATTATGGGTGCACGTTAGTGCCACAACACGCTGGTAGGATCCCTTCTGGGGGAGCACAACTAATCAAGCCTCTGACGGCAAGCATGAAACCTCACACACTCTCCAGGCACTCAAGTACATCTAGGACCAAGAACAAGTACTTGGGATGGCAAGAGCTGCTTGCTCGCCTGATGTGACGACAGGAGGTTCACATTGATAAGTATATCAACAAGAGAGGGGTGATGGATGCAATCAATGCAGATACATTGTACACCCTCCAATATAAATTTTCGCTGTCTACGTTACAAATAAGACAAAATTATTGATCTTCACTTATCCAAGTTAACTTTCTTTGCTCATCCAACTGAACTCATCATCATTAACCCCTGACGCATCAGCACCACCGTAACCTCTGGCTGACGGACCAGATTCACTATTGCTACTGCCGGGTCCAAACTATGCTGGCATCCAGTCTCTCTCAGCTCACTCTTGTTGGGTCTGTCTCGAATCTAAGACCGTCTATCGATATTGAGCCATCTTCACTTCTGTCTCGATATATGAAATTACTCTACTTACGGATTGATCTCTCTTGGAGGGACCTATGAAAGCTAAGTATGACCAGAGCACGACCATCTCTACAAAATTATGACTAGAGCTAGACTCTGGAAGACTAAAAACTAAATTGTACTAAGTTCTCGACTCACCACAAAATATTACAAGTTATATGCAATGGTGATTAGATGCCGGGTGACTCTCTCTCTCTCTCTCTCTCTCTCTCTCTCTCTCTCTCTCTCTCTCTCTCTCTCTCCGCACTTGCAAATGATAATCAATTTAGGGGTTTCTGTGAAGCACTGGGCGTAAGCATACAAGGCTTGCATTCAGAAATTAAACTACAGAACAGACAAATGTTCTTACGAGGAAACCCTTAGCGGGAAAAAACCTCGCCAGCTTCGCACCGGATGGTAAAAGTAATCAACAAAGCTTCAAAGGTCCGTTTACAGACATGGACACAAGAGCACATGGACCTTACTAGGAGTACACCCTTCACACTTTACTGTCTTCCGTCTTGGTCCTTCTATCTTTTCGCAAGCTCCCTGCGTTGCTGTCTACAAACTGCTCCAATACCTTGGTCCTAGTGCTCACCTGAGTCGCCGCTTGGACTTCCATGATTCGCTCACGTGAAGACATGGACGCTCGTCCTTACAAGACCCGAACATGCCTAAAGATGAATCACACCTACTATGGATGGTAGTATCCTTGAAGGGACTACTTCGCCAGAGTAACCCATCCAACGGACCCCAAAGGAATTATACTGGTACACCCCTATGCCCTAATAAGAAGAATTAGGATTCTTCTTTTCATTTCACACGTGAAAGACCTATACCTCTCTCGTTTGATATGAAAGAACCCAACACACAAGATTTACAAATGTAAGATAGAGTGGAACCAAAACAAACCCATGTGAACCTAAGTAAAGGGATTCAATAAGCAATTCAACATGGGAAAACAAAGCTTTGATGTGATAAATCAAATCCTACATGATGTGAAATAAACTACAAGCCAATATGGATCATACCTTGGTGGTAGGGCTTATAGGGAGGAGAAAGGGAAGAAAATTATTCAAGAGGTTCTCCACCAAAATCCCAAGCAAATAGCATTCTCCTATGTTTTTCCACACAAACTCAAGAAAGGAAAGGGATATTTATACCATAGATCAATCTCAAGGTGAAACTAGCCCTTGGATCAAGATCTAACGACCAAAAACCAAGTCAACCTTGGTGGACCGTATCCTGGGTACTAGTCGTCTGAACAACTATTCGGAATGACTTGGTTCCGATCCAAATAGTTGTTCAAACGAAAGACCCAGCCAACATTAGAACAGGAGTAGACGGTTCGAATAGTTGTTTGGTCCCCTATACCTAAAAGCCCATAATGGTCCGGACTAGTAAGGAACAGTCTGATCGCTAGTCTAAGAGTCCGAACAGATGTTCGGACCCAGAATACAAAAAGTCTAAACAATTTTTCGGATGCCTAGTATGGACTTCCAACACTTAGAAAAATTCTAGGTGTTGGATTCTCTCGACCTAGACTCTAACGAAGCCAAATGGCTAATTATCATAATACTCGATAAAAAGTATGATTAATAAAATCGATGCATGCATAAATAGATAAAATCATGCTAGAGCAAAGCCTAAATCTTGTTTAGGTTTCGGTGTTGGCCCCTAACCCCCACCAGGGGGTGCTGCCCCCTGGTCCCCCGTATGCTTAGTGCACGTTGGTTCGATACAGAGCACACAGTATGCCTCAATTAGCCTGAACATAAAAAATAGTTAAAAACATATCAAATGCTCAAAAAGCGTATTAAAAGATAATAATGAAACTACGTGCAAAATGATTCGATCAAGAAATCATATCTACCCCAGTAAACCCACTCAGCGCACAACTGTTAGGTCAACAACTAAAATTGTGAGAAAGATTACTGAGTTTTTAGATGATCTTGAACTGTTGTGATACTCTTGATTGATCTTCAGGAGCGCAAATACTATCACAAGTCATCAGTAAAGGGTTTACATATGATCTCTCACAAATTGGTTTGACTCATAATTAAGATAAATAAGGATGAGACCCTGCAAGCAATAAAAATATCATCATTTAGTTCTATATGAGCCATGGTGGATGGAGTCTGCATCCATCCCTTCCACTTCGGTGGCTTAAGGGTCCGAATCCGAGCTCCTTCGTATTCCCCGCTCCTTAATAAAATGTACATGGATATTTTGACCTTAGTTGGGACCTTCAAACACTCTACTATATCGGAGAAGTAGTTGATAAGGTGTTGCTTCAGCTGTGTAACACCCCCACTTCTGATTCGTTTGTCACAGTATCTACACTGTGACTTCAGCTTCTTTGCATCCAAGGGGAACCCGGATGTACTATCAACATATGTCTTTTGACCCCGAATCCCTGTGCGGGCAGGGGGGGGGACTGTGAGGCCATCTGTAAAAAAAGTTTTGAAATATTACTACAAAATTAATTTCTAAGTTATCATAATATATAAATACAAATTAATTTATAAATTTTTGTACGAGATCCAATGAATTAGGCGGCGATATCCAATAAATCAAACGGTAAATCTAGGGAATCCAATAAGATCTGGTGAATCTGGTGGGGTTCCACGAGATCCGATGATGATTTTCGGTGAATCGAATTGGCGATATCTGACGACAAAATTCAACGATTTCAGTAAAATCCGGCGAGGCAGGTGTCGAATTTCGGCGAAATCTAGCAACTACAGTGAAATCCGACAACGGATTTCAGTAAGCTCCACCAAGATGTTGGGTGGTTTCGACCAAAACTCAATGGGTTCGATTAAAACCATACTCCCCCCCCCCCCCCCCCCCCCCCCCCTAATTTGAAGAGCCCCAGGTTCCTGAAACTAACCCATAGTTTCACAAATCCTTAGGCTGATTTCAATCGAAATGTCCAAACTGTCCCGACCTCGAATTAATAAAATGAAGTGCATTGAAATGCACTGAAATGAACTGTACTGCACGAAAATGCTCCGGGGACTGCTTTCGCACCTTCATTTCGTTTCGATCAAGGCCGAAACTGAAATATCTTACTAAAATTTTAATGTTTCGGTAAAAATTTCAATCCATTGATTGAGGTGAACCACCCAAAAATCTATGTGTTCTTTTGTGATTGGGTTTGTTTTTGTGCACAGATTGATTTCAACGATCAGTTCCTTCCGCAACAGAAATATGCATATAACCATGCTGACAAATCCTATATTTTCAAGACCAAATTAGCAGACGTTACATTGTTGCCTTAATTAACACTCATGCCAATATTCAAGTGGCATAGTGTGACCTATTTTTTAGGTTAATAAAGATAAAACTAGCATGCCCTTCTTGGCAAGGTACTTAAATGAGATGCCTACCTCGTGCTTAAATGAGGTGGGGCCCTATCTTTAGTTATGAGCGGCCATCCTAATCATATTCTAAGTGCAAGGTTCGCATATGTTGGAGAGTTTCTCAGTTCGACTCCTGGTATGGACACTATGGAGCGAACTTTCCTTCGAAACCGTTGTACCTTGTTTGTGCGTGCGAATCCTAACCGTTGATGTAATATTCACAGGATTATGAAATTAATAAATAGTAGTCACTATCGCCCCCCGCTTTAATCTCCGGACCTCTTTAAGCCCTTGCTCTACCGTCCAGTTCCATTACCGTTGGTCCAGTCTAGCAAAAAAAAAAGATTCACACAACTTCAACTAAGTAATAAGTTTTACTATGCCAATATCACCAAGAATAATGAAAGACCGTCTATTCGGGTCCATCGAAACTTTTGCAGAAAATAATTCTAAATGGCCAAGTATCAATCCATCAATTTGAAGCAAAAAATCAAACCAAACCCAGAGCATAAAAATCCAAAACTGTCCAACTAGATCCCTTCAAATCACTTGATTTTGAATTTTTTTAGCAAATATCAAATACCTTATTCAAACGCACGGCCTAAGAGTAATGCTATTTCAACTTACCCCTAGGGGTGGCAATGGGTCATGTCGGGTCAGGTTCGTGTCGTTTCTAGTTTCGGGTCGTGTTCAAAACCCCTATACTCGGGCCCAATCCGTTTAACTAATCGTGTGTAGATCCTAAACCCGCACCCGACCCGTTTATAAATGGGTAGACCCGATAAACCCGTTTACCACACGGGTTTATTTAATTGACCCGATCCGACTCGACCCGACCTAACCCAATAAATTCGCTGATAATATATACTACAGTATCGGATTGCGGGCAGACCCGACCCGACCCGACCCGATCCAACCCGTTGAATATTAAACGGGTCTTTCCGGATCTACCGTGTCCAGACCCTGAACCCGGACCCGACCCGTTTATTAAACAGGTCTATCGTGTCGACCCGTTTAGTCCTGACCCAGACCCGCTAACTTTGGCGGGGTTCCGCAATGTTTGACAATGATTTTCGATGAATCGAACATGCGACATTTGATGACAAAATTCGACGATTTTAGTAAAATCCAGCAAGGCCGGTGTCGAATTTTGGTGAAATCTAGTAACTTCGGTGAGATCCGGCATCGAATTTCAGCAAGCTTCGGCTACTCCGGTCCTCCGCATGGCGAGACTCAGTGAGATTTCGTCGGTTTCGATCGAAATACGACAACATTGGGTGCATGGTTTCGACCAAAACTCGCTGCCTTTGATTGCCCACTAATTTAAAGGGCCCCAGGTTTCTGAAACCATCCCACTCACAATAGGTTGATTTCAGTTGAAATGTCCGAACTGTCCCGACCTCGAATTAATGCAATGAAGTGCATTGAAATGCACTGAAATGAATTGTACTGCACCAAAATGCTCCGTGGACTACTTTCGCACCTGCATTTTGTTTCGGTCGAGGCCGAAACTGAAATATCTTACCGAAATTTTAATATTTCAGTAAAAATTTCAATCCATTGATGGGGGTGAACCACCCAAAAATCTATGTGTTCCGTTGTGATTGGGTTTGTTCTCGTGCACGGATATTGATTTTAACGATCAGTTCCTTCCGCAACAGAAATATGCATATAACCATGCTGACGAATCCTATTTTATCAACACCAAATTAGCAGACGTTACATTCTTGCCTTAATTAACACTCATGCCAATATTCAAGTGGCATAGTGTGACCTATTTTTTTAGGTTAATAAGGATAAAACTAGCATGCCCTTCTTGTCAAGGTACTTAAATGAGATGCCTACGTGGTGCTTAAATGAGGTGGGGCCCTTTCTTTAGTTACGAGCGGCCATCCTAATCATATTCTAAGTGCAAGGTTCGCATATGTTGGCCAGAGTTTCCTTGTTCAACTCCAGGTATGGACATTATGGACCGAACTTTCTCTCAAACCGTTGTGTCTTGTTTGTGCATGCAAATCCTGACCGTTGATGTAATATTCACGGGATTATGGAATTAGTAAATAGCAGCCACTATCGCCCTCCGCTTTAATCTCCAGACCTCTTTGAGCTCTTACTCTACTGCCCAGTTCCATAACCGTTGGACCGGTCTAGCAAAAGAAAAAAGATTCACACAACTCCAACTAAGGAGTAAGTTTTACCTATGCCAATATCTCCAAGAATAATGAAAGACCGTCTGTTCGGGCCCACCGAAACTTTTGCAGAAAATAATTCTAAATGGCCGAGTATCAATCCATCAATTTAAAGCAAAAAATCAAACCAAACCCAAAAACATAAAAATCCAAAATTGCCCAAGTAGATCCCTTTAAATCACTTGAATTTGAATTTTTTTTAGCAAATATCAAATACGTTATTCAAACGCACGGCCTAAGAGTAATGCTATTTCAACTTACCCCTAGGGGTGGCAATGGGTCGTGTCGGGTCGGGTTCGTGTCGTGTTCAAAACCCCTATACTCGGACATGATCTGTTTAACTAATCGTGTCTAGATCCTAAATCCGTACCCGACCCGTTTATAAATGGGTAGACCCGATAGACCCGTTTACCACACGGGTTTATTCAGTTGACCCGATCCGACTCGACTCGACCTAACCCGATAGACCCACTGATAATATATACTACAGTATCAGATTGCGGGCAAACCCGACCCGACCCGACCCGTTGAATATTAAACGGGTCTTTCCGGATCTACCGTGTCCGTACCCTAAATCCGGACCCGACCCGTTTATTAAACGGCTTTATCATGTCGACCCGTTTAACCCTGACCCAGACCGCTAACTTCGTGTCGGGTCCGAAATTGCCATCCCTACTTACCCCCCTCCACCGTGTGGTGGTGTGGGGGGTGTCGGCCAGGGCCTGCCGACACGCCCACACCACCGCCGGCTGTCTGCGACTGCGAGGTTACCCCGCAGTACGTTCAAACCGCATTACTCGAGGACCCTACACTCATTATGACCTTGTGGCCGTTTCGCACCTTTTTATCTGACAGCTATTCTGACGACAAGCTCTTTGGCCAATGGCAATTCGACAGCATTAGCCAACTAGCGACAAGTTGGTGTTATTAGGCATCCACATGGCCATGTCTCTTTGTCCCGCATGCTACCTTCTTCAGACATACTTCATTCGCAACAAGTTGGTTTCAACTGACTCTCTCGGCCCCCACTCCCCCTTGGCCGATGTGGGACTTAACCCAATAAGCCTCCCCTCCAAGGGGGCTAGCTAGGGCTGGATCAACTGTGACAATCATAGGTTTTCCACGTAGGTACATCGTCACTATCGGGCAGCTATGGAAGGAGCGTAATGCTGTCGTCTTCGAATACAAGATTCATAATCCCCTTCATGTGATAGGCGTGGTCAAGTTCCAAATCGACCGGTCCATCATTGAGCCGGCTCCCTCCCCAGCCACCCACACCCCGGATTTCTCTCCATCGTGGTCCTGCTCTTTTCGGGGATTCATCGAAGGCGACTTCGACGTGACTGCTGACACTTCTAGCTCTACGAGCGGTTTCAATTTGCGCAACAAAAAGGGTCCTCTTATTTCTTTGTGATGGTCAAACCCGTTGTGTTTGTAGTCCCCTGGAAGCGGAGGCTCTTGCTTTGCTAGAATGCTTGAATAGCCTTCTCGATCTGTATTGAAGATGATAACTTGGCCATCGACTATCTCTCTCTTATTGTATGGGAATATTTTTCCTTCTTGACGAATCCGCAACACTATTATGAAATACAGAAGCTTTTCTTCAAGTAAAAAAACGGATTGGACCCCAAGGGCCCTTTTCTTGTGCTAAAGGTCCTTCCGAATCGGCCGGAGCAAGACAAAACCTTTCTGGATACCACTGTTAGATACCCTCTCACCTTAAAACCCAGATCGTACCCACCGTCGATGTGGGACTAAACCCAACATACATCATGCATGGTTATCTAGGCGAATCTGATCCAAACACGGTCAAATCATCATTATCAGACCTACGTCCTTTTTGCCCCTCACACCACCGGGTTAGAGCTCTCATGCCGTGCTTCTTTTTACAACTGTCCATGCAATGGCTTTTGTCCAATTGTCGGAGAGTGGACACGCAATCGTGCTCGGTGGATCGACGTACGTCTCTGTCAGAATACAGCGTCACCTTCCTCGTCGATCGCCGAACCTACTCTTGCAGTCACTGAAACCCTGATCGGCCGCAGTGGCCGGCCGATGCTTCGGTTCTTACCGCAGAGGGGCTAGGCGCCTTCTACGTAGCCCAACACTCGTGGAATCCGTCGTTTCGTCGCGCAGCACTCGCTCGTGCGCTGGCTGGCTGGCAGGCTGGATCGCAGGAGTCCTGCAGCCTGGCGTGCGAGCAAACGAACGCCATTCAGTCACATCTCGATTATTCAGCTTGCATTGCTCTGATCGGCCCAGGTGCTGAACTCTGATCGGTTGGCATACATGCAATCGGTACATACATGGGCTGTGATTAATAGGGGTGGGACTTGGGCGGGTTGAAGAGTCTGACCATGCCCAACCCGATTTGCACAAATCTTAACCCGTTTTGCCTGTGGAACCCGTAAAAGCCAAATCCGTGCTTGCCCATTCTAGTTCCTCAGGTTGACCAATTTGTAAAATAATAGGCGGGTTGAGCGTGTTGGGCGGGTTGCCCAACTAGAAATGCTTGTGCACATAAATAGATGGGAAAAAAAGATTATTTTGACTTTGACCCCCAAATTTTACCTTGAATTAGACTTTACCCTCTACATTTTCATTAATTAGACTTTACCCTCCAAAACTAACTGTTCCGTCAGCACACCCCCCAAAATTTTATTTCTTTTCAGTCAGCACACCCTTTCTATTAGATGGTGAGCTGACGGAAGAGTTAGTTCTGGAGGGTAAAGTCTAATTAAAGGCAAAATTTAGGGGACAAAGTCAAAATAACCCAAAAAAAAAGCCCAACAGATTTTTAAAGGGAAATATTATTCATACCCCATAAATCTGTAATTAGCCCCCATTTCCAAGAAACTTGAATAAACCCCAGTTTTTTTTTTCATACCCCATTCCTATCCCAAAAATACCCTTCCCCCTTACACCCCACCTTCAATACACCCCAGTTAAATGGTCCGCCCTAACTTGATTATACCCCAATCAAACACATACCCCCTTAAATATACCCCAATTATATGCACTCTTGAATACACCCCACTCTTAAATAAACCCCATACAGGTGGCTGATACTTGAAAGCACAAGTAGAGCTGCAACTTGGGCGGGCCAACCTGAACCCAACCCGAGTCCAACCCGAACCCAACCTGAATTTGGGCGGGCTAATCCGAGCCCAACCCGAATCATTTCTCCTCGACCCGACAGTAACCGACACGAAGTTAGCGGGTCTGGGTCAAGGCTAAACGGGTTCGGGTCGTAAACGGGTCGACACGATAGACCCGTTTATTAAACGGGTCGGGTCCGGGTTTAGGGTCTGGACACAGTAGACCTAGGAAGACCTGTTTAGTATTCAATAGATCATGTCGGGTCGGGTCGAGTCTACCAGCAATCCGATACTATAATATATAAAACCAGTGGGTCTTTCGGGTCAGGTCGGGTCAAGTCGGATTGGGTCGGATCGGGTCAACTGAATAGATCCGGGTGGTAAACGGGTCTTATCGGGTCTTATCGTGTCTACATGTTTATTAGCGAGTCGGGTACGGGTTTAGGATCTAGACACGATTAGTTAAACGGGTCCGGTCCGGGTCTAGGGGTTTTGGACACGACACGAAACTAGACACGACACGAACCCGACACGACACGACTCATTGCCACCCCTCGCTGCAACTTGGGCGGGCCAACCCGACTTTGGGCGGGTTAACCCGAACCCACCCCGCACAACCCGACGGGTTGGGCGTGGGCTAAGTTTAAACGAACATTGGGTTGGGTTGGGGTACAAAAGACGCTGAGCAGGGGCTTTGGGGTTTGGGGTATAAAAAAAAGGGCATTGTTGGTATTAAAGGATTGTTGAGTAAGTTATTGAGAAACGCTAGGGATACGGGGGCTAATTACAGATTTTTGGGGTATGAATAAAATTTCCCTTTTTAAATTGGATAAAAAAAATCTTTGATTTGTATAATGAAAACATAAAGTCCAACCCATATCCTCACATACTGCAAACGAATTCTTAGCATTCAACATCAAATAACAGTCTTTCATTTTCATGAAGAAAACTACGTAAGCATTCAACCTTAGTATGTCACTTCCTCGGGTTCCTCGGGTACCTCCGGTTGAGGAGATTGGTGTCCAAACCCGTCCAAATTTAAATCGGGTTGATCTTTTTTTACTCAAATCCGTCTAAGTTTTTAACCAATTTTGATTGTTCGGATTGGACGGGTCGGGTTCGGGTCAGACCCGCCCAATTCCCACCCCTAGCTGTGAATGATCGGTGGCCCCAGTGGTTGGTCAATCAAGATTCATCCAGTCACCGCAAGAAAGAGAGAAGGGGGGGGGAGATAATGGAGCTCAGCTGCTCAGGCCTCATCATTGCTGCTCGTGCGCCCGCATCGGCCAACCACCATCGGGGCTCAGGTTTGTTACCGAGGCGGGCATCTGGTAAGTAGAGCCGAGCAATGATATGGGGGGGGGGGGTCACATGGGGGGGTGGGAACTCCTGTTGATGACATGATACCAGTGAGAAATTTCGGAGCAGCTTGTTGCTGGCATCGTGTTACAGGACTTGAAAGGCGGGCTCCGGCCCCGCCGATCAGGGTCTGCTGCGGGTGCCATGAGCAGATTGTACTGCTGGTTTGCTCAATGAGCACTGTTCGGAGGAATCTTTTCAAAAAGTTGGTTCAAATTTTTTTTTTTTTTTTTCTCGAGATCGGTGGTGTTCTCAAATCTTTACCGACTTTGGGTTCGCACCGTCCCAAAATCTTTGGACAATGGAATCAATTCAGACTTGTACTGTTAATCCCTCTATAATGCGCACCGACTCACCCTCAATTTTTAAGTACCAGAGGATAACTCGAGGGAGCGAGAAATCAAACCCACAACCTCCTCGTTTAAACATTAGCTACTCTGCCAACTCTTTAATCCCCTGGTGGGTAAAGTTCTTCCACCTTTGATTGCCAGCTTGCGCTCCGTGAGTATACTCGGGTAATATGTCGATCGAGTCTAAGTTGGAAGCCATGAACCCTGGTCTCTGAAGGTTCTATCTTATCCACACTATGTACGGTCCTTGTTTCATCTCATCGAAACACAGAACGCAGTTAGAGTAAGTGAGAAGTCCAAGCCTACGCTCCGTGAGTGCTTCGCACTAGTGCAAGGTAGATGCGTAGCTACGTGTATGTACTAAGGGGAAACCCTAGGTTAGTGCAGAGACGCATGTAGCAATACCTTGCCATAAGTGGACTTTGCCACATGGGTGCGATGTACCAGGACATGTAGCGGGTTGACTAGTTGACTTCACTAGGGGCACCCTATGGGAACCTCAGAGAATAGTGAAATCACTAGTACACTTCACTTATGTGTGCCTTGCAAAGTTTCGTACATGAGGAACGGCCAACTAGTGACATAAGGGCGCTTTGGTCATACCATGCGCCACTATGCACTAGGGGGGCCGGCCCTAAGTGTTGGGAGATTGGTCAAGGCCGGCCCCATTAGTTTCAGGAGGTTGTTGCCTCCAATGAAGGGGCCGGTCATGAGGCACAAAAAATTGGCTGGTTTTGACCGTTTTCAAAACCAAGGAAGAGATAGAGATAAAGGAGATATATATAGGGAGAGGTTTGAATTGGTTGAACCTTATCCGTACTAGCTTCATCCATAAGGATAGGCCGGCCCTATATAAGGAAAAAGTGGAGAGGGGGGACGACAATGGATGATGACATGGGAAAACCCTAGCCGCCCCCTCTCCTTTCTTCTCTTCTTCTCTCTCATGTCTCTCCCCCTCGCTTGCGCCATTGGCTAGCGACCCGTCTTCCTAGCGTAGGGTTTCGTAGAAGGAGAAGGCTCGTCGGATGGAGGCACTCAGAGATCCATCGACGAGGTGCCGTGCATCATGCGAGATCGGGTGAACTAGAAGCTAGGCATCTCCCGCAAGCTTTTGCTATCCAGAATCTGCACAGAAAATCAGTGATATTTTTGTGGTTCCGGAAGTTACAGAAGTCCAAACGAGGTAAAACTTATTGCAAACGTTGCGGCTCGAAGTTCTTTACCTGCAGTCCAAAATTTAGCCCAATCGGAGTTCGGAGCAGAAAATTATGGCTGTTACACCGAAGGTATGTCAAGCATATCCGAGCCCGTCTCCATCGACAAAGAAAAAACTTGTCACGGTGAAAGAATCCGCACGCATGTATGATCTCTAACATGCAGGTCTAGCATAGATAGAACATGCATACATGCTAGATTGTTCTTTCGTGTTAGATCGACGTTAGGTATTCGCATAGTTGCCATGTTAGATTCATACAATCACATGTAGATCGTTTCAATGAAAATTTTGATATGTAACACACACCGCTCACGGTCTTCGGACCTTCACTTTGCTTCCGCTGCGAGCCTCTACCATGGATTTATTTTCAACATGAGCATGGCTTCTTTAGGTCGTGCACACGACTTGTTTATGGCAACATGCTAGTGAGGTGGTTCAACCTACGTTTTCTCATGGGAGTCCTTCTCCAAGTTGGATATGAATGTATGATTATAAATAAGTGATCCTAGGACGAACCTAGGTGATGATGAAGGCACAAAAGCAATCTAAGGGAGAGATTACAAGGTAGCCATCATCAAGGGAGAGGGAAAGGAATCTATTTGAGACTGGAAGGTCTTGGGGAGGGTTTTCTTCGGTGTTCTTTAGGATGTACAGTTGCATGATCTATTCTTTCTAGGGTGTATCTCGTTGTGGGGTGTATAAGGGATTGGTTACAGACAATTAATTATAATTGTACTCGAATTTTTTCCATACAATTGTATCCATCGATCCATCGTTGCCGGAATTTCTTGGTTGTTATGTTTGTGTTTATCTATTTGCTCAATCTTGTCGGTGGTCGTCTCCACCATGGTGCTTCTACGCTCATCGCGTTCCGATGTGCAGGGATCTCAGATCGCAATACAGAGTGGCGTCTCATGTCTCCCTTTCTCACCTAGGGTTAGGGTTTCGTCGTTCCCCTTTTGGCCTCCTAAGATGCTGATGGCGGCCCCGTGGAGGCCAGGAACATTGATCGAAGCACTCAAGGGATGGATCTAGCTCTGGTTCTTCCCCCCCATATAGATAGGAGCTCCTCTGATTGCAAGATTTTGTTTTCGGCATGTCGAAAAAGCAACTAAGGCCTTTGTCGGTCATCTGTCCTCCAATCGGCGAAGGGAACATGGTTCTCCATCGGTTCTAGTTGGAGCCGTAGATTTGGCCCCGGCCCCCTTTGTTGGCGTCAGTGGATGTCCGGATCTCTTCCCCTAGCCGACGGTGCAGGTCTTGGAGCTTGGGTGGAGACGACGATCGACGGCAGGCAGGTGCAGTTGCAGTTGCAGACCTCTATCCTTGCCGTCCGCGCGGAGATGGTGATGATTTTCCGGTCGTGCGTGCGCTTTCTTTTTAGGGGTTTGTATCCCTTTGTTTTTGAGAGTCTGTATATTGTGCAAACTTTTGTGTTGCGTCCTCTTCGCCTTGGGCGGAGATGTTTCCAACCACTGGTGTACGGTGGTTGCCGTCTGTGTGCGTGGTGTTGATGCGGGAGTGGTGGGTTTTTGCGCCGTCATGGGAAGGTCTGGGTGGCGGTCCGACGGATGTCGGTGTGTTGCTCCTGCACGTGGTGGTGGTTTACGGTTGCAGTCATGGTGTTGCATTCTACGATAGCGCCGATATGTGGTGTCTTCCGAAGATCCGATTGTAACCTTATCTTGAATCTACCAAAAATAAAATAATATATTTTTACTATTAGAATTTGTAATGAAACACAACTGACACTGGATCAGATATTCCACACAAACCACAGATAATAAATAGCATCTTTTTCCTTTGTTTGAGCAAAATCCTATTCAACCAGACAAAACGTACATCTTTCTATGGATTATTGCATCCAAAATGGACGTCGGCATCGAAACCCACGGCCTCTCGGATCTTGCCTTGCCGTGCCTTTCTATTAACCCAGCCCCACGTGCATGCCCAGAGCTCAAGGTGCAGCTCACGTGCATCTCTTATCGTCTCTAGTTGCCTCGTTTGGATAAACACCCCCTTACTTACCCTAATCCAACATTAATTTAATACTATTTTAATATAAAAAATGCAAAGCCCATTTGTTCTAAGAGGGACCTTGGTGGTTCCCCGGATGCCTTCCGAGGGAAGGGTTTCACCTCCAATGCTTTTCTCTTCTTGGCCGGTCGGGGGTTTCAAGCAGGCAGCATTGAGCTTCGGGGTCGGGCCCCACCCCGCCATCCTTGTCCGGTGGGCGGAGGAAGACGGCTTTCGTTGGTCCCACGGCTTTCTCTCGGTGTCTCCCAGTTTTGGTTGAAGAAGGGCTTTGATACTCACGAGTATGTCTCACTCTGCCATTGTTCAGCTGGTTGATTTTGTTCTACACATGGGCGGCTGAACGGCAGAGTTTGGCTGAGAATGGGGATGCCGCGACAGTGGATCCCGTTCTGTGCTCCGAGAGCTAAAAGAGGAGGAAGGAGGACTCGGGTGTTGCTACCTTGGTGGTGGATCCTGCCTCCTCTCCAGGTGGATGGTGATCCTATTGCTAATGCTATGTGTAACTGTTATTGCGATCCGAGACCCTCGCGCAACGGAACATGCGCGATTCACGTAGTACCACCACGGTAGAGACAACCACCGAGAAGAATTTCCAGCAACGACCGATCAATGGATTTACTAGTATGGGGAAAACCCAAATACAAGAACAATTGTCTCTAACCAATCCCCCATACACCCACAAAGAGATCCCCCTAAGGAGAATAGACCAGGTAGCCTTACACCCCGAAGATCAAGAAGAAACCCTTTCCGAAAACCTTTCGTTCTCCAATAGTTTCCTCTCCCTCTCCCTTGATGACGGCTACCTTCTAAACCCTAACCCGGGATACTCATGTGCCACCATGATTTTCCTTTCTTCATCCTTAGGGGTCATGTTATAGCCCCAAGTTCGTACAAGACCTATGAGATAAGATAGAAACAAATTCCTAAAGTTCTCTCAAAAACCCCATGAAAAATCGCAACCGAAATCGCATCCCCCCGCGTGCCTATCCAATGCCTGGCGCCCTGGGCGCCAGTTTCCTGCGCACGGGCCGGGGCCGCCTCGGGTTGGTACCCAGGGCGCCAGGCCCTGTTAATTTTCACCCTTTTTCGCTCTGTCTTCGCTCCATAGCCGCTCCGTCTTCTACCATCCTTCGCGCGCGAATCTTGGACATGTTGAAGGCTTGTTTTAAGCCAACATCCTCAACAGTAACCTGTTGTTTGTGTTCTATTTTGTAATGTAGGGTTTCGGTTGTTGGGCTTGTATCGATATCCTGATGAAATGATAGTGTAATTTTGTAAAAAAAAAAAAAAACAACAGATTCACCAACTAAGAGGCTGTATATCTAAGGCTAGTTTTATTCTACCAGAAACGTTTAGTCCTGAAAGGTGAACCAGAATGATGCAGCATCCAATCACAACGTTCCTTTGGCCACTGGTCGGGGCTGAGTGCCATTCACAGGTTGGGGCTGGGCGCAATGGGCGGTTGTGATCGGGATATATCATTCTGGTTGATCATTCAGGCTAAACATTTCGGGCTAAAAAATATTTTTCTATATGGAAAGATCGTTTATCATGGAGGGACTTTGCTAGCCATGTGAGGCCATTGTTGCCCTACTATCCCCCCTCTCTCCTTTACGAACTTTCTCAGTTCCTTCTCTTGTATCAAGGGACCATCTTTCCCCTTCAGAGCTGGCTTACAAAATGTGGTCCATCATCATGAATGGTTGCTTACAAGAAAAGAAAGAGAGAGTGATAAGGTAACCATTTGTCTATGGGTCCTCATGAGTCATGAGTAGGTGAGTGGTGGGTGTTCCAATTCCCAAGATAATGTTGGGTTGTGGCCCTTTCCCGTGTGAAGCCGCGGCTCTTTAAGAGACCGGTTGGATGTGGTTAGAGCATCTCCAACCCATTCCTTTCTATCTTCGGCTCCCGTTGTCTTTCCATCTATATAACATGGCACGACAGTCTTTTCATTCGTCACATTGGATGCGTGTTGGTGAAGAAAAACATTTCCTCCAACCGACTTCTTTCTATCTCCGATTCTCAAGCCACAAAAGTGCCACGTGCTTTGTTTTTCACCGTCAAAAGATTTTGGACCATTGATTTCCAAGCCCGAGTGCCACGTGCTCTATTTTTCACATGGGTGGCCCCCCACATGGGAGATGTTTTTTGGCTCCCAGTAGAATCGAGTTGTCCCTGACTCCTGACCTACCGCCACGCAGGATGAGTAGGAGCCGGTTGGAGAAATTTTTTTCCATTAGATGGTGCCATGTGGCATGAGAGCTCCATTAGGAGTCGGTTGGAGATACTCTTAGGTTGGGTTCGATTAAGACTTGGCTTTTTTTTTCATGATATGAGGGTTGTGAATAAGGCCTAGTCATCCTTGAAAGTGTTTGTTTCCTTGGTAGCGTGGGAAACTCATACACAACTTCGTGTGTGTTTCCTTGGAAGAGTGGGAAACTCATACACAACCTCCTCTATAACAAAGGAAACAATAATTTTTAAAAAACAGATTAAAAAATAATTTATTTTAAAAGAATGGATCTAAAGCTTTTAATTTAATAATAACACACTTATACTGCGATTCAATTGCCATATAGGTAGTTTAACTGATGCGCGCCCTAATATACGGCAGTTTGACTACCGTATAACCATATACGACAGTTTGATTGCCTTATAAAGACCAACAACTATTTATACAGCAGTCTGACTGCTATATAAAGACCCCAACTGCTAGTTTTGACTTTATATGGTAGTCAGATTGTCATATAAAGGTTAACAGGTAGTATCGCGGGACGTAAATGATTTTTTTTTTTCTTATACGGCAGTTGAACTGTCGTATCAGTCCGTTATAGGTAAATTAAAAGTTTTAGGTCTGTTCCTTTCAAATAAATTATTTTTTAATCTGTTATTTAAAAATTGCTATAGAGGAAATGATTGGCTTCTTCGTGCTCATGATATAATCGTCGTGTGATCACAAGAACAGTAGTTTCCAGTTCTCTCGCCGGCCCCGGTTGGTGGGCTCGGCATGCATGACAGCTGCACGATGACTGGCTATCCAAAGTGAATCACACTCTGTCAACCATGTGCGGCTGTGATGCGCACAGGTCCACCAACAACCGATTGGAGGAGATCTAAACTCTGAAGAAAACCTTACGAGAGCGACAATTAGCCATGAGTGAGGACCACTTCCACTATCCTGGAGAAATTTGTGGAAATTTCCTATCGCAAGTGACCTATTTATTCTATGGTTTGTCCAATTTATGGAGAGGAACTGAAGATAAATTTGACTCGAGAAAAAAATAGAGTTAAGAAACCACAATAATTTATTAGCAAGACTTTGAAAAAAGAGTTCTTAGAGTTATTGCATAGTTCAAGAAGGCTGAGGCCATATTTTTTTTAAGGGTTATTAGTCAAAGGTCCATCCAACTACCCCTTTAGTTTGATAAACTTACTACATTATGAGTAAAGCATTAAGTCCCTCATCACTCATTTTTTTTAAATGACCATTTTACCCCTATAGCAGCTATACAGTAAGAACAAACTGTATGTTGTACAGTTTTTTTTCTTTCAACATGCGTTGCACAACGAAATCCTATTAGTAGATCTAAAACATTGTAGCTGCTACAATAGTGATTTCACTGTAGTAGTAATTATTCTAGAGTACTAATTTTGGGCAATAGAGTCTCTATTTGGTTTGCTACAATGATTTCACTGTTGTAGTGACAGTGACTTCACTGTAGCAAACCAAATTGATACTCCATAGTTGTCCCGAATGAAGTATCAATTCAGGTTAACAGAGTATAAATTCGATTGCTACAGTGATTTCACTGTAGCAGCTTGAATTAATGGAGTATCAATTCGGGTTAGCAGAGTATAAATTTGGTTGCTACGATAATCTCATTGTAGCAGCTACAATACAGAACAGTGATTTGGGAGTAGCAGTCGAATTGATACTCTATTGCCCGAATTGATAATCCAGGATCTCTGTAAAAGCACACGTACGATGCAGAAGCGTATAGATTACTAACACCTAGATAGGGGTGAATAGGTGGTACGACTAAACAAGCATAATTGAAAATTGCACTAAGATGGATTTTATCTTTGCATGCATGTGAGTTTTTAGTACATAACTCTAAAAATTTCTCAAGTGTAAAGCAACAATTACAGAAGCATTCATAATGATATATATATACAAGAGATTTTTAGGTGGTTCAGGCGATTCTGTACTCCATCCCTAGCCCTTGCTAGAATTATGCACTATCTAAGGTAAGAGATTACAAGACTCTTATGGCCATTGGGATGGTTTGGATTGTTGTTTCTGTTATAAGGCTTCTTCGTGTAGGGTTTGCTAGACTTAGGTAGAAGGGTTTCTTCTGTAACTTATACTTGGGTTTTTGGAATGGGCTATTAGATTGACTATCTATGTTATTTACCTTAGGTTGAGTTCCATAGGATGCATTTTCCCTGAGCCTATATTGTTTCTAAATTTTAATATATTTTAGAACTTGAGTTAGAGTTAGGTCACCTTGGTTATGATCACTTAGGTTCTTGGAAAATCCGGACAAAAAAACGAGTATAGTTTGTCTATAAGGCAAGCTATTTAGAAGGCTTCATTGAGGGTGGAACCATTAAGTGTTGGACTAGGTTCTCAAACTCATGAATCTAATCATTTATACACTTGGAGTCAACCAACTTGAACTTGTTGAAGTATGATACTTTGAAGCGTTTTACTCTAGAATCATTTAGGCCATACATATGCTCTAGAGTATCCAATCAATAGGTTCTTAGAGTTTTTGATGGTATAGTAGATATCATAATTAAAGTTATCAGATAAGGCACCTAAGATACTATGAAGACCATGGTAAAATTTATTTCTTCTGGGGTTTTAGTGGGTTCGTCATAATTAGCTAGTTGGTTCAGGTTTAAGTTAGGAAGTGGAGGCTCGGGTACGACGAGTTTGATTTGACCCATTGCTAGCTCATGGTGCAGTTTCACCTATAGAAGTCAACATCCCAAGCGTTCTAGCTAGAACCGCATCGAGTTTTGCCACTTCTTGAAGTTAACTGCAATCATTAAACTTCTAAAGTTTGGCACCGCTAAGGGTTTCACGGTTTGGTGAGACAATTTCAAATAGTATTGAGGTGTAGAAATATGAGGATTGAAAAATAAATTTGTCTATTTTAAAGCACACTACATTAGATTTGACTTTTGAAATCAAAAATAAAATTTTCAAAGTCTGACGGCCAGATGGGCTCCAGGTTGGAGGTGGAGCACTAGACTTTCTTGAATATCAAGCTATCTCGGATAATTTAATGTCGGTTTGACAAGCCTGTCTAGACACCGTAGGCAATGAAATATTCATAGGGCAACTTTTAGTCACTTCTAAAAATATATGCTTTTAAATTTCTAACTAAATTTATAGAAAGTGATTTTCAAAACTAGTACTCATCACATTACTCTTAGCAATTAATAAGTGAATAATGTTTAGCCCTTTTAACTAGTTTGAAGTTTATGAACGAATACTAATAAGATTCTTGGATTGTTGAAAAATTATCGTTCCAAACTAACAAAATTAAGACTTAATTAAATTTCTTAATAGCAAAAGCTTCTTATAGAAATTTCTTGATGAGGCAGAGCAGGTTCTATAGAATCGTCATCCACCTTACCAAGCTTTTATAGAAGAAAGGAAGATTGATATTTAATTTTTGATATATTATCTAAAACTATTTTGGTTTTTGTTTTAGAAACAAATTGTTTTATATAGGAACTAAAACAAAAAGAAAAGAGTTAGAAAGTTTAGCATGATAGTCGAATCGCATTAGGCGTTGTCTCAAGAATCTTATTACCCCCCTCTCGTGCAGGTTTTGTGGCAATTGATCTCGGTGATATGACGATGACCCGGCCCGATCAAACAACCTCTTTCTCGTCAGCACGACTTTCAGAAGACTTTAATGAACCTCAAATAACTTTTAGGAAACCAATAAAACTCCAAATAAGAGAAGAGATCCTCTCGGAACAAAGAGATAGCACCACAACATAGTCCTCTCGATCGGGGAGAGAGAGAGAGAGAGAGAGAGAGAGAGAGAGAGAGAGAGAGAGAGAGAGAGAGAGAGAGAGAGAGAGAGAGAGAGAGAGAGAGAGAGCAATTCCGATTTCTTGAGTATTTAGTCTCTCCTCACAAGGATCTATTTATAGGGTAAGAGACCCGACCAGACATTAATTAGAATTAATATATATTGTAAATTTGTAATGTTCATCATGCACTAACTGTTGGCAAAAGAGATTAATGCCTACCACTCTCGCAATAGTAATGTTTAGAAAGTAAACGGGCAGAAAGAAAGCATGAGGAAAAATTTTAAGAAAAGAAATAAATGTTGAGGCAAAGGAGAGAAGCTATAAATAAAAATAGGATTGGTGTGCACCGGTCCATTTCGAAGCGGCTATCGTGTCTGGATCCGCAAGCATGCACACGCACACAACCAGCTCATACCCAAACCCAAACCCACACTCCTCTTGTTTCTTAACTTGAGAGGAGAGGGACATTACTTTAAGTGGGCACGCATAGTAGCCGCTCTCCTGGACAGGCAATGCGGGACTAAACCCACAATTGTTTGCTATATGTTTTTAAATCACAGCCAACAATGATGGTGGGGCCCAAAGCTTAGTGCTTGGTGTGAATGCCAATGCGCTGAGCCCGACCCCACCACCACTTCGTGGGTCTGGTTTGTCAATGTGCTTGTCCATCCAGTTTGTTTAAACAGTATTACTCTTGTTCAAATAGCATTGAAGCACATTGGCAGATGTGTTTGTCAATCCATGCAGTGAAAGGATGATGCCCTAACCCATGCAGCAGTGAAACCCATATCCTCTAAGGTTACATAGCCTCATAGGATCAAGATAGGTTAAAGCCGAAACTGAATCATGACCACCCAGTACACCCAGACCGATGAGTGAACCACAATCAATCCCAAGTGGCAGGCAAAAGAACGGTTGTGGCTTCAACCTATCTTGATCCTCTGAGCAATACGTATGTGCACGCCACCTCACCTTGTGCTGTACGTGGGTCCACCGGCACACGGGGTAGCCTGCAAATGTTGTTGCTGGTCGTCAGGGCCGGAGCCCACCATCAATCTTCGGCCACCAACAAGCTGCTCGGCTTTCTCACTGGAATCACGTCATCAACAGGAGTTCCCACCTCCCATGTGAGTCCCCCCATCGTTGCCTTGCCTTGCTTACCGGATGGTCGCTTCAGTGACGAACCAAAGCCCCGTGGGTGGTTGGCCAATGCAGACGAGCTTTAATGATGAGGCCCGAAGGCTGACGTAGGCTCTGGTTCAGCTCCATCGTCTCTCTTTCCCTTCAGCTGGTTGCATGAATGATATTCGGCCCTGGTACGCCGATTGCCCGGATCAGCGCTCGGCGCCGGGCCTCAAAGATCGTCGCATCCCAGGGTTTTCATGGAACTGAAAATACTTGGGTTATTTACACCTTGCCCCCCCAAACTTATACCTCTAATTAGATTTTGACCCCTAAACTCAGCATAATTAGACTGAGCCGCTCAATTTCTATGTGTGCTGTGGTTGACCAATGTCTTGCTCATGCTAATCCTATGTACAAATCTAATCTAATAGTCTATAGTATAATACTAAAATGGAGCTCTCCCATCTATGTTGTGATATGTGGACCACTTTTGCAGAGCTAGAATCCTTCTTCTGTGTGTGAATATGGCTTTTTCTTATAAACCCTCTTTAAAATCTACTATAAAGATGATAAATATCCATTCAATAGCATTTAATGATTATTTGATGTCAATTAGGAAAATCAGAAGTACCATCTCTCTAACAAGTGAATCCCACCTGGACGAGTGAATTGCAATCACTCCAGATTGCGCACTCCTTTGAATAGCTATGATACCATCTATGCTAAGTGGTGTGTATTAAGTTCATCCGGGCATTGCCCGGATTTCTTACTAGTATCTATACTAAAATGGAAGCCTCTCTGTTGTGACACATGGACGTCTTTTAAAGAGTTAGAATCTTCTTCCGTGTGTGAATGCGGCTCTCTTTTAAATCCATTTAAAAACCTACCATAAAGATGATAAATTTTCATTCAATGGTATTTAATGGTCATTTGATGTTAATCTCTTTCTCTCTTTCTCTCTCTCTTTCAAACAAGTGAATCACACTCACTTCAGATTTCACACTTCTTCGAACAGTTGCGATGTCATCTTTATCAAATGGCGTGCATCAAGCACATCGGACATTCCCCGGGTTTCTTACTAGTCTATACTATATACTAAAATGGAAGCCTCTCTTCAGTGTTGTGACACGTGGACGTCTTTGAAAGAGCAATAATTTTTCTTCCGTGTGTGAACGTGGCTTTCTTTTAAATCCATTTAAAAATCTATCATAAAGATGATAAATTTTCATTCAATGGCATTTAATAGTCATTTGATGTTAATCTCTCTCTCTCTCTCTCTCTCTCTCTCTCTCTCTCTCTCTAACAAGTGAATCACACTCACTTCATATTTCACACTTCTTCGAACAGTAGCGATGTCGTCTTTACCAAATAGCGTGCATCAAGAACATTCGGGCATTGCCCGGGTTTCTTACTAGTATAATACTAAAATGGAAGCCTCTCTCCCATGTTGCGACACTTGGACCTCGTTTGAATAGCCAAAATCATGTGAACACAGCTCTCTCTCATAAATCATATTAATTAATAACCTGTTATAAACATGACGTTCAATGGTAATTAATCTTCGTTTGATGATGATAAATACCTCTCTCTCTCTCTCTCTCTCTCTCTCTCTCTCTCTCTCTCTCAAGTGAACCACATCCGGACGAGTGAATCGTACTCACTCCAGATTGCACACTTCTTCGGACGACTGTGATACCGTCTCTGTCACGTGGCGTGCATCAAATTCATCTGGGTATTGCCCAAATTTCTTACTAGTCCATATTGATAATACTACCACTCATAACTTTGGCCCCATTTATAGCCGTTGTATAGCTACAAGCCGTTATCAACCGAAGGAGCAAAGTCTAAATATAGAGTAGGAATGGCAATGGGACGGGTTTGGAAATTGATTTTTCTGATTTTTGAATAAGCCCGCACTGTTTACAATAGAAATTTAAAACCCGAACCCGACCAATTGCCATCCCTAATATGGAGGGGTAGTATTGTCAATGTGGGAATACATAGAGGGTCAACGTGGGCAAACACTGGTCAACCATGAGTGCCAATGGAATCCATGAAAATGGGAGATCCATACAGTCTAATTATGAAAAGCTACTTAAGGTATAGGGGGGGGGGGGGGGGGGGGGGGGGAGGTCTAAAAAACCCTAAATATTTCAAGATCCCAACACCTCAGACAGTCAGACTCGACGAATGCAAGCTGAATCATCTGTGCGAATGCTTCACGTACGCCCTCCTGTTTCGCACCTTCTTCGCTGTAACACCGGCCCAAACATCGGCGGCCGCGGCTGACCGACCGATCAACGATGGCCTCGTGACACTGTCCGAGCTCATTCAGCAGCTGCGTTGCTTCATGGGGTTCGGGCGCGCTGGGCATGGCGCTCGTGCGGTGTAACATTTCGGCCCAGCAGGACAAAGGCCATTTGCATCGACAGCTGTACAAAAGTGTACAATGCTCCCTTCGTTCTCAGAAGCGGGGCATGAGTTCTAGTTACAGAGGTGTTGGTGCATGCTGGCTGCACGCGTGCGAGGCAAACAGTGTAGTGAGGAGAATAATGGTGCGACTGTGTTAGGTTTCTAGATTAGATCCCTTTAGATATTTAGGCTAAACAGATAAGGATAAACAGAGAAAGAAGTACAGATTGCATGATTTCTCAAAAAAAAAAAAAAAAAAAAAACCCAGAGAGAGAAAGAAGCAAGATGGGTGGCCATTGAGGTCGCATCACAGTGGCAATCCACCTGCCCTCCAACCGGAAGTATGTGCAGTCACATCTGGAGTGGGCTCACTCATGTCATTGTGGCCTGTGTGGTGGACCCATCGCATCCCTTGTCTTTATAGCGGGTTTATTTTATGCTCCGATGTGGTAATATTACATACAAATGTAAGATTTGGAAGGATGGTGTATCTTTTTCTAAAAAGAAATTTTCTCAAAACGAGGAAGGGGTTTGGCATTGGCCCCGACATGTAGGTCTATTAGAGCTTAGAAAAAGAAGTTACAAGTAATGTGGATGATAATACCCATTGGAAACACTGAGAAAGACTCAACGACAAGTGCTTCTCCTACCCCTTCTCAGAAGGCATAAAGAAATTGAAAGACTCCTTAGACTATTTCCCAGATGGTGCTATACTCCAACCTATTAATTAAGCAAAAGGTCTCGCGCTTGCTTATAATCAAGGGTTGACATTTGCCCCTTGAGATTATATATGAAGAATTGGATCCGATTCACCATAGAACTAGTCGACTAGGAAGCTGGGGAAACATGATGCTTCCCATCACCTTCTTCTCTGTCCTCTAAAGCTGAGTCATCATCCTTTGTTGAAGTACAGTACTCTGTCTTTGTTGCTTCACCAATAAGCTACTCGGAGGGAGGGGAAGGTTTGGAGACATTGAATTAAGTCACCAGCCTTAATATCTTTATCAAATTGTGTCTCTGGCACTGGTTGCTCTATCATTACATCACTAGAGATATGTCCCAGAGATCGAGGCTTATCCAGGCCCCATAACAAACCCAAATATATCCATGGGTTGGGTAGATCATGCATATGTCTCCCCTACACCTGTAAGTGTTCCAAATCGAGATTAGTTTGATCTAACCTCACTTGTACTTGTCTTGCTTGTTCTAAGTTTAGATGGGAACTCTTGGGAACATCTGGCAAAGGAATTTGGAACCCAGTTAGTCTTAGGGGTGGACAAAGACTTCGAGGGTATGTATGTAGGGACAAAGGATATTAGCTAGGTAATCCTTTGTTGAGTGCCCAAATACCTTGCAAGATTCATATTTTTGCAACTTCCATTCATACTTGAGGAGATGAGTGATCATCACTATCTCTACCACCCCATCCGCTCAATGCTTCTTAATACAAGCCTGTGCGATATCTAGAGAAATTCCTTCACCCTGATTTCTACGCTTCTTAATACGAACACTTTAGCACCACGAGACATGCCTTGAAGTACCAAGGTCCTCCTTCAAGAACCTTTAAGCAATCATCATTTGTCTTGAAATTGAAAGAAAATTGTCATTCTTATATGAGAACAGTGTTTTCGAATAAGCAAACGATTAGAAAGAGATACAACTCATGCCATTACAGATTAACCTGATTTGTCCATGGTAAGCGGGCTACACCACAGATACAACTTTTTGATGATTGTACATCATACACAGACGCTCCGATTGGAAGATCATCGCCATGCCTCTGTGCTCTAGTCCAACGCCCATCAATGTCCGCTCCGCTACAACCCAACAGCCCGGCGCAACCCCAGCAGCCAATGCTCCAAGCTATCGCCGTCGGCCAACACTTCTACACTTCTCCTCGAACCCTTGAGACACATCAGGTATGCCAGCGACCGAGCTCGTTGCTACAACATCTGTCGGTGCTTCCTTCAGCAACCCGCCAGCTTCTTTATCAGGCTCATTCTATCGATGCCTAGACAAGTCACCGATCGTCGATGATCTCGTTCCTTGTCGAGGTGCTCCCCCTCGATCCGGCACTCACACATGGCAGTACCATTGCAGTCCTCCGAACTAGCCCTCAGAGAACTAACATAATCTCCCAACATTGACTTTATTTCACCACGATAATCGATCACGAACCATCCCACTGGGTGAGTAACATAAGCCCCCCAATTAGGACAACTTCCAAGTGACCGATTCATAGGTGTCGTCGAACTGGCCTTCAAGGACACTAACACAGGCCCCGTCCATCAATCCCTCTTTATTACCAACACAGACCACCTACCGGGAGGAAGAGATGCAAGACAATACCCCCTCCCTGGCTAAAATTTGTCCAGGCCTACAATCGGTGCCCGGGCGCCCAAAATCGCCGCCCCTCCTCTGGCATGATTTTGTCTGAGGACCCAACAACCATCACCCCGGCACTCGATCGTCAGCCTCGACTCCTAGGGTGGATCCCGAGGTTTTGAGCCCCCTGAGCACCCCTGCCGGCCTTTAGGTGTCCCTCACGGGGTGGTGCAAGTCCATCATCTCCCAGGCCTTTGATTCTCCGTGGTTTCTGTTCCATGGCACCTCGGGGGGGAGACGTGTCAGTGCCTCCCCTTGGGAACTCTCACCTCAGTGACTCCTCTCTCGAACACAGGCCTTCTAGAGTTTCCAAGCCATCGACTTCATCCTTCTCCTCTGATACACACCTCCCTTTATAGGGGCTCCAAAACGGGTTACTTTTCCTCCAAGAAACAATATTAATGTATTAGGTAACAATGCTCCCATGTTAGGTCTCCCTAATGGGCCCAACCGGATATGGGCTGACTTCATGGACTGCCAAACCCAATAATCTCCCCCTCAGACCATGAGAGAGGTCGTCTTTACCATGGCTTTGACTTCTCTCCCTCTACCTTGAACCTCCACATGTTCCCCGAACTGGAACCCAAGCTCTGATACCAGTTTGTTACAAAATAACCAAATGATCTAGGAGAGACACGAGTTATGTCATTCAAGTTAACGTGATTCGCTCGTTGGCAAACGTACTACACCACCAATATAACTTTTCAATAATCGTACACCATGTCTAGATGCTCTGATTAGTAGGTCTTCGCCATGCCTTCGTGCTCCAGTCTAGTGCCTGTCGACGCCCTCCCCGGTTGTAACCCAGTAGCCCACCGTAATATCAGCAACCAGTACTCTAAGCTGTCACCCGTCGGCAAACACTTTCGTACTGCCTTCTTTCGCACCTATACAACACAGAAGGTATGCTAGTGGCCAAGCTCGCTGCTACAATGCCCTTTAGCGCTTCTTTTAGGCACCTGTCGGCTTCTCCATCAGGCCTATCTGTCAATTACTAGACAAGTCACCGATCGTCGATGATTGTTGTAGCTCGTGTGTCCTGAGGGTAGATTTTTTATATTAACATTAATAAAGATAACTTTGGTTATTACTTTAATTAGAATACTGCTTGGTATCTGTTAATTTATATATAAGAACGGATCCTAGGGAATACAGTAGGCCACTGAAGCGCATGATGGGTCCATACTTAATTGGGAGGCCCAGTAGACTGGTTATGTATAGATCTAGAACTAAGTTCATAATTTTGATGATGCTGGTCGCTTCACCGGGAATAAGCTATTGACAGGTAGAGGATGTTGTGAAATCTCCACTAAGGGACGTTGGATTTCCATTCACCTGACCAAGCACGATGATCGTGTTGAACATAAATCAAGATGGTGCACAGATTAGTGATTCAGACACTGGTGCATAAACAGTCTTACTACTGTAGATAATTTATCCTTAACCCTAAGGGACCATATACATTGAGCCAACCAGTTGTGTGGTGCTTTGATGTTCCAATGTGTGTGGACCTACCATAATCCAATACCACGGTACATTGGGTTACCCGGCTGACGCTAAAGTGGTATGCAACCCTTACATGTTATTCGACGTTCAGAGTTGGATGGGTGTGTTTTGATGCACCAGAAGGTGTATGGTGTTATAAATGATAGTCATCAAAGTCTAGTCATACGATCGGTCGGGATGTGATGGTGCGCCCCACCACTCGAGTCGAATCATGGCACCAGTAACATGAGGGACTAGAGATTATCAGAGTATAGTAGAGAAATAGAGTTATGAGGGAGTAATATAAGTTTAGGATCACTAGATCTTAACTTGCGTCGCACTCTAGGTGGCTATACTGGTTAATCGGATTAAGGCTGATTAGCAGAACTTTCGGTGTGTCACTGGAATAGTTAATCAGGGATCCAGTTGGAGCAAGAGATCCTGAACCCTGAAGGTTCCTCCCGTCGTTGCGTATAGAAACTGTTCTCCTACTCGGCTGGACATGTTAAATGCGAAGTAGCACGATGGAGCATAAGCCCGAAGCTTAAGAACGTACCTAATTCATATGTGTTAAGGGGCCATAGGGGTATTTTGGTAAATACTAAAATATAGATCAGAACATATGGAATATATATCTTAAAATGAGTAGAATAATTTTAGGAGCTCATAGGCACTGACGAAACTCAATTCCGACTAGCGTACCTCATTCTAACTCTCTATCAACGGTATCCCGACCAAAGGGCATTTTCATCCAAGGTGTCATAGAGATAAGGAAAACCCTAACCCATGACCTTATCCTCTTGGAGAAATCCCCCCCCCCCCCCCCCCTCTCTCTTTCTTGTGGCCATCATAGGGCAGACCACAGGTGGTTTGTGCTAGCGCAAGCCACTTGGTGACCGATCTATAAAGGACAAGGGGAGGGAGAGGAAAAAACCTTAATTTTCTCTCCCTCCCCTTGAGAAATCCGACCCCCCCTCTCTCCCCTCTATGCTTTCAGCCAAGAAAAAGGTGGTAGAAGAAAGAGGAAGAAAGGAGGAAGGAAATGAGAAGGAAGAAGAAGAGAGAAATAGAAGAGGAGGTCTTCGAGGCGCGTCATCTCTTCGCTATGTGCCATCCTCCGTCAGTGCCTTGTCCTTGCACTTAGAGATAGGATGTCATGGGTTCCTTTCTTCGTAAAGGACAATGTGCTTTCCAATAGCTTTCTTCACGGTTTACGTGTGATTCATTATCAATGATTGTTTCGTTCTTCTCGGATTAAAGATCTGTAAGGTATGATGATTCTAAATACTTAACTAGATGTATGTATATCTTTCGTAGATCACAGTATGCCTCTAGGGTGTCCGCACATATGTCAGGTTCATAAATTTACATGTAGATTGTTTTGTGGAATTGATTGTAATGAAACATACACCACGAGATCCTCGGATCTATCTTTTGCTTCCATTGCGACTCTGATAAAATGATTTATTCCAACAACGACCTCATGCCTCATCGAGGTACTCCCCCTCGATCTGGCACTCAGACAAGATAGTTCCATTGCGGTCCTCTGAATCAGCCCTTTTGGAACTAACACAAGCCCCCAACACAGACATCATTCTGCCATGATCATTGGTCTCAGACCAACCCATAGGGTGACTAACACAAGCCCCTAATATATGACACCTTTAAAGTGACCGATCTGTCGGTGTCATCGAACCAGCCTTCAAGGAGAATAACACAAGCCCCCCACAAGTTAGGACATCTTTTGAGCGACTAATTTATTTGTGTCGTCAAACCGGTCTTCAAGGAGACTAACACAAAATCCCCTCCATCTAGACCTATTCATTACCAACAAGGACCACCTGCTAGGAGGAAGAGATACAAGACATCACCCCCTTCCCGACTCTCAGCTGCAAATTTGCCCGAGCTCCCAACAATCAACGCCTTGGTGCCTGAAACCATAGTCCCTCCTTTGGCGTGATTTTTCCCTAGCACCCAACAGTCGGCGCTCGACCATCAGTCTCGACACCTAGGGGTGGATCTTGGCGCTTCGAGTCCCCCCTATCCCCCCCCCCCCCCCCCCCCCGGACGGCCTTCATGTGTCCCTCCAGGGGTAATGCAAGTCCAACAACCCCCTAGGACTTAGATCCTTTATAGTTGCCATCCGCACCTCACCCTGGGATCTCTCACCTCGGTGGCTCCCCTCTTGAACACATGCCTTTTAGGGTTTTTCAGCCGTTTTTGTCATCATTAATCTTCTTCTTCATTGCGCACTTTTCTTTAAAGGGCTCCAAAACTTGCTTCTCCTCCAAAAAACAACGCTTATGCATTAGGTCACTAACATGCTAAGTCTCCCTAACAGGCCGCACTGGATATAGGCTAACTTCATGAGCTATCAAACCCAACAAGATCCCACGTTCCTTTAGTTTCCACAGTTTCTTCATGATATCTTCAAATTTGATAAAGTATAGCTTCCTCCTAAGAACATATTCGATCAATGCATGTGCCCAACCCTCCAGGTTTTCACATACTTCATTGCAAATTAGACAACAATGCGAATACCATCTTCTACCTCGGGCGTGATAAATTCTAGAGAGATATAAGGATTTGAAGGAGCACCACAACACACGATGTTTTGATATTTGCTTGGGTAAATCTCTGAGCAGGGGTCTCCACAGCAACAATCAATTCAGCAACATCGCTTCTAAGAACTTGGTGAGCCTGGCCTCCTGCACCACTGAGCAATGGAAGGGTGTGAATCTACCATCCTCCATCCCCACTCGCATATCATTGACTGACTGGGATTAAGATCCACCACATGCACGATAACCTACTCCATGACCTCGATAACCAGCCACTGATCCTCAGAGGCTAGATCTAGATCTCCAGACGAAGCTCCACGTCTCAAGAGAACTTGATCTACAAAAGTCGTTAGAGATGGAGTAGGGTGAGGGAGAAAACCCTCCTCCCCATCATCCCCATCGACGACCTCCATGGCTAGTGAACTTTCTTAGACATTAGAGCACAATGAGGGGGAGGGAGATCCACCCCTAGAGGAGACAAACCTATTCAGCCTCTCTCGCAAATAGAAGGATCATCGAAGAGATGGGGTGACATGGATGGCCCGCCTAAACCCTAGCCGTATAAGGGATGGCCGCTAGAGAAAGGGATGAGGCTGCTGGGGAGGCGTGGGGAAACCCTAGCCGTTGAAGGGATTGCTGGTGAGAAACTCTAATCATCAGTGGGAGATCGGTGGGGAGGGAAGGAAAAAACCTAGCCGACAAATGGTCTATCTTTTGCATGCACTTAGCACTAATAGAAAATATAGAAGATATTTGTCATCATATTATTCAAGTAAGAAACCCTTTAACATACAACTACGGTTTTACTATTGGGGCAATGAAAGGACAATGGGAAAAATGAATCGAATAGAATATGAACAGTTTGGGAAGTGGCACACAAGAGAAGAAGAGAATTTTTATTATATGTGAAGCTTGGATAGAATTTTTGGGGAGACTTAGCCTTAAGTCCTTTTACCAGATGCTATATTAGCTAAATGATAGACAATGTTTCAATATTGTACCAAGTCCCTCCCCGAACATTGTGTGCTACAGTAAGTCCATCGTCCTTATTTACCCCCTCACGTGCTACAGAAAAGAGTATCCATTCGCTGGTTGACACTGTGCATGTAGCGGTTACTACAGTGACTTCACTATAGCTACTACAATGATTTCACTGTAACTACTATAGTGAAATTAATGTAGCAAGCGTATCAATTCGATTTGTTAAGAGCATCAATTTAGCGAATTGTCTGTTGCTACAGTGATTTCACTATAGCTGCTACAGTGATTTTATTGTAGCAAGAGTATCAATTAGCAGAATGGATACTCTTTCTGAAGACGAATGGATACTCTTGCTACAGTAAAATTATTGTAGCAACCGCAACATGCACAGTGTCACTCGGTGAATAGATGTATACTCTTGTTGATGACGAATGGATACTCTTTCTAGAGACTAATGTATACTCTTGCTACAGTGTTTTCGCTATAGTAGCTACAGTGAAATCATTGTATCAATATCTACATGTATAGTGTTAATCGGCGAATGGATACTCATGTCAAAGACGAATGGATACTCTTACTGGAAACGAATGGATACTTTTGCTAGAGGAGCAGTTTTATAATTTAAAGGGTAAAAAAAAGTCAATATTTTGGTTTAAGGACTTGCTATACAAATTGTCCTTCGGGATGTACTTTTACTAATATTCTAACAACGTGTATCCTTTAGCTTAAATAAAGATCTGTGGAGGGATTTAGGACTAATTAACCCAATTTTTTTTTATTGATTCAAACCATCCCATACTTTGGTTCTATTAATAGAGGACAATGTAGCATTCTTGTGAGTACATTGGAAAACTTAAATAAAAAATTCTCTCTTCTAGAAATACCAAAAGTGACCTTTTTGATATTTCTATAGTAGCCTTTTCCTAGAGAATTCTATAATCTCATCTTTTGTTTTAAAGGTAAAATTTCATTTATCTCAAAGAATTACAAGGGTCAAGGCTAATCTCAATTTGAGTATGCACTACAATCAACAATCACAATAGAAGGAATACTAATGCCCCATGAATTATTATCATTCAAGTCATCCAGAATCACCCCTCTTCTAGTCACCCCTATGCTATGAAGTTGTGCTAGGTCCCTCTATGGCAAGCTAGATAGATTAAATCAGCATAACTTTCCTTAAATAGGCCACTGATCTTATAGCAACAGACTCTACCATCAGGTTTAGGGGGAAGGGAGAACCCAAATCCCATTGATGATGAACTTACAAATCCTGTGATTACCATCAGGTTTAGTGTCTTCCCCAACAAGAAATCCCTTTGGATTTTTCAATAGCATTTTGGAGATTAGAAGGGAGAAGGAAATAAGCAGCACACCAGTAATAAAGATAGCTTTGGAGTACAGTTTTTATCATCTCTAGTCTTCCACCAAATGAGAGCATATTACTAGGGGTGGCAATCCTTGACCCGACCCGCCAACCCGACCCGAAGTTAACGGGTTTGGGTTTGGCCTAAACGGGTTCGGGTCATAAACGGGTCGACCCGATTGACCCGTTTATTTAATGGGTCGAGTTCGGGTTTGTACTTATAACCCGATTGACCCGTTTACCAAATGGGTCGTGTCAAACCGACCCGACCCAACCCGGCCCAATCCGACTCGTCTTGACCCAACCCGACAGGTTTACAGGGGTTCTGTTGACCCAACCCAAGCCAACCTGACCCGACACGACCCGACCTGTTTAGTAAAGGGATTAAACGGGTAGGGTGAACCCGTTTATTAGGCGGGTCGGGTTTGGGTTTAAGCTTTTGACCCGTTTATTTAACGGGTCGGGTTCAGGTTGGGTGTTTTGCCCTTATACTTATGTCTCAATCCGACCCGACCCGACCCATTGCCACCCCTACATATTACACACTCCTTTCCAAAAGAGAGTAGAATAGAAGCTAAATTTTGAAGAGATTTTGCCTTGGCCTTGCTAAAAATGAGAATGTCATCTGCGAAAAATAAGTGAGAAACCATAGGAGCTTTGCCAAAGACCCTTTCTCCAGCCAATTTTCCAGCAACAAGGTTAGTGACTCCATAGCTATAGAGAATAGGTAAGGAGAAAGAGGATCCCCTTGCCTAAGACCTCAATTGGAAGTAAAATTGTCATTAGGAAAACCATTGATCAGTGTAGAGAGTGATGGATTGCAGATACATTCTTTAATCTATGAGACCCATTGCTAGGGAACCAAGACATTTTATAGCATGAGGATAAAATACTATCAATTGAGTCAACATCCTTCATAAGATCAATGCTGATACAAGCCCTCCTTGCTTTAGATTTAACTTTGAATACCCTAATAAGCTCATGCCCTAATAGAATATTACCTTGAATCTTCCTTCCTTGAATAAAAGTTGGTTGGTTGTAAGAAATTAACCCCCCCATCAGCATTTGAAGCTTGTTTGCCAAAGTTTTTGATACATCGACCTTATACAATTACTTATAAAGGGATATACGTCGAAAAGATTTGAATTCACTAGCACTATTATTTTTAGTAATAAGATTTATAAAAAGTATGATTTATCTCTTTAGGAGCTTTCAAGAATTATAGAAGTTATTAACTGCTTTCCATACATCCTCTCTAATACTCAACAAATTTTTCGTGTAGAATTCAAAGTGAAACCATCAGGGTCCGAGGATTTATTTGTATCTGACTTTCCAATCACAAATTCAAGTTCTTCCATAGAAACTTGTTTAGAAATCCAGGTGGCTGCATTATCACTAAGAACTTTCTTAAAAGGTAAATAGCTGAAGTACTGAACAGGAGAATGTGTTGAAAAGATTCTAGTAGTAGTCTACTACCTCACTTTTAATGATATTATGCCCTTGATACTTATGTTAAGTGAGATATGATCTAAAGATTGTAAAACTTTGATTTATTAATAAATAGTTGATAGTATAATTAAAAATGATTAATGGTACATATGTAAATGTGTGTTCTGCATCCAAAACAAGGAGCCTGTGCAACATCACCTCAGTGGGAAACTCAGTGGGCTAGCACTATGTGTGCCTAAATCGTTTGCAGGTCTGATTGGGTTGGTCACACAAAGCCGTGTCTGGTGGACAAAGTCGTGTTTCTGCTTAGGGTTATCACCCATAACCCAAAGGAACTGTGTCCGGTGGACTAACAAGTTGCGTGCAACTTTGGTTCGCCAACGTATAAGGGATCCATCCGTGACCCAATGCCACGGTACGCTGGGTTACCCGACTGACATTGTATTGGTACACCACTCTTGCAGGTCATCCACATCCTTTAAAGGAGATGTATTCCTTGGTCTGACATACATCACACTAAACCCATGCCTGGTGGTCAACAGTTTAACTATTGATCGGAACCGATTGCTTGGCCAAAGAGAGGTGCATTGTGACGAGTCAACTTGGATAGAACCTAGTTAGATGATCACTCAAGTTTGACAGCGCTTTCCTCTGCTCGAGTCGATTCATGGCACTACGTGGAGGGATACTGAGTTACCAACACTAATCAAAGAACAGGGGTATGCGGAGAGTATAATAAGTCTGAGGGAATTGGACCCGGGATTTAGAGGACTAACTCAATACTTGGGTAGTGTGTCAGTCAAGTCTGGTTGGACGCCATGAATCCCAATCCCTGATCGTTTCACCTTATTCACATCTAGCATAGATCTTTAACTTTCTCCTTGTCTCATATAGCACTGGATAGGAATTCACTAAACCCTAATTGCCCTATGCTCCACGTGTGGGTGTCACTAGAGTATGGTAGATGTGATAGGCTAGTATGTTTACTAAGGGGGCAACTCCAAAATAGTAAGGTGATATACAAGAAAGAGCCCTCACCTAGGGATAGCAACGGTGCGGTTTTGGGCAAAACCGAAACCACATCGCAACACTGAACCACCACACTGAAACCGCACCGCACCGCGATAGTTTACTATTATGTAAAACTGAAACCGCACCATGCGGTGCGATGCATCGCGATTTATCATTATAAAGGCCTAAACGGTGCAGTTTTATGTGCTTTTGGTCAAAACCGAAACCGCGTCGCTACACTGAAATCGAAAATCGAAACCGCACTACACCGCGACTGTTTTAAATTTTGGCAAACCAAAACCACACCATGCGGTGCAGTTTACCGTGCTTTACGGTTTTAAACCGCATTGTTGTCATCCCTACCCTCACCCTATGTGTGGGCCCACTTCATGTGAGCATCGTATAGGAGCATGGTAGACGTTGTCTATTAAGTTTTACTAGGGGCACCTCATGTTTTTACTAAGGATACCTCAATGAATAGTGAAATTACTAAGGGCATCCCACATGACATTGACTGCATGTGTGTGTGAGAGGGGTCTTAGTTGACCTAGGGTTCCCTCGCATGCATGGTGGCCTGCTATATGTGTTGTAGCTCGTGTGTCCTTAGCATGGAATTTATGTATTAACATTAATAAAGATGACTTTGGTAATTGCTTTAATTAGAATACTACTCTGGTGTATGAAAATATTCATATAATAAAAGGACCCTAGGGAACACAGTAGGCCACTGAGGCGCATGGAGGATCCATTCTTGGGAGACCCAGTGGACCAGTTCTGTGTAGACCTAGAATTAGTTCACAGCTTAGGTGATGCCGGTCGCTTCACCGAGAATAAGCTGTTGGCAGGTGTTGAGCGGCCAATTTGTGCTAATTATCCTATTATTCTCAAGCATATATCATCAGTTTGCTACGTAAAACTTTCATACTACACGTAAACTGCATAATTATCTTTGCACCACTGCATAATAGACTTTCATACGAACCCAACGGCATATTGGTTCGCTCTTATACATTGCATGCATGAAAAATACGGAGCCCGATAGTCCAAATTATCCTTTTATCAATAATCGCATTGGAACCTTATTGACGTCATTTCATGTTTGTTTTTCAGGGATTTGACCCGGTTCGCGATGCAGTCAGTTCAAGGGCATCATACTGAAGCCATGGATATTCTCACAGCGATCTGATGGAGACTGTACAGCTAGTTTGGAGGCCTATCTGAAGAACAACGTTGGAAAATGGATAACTGCGATGATTCGGACGAGGGAAGAATTCAACAAGCTGTTGCAGTGCCGGACTCGAACCAGAAGATGAATGCATGAATACGAAGGAGCGACGATGGATTTGATGATGAATTTGGATGATGGTGACCGAGCTTCCCACGTGACCCCATTGCGCTTGAACCCATTATCCAACCCGAGTCGCCCATAAACCCGTCATGGCCAAGACTTTGATCGAATCTCACAAACCCGATTCGCTCTCATGACCTCTTCTCTTCCTTCTAAATCAAAATCGCACATTCCCATAGGTCTTTAAGTGTCAAACCCGGCTCGGTGTTGCACCCAACCCCTTAGCCACGGAATATTACCCATGCACGTTCATTCCATCAAACCCCAACCATCCGATCAAAAATCCATGCATCCCCTTGATCTTCCCTATCTCTAAAATCTGATTTGCAGCCACACATCACAGCCGTCCCTACAAATCAGAATCCATGCGTTTAGCATGCATTGCAGACCATTCGATCTATTAACCAAACTCATGCAGCCATCACCTGAAGCCACCAACCCAAAGAGATTGCAGCCGTCCGATTGTCCATCTTTCCATGCAATAGCAATGCATGCATGTAAACCGATCAGAGCTGAGCTCCGGATCCTCTCTTCCCCACTGAATCACAGCCACCCGATGCACCCAAGTCGGCCGTGCACCATCAGCTTCGGTTCTCTCTCTCTATTTCCACGTGATCACAACCCAGCACTCCACCATCCCGTGCATCAGCATACACCGATCCCACTTAATGCATGCAGCGGTCAGCACTCCAACACTCACAACCGACCATCTCACCGTCCCATCTAACCCAACCACCTGATCTCTTCAAAACCCATGCAGCCGTCCGATGCCATGCACCCTTTAAAACCGGAACCGATCGAGACCCAACAGCTCACGTACCGAACCACCCAGCCATGCGAGCCCGATCTCCTCTCTCTCCGCCTGGTTTCTCTCTCTCTCTCTCAGCAACCGCGCGTCTCTCTCTTCTCCCGTTTCTTTCTCTCCTCTCTTTCTAAAACCGGAACCATGCAATCCTGATACTCTCTCTCTCCGGGATACTCTCTCTCTCTAAATCTAAACCCCACCGAACTTCCTTCTCTCCATCTTTCCTTATCTATCTAACCCGACCCAGCCGGCCTTTTGTTTTCCTTTTCTACCCAAAACCGAACCTCTCTCTGATCTCTCTCTATCCTATATAGAGGGGGGTGGAGGACGAACCTAGGGGGCTCGGACAACCATAAACCATCACCATCTTCACCAACCCGCGGCCATCTACGTTGACCACCAACCATCTTCCACCATCTTCCATCTTCATTACCACCGAGGGCTGCCATCTAACCATATACCCGGCCATTACACATCCCACCATATCTTCATCACCCTTGAGGCTTCTACGGCATCATCTCCATCTTCACGTACCATCTCCGAGCCACGTCCACCGCTCTCGAAGCCGCACGTCGCCATCATCGCCGGTTTCGCCATCATCAAGAAAGAAGCATCCGCTATCAGCGCACGCATGGCCATCCGAGGCTAACCACCCTATTCTAAGACCTGGATGAAGCTCTGTAGTCAGATCTAAACTCTGTTTTTATGTGTTATTTTCATATTTCTGTTCGTTCAATGAAATAATGTGATCTTATTTATCTCATGAAAGCTTGATAGGAATTGCATGCAACAAGTTCCATTTATGCTTCGTTATTATCAGGGTTTTACAGAAGTCGATTTCAGAGTTTTATTCTTCGTTATTACGGAAAGTTTTACGGGGAATCATTACATAGTCTTGGCTTTTGTTATCACTACGAATTTTACGGAGAATTACTCCATCTTATTCCTATGAAGCGAGAAAGATCGCTACATTAGTTCGTCCTAATAATGCTCTATTGAATATCATGCGCGGAGAGAGATTGACTTCGCATCTCCGTGAGAATCTTGGAAATCATATAAAAATATGGTTTAGATCGCTACTTGTGCGGATTCTAGGGCTTAGAATATCGCATCCATATCTGAACTTCCACACTGCACCGCACTACCTTAATTAGTTAATCTGCATGTTTTAATCTTGATTAGTTTACTTTTTCACAATCTCATAGAACCAAATCAACAATATTGCTCATTAAGTAACTTAGGTAGATAGATTAATAACCTTAGATTAGATAGTTTCCTCATTAGCAATCCCTGTGGGATCGACCTCGTAATACGTACCGCTCCTACAAAGCGATTCGTGCACTTGCGAGTTATAATTTAGATCAAATTAAAGCCTTAATTTAGGATTAGTTTAGATCGCATCAAGTTTTTGGCGCCGTTGCCGGGGATTGCAACGGAGCTTTCGAATTTAGGTTATTCCTTACTTGCCTTAGTTAGTGTTATTAGTGTTTGCTAGTTTAATTTTATATTTAGAGTATATCAGTTTCTTAATCCTTAACGAAAATGACTAACCAAACAATGACCCTAGAAGAATATATGAATCTTACAAGGTCAACAAAATATCAAGATCCATTTTCAACAGTAGTGACCAACTCACATTCACCCCAAGAAATGACCCTAAAGGAGTATATGAACATAACAAGAACCACCAGACATCAGGATTATATAAACTTTTCAACTGAAATAGAATATCCTGAAAGAAATTCACCAATTAGGAGTTTACATGGCCATATACAATATAATTCACCATGCTATGACACGCATTATCCTAGATGGCAAAATTATCATGATTCTAGATGGCAAAATTTTCATGATCCTAGATGGCAATATTATCAAAATTCTTGTTGGCAAAATCATCACGACTATAGTTGGAAAAATGAATCACCTGCAAATAATTTTCAAGATTTTTCTTATGATTATAAGCTACCAAATGAGGAGACTCTTGAAGATATACTACAAATGTCTATGCGCAATCAGCTTATGCAGAACTATCAAAGCAATATACAAGAGCAAATAAACGCTTTCGAAAGAATTGAATCACATTTTAATGTCATTAAGGAAGCAATACTTCGAGATCAATCTCAACTTGAGTCTAACTCCGATGAAGATTATGAGGATTATGAAAACATAAATAGTGTCTCAATAGATAATGGAGCTTATGAGGAGACCCAGATGGACATCCCTTTAGAAGATGAACTGGCCAAATCTAATTTTTTCAATCCTTTGGATGATTACCCGAGCAATATGGATGATATTAATATGGATATGATTTTTGAAGATACTAATGATCTCCCATCTAACATTGACGTCATCAATGATAACATTATAGATAGTATAATTGATGAAGAAGCCTATGCTCCCCCCTATGATGATGATGATGAGATTATTAAAGAAAGTAATATTCTCTCATCTAGTTTAAAAGTTACTAATGATAATAAGATCTATGAGATGAATATGATCGATAATCTTATAGAGGACAAGCTTCTTCAATCATCCTCTAATGATCCAGTGGATGACGATCTGACCAATATTATATTTGATGTCACCCATAATCTTCCTTATGATATTAATGATGATCTATTTGCTAAAGAAGTCAATGCTCTCTCAATGAATTTTGAAATTAATGATATCATGACAGATCATTTATCCAGTATCGAAAAATCATACAATAACCTATAAATTTTGCCATCTGAGTTTCAACATACATATTTGGGTGAAGAAGATATATTTTCTGATTTAATTTTTCCTCAATACATCCAAAATCAGAAAATTCAATTTTGCAAACTTTTCAAAGATAATATTGATGATACATGTTGGAATATGGAGTATAATAATGAATCTTATCTTGTTCCATTTAAAAAGAAAATTCATGAAGAACATTATAGGATGAATCCTAAGAAAATAAAGGAGAGTCACGCAGAAACATGTCCAAAGTATACAATAGAATATAATTTCTCAATTGATGACTACTCTCTTTTCTTTTTGAAAATTCCATCTGCAAAAAAATATATTTGTATTATAGCAGTTAATTTTTTTATTTTAATTAGCATCTGCTCGTCTTTATTAGTCTGTTTAGTCGCTTTGTTTTTTTTTCTTTGTAGTACTAACATTTTACAGGTAACGAGGCTACAAAGAACTTATGAGGTACTATCCACCCTTTAAACTTTGTACTTTTATTTTATATACATGTCATTAAAAAAAAAAAATGCTATCATCTCATTTATGAGCATGTCTAATTTATACATTGAGGACAATGTATAATTTAAGTTTGGGGGTGTGATGTACCTTGTGATGTACCTTTTGCAAAATCCTGTATGTATTCAATTTCCACAAAATTTTTCTGTTCTCATTTTGAATTTTAAAAAAAAAAATTGTTTTTTTTTAAAAATAATAGTAATAATGCATCAACTTACGCAGTAGTGGGACAGCTCGGCACATACATCTTCGTGTATGTGTGTCTAGTCTGTAGTCCCCTACCAAAACTACAGCGTTCGTATAGAAATCTGTAGGAATTTGCATTTGCATGTTTTTATTTTCTTTTTCATATTTTAGTTTCTTATCGTATTACTTTTGCCTTCCCTTTCGTTATTTTCAAAAAAAAAAATATATATCTATATTTCACCTTTATTTCAGGTTTTGTAATATAATTTTATTGTACTCGAATAGGACTATAAGGCACTTGGTAATCGAGGTATAAAGTCCAAGGATCAGCTAGAAAAAGTATGTCTAATATGGTTCTGACCCTTAGTAACATTTTTAGAGATTGTCAAAACAAACTAGACTTGACTTTTCACTTCACATCTGGCTTACACCTCTAGGGTCTAGATTCAAAGCTTTCATATCGGCCTAATAGTCAACTAGAGTCCTGATGAACCATGCGGATCTGGTTCACTTGGTTTGAAAAAAAAAAAAATATCATTAGAAAAGCGACCAATGAATTCTAAGGTATAGCGGAAAGGGCTACCTATTAGCATGGTCTAGGACCTAATTATATAAAAGTCTTAACCTGTATGCCCTAGTATGAGTGAAGCCTGGTCGATAGGGTTATGAGAATGATCCTATGGATACAGAGTGAATCAAATATAAAGGCAACATGAGGATGGCTACCTAACTCATGAGAGCGTTGGCAGCGTGTCATGGGCATAGAGTGCAACTAGCATGGTACAAGTTAGGAAGGGATATATAATTAGATCCAGAAAAAAAAATGAGACCGAAAAAAAAAAAGAAAAAAAAAAAAAAAGAAAAAGGAAAATAGTGTGAAAGCCGTCGCTATAAATAATGTGGGGAAACTGTAATATCACATATAAAGCCGAAAGGTATTAAGGTGAATATCCACAACTCTCACTAGCCTGTCTAGATTAGCTGGTTTTGACTCAGGTTCTAAGGTCGACTTTGACCGTTCTAGAAAACTGTTAGAATGATATGAATGTAGAGAACCAAATCCCCAGTTGTGTTTAGTCCAGACAGCACCGTGCACTCGAGCATAGTTGACCTTGACCTTTTCTAACGGGAAACTAATAGTTAGAACCTATAGTGCTTACTTTGAAAGTCGAAGCTTGGGTTAGATACCTTGCGAGTCATGTGCCTTAGAAATTCTATTTTCGGAGTACTTTTTAATTATTCTGCGAAACCGATTTTACTTATTTCTTTCTGTATTATCTAAAAAAAAAAAAATCTTGAATTTTGTGGGTAGATTCTCTGCAAACCCTCACGAGACAAAACTCGTCCACTAGGGTAACCTAGGGGTTTAACGGCTTGTTGCACATGCTAAGTGCGATCGCGATTCCTGCGAAAGTGAGTTAGCTAGTTTTATTCTTTTATTATTTTCTTAGTTTATTTTGTTTGCTTTCTCGAGGACGAGAAAGATTCAAGTTTGCTTTCTCGAGGACGAGAAAGATTCAAGTTTGCTTTCTCGAGGACGAGAAAGATTCATATAATAAAAGGACCCTAGGGAACACAGTAGGCCACTGAGGCGCATGGAGGATCCATTCTTGGGAGACCCAGTGGACCAGTTCTGTGTAGACCTAGAATTAGTTCACAGCTTAGGTGATGCCGGTCGCTTCACCGAGAATAAGCTGTTGGCAGGTAGAGGATGTGGTGAAGTATCTACCATGGAAACGTGGGATTTCCATTCACCTGACCAAGCACGATGATCGTGTTGAACAGGAACCAAGACGGTGCACAGTTCAGTGATTCAGACACTGGTGCATAAACCGTCTTACTACTATAGATAATCCGTCCTTAACCCTGAGGGACCATGATCACTGGGCCAACTAGTTGTGTGGTGCTTTGATGTGCCAACGTGTGCGGACCTTCCATAGTCCAATACCACGGTACGTTGGGTTACCCGGCTGGTGTTTGAGTGACATGTAATCCCTATAGGTTATCCGACGTCCAGTGATGGATGGGTGCGTTTTGATGAGTCAATCTGTCCACACAGTTAACCCAATCCTGGTGGTTATCAGTATGACTAACGATGTTCCGGATGCTAGGCATAGCACTGGAAGGTATGTGGTGTTATAGATGACAAGTCATCAAACCCTAGTCAAATGATCGATCGGGATCTAACGGTGCTCCCCACCGCCCGAGTCGTATCATGACACCAGTAATAGGAGGGACTAAGGATTATTGGAGTATAGTAGAGAACAGGGTTACGAGGGAGTAACATAAGTTTAGGATCACTAGAGTTCAACTCGCGTCGCACTCTGGGTGGCTACGCGGGTTGATCGGATTAGGGCTGATTAACAGAACTTTCGGTGTGTCACCGGAACAGTTAATCAGGGATCCGGTTGGAGCTAGAGATCCCGAACCCTGAAGGTTCCACCCTGTCGTTGCTTATAGGAATTGTTCCCTGACCTACTTGGATACGTTGGATGCGAAGTAGCGCGATGGAGCGCAAGCCCGGAGCCTAAGAACCTAATTCACATGTGTTACGAGCCGTAAGGGTATTTTGGTAAATACTTAAATATGGCTCAGAACATATTGAACATGGATCTTAGATTGAGTGGAATAATTTCAGGAGCTCACAGGCACTGACGGAACTCGATTCCGAGAAGCGCACCTCACTCAGTCTCTCTTTCAGTTTTCTACTTTTCGTGAAGGGCGTTTTCGTCCAGACTTCACGATAGACACTAGAAATCCCTAAAAACCGCCCCCCCTCTATCCTAATCCTACTAGGGCCGGCCCTAGCTTCCTTGAAGCCATGGGAGACCAGCCCTATAAGAGAATAGGGAGAGGGAGGGGCCGGCCATAAGTCTCCTCTCCTCGAGAAAATTCGAACCCCCTAGTCCTCCTCCTTTGTGGTTTCGGCCAAGGAAAAGAGAGGAAGAAGAAGGGAGAAGAAAGAGGAAGGAAGGAGAAGGAAGAAAGGACAAAGATGAGGAGAAAATATCGCGGCTCGCCATCGTCTTCGCAACGGATTCCTCCGTCGGCTCGTAATCCCTGCACTCAGAGACGGAATTTTGAGGATTCTTCAATTCACAAAGGACAAGGTGCTATACGACAGTTTCCCTTGCGATTCAAGTGCGGTTCTTCATCGTTTCGTCATCTCCGGATCATAGATCCATAAGGTATGATGATTCTAAACACCTAACTAGATACATGCATGTCTTCCGTAGATCGTAGTATGCCTCTAGGGTGTCCGCACATATGCTAAGATCATAGATTTGCATGTAGATTGTTTTGTAGAATTAATTGTAATGAAACATACACTGTATGATCTTCAAATCTTTCTTTTGCTTTCGCTGCGACTCTGATTAGCGGATCCAATTCCAACAATTGGTATCAGAGCACGCTTTGGTGTATGTTTCATGCATGAATTCGTGAAAACATCATGTGAATATATGATGACATATGTTTTCGTCGGGGTTCGGCGTAGATCATGCATATGGATTGTGCTATGTATCGTCTTTTTGCAGGTGCCACGCTGAATAGTAATCTGTGATTGTATGCTTCCGGGGGTCGGACCCCGGATTTAATTTTTGCATTGATTATTATTATGCTTGTGGATTTTAAGGCTCTAGATGGGCGAGGGTGGGGGTTAACCATCCTCGGTTCCCTGGCCATGTTTCTAGGATTGTCATTTTTTCTTTCTGGCGAAATTATACACGAACGAGCACTTGCTCGGAGCGTGTTAGTTTTTCGGTCACAGGAAGAAGGAGATGATGCTTCATCCAAGGTTCGGGTAAGCCGTACCATAGCGTGCAAAGACCCGGCGAAAGCGTGCACGATGGCGATGATGGGGATCGTCATCAGAGATCATGCAGAACGGAAGAGCAAGATATCTTGGCTGTGCTATTCAGGTTCAAGGGTCGGACCCTGGACTTGATTCAGTTTGGATGCTATTTCTGTTGTTTCTCTTTATTTAGTATTTAGAGAACCCCGATAATAATGTGATTATCTATCTTGCTTGTGAGTTTGTCTCTAGATCAGGCTTAGGGTTAGTACTAAACTTATGGATTCATCGGTGTCTCTATATGGTTCTAACACGTGCGAATCTGGTGGCTAGCTAAAAGGAAAGGTGGTAACCGCCCTCGTGGTAGTTCAGGTAGCCAAGTACTGTGCAACGAGATAGACACAGTGTTAGATTTGTTTAAAGATAATTAACTAATGTCTCCATAAGAAGTATGATAACCCTAGTGGGATGCCCTTTCCCTACGTGGTCCTAGCGACCAAGTTAGGTTAGGATTTCACTATATGATACCCGTTTCTAGATGACGTTTGATTGTAGTATGAACTCATCACGATTTGGTTATGTCACCATTAGGTTGAGGTCCGGCGGAGGTTGTCGGATGTCCCTATTTGGCCAGCATCGAAACCTGTAATGAGATGAGGTCTACTATGACATCAGGCATTAAATTGTGAACGAGGCATCATCGTAGTAGGAGTCCTTTCCAGTTGACCTTAGGCTAGGCTCCTGATCTTAGGATTATGGGCAAACTAGTGAAGTATCGGGATCCTTAGAATCTATGTAATGTGATCCTTGCAAGAAAAACGAAAGCTGAGTATTCAAGGTAGGGACTATGATATTTTCTGAGGATACTAATGCTTTGTGGGAGGGTTTGTAATCCTAGTGGGAGCACGGTAGACCAGGGTCTAAGTCTAGGAGGTCGTGACCTTTTTAGATATGCATAAAACCTCATAAAGAAGGGATGTGTAAGAGGTTCCCTCCAAAGGGGAGCCCCTGGCCTCCTAATCAACTGGCTAAGGGTCTGGGTGGGAGGTACGCAGTTCGATATTCCCATCGGGTAAGAGCTGTGTTTCCTTCCATGCTGGTTCTCCTAGTGGTTTCCTTCGGGACATGGAGGATGCCGGTGGCAGTGGGTGACGGTTTTTTCCTGCACCACGGGAGCCTATGAACCCCCCTGCCGACACCACCTAGATTTGTGGGAAGCATCCGAAAGCTTGTGTGAAGCCACTGTTGCTGCGCACGTGGGTCACATAAAGCTGGCCAAAAGGAAACTGGGAGGTTTTTCAGTTTACCATGGATAATTCTTATGAAGACTGGGTCGTAAAAACCCCGTCGACAGAAGCGGTTGCATGCTCTCACCGAGATGCTGTCTCCAATTCAGGGTCGATAGTCTCAGTGCTCGAGCCCAGGGAATTTAGATTCCTGGATGTCTCCACTTGAGGTAGTGAAGATATAGCGGCTGGAGTAAACATTATCTATTTCTAAATTCCATGAAATAGATTGTAGTAAACCCTAATTTTGCTTTGAACCATTGTTTACAGAAATCATGACCAAGCTCGACCCCCTTGCCTCCATACTTAATGATAACAAACTTACGGGACCAAACTACGAGGACTGGAAGCGTAACCTGATGCTCGTCCTAAGGGTTGGCAAACAAACAATTGCCCTAAGTACCCCTCAACCGGCCATACCGGGACCAAGTGCAACTGAGGCTCAGTTGAAGGAATGGAAAGACTGGCTAGATGCTGATGAGATATGCAAGTGCTATATAGTGGCATCCTTGCAGACCGTCCTTCAGAAGCAAGTCGAAGACATGGCCTTCGCTTCAGATATGATGCTCTACCTAAAGGAAATGTTCGAGGGTCGTAGTCGGGTAACTTGTTACCTGACCATCAAGAAATTGGTGTCCACGAAGATGGAAGAGGGGACTTTAGTTCGAGATCATATGCTGAAATTGTTTGGCTATGTGAACGAGCTTGGTTCCTTCGATGTCATCTTGGATGCAGAGATCCAGACCGATATTTTTCTCGTGTCTCTGTCAGGAACGTTTGAGGGCTTCGTTACCAACTTCAACCTTAACCGGTTGGAGATGTCTAATGCAGAGCTCCTAGCGACGCTCCAGGCGGTAGAGGACGGGATGAAGGGAGCTCAATCCCTGAACGTAGAGCAGAATTCTTCTCTGAAAACCAAAGGCAAGTTTCAGAAAAGAAAGTCTAAGAAGCCCGTGAAGATGGGCCAGGTGCAGTTGCAGGTTCCTAAGCAGAATGGTCCGGCGAAGCCTAAAGGAAAATATTTCCGATGCGGCAAGAAGGGGCACTGGAAGGGCGACTGCCGTGCGGCTCCCAAGAAGGCTGAGACAGGTATATCTCAAATCCACCTAGTGGAATCCCTTGTAGCATCCAGTTGTTCTCCAGTTTCATGGATTATGGATTCTGGTTCCACTAACCATGCTTGCAATAATTTCCAGGGGTTCAAGGAGCTCATAGGCACTGACGGAACTCGATTCCGAGAAGCGTACCTCACTTAGTCTCTCTTTTAGTTTTCCACATTTTGTGAAGGGCATTTTCGTCCAGGCTTCACGATAGACACTGGAATCCCTAAAAACCGCCCCCCCCCCTCTATCCTAATCCTACTAGGGCCGGCCCTAGCTTCCTTGAAGCCATAGGAGATCGGCCCTATAAGAGAATAGGGAGAGGGAGGGGTCGGCCATAAATCTCCTCTCCTCTAGAAAATCCGAACCCCCCTAGTCCTCCTCCTTTGTGGTTTCGGCCAAGGAAAAGAGAGGAAAAAGAAGGGAGAAGAAAGAGGAAAGAAGGAGAAGGAAGAAAGGAGAAAGGAGAAAGAGGAGGAGAAAATCTCGCAGCTCGCCATCGTCTTCGCAACGGATTCCTCCGTCGGCTCGTAATCCCTGCACTCAGAGACGAGATTTCGAGGATTCTTCAATTCGCAAAGGACAAGGTGCTATCCGACAGTTTCCCTTGCGATTCAAGTGCGGTTCTTCATCGTTCCGTCATCTCCAAATCATAGATCCATAAGGTATGATGATTCTAAACACCTAACTAGATGCATGCATGTCTTCCGTAGATCGTAGTATGCCTCTAGGGTGTCCGCACATATGCTAAGATCATAGATTTGCATGTAGATTGTTTTGTAGAATTAATTGTAATGAAACATACACCGTATGATCTTCGGATCTTTCTTTTGCTTCCGTTGCGACTCTGATTGGTGAATCCAATTCCAACAATATGTGCTCTCGATATAGGGTGGATGACCACTAGTAACATGGGAGCATTTGATAAAGTCCAACTATTTTCCTCTCCTATTTATGTGGAGACAATTTGGTGGGGAAGTCTATCCCCTCCCCTTAATTGTAGCACATAGATAAGGGGGAGGGGGGATCACATGACCAAGGGAGAGGGGGTGCACGGCTAGGGTTTGGGGGGGTTCAGTATAAGAAGAGGGGAAAGGGAGCATGACCAGGTTTAGCCCATAGAGATTTAGGTCACCCCTCTTCTCTTTCTCTCTCTCTTTCTCTCTCTCTCTCTCTCTTTCTCTCTCTCTCTCTCTCTCTCTCTCTCTCTCTCTCTAACGTCTCTTCTCCCTTGCGTGTGGTGAGATCAAAGGTGGAGAAGTCTTGCAACCTAGAGGCATTCAGAGATTTAGTTACGAGCGAGGTTTCGGACAATGTGCGAGATTAGGTGAACCCTAAGGAGATGAAGTGTGGACACAATGTGTTCAACAAAATCCCTATGTGGATTTGGATTCTAGCCAATAGATGTTGGTCTAGACACTTCGTTAGCCAAGTTGAGCGTTTAAGCATAGTGAGAAACCCACTCTACGTGGATCGTCCAGTAGCGGCCCAAGGGCGTCTCTCCTTCGTGCATTATTGTGATGATTGCTCAATCTCTCAAGTATGAATAAAAGCCATCGAAATGTGACTCTTGCAAGGCGTTTGGGCACTCATCGAATGACTGCTTAGCTAATGCTTCAGTCCAACCCTCGAAGTCTTCAACCATGCCTAAGACCAGGTGGATGCCAAAGCCCTATGCCAGGCTGGTGGCCCAAAGAGGTCCCATCTACAGGTAACCCTCGAACTACAAGTGAGACGTATGATTCCAAATGGAGTCCATCTGAGCGGATCTCAATTCACTGCTCTTGCAGGTATAATGTAGACAGATGTAGGGCCTTTCCAGTCCGTGGATACAGGGCATGTGGTGGGCTCTAGGGAATCATCGTTGAGAGGTGCCTCTGGTGATGAAATGGTAGAGTAATTAGTGCCAAAGACACAGGTTGATGGAGACATTGGGGCTGTTGACTTCAATATCTCTAGCCCTTTCCATTCCTCATTCTTGTTGAATCCTCTGAGAGAGTGTCACTCAAACATGTCGAGAGATAACTCGGCTTCAGAGACGAGAGTAGAAGAAATAATTATTCTATCATTTGCATGGCTAAAGTTTACTGCTTTGGCAAGGATCCAAGGGAAGAAGAATAATAGGATTAGTCATCCTATTAGTAGTACAACAGGTGTACATAGAAGAATCAGGAATATGATAGATGAAGGCCCCAACTACTGAAGAGTTATGCTTACCACCATCTATCAAAATTTCTTAGGAATTCCCGCATGGTGGCGGTCTTGTTCGCCAAAGTTGGCAAGTCCCCGCCTGGTGGCGGTTGGTTTCGCTGGGTGGCGATCGTGTGGTCCCCGCTTGAGTAGCAGTCTTCTCTGTAGCACCGGCATGTGGTGCCTCCAGGGGGTCCGGTTGTGAACCCCCCCCCCCCCCCTTCTCTATGAACCAAAAATAAAAAATCTTAGGAACCCATTTCTCTGCTTCCTTTTGTGGTCTAATCTTAGAAAGACAATTACCTTCTAAATGACCAAAAACCCTGCAGTTCCTACATTTAACTGGAACCCATTCATGTTCAATTGTTTGTGTTAATGTATAAAGATGGGTCGGGTTATATGTACAGTCGGGTCGGGTTGTGTGTGTATACATGTACATATATATTGGGCTTCAGTACCTCAATGAGAACGATTCCATTCTCTCCAAACCCTAGCCATCATCTCCTAACATGGTATCAGAGCTCTAGGGTTTCTTCGCGGTGAAGGTGACTCCTCCGGCAGCCCCTCCAGCAACCTCCTACACCCGATTCCCTCCTCCGGCAGCCCCTCCAGCATTCCGGCAGCCCTTCCAGTCCCCTCCTACACCCGATTCCCCCCTCCGGCAACCCCTCCAGCACCCTCCTGCACCCGATTCCCCCCTCCGGCAACCTCTCCAGCACTCTGGAAGCCCCTATCGCCCTCTCATACACCTCCTGCAGCCCCCGTCGCCCCTCCAGCACCCGATTCCCCCCTCCGGCAGCCCCTCCAGCACTTCGGCAGCCCCTCCTACACCCGATTCCCTTCTCACCCGTATCGGCAGCCCCTCCAGCCCCCTCCTGCACCCGATTCCCCCCTTCAGCAGCCCCTCTAGTACCCTCCTACACCCGATTCCCCCCTCCGACAGTCCCTCCAGCACTCCGGAAGCCCCCGCCGCCCCCTCCTGCACCTTCTGCAGCCGCAGTCGCCCCCTCCTGCACCTGCTGCAACCACCGCCGCCCCCCTCCTACACCTCCTGAATCCCCGCCGCCCCCCTTTTGCACCTCCTGCAACACCCCATGCCCCTCCTCTTCCAACAGAACCCCCCCTGTAGCCCCTCCGACCCCCCCGCCATCCCTTGAAGCACCCGCCGCCCCCTCCTGCACCCCCTGACGCCCCGTCGCCCCCCTTCTGCACCTCTTGCAGTCCACACCACCCCCCTCCTGCACCCCCTACCGCCCCCTATCGCCCCACCGCTCCTCCCCTGGCCCTCCTCCTCCGGTCCGTCTCCTCTATACCGAACTGCCCGGGACCTCACTTGTGCCAGCTCACCCCCGTACTTCAGGGTTATGGCTTCATACAGCATCTCTCGGTTCCCATATTGCCTACATACAGTAGCTGATCATCGAGTCCCTCTGTCTCCTCATTTTGATGGTATTCTTGGGCCATGTCCCTCCACCACGTCAGTCCACTGTGGACGTCGTCAGGGTTGCCTCCGCCATGATGGCGGGATTGCTGCTGCCGCTGATCTCCCTACTCTAGCACCACCTGCCACCACTCCTGTTCCGTCTCGGTCTTACTCCGACCGCCTCCAGCGCTTTGAGTAGTTATTGTTTCGATACCTCGCCTCCACCAGCTCTTCGATAATCACAGTCTCTTTGCCACTCCGGGTACTTCTGCTCAGTCTCTGTCTTACTCCGACCGCCTCCAGCGCTTTGAGGAGTTACTGTTTCGATACCTTGCCTCCACCAGCTCTTCGACAGATCACAGTCTTTCTGCCACTCCGGATACTACAGCTCCATGGATCTTCGACTCGGGTGCCTCCTGCCACCTTACCTCTGATCCTTTTGTACTCATGGACTATAGTCCTACTCCCACCCACCTGGGGATCCACACTGCTGACATGACTCGTGTACCCATTTTGCAGTGTGGATCCATCACCCCTGCTTCTGATCCCACTGGTCGTCTAACCTTACCTCGTGTTCACCTTACTCCCCGCTTAAACATTAACTTAATATTTGTTAGTTCTATTTGTGACTTGGGCTTGATCGTTACATTTACTTCTTCTTCTTGTTCTGTGTAGGATCCGCGGACGGGTCAGAGAGTTGGGTTGGGTCGTAGAGTAGGGGGACTCTATCAGTTGGATCACCTTCAGGTTCCCACTTCCAATCCGTCAGCTCTGTCTGTTATATCTGATGCTGAGTTATGGCACATAATGTTAGGTCACATATCCAGTGATCGACTCCAAAGCATTTTTCGCTTTGGCTCTTTGGGTCGGGTGTCCTTCTTCCCTCTCTCTGTCTGCACTGGGTGTCGATTAGCAAAGCACCTTGCTCTTTCTTTTTCTACTAGTGTTTCCCATTCCAGTGCCCCTTTTGATCTCGTGCACTCTGACGTGTGGGGTCCTGCTCCAGTTGCCTCTTTTACTAGTTTTTTATATTATGTAAGCTTTATAGATGATTACTCCCGCTGCACCTGGGTCTATCTCATGCGTCGCCGCTCTGAGATTCCTCATATTTACAAGACCTTCACTACTATGCTTCACACCTAGTTTGGTTGGCGCATTAAGACTTTTCAGTCTGATTGTGCCCAGGACTATCTCTCCTCTGAGATGTGTGAGATCCTTCAGACTCACGACACTCTTCACCAACAGTCGTGTCCCCACACCCATGAACAAAACGAAGTCACCGAGCGCAAATATCGCCATGTCCTCGAAACAGCACGAGCTCTGCTTCTGTTCCATATTCCTACTGGGCTGAATCTGTCCTGACCGCTGTTTACCTTATCAATATCACTCCATCCTCCTCCATCTATGGTGTTTTCCCATATGAGCGGCTTTACTCCACATCTCCTGAATACTCTTTTCTTGGTACCTTTGGGTGCACGTATTTCGTCCTCCTCCCTCCCCATGAGCGCACCAAACTCTCTGCTAGGTCTGTTAGGTGTGTTCACTTAGGACTCAGTCGGGAGCACAAGGGATATCGGTGCTACGATCCCTTGGTTCGTCGGATCCGTGTCTCTCGTCACGTCTCCTTTGTAGAGGATGTCCCGTACTTTTCTACTGAGTCCCGGGATCTTCCCTCACCACCTACGTCATCTTCTACAACGTCACTCTCTCTCACCATCCCCTTCCTACCTCCATATCCTGCTTCCACGCCCACCTTCCCGGTTGAGCCTCCTTTACCTTCTTTGCCTCCCTTGTCTCCATCACCTCCACCTCCACCTCTCTCGTCTCCACCACCTCCCTCTCCCCCGTCTCCTCCACCACCACCACCTGTCACGCGTGTCTATGTTCGTCGCTCCATAGTTCTTCCCACTGAGACTGTCTCTACTGGTACTACTTTGCCTGCAACTTCTCCCACCTCTCCGGCCGTGGATCCTGGTCCTGTTCGGTGCTACCCTTCACGTGAACAACACCCTCGTATCAGATATGACTACTCCCCTGACAGGTTTGGTTACTCTATATTTACTCATGTTTCTCCTGACACTTTTGGACACTCTGTTGTTGCCTCCTACTCTCCATCCTACCAGGCCTTTCTTACAGCTCTTCACACCTACCAGAAGCCCCAGTCATACCGTGAGGCAGTTGTATATCCAGAGTGGCGACAGGCTATGACAGTCGAACTTGAGGCCTTTCAGCGGACTCAGACGTGGGATTTGGTTCCTTGTCCCATTGGCGTGGTTCCTATTAGCTGCAAATGGATCTTCAAGATCAAGACTCGACCAGATGGGTCCATTGAGCGGCATAAGGCGCGCCTTGTTGCTCGTGGTTTCTCCCAGGAGTATGGGATTGACTACGAGGAGATGTTTGCTCCAGTGGCTCGGATGACTACCGTTCGCACCCTCTTAGCTATGGCAGCTGCTCGAGGGTGGCCTCTACATCATATGGATGTGACCAATGAATTTCTCTATGGTGATCTCTCAGAGGATGTATATATAGCTCCTCTACCGGGTGTCTCTGCTCCTTCAGGTCATGTCTGTCGTTTGCGCCAAGCCATCTATGGGCTCAAGTAGGCCCCTCGTGCCTGGTTTGAGCGATTTCATAGTGTAGTCCTGACCGTCGGGTTTATTGAGCGCCACTCTGATTATGACCTGTTCACTCGCTCCTCCAATTAGGGTATTGCAGTTCTTCGTCTCTATGTGGATGATATGATCATCACCGGGGATGACAGTGCCACCATAGCGTCCCTTCAGTGCCACCTCCAGAGTTAGTTTGAGATGAAAGATCTGGGCCCTCTTCACTACTTTTTAGGACTCGAGATTACCTGGTCAGCTCGTGGTCTCTTGGTCTCACAGTAAAAGCACATCTCCGACATCTTTGCTGATGTTGCTCTTACTGACTGTCGCACTGCTGACACACCCATAGAGATCAATTTGAAGCTTCATTCTACAGATGGTGAGCCACTCCAGGATATCTCCCGCTACCAGAGACTGGTTGGGATGCTCGTCTACCTCACTATGACCCGGCCAGACATTGCCCATGCAGTTGGCATTGTCAGCCAGTTCGTTCAGACTCCTCATTCGGTTCACTATGCAGCACTCCTTCGGATTATCCGCTACCTTCGAGACACCATCACTCGCTCACTACTTTTTCCCTCTACCTCTTCGTTGGTGCTGCGTGCCTACTCCGATGCAAATTGGGCAGGAGATGTAGCCACTCGCCGTTCTACTACCGGATACTGTGTGTTCCTTGGTGATTCTCTCATTTCTTGGCGAAGCAAGAAACATGAGTCTGTTGCTCGCTCCATCACCGAAGCCAAATACAGGGCTATGGCTTCCACCACCGCAGAGATTGTCTGGCTTTGCCACCTTCTACTCGACCTGGGAGTTGTGATATCCGAGCCGACGCCTCTCTTCTGTGATAACCGGAGTGCTATTCAGATTGCTAGCAACCCGGTCTTCCATGAACGGACAAAACATATTGAGGTTGATTGTCACTATGTTCGCCAGGAGTTTCTCGACCATACCATCTCCTTGGCATTCATTCCATCATCGGAGCAGACTACTGATTTTCTGACGAAGCCCCTTACGATTGCTCGCTTCCGGTATTTTATCGGCAAACTCTCGGTCTATGATCCACCATGAGTTTGAGGGGAAGTGTTAATGTATAGAGATGGGTCGGGTTATATGTACAGTCGGGTCGGGTTGTGTGTGTATACATGTACATATATATTGGGCTTCAGTCCCTCAATAAGAACAATTCCATTCTCTCCTAAAAGTTTGATTGAAGGTAAAGAAACCCTTATCATCTCTAACTGGAATATAGGAAGGGAGATCATCGTCAACCCCAGTTTCAACACATAATCTGGCAAAAGAGAGATTTTTTTGGGCTGAAGTCATTTTGTCCATGGAAAAACAATATCCCACCAAATTGGTGATTCTGCTAAGGAGTTTTAGACTAGCATTCAATAGGAAAGAGGGGCAGCTTGAATCCTTGATCCAAATAAGAACCTTGTGGTTAAGCTTCCTGAATTCCATCCCCTTTACACATTGCTTTAGAAACAAATAGTTTCTATCAAAGAACCTGGGGCCAACATCTAGGATTTTCTGATAATCCTCTTTATCACGAAATTGAAACAAGTAACATTGGCCATTCTCTTTGAAGAAGATTTGGAGAAAATATCAAAAGATTCTTGGGGAAGTTTGACATAAGTCCTTTTTGAGCGATGACTTTTAGTTGCAGGACGCTATAATTTTGAAATATAGCTCAAGTCCCTCCCGACGAATATATACTCTTTCTAAAAAAGAATGTATGCTCTTTCTGAAGACAAATGTATACTCTTAGGGACTTTAGCTAATATAGCAAATTATGGTGCCATGCGGTTAATATTGAAAAATAGTTAAGGACCTATACCTAATCTGCCAAAGATTCTTTGGGATTCTTGGTTTTGATCAAATAATTCTTGAAATTTATAAAATAAGGTTTATTGCCATAAATGAATTCCACTAAAGAGAATTCCCATCTCTTGACACTAACATCAATTTCTACTGAAGATCAGGCAAACATTTTCAATCATTTGGGGGGAGGGTTGTGGAGGAATTGAATTTTGGATCTAAAGATCAAAAAGTCTCACAATTAAAGTGTTCTTTTTGTTCAGAATCCAACCCATAGGTTCAGCCCACGGAGAGCCTACAAGATGGCCCCCTACTCTTGGGATGTCTTAGCGCACATGCAAAGTAACCAGTTGCTTGGAGTGCAAATCATGCAACCCAATTAGTCTCTATAAATAAAGGAGGGCGTCCTCAAATCTAATTGCAACAAGTCAAGAGGAGTAAAGGCAGAGATCCCAAGGGGAGATGCATGCGAATGCACATGCCCCCCCCCCCCCCTTCGGGTTGCCATGAAGCGGAAGGATTGCAGAAGTCAAGTCCCCGAGAATGTGAGGTGTAGCACCTCATCCTCAGAAAATCGGCAAGGGTCGGAAGGGGCTCACGCCATCGGCAACAAGCAACAACGTGACAAGGCCCCAGGAGGGGTTTAACGACCGACTCCCGTGCGAAATGCTTGCAAAGAGGGCAAAACAACTCGGGCGCCCGGATGCCCGTCAGGCGGGCCCATGCAAAATCTTAACTAGAGATCTAGGGTAGGCCGCGATGCAGCTCCCCCCCCCCCCCCAATGCGCGTGTGCACACACACACACACAAAGGTGGCTTGAGTCATCGGAGGAGAGCTCGGGAGAAGTATAAGGCATCTCTCCCTCAGGGCGGTTTGAGACACCGGAGGCAAGACAAGGAGGGTGCGGCCAAAGCACCTCCTTCTGGGCATGGTGGAATCAGCGTGGTGATCGATAGAGCAGAGATCGAGGGGGAGCCACCCCAGATCCGAGGAGATTGACATTAGAAGGATCGTAGCGGAATCCTACAATGTCATAGTCATGTGCGGGTGCAAGATCGAGGGGGAGCTCCTCAATGGCATGGAGACACAGCGGATCACGTTGTGCAGAGTTACCGATGGGCAACTATTCCAATCATCGATGAGCGGGTTGATGGGATTGCCAACAAGTGGCAGGTGGCACCGATGCTAGTCGTCGACAACGATGGAGGCAACAACAGTCGTGATGGTGGTAAGCACAGTCATAGGGATGCCTGCAGCACAGTAGGGTACTAGGTTGTCGACGGACAATAGAGGCGGCATCAACAAGTTTCGATTGGTCATCGATGGACGAAGGAGGCACCGACATGCGTCAAGTACTCGAGTGTGGAGTGCAGGGAAACACATCCATCCTTAGTACTGGCTACACAAGAGTTGTAGTGTGCATAGTTGCGATCAGTAGTGTGTTGTACTATCAATGGACATTGGATGCGGTAGCAACGATTGCCAGAGGTGCCGATGGGCACTGGGACCGAGGCACTGATTGGTGTGCGGTAGTGCGGCAGACTCAGTTGTGGGAACACTATATAACGATAGGATGCAGAGGTGTCGATGAGCTCTAGATGTTTTGTGATCAAGAGCAGTGTCCTAGGTGAGGCCATGGGCACGGCTACTGGCAAAAGCATGTAGATACATGTGATAGGTGGCTTCCAAGAACAATCAAATGGCCTGACGAAGGCTCTATAATCGAGAGCATGGACTCAGGAGAGATCACATGAGGTGTCAACCAATGTGGGGGTGTCCACGGACTTGGGGCGAGTGCGGATGGCAAATGGGCACACCTATGGGACAACAGGAGTGCAAAGTGTGTCGACAGACGCAGGCGTCAACGGACATGGGGCTAGTATGTCTAGCAACCGCCTAGGTCATGGGAACGTCTGCAAGATAACATGCGTGTAAAGGGTACCAATAAGTGCCAAGTGCTTAACACCATGGACGTACGGTGGTACCATGGCGATGGATGTAGAAGGCGTCAGACACAAAATACGGGCTGCGATGTTGGAGTGGATCGTCAACAAACGATAGACCGGAGCATCAGAACGTGGTATATGGTCATATGGACTAGAGTGTTGGGCGTGGTGTACGGTCACCATAAAGAAAGTTCTAATTCGTGAAAGTAGGCTAGCTATAGGTAAATCACGTTAAAAGAAATGAATTCAGTCGTACTAGCTTAGTATGTCTTTCCCATGCATATAGTATATTTTTCGCAAAAACTGGTATCAAATCCAGGCAATGAGAGAAGATAGAGCCAGTGGAGAATCCAGAGCTAGGGGCAGCTAATCAAAATTGGCGTAGCTACATGCAGAGCTAGCCGATGCGGGCTACATGTATGGAGTCCTATTTTATAAGACCTTCCTCATGGTCTGGACGGGGAGATTGTTGTGGATCCATCCCATAGGTTCGGCCCACATAAAGTAGGCGAGATGGGCCCCCACTCCTGGGATTGCTTGGTGCATAAGCAAAGCAACTAGTTGCTTGGAGAACGAAGCAACCAGGTTGGACTCTATAAATAGAGGAGGGCATCCTTAGACCTAATAGGGACGAGTCAATAGGATTCAAGGCGGAGATCCAAAGGAGTCGATGGAAACCCTAACCGCTGATTAAGAGCCCAGGGGGAGGTAGGGCGCACCTCCCCCAGGGTGCCATGGAGCGGAAAGATTGAAGAAGCCAAGGCCCCGGGGAGGTACATGCGGTTGACCGTGCTCGTACACAAGGTGGTGATCACAAAGCTTTATGAAGTCAGGATTCAAGTGGGTGAGCTAATCAGTGAGGGATAATCGATATTGATTCCAATTAGCTTCATGGACACCAGATTAGAAGGGTTCAAGTGTAGTATAGTAGGATAACGGATACTTACATAAATACTAATAGTCTCGAAGTGCAACAATATCTTAGTAGTGGTTGTAGACACTGTTCAGTGGTATGGTATAGTCATATGATGACTATGCCCATGACACCAGTGAGAGCCAAGGTTATCAGGGTCCTAAAGATTCCAACTCCTAGTCACCTCCAATAGCCAAACGAACATGATCCAATGCCACTAGGATTTAGTGATGGTGGTTGACTCTACATTGACCAAAAAACCTAGGGGGATGTGGATTAGGAGTTACATAGCTTAGGTTTCATAATTGGATTATGATTCCTAAGTGGTCCCTTCCAAAGGTCCTCTTTCAAAGGAAACCTCGTTTAATTAGGGTTCCTCAATGGGACCCACCTAGTGGGCCCTAGGTTTGTGGAAGAAGACATAAACTATTGAATGTGTGGAAAGCAGCCATGTGTGATCCCTTGGTTATACTAGAATTGCTAGGTCATAACTAAGTTGACTTTCTCCGAAAACGTCATAAGTGTCAACTAGGGCTAAGTTGGGTCTCAGACATTATAGAAGAAGTTATTAGGGCCCAGTTAAATAGACTTTAATGACTTCCCTTAAATATAGGAGGTGCCATAAGTGTTCGGGATTGAGTACAATCACATCTCCCTCTCAAGTCAATATGCCCTTGGATTAAGGAGATAACCCCCGAGTATAGAGGAATTATAGTAATTATCCTGGGTGGATATTGGTAGATAATTATTAATTAATTAAATTATTTTTTCTTAATGGTTTTCTATTTGGACTAGGAGAAGCCATGTCATACATTTAGGGTTTGATCGCAGGCAAAATGGACTAAACATGTATGCGACCCTTCATTAATTAAAGGGGTTCCCCAACTTGCGGGTGCCCCTTGAGAGCTCTAGCCACCACCCAGGGGCCTTCGCATGAGGAGTTTGGCCAAGAGAAAACCCTAGCCATTCTCCCTATATGAGGATCTCCAAGGAGTTATGAGGGGAGAGATCCAAGGGATCTCAATCCCCCCATAAAACGCATCACCCTAAAGGGGATTTCGACCACATGATACCCTAGTTATTCCCCCCTATGGAGAGAAGTCATGGCTGCCCCCTTGTGGAGTGCACAACCAAGAGACAAAGGAGAAGAAAGAAAAAGAGAAACAGATAGAGAATAAAGAAGAGAAGAAGATCTTCCTCCCTTTCAAGCTTCCACACTTCGGACCCCGTTCGTCTTCATCAAGCATCTTTGTGAGGATCGTAAGGAATGATAAAACTCCAACAAGTCTGCCCTCACAGCTATTGTGCGTGGAATAGTAGTTTAATCGAGACGGTTGCGAGATCACAACTCATGCTTCGATCCTCATCAACAATAATGGAACTTCATCTTGGGCATCTATAAGTCCTAAAAGGTAATTATCTTGTAATCCTTGGATATGGTGGATGGAATTAATTAGATTAATTTTTTATCTTTAGAATCGTAATTAAATATGTGCTAGAATGCGATAGATCTAGGAGTTGATGCGTAGGATTTTTGAGACCCATACTTTCATCTTCGACGCATCAACCCTAATTCATCGATATCATACGATGATGCCAGCACACCCCTTAGCTACGCGGCTCTTCGATCTGATCCTTATGGGACCAACATATTCTCTCCTTATCCTGGAATATTACTGAGTCGCATGCATGGTGATTAGATATTGGGTGGTTCTCTCTCTCTCTCTCTCTCTCTCTCTCTCTCTCTCTCTCTCTCTCTCTCTCACTTTGTAATCTAATCAGAATAGGGTTTCTGTGTGGTGCAGGGCAAAATCGTACAAGGCTTGCTTGAAGAATTTATACTACATCACACACAGATGTTTTACGATGAAACTCTTCATGGGAAAAAACCCGGTTGTACCGGTACGGTGAGAGCAATTCACTAGGCTTCAAAAGTCCAATTACAGACATAGATACAAGAACTTAGGGTCTCCACTAAGAGTTCACCTCCACACCACACCGACTCCCATCTTGCTCCTTCCAGTTCCGCTCATACTCTTTACCTGGTCATCTACACCCGATCCAACACGGCATGGCCCTAGATGCTCACCCGAGACACCGCTCAGACTCTCTTGATTCACATAAGTGGAATCCAACACTGACCTAGCATGGTTGAGCACACCCAAAGGTGAACTGCACCCTTCCGTGGGTGGTAGCACCATTTTAAGGGTCTGCTTCGCCAATTTACCCAATGGATGGACCCCAAAGGGATTACACCGGTAACTACCGACTACATGCTAGGAGAATTTTGGGCTCTTTTTGCTTGATTCACTCAAAGTAAGACCCAACCCTCTTCCAATTTGCTCGAAAAAAAAGCAGCACATGGGATTTGCAAGGGTTGAAAGAGAGAAAATCAATCTAAACCGGGAAACCCAAATAAATGGACAAATCAATCAATGCCTCATTGGAAAAACTAAGGTAACGATACAAAGAATCGAAGCATACATAGGTGGAAATTACCTTCAAGCAATATAAATCATACCTTTGTGATTAACTTGAAGGAATGAAAAAGGGGAGAAAGGTATCCATAAGCTTATACTCCTTGCGAGAGCTAAAACTCATTTTCCTTTGATTTTTCACACTCACATCAGTGAGGAATGGGGCATTTATACCCTAGATCCATCCCTAGTTAAAACAACCATTGGATCACGGTCTAAGGGTTGAAAGGGGTTGGTTGATTGGTCTGCCCATGACCAGGTATACACCATTCGAATGATTATTCAGACATGTATACTCACCGTCCGAACAATTATTCAAATGTAGGCCCAGCAACCCCATGGGCAGGGCTTAAGAGTATGAACCCTACTCTGTATGTCCTAAACGGTCTCGACAAACTTGGTACATTTGGACTGTTTGTTTACCAGTCTGAACAATGGTTCAGACCCAAAACACTAAGGGTTCGATCAATGGTTTGAGCCATCAGTGTAGACTTCCAACACTTAGAAAAATCTAGGTGCTGGACCCCGCTCGACCTGGACTCTGACGAAGCCAAATGCATTTTTTGAGAATAAAAGGATATTTTATTTAAAAGAACAATTACTTTAAAATAAAAAATAATTTTAAATTATGTCAAATCCTCAAAAAGCATGTTACGATAATACTGATGGAATCTCATACAAACTGATATGATTGAGAACCTTATACTACCCTAGAAATCTGACTTATCGTGTGATGACCAAGATCTAATAGGCCAAGAGCCAAGACTCCTGAGGTGGGAATGCCAAGATGGATGAGGTGAGGTGAGGTGTACAAGGCCATGAGTTAGCCCCACATTGCCTGGAGAGAAGGAGATCCTGAGCTACTTATATAATTTCCCCTCCCAAACATAGAAAACGCGTTTTAAAACTGTGCGCCGCTACGGATTTCGTAAGAACTCTGTAGTTAAGCGTGCTCGGGCGAGAGTAGTACCAGGATGGGTGACCCCCTGGGAAGTTCTCATGCGGGTACGGGCAAAGCGGACAAAATCTTGTGTGTTTGGGGTGGATGTTACAAAATGGTATCAGAACCGGTTCTCCTCGGGATGGGGGGGTCTAACCCTACACGAGGATGTGTAGCCCTAAGGGGGGTGGATTGTGACGATCAAGATCCAATAGACTAATAGCCAAGAGCCAAGACTCCTGAGGCGGGAATGCCAAGATGGATGAGGTGAGGTGAGGTGTACAAGGCCATGAGTTAGCCCCACATCGCCTAGAGAGAAGGAGATCTTGAGCTACTTATATAATTTCCCCTTTCAAACATAGAAGACGCGTTTTAAAACCGTGAGCCGCTACGGAATTCGTAAGAACTCCGTAGTTAAGCATGTTTGGGCAAGAGTAGTACCAGGATGGGTGACCCCCTGGGACGTTCTCGTGCGGGCACGGGCAAAGCGGACAAAATCTTGTGTGTTTGGGGTGGATGTTACATATCGTATGTCTCTTAGGAGAGTGACCAAGGTTGTGTGATGGACTGCGAAGTCTTTAAATGATCTTGAACTGCTGTAATGCACTTGACTGGTTTTTAGGAAGGTAAGCACTATAATGACTCAATAGAAACAGACTTATATGTAATTTCTCACACATTCGTTTGAATACACAAATTAAGCCAACAAAGGTAAGAGCTCATAGGCGGTAACAATCTCTCTCTCTCTCTCTCTCTCTCTAACCATCTCCCTCCTCCTCTTTATCTCTCTCTCTCTCTCCCCTTGTGCTTCGATCTACCCTTAATCAGGCCGTCCTGAGTCAAGCAATCAAAATTCGATCCTTGGTCTCCGTCAAGGCGACAAACTGTGTTCACTCCATTACGTTGTGATGTAGGCTTTGTGAAGTAATCAAACAACAATCCTATGTGTCCTTTCGGTACCCTTAAACCTCTTTGTGTTACCTCTTGTGGGATTTCCTTCTTGTTTGTCTTGATTTGAGTTATAAATAATTTGTGAGAAATTATATATCAGCCCTTTATTGCTGAGTCGTGATAGTACTGGTGCTCCTGAAGATCAGTCAAGTGCGTCACAACGATTGAAGATCATCTAAAGACTCCGCAGTCTATCTCACGACTTTAGTTACTCACCTGTGAGTCGTGTGATAAGTGAGTTTACTAGGGTTGATAGGTTTTTTTGATCCGAACTGCTATTCGAACTCCTAGACATACAGTCGAATGGGGTGTTAGTAGTTCGAACCGTTAGGGACTTTTTGACACTGGGCGTCCGAACGGCTGTTCAGACTGCCTTCAGTGTTTTTTGGGGTGTTGGGTTTGCCATCCGAATAGGTGTTCGAATCAGAGAGCTTAGCCGTTTGAATAACTATTCAGACCACTAGTACCCAGGCGTTTTTGTATAAATATATACCCTTTTTCTCTTTTAAGTTTGTGTGAAAAATTGAGGAGAAAAATCTTTCTATTGGAGAACTTTTTAAAAATTATTCTCGTTTTCATCCTCCCTGCAAGCCCTAGTACTAAGATCTTATAGGCTTGTAGGTCATTTTTCACCACATATACTTTAATTTAATATAAATAAATATTTATTTATCCTTTTATTAGATATGTATTTATAACCCTTTGCTTTTGTTAAGTGGTTTGTTTAGGTTACTCTCTATCCTACCCTTGCATATCCCATGTGTTGGGATCTTCTGTGCGAAACGAAAGAGGGTCAGGTGTTGCATGTGTAAAACGACAAGGAGAACCTTAATTCCTTTTAGTAGAGAGTTGGGTTTTACTGACTTAATTTCTTTGAGGTCCTTCAGATGGATTACTCTGGCGAAGTATTCCCTTAACAGGTGCTACCACCCATAGTGGAGTGCGATTCAACTTTAGGCATTTTTAGGTCCTGCGGGAATGAGCATTGATGTCTTCGCGTGTGTTAAGCACGAAAGTCTGAGCAACGACTCAGATGAGTAATAGGGCCACGGTGTTGGAGCATCGTGTAGGCAGTTAGACAGAGAGCTCGCGAAGAGCTGAAAAGAACGAGACATAATGCAACTTGGACAGGAGGGGTCTATTGATGTAGTTCCTTAACAGGTCGAGTGCGCTATTGGTTCCAAGTTTGTAGCCGAACCTTTGAAGCTTATTGGATTGCTCTCACCATCCAATACAAAGCCGGTGATTTCCCATGAAGCATTTCCTCGTAAAAATATTTGTGTGTGTTGTAATTTAATATTCTGAATGCAAGCCTTTTTGCTTATGCCCAACACTTCACAGAAACGCTAAACTGATAATACTTTGCAAGTAAGGGAGAGAGAAAGAGCCACCCGACATCTAATCACTATTGCATGCAAATTATAATATTCTGCAGTGAGTTGAGAACATAACATAACTTAAATTTTAATCTACCAAAGTCTAGCATAGTACCTATTGATAAGGGCGATTGTATGAGGTATAATTTTGTAGAGAACGTCGCGCTCTAGTTGGACCTCCCACTGGTCACTCCATGAGGGATCAACCCGTGGTTAGGATAATTTCACTTCACACACGTGTATTAAAGGTGCATTCCACTATGATTTGATGGCACAAACCAAAATACATCACCATCCTCTACCTCTGTCATTAATTAAAAACAGTGCAATATATCAAAGATATAAGGGGTGCTTTAGTCTTTTTGAATAATTTTTTTAGAATAATGCCATTAGACTAGACCTCCACATGATCCCTTTTCTAATGTCCCATCTCTCTCTTCCTACTCACACACACTCAGCACGTGCATGCCCATAGTTTATTAATAATAGTAAATTAACTTTTTTTTGTTTTTTTTTGTTTTTTTTTTTTGGGGGGGGGGGGGGGGGGTGCGGGGGCGGAGGGGGAGTTAGTCATTGGACTCTTTTGGGAGAACTTGCAAGTGACCTACTCCCATGAACTCAAATAAATTTTTACAGCTCATGGGCTTCGAGCCCATGGACTTTGAGTTCCACTGAACTTTATGTTCATGAACTCAAAGCATTCAAGGACATCAAATTCTCAAGCCCATTCCACTCTAATATTTACAAGTCCATGAACGAGGATGATGGTGCCCAAAAATCGTCACCTACTTATTACCATGTGGCGAGGTTCGAGACTACCGCATGACCCACTGAGAGGTTGAGAGCTCCCTTTCTTACAGCTGTGTTGTGCTACCAATCTTCTAGTTACTGAAGCACTAGTGATGCCCGAAAATCTACATGAGGTTGCTCCAGAGGGCCCATGAAGGGCTTACCGGACTCTCAGAAATGAGCTCCTCAAAGAACGGCCCCTTCGAAGGGAGCAACATTGGTTCCCGAAGCATCAACTACTTAACCTCCACTGGTTAGCCTGACGTAATCCACACGCCGCTTGCTTGGGCCCACAAAAGGATGAACCATCAGAAACAAGCCCAAAATACGTCTACAACTCTCAGACGACCATGGCAAAGTAGCCCTAGTGATGCCAGCGACATGCTCGATGAACATTTTAGCCACCTCAAACTCAACCTCACAACATCGCCCAGAGGGACCTCATCATACAAACTACGCCTTTCAGTACGATGACAGCAGGGAAAGATCTAATGATGACCTCTGTCGTAGAAAGCTCATCGCAAAGTAACATTGTCAGAGCCTCGTGCGGATAGCTCGACACTCAAAAACATTGACGACTGCAAGAAGCTCGGCCCCCTTGAAAAGTACTCAGATACAAGGTTTCCGTACAAACCCACAAGGATCTCACGCTCAGGGAGCCAGCGGATGGAGCCCATTGGCAGTGTGAGGAAAATAAACAAGAGATCAACCAAGTTGGGCTCAACTTTCGAAGCAGGAGCTCGCACGTTCGTTGATGGGAGGAGATACAATGGACTCTGCCCCACTGGGATGAAGTAACCTTCGCGGAGCGTGACAACGGCGTGATGAGCCATGGAGGAAATGTTTCTGATCATAGTTATCTTGGTGACCAATCCTCCTTCCTCCTTGAACCTGGACACTGCCCGACCTCCGAAGTGAGCTCGTTTGAGGTGACGTTTAGCATGACTCAGCAGAGATCTAACCAAGACACATCTTTGTGACCGCTCCTCCTTCCTCCTTGAACCATGACACAGCCTGAACCCCATTGCGAGCTCACTTGAGGTGATGTCAACATGATGTCAGTAGGGAGTTTGCCTAGAGAGACAGTGGCTTGATGTCCATGGCGAGCCTGCTTGACGTTACATCAGCATGATTTCAACAAGGGGCTCGCCTAGAGAAGCCATAGCTCGACCTCCATAACAGGACCATATAAGGTGACATCAGCATGACACCGCATGAAGCTAGCCTAGAACAACAGTAGCTTGGCCTATGTGTTGAGGTCGTCTATGATGATGTCAGCATGATGTTGGTCGGGGGCTGCTTGGAGTGGTCATGACTTGACCTCCAAAGAAATAGTCTATCTAAGCATCATACATACTTCCTTTAGCTCATGTCCATTAGCTCTAGGACTCTGGGGGGTAGCTCGCTTGACTTCTGTTGGACTGGCGCCATTGAAACCTTGAGCTCGTCACAAAAGGGGATGGTTTCCCCTCGACAAATCGATCCCTAGTAGCGACAAAAAAACACAACCGACTGTCAGAGAGGCGATACACTTTGCTCCAACCCGATGCGCCCACCTGGTGACCACATGGGTGTGGGCACACTCTATTCCAACCCAATGTGACCACCTGATGATCACATGGGTGAGCACGCTCTGTTCCAACCTGATGCGGCCACCTAGCGAGGACATGGGTGAGCACGCTATACACAAATCCAAGGTGGCGACCCAACGGCCACTTAGCCGAACACATGTTGACCTCCCCCTCTTTGCAAACACGGCAAGTGACTGACAGAGGAGCGATAACTTTTTGTTCCAACTAGATGCGGCCACCTGGTGACTCTGAAGGTGGTACACCCTGCTCGAATCTGATTGGGCCACCTGGCGAGCACGTGGGTGAGCACATGGGCGAGTAGTGGTCATGTACGTGTCGGTCTCCCCTCCTCCTTTGAGGCCTATATATATATAAAAGCACCACACAGAGCCCCCAAAAACATGTTAGATTTTCCTGTGAGAAAAATATGCAATCACTTTTTCAAAATACAGACTTCCTCTCCTTCCACCTCAAGCTCCCCCCCCTTTGATTCCAATACTGACTTGAGCATCGAACGGTCTGTGCTCCATAAGGAGCCAACTATTCATGACCCTTTACATCTTTGCAGGAATAGCTTGCTACAGAGGGGACCAACTCACCTGCGCGTATGTTTCTTCGCTAGATTCACTCAGGGGCCTTCACCATGCGGAATGCTCCGACGACCACTCCCCGACGTGAACCTTGTACCATCAAGTAGTGTAGGAGGGAAGACTAAAAAATTCCCCTGATAGTTGGTATGTGATCAATAGTCGCCAAAGGAGGTCCGCCAGAAATGGACGCTGGTCACACAGAGTTGCTCGCTGGAGGCCACCAGAGCCGATCACTGGAGATGGCCGCCGGAGGTCTTCGGAGCCGATTGTCGGAGATGGCCATCGGAGGTTTTCGGAGCTAGTTACTGGAAATGACCACCAGAGGTCGCTCGCCAGAGCTTGCCGGTGGCGAGCAGAGGTGATCAGAAAATGGCTACTTGAGTTGGTCTCAGGCCGTTGGAAGTGGTCGGAGTTACTCCGGCGTGGGTGCTCGTCGGAGTTGATCGCCGTTGCTGGTTGGAGGTGGTCGGAAAATGGCCGTGGGAGTTGGTCGTCGGTCACCGAAATTGGTCGTCAGCCACCGGAGTTACTCTCCGAAGGTGTCCGTCGAAGTTGGTTTGCAGAGTCAGTCATTGGCGGGGTCGGAGGTGGCCTTTAGTCGCCAGAGTTGGCCTCGAAGTCGATCGATGCCGACGGTCAGAGGTAGACCTCATGCATTTTAAAATCCCACGTATTATGGTGCAACTTGAAAATCGATAAATTTGCATTCTAGAAACCTTTAGAATTTTCCACTTGAGAACTTTTCTTTAAAATTCCATTCAAAAATCCTAAATACTACCTAATAAGAATTCGAAAATGCAACTCTTACAATCCCTCATCACAAAGGAGGACCTCAAGTATTTTATAATTCTTACTAAGTTCCCCCATAGTTCTCGTCCACTTAAAAGGATTTGATCTATCGCTATCCTCCTATTTATACGTCGCCATCAGTTCATACCCCACAGAAAAATATAACTATCACAAGAGAGTCGAACCGCATCTGCCGCTTTAGAATCTTCCCCCCTCCTATTTTATTTACTCTTTTATTATTTAAGCACCCCCCATCCTCTTTAAGCACCCCCCTTCCGCCCCTCCACAACCTCTTCGAAACCAGAGAGAACTGGGATACTATATAAGCAGCTCCCGGTCCTGTGATTTCTCCCTTTGAGATCCGATGGAGGCTCCGGGCTCGGAATTGTGGAAGGACTGAGGGGATCGGGATGCGCGCGAGGGATATGCACCCGCTCTGCTGCATCACGATCGACTGCCCGGGGGCCGGCGGGGATCGGTCGCCGGAGCCGCCGGACCGGTGCCTCCCCCCCGATCCGGCGTCGGAGGGGCGCGGATCGGAGGGCAATGCCGGCGACGAGGCGGGATCGGACGTCATCGTCGCCGGCGTGCTCTACAAGTGGACCAATTACGGCAAGGGCTGGCGGTCCCGGTGGTTCTCGCTCCGCAACGGCTTCCTCTCCTACTCCAAGATCCGCCTCCGGGAGGGCGTGGGGGGCGGCGACGGCGACGTCCGCCTCATCGGCGACGCCACCGCCCGTCTCTCCCGGTCCGCCTCCGTCACTGGCCGGAAGCCGCAGAAGCCGGTCGGCGTCGTCTACCTCAAGGTAAGCGGAGACCGTTTCTTGCACGACCTACTTTATTCAAAGAAATATAAATAAATAAATAAATAAGATAAGATAAAAGAGTCGCATCGCTGCAGATCAGAATCAAATCTCTTTTACTGGCCGGGTCTCAAAAATTTTCTAAAAATGGGGGTCGATTATCAATCCCCTACCTCTGAAAACCTTTCCAATTTCGTCTCTTTATCTGACCTCTGATCGCTGTCACTGCAGAGCGGTGGCTTTAGATACCTGAAGCTCTAGCGGAGCAGACTAAGGACCATAGTATCTCCCCCCCCTCCCTCTCTCTCTCTCCTCTCTCTTGTCACGGTGATATAATCTCCTCTGCGGCGGTGGGTTAACCTGGTTAACCAAAGATCGCGTCTTTTTTTACCGACGTTCACCTCTGTTACTGTTGGAACGGAGGCGTTCACTCGCCGTAAGTCCGGGAGTGGGTCACGTCACCGCTGGCAAGCACGAATGGGATAGGTTGAGAAGTGGGATAAGACGGAGCGGGTCACGTCACCAGCAGGGGAGAAGCGGTGAAGGGTTTCTCAACGCGAGATGAGATAGAGCCTCTCCATCCTTTGGTGCCCGTTTCTCTCGCCATCGCGTTCTGGGGTCGGGGGGTGTTTTGGGGCGGAGGGCGATGTGCGGAGGTGCGGGCCGTCCCGTGGGACGGAACTGGGCACAACTGTTTCGTCTCCTCTCGACATTGTTGTGAGATCGGACCAGTACGGCCCCCGCCCCTTTGATAGTGTCATCGATCTAGGGTTGCATCCGGCCAGAAACAGCTGGATCGGGGTTGGTTGTAGTACTCGGGTCCTTTGACCTGAAAAAGGGCGCGGCAAGGAGAGAGAGAGGTACTGCTCGATTAGTTCTTTTGTCATTTTTCTCTGCCGGGTTCCCAATCAAGTGGGTCTCTCGACCCATCTATTGTTTCCTGCTTTGATTTCTCTTTTCATTGTAAGGGTGACACCCAATACCCCCTTCATCATGCTCTACTCCTGTGTTGTCAATAATTGAATCTGTACTTCGCCTAAAGCAAGGAAAGTTGGCATCCTTTGGGTGCCTATAGATTCGAAATCCGCTTGATCTTTGCTTTGGCCTGCCCGGATTCTGAAACTTGGATGAAGTTTGGACTGGGTTTAGGTTGGATCATGGGTTTGGCCTAGGATAATCTTAGCTGCTCATTGTGTTTTAACTCGTATTTCGTGATTTATATATTGTTATTTTTCAGTATTTTTGATCTCAGTATATTGGACTATTGGTTATCATGGCATGGCAGACTTTGCAGGGATTCCCATTCGTCAATAGGGATGATGAGGTATGATTGATGTATTGATGTTGACATGGTGGTGGTGTGTCCTGGGTTGGTATCTTCAGGAGGGTGGGCATGTTAAACACGGCTCAGGCATTAGTATCTTCAAGTGGGTGGAAGGGGATGTCGTTGGTGGCAGTGATGGGGAATAAAGGATGAAGTTATGGAGGCGTCGGAGTTGGCGGTGGTGTGGGCTGAGAGGCGTTGTCAGGGTTGCAGTATTGTGGGTTGAGATGTGGGAGGAGGGGATGTCTGGGTTAGGAGGGGCAGTGCGAGGGAGGTGTTTTTGTTACTGGTGATGTAGGGCAAGTGGCAGAAATAGGGGAATGTTGGGGTGATGATGGAGGTGTTTCGTCCGATGGGAATGTTGGCCGGTGACAATGGTGATCTCGGTATTTCAATTGGATTTTCACAAGCCAAGAGTTCCTGAAAGGGGGGAACGATTTTTTGTCAAAACTAGTTCTGATTCTTCTGAAGGGGTTTTCATGTTTAAAAAGATACCCAGTTGTAACAAAACTAGTTCCACACCGACCTTCCAAAGAAGATCGAAAAAAGAGGCATTCCCAAACCCAGTTTACTAGAACACTTTAATAATACAAATATAGTTTCTAGTTGTGCTAAGAGTTGGATTCAATTTGGTAAGTCGTCATCAAGACTTATTTTGACTTAGATAATTTTAAAGATCATTATTGGCTTAACAAAAAAGCAACGACTCAAGGACGACCTTAATCCCTACTATATATTATCCTAAATTCATAATCCAAGTCATCCCATCAAGATGGGGTCGACTATAAGGAAGTCATCCCATCAAGATGGGGTCAACTATAAGGAAGATTGATAAGATTTTTTCGATCAACTGTCAAGTGTCAATTCTCTAATGTTGGAGCTAGAAACCTGACCAAGGAAAATTTAAGTGGAGGGGCATGACAAGAAACCTAAATGGCTAGTTGGTGGCTAGTTATACCATTTCGATCAACTGTCAAGTGTCAACTATTTGGCTTGTTATGCAGTTTGTCCTCATGCAACTGACAAGCAACTCTCCAATGTTTTCCTAGACTAGGAAACAATTTAGATGAAGAGGTTAGAACACACATTTGATATAAGACTTTGTACTCATCTTTATGGCCCAAATATAAGCCAAATAGTTGAAATGAAATAACATTCATAGATGCACACACATAGGGACATGATACCTTTACTTATCTGAGGTGGATCATAAGCTAATTTATGATCCCAACCCCTGATTCACCCCCCATCAACGTGTGGGTTTGCGCGAATGATTGCAGGCTAGCTTCGTGGATGGAGGGGCAGCCATGGTTTTAAACTTCGGTTTTGTGTCTGGTTTCGGCCCAGGCCGAAACCAAAATTTCAAAATTTCGATTGAAATAGTGAAAAATTTTAGAAACGATTAAAGAGTTTTTTATTATTTTTAAAAAATTTAAAATTTAAGTCTTTTATAGTTGTACATATATATTTAAATGAATTGTTTGAGAGAACACAAACCAATCCAAAGTTTTCAGGTGCGAAGGCGTGACGCGAGGCGTCTTACTAACCAGAGCCTCGAGGCATAAGCCTCAAGGCTGAGGTGTAAGCCTCAAGCGAGTCTATTTTTTAATTAAATAAATATGTATTAAATATATAACTAAATATTAAAATTAAATAATAAAGAGAAAAATAGAGAAAGTTATGAAAATTAATAATTTTATATTATAAATCAAAATTCATGATTCCACATCCACAACTCATCATAATAGCTTACCAAAATATATCCATAAAGTATGCAAAGTGTAGCATTACACCTTAATTATATAGTTATTGATACAATTTTCATAATATTCTAAATTCCAAGCCAAATGAACCCACAAAATAGTATTTTTATACTATAGCTAGCCACTTAATCCATGAGGTCCACAAAACAATATTTTTATAATAAAAAAACTCAATTAAAAAAAAAATCACCAAAATCAGACACATCTGAGGCGTACGCCTCAGGCTTTGAGGCGAGCCTGAGGCGTGTGCCTCATGTGTTTGAACGCCTCGGCCTAGGAAGCATGGATACTTCCCCAGGCCTCCCGTACCCGTGTCGGATACCGACATTCATCGGACACTCGCCGGACACGCATGTGCCGTGTCCTACGTGCTTCTGGGAGCCGGACACGGTCGGACACTCCTCGGACACTCGCCGGACACTCCTCGGACACTCGGGACACTGCGGGTTGATGGACTATTCGATATAGGGTCGGGTTACAAGCTGTGGTGATTCAAATTTGGCTTCAACCTATTTGATCCTCTGAGATTATAACCTCAGAGAATCAGATAGGTTGAAGCCAAAACTGAATCGCAGCCATTCTTTTGCATGCCATTTGGGCCTGAGTGTGATTCACTTGTCAGGATGGTTATGATGGACGGTTACGATTCAGGTTTGACTTTAACTTATCTTATCTTCTGAGGTTTCAGATAGGTTGAAGTCAAAACTGAAACACAACCGTTATTTTCCATACCATTTAGAGATGTCTGCGATTTACCGATCGGGCTGGATGTAACTAACGATAGCGATTCAATATGTATTAAATTTTTATTTTAGTTGTTTTCTATGAGGCTTTTTCGGTTATTGAAATATATATGAATTGCAAACATACATAAAATATAAATTTAAAAATATTCATTTATTTTGCCGTGTCCTCATTTTTTAGGATTTGCCGTGTCGGCGAACCCGTGTCGTGTCGTACCCGTGTCCCCGTACCAGTGTCAGTGCTTCTTAGGCCTCAGCCAATGCCTTTGAGGCGTTTTACCTACGTCTCGCCCTTAGGGCCTGAGGCGTCTGAAAACACTGAACCAAACACATAGTAAGCTTGCATAGACCATGATAATTGATGGTACCAAAAAATGTCACTGGCTCGTCGTCCACGTGGCAGTAGCAGGAGAACACGACGAGACAAACAGGAATCCTCAGGGAGATCGCCCTCGTCTCTGGAAGCACCCTGTGTGATCCTTGAGGTCTCATTCATGAGGTACTGCGAAGCACAGCTCGCCCGGGAGCTCGCCTGACAACACGCGATCGGCTCGCACGTGAAAGTTCACCCCTGGTTAACGCCCACAGCTCGCCCTAACTGCACGTGATCGGCTTGCGCGCGGAAGGTGCCGCCCCTGGCATAGCTTAAAGAATCCCTCAGAAGATTCAACGCCCACAGCTCACCCAGTTAGCTCGTGATTGGCTCGCCCAGAAGCTCGTCCGATCACGTAACAGCAAAGGAGCTCGCCTACTTGCCCCGCGGAGGTCGCCTAAAGTAAGGCGGTAACAAATTGACAGATGTCACCACCCCCGTGGAATTACGTGGACGATTGCGAGCCACATTCGCCGGCCCAGATCGGTCTAGAACGCTCCAGACTAGAGCCTTCCAAAACACCCACCTGGGCTAGACCGTCACCGCCTGGCCAGCTAAATGACAAAGGTCATTAAAGGGCCAATGTGGGCTGACACGTGAAGGTGTAGAAGATGCGAGAAAAAGCGACCACGTGTCAGACTATAGCGGTCTGCAAAAGGTCTATAAAGGTACGATCCCCGGCTTCAAAGTACAAGTTCGAAACTCAAAAACCCAAACAATTTCCAGCTACTAAAGCTCTCCTTTTTTCCAACCCTCATTGACTTGAGCGTCGGACGGTCTGCTCTTCTCACGGAGCCAGCCGTTCATGTTTTTCTGTCTTGCAGGTTGGGCGACCTCCTTAGCTAAAATTTTCCCCCGACAATAACCATGGTGGAATACCAGTAAACTGAAAACAAAAAATGATAATCATTATAAATTTGTAGAATTTTACATTGTTTATATCACGACGAATCCGGTGAAATCCGACGAATTTGGGGCTGAGATTTGAAGCTGGGGGCGAGATCGCACGGTGAGATTCGGCAAATCCGGTGGAGAGATTCGAAATCGAGGGCGAGATCCGACGAATTCTAGGGAGATTTAATGAAATTCAGTGAGTCTAGCGGAGAGATCCGACAACTTCTAGTAAAATCAGGGGAATTTCGACGAAATCCGAAAAATCATCAGGTTTCGAGTTAAATTTGGGCGGAATGGGAAGGTTTCGGTCGAAATGGGGATACCTCGGACGAAATCAGACAACTTTTGAAAGTCCTAGGCTCCTAGCCTTACTGAATCTAGCCCACGAGTTTCACGAAGTCTGTGGGTTGGTTTCGGTCGAAATTACTGAAATAGCCATGCAATGATGAAACTTTGGCGAAGTGGACAACAAAGTAGGGAGACAATACGTGGCTTCGTTGTGTCCCCACCGTTTCGGTCGAAATCTCGACGAAATGACCATGCAACGACGAAACTTTGATGAAGTGGATAACGAAACCGGGGTGACAACACGTTGTTTTGGTGAGCCTCTATTATTTCGGTCAAAATCTCGACAAAATGATTGAAATGTCCCCAAAATCTCAAAACTTTGTTGAAATTGTAAGGGGTCCATGTTACAAATCTCCCTTTCGTTTCGCTCGTGGCCGAAACCGAAATATTTTGGTAAAATTTCTGTATTTCGACCAAAATTTCAAACAATGGGGGCAGGGGAAGGTGGCCACTGGAGGGTGGTAGGTGGAGGAGGGCAGCAGACACCTCCGATATGTGAATCATATTCAGTTGCCCTAGTGGCCTTCTGTACTTGCGTGCCAACCCCCTTTTCACATGTCGCCATCCACACGTGATCCCAACCATTGATGGGGTGACTCATTGGCTGGGATCATAAACAACTTATAAATCACCCTCGATAAGTAAATGTATCCTACATATAACTGAAGTCTTTAGAGTCATGTGGCAGCCTCTCCCCTCTTTTCTTCTCTCTTTCTCTTATTTTATTGACTGAGGTCCTCTATTTCAGTCTCTTTTTTGTAAATTAATCTATTGACACATGTCTTCTCTTTTCCTTTCCCCCATCTCCCTTACAAGGTTTGAGATTTCGATATCTTGTCTGGTTTCATCTTTCATATATAGCCGCAGTTTATGAGAGGATTCTGAGTTAATTTTTTCTAAATATTATTACTTTGTACATCCTAACTCTCACTTGAGCAAGCAATAAATTATGTCTTTTGATTTTGTAGCACGTGAACATCATACTTGTCATAGACAGTGTTTTCAGAGGTGGGGGCGTAAGGCGAGAATTTTAGCCTACCGGGGGGTGGGACTTAAGCCCTAATGCGTGGGACATAAGCCCCACAAATTTTTTATTTTTTAATTTTAAAAATATATAAAAATAAAAACTATTAAATAAAATAGTGATAGTAGATTAAAAAATATATAAAAAATAATATGAGTAAATTAAGCATTCAAGCCTATAAACATGGTTGATAAATCAGAAATATATAAAAACAATAATAAAAATGGACTTGTCATTGTCTTTCAATATCATTTAAGATCTAATTCTAAGTTTCTAAGCAAAATTCAAACTATCTATGGCCATATTTCATAGATTCTATCATTCCATATATGATATAGAACAATTTAAAACAAATTTCGTTCCCAAAAATATCATAATTGTCATCCAAGAGAGTAAAACGCATATAAGTGATTACACGATGGTAGTCAAATTTTTTTTTTAACTGTGCAGACAAACTCTAGTGGAGCGTAAAAGGCATGCCCCGGGCGTTTGAGGTGTATACCCCAATGGTTCGGGCATAAGCTCCACAAGAAAAAAGTCCCAGATTGAGCCGCCCTAGGCTTTTTAGGACTGCCCCACCTTGGGGTGCATTTTTTAAAACACTGGTCATAAAAAATGGCTTTATTCTGGAAGGCTAATTAGCTGTAGAGTGGTATTTAGTTTTGGGAGAACAATAGTTTCAAAATTATTTTTCCTAATAATATTATTTTGGAAAAAGAAACTCTAAAATGACACAATAATTGATCATGACTCATAATGAATATCCTATCAGGCAAGTTGGTTGGAGTTAGCTGTGTTGCTCATGGGCAGTGTAATTGCTATGTTGGTTTCTCTGTGTTGAAGACTTAGTTATTAAGTTGATTGTCAATTGATTTGCTTAGAGCTTGATATAAGAATGTCTTATGCCTTCAGTTATTTAGGTGCAACTGGCTTCTTTGTGCAAGGCGGCAGGCTACAAAAAGATTAAAACTGCTATAAGAAATTTCTCTCTCTCTCTCTCTCTCTCTCTCTCTCTCTCTTCCCCAACCGCCCCCTGCCATTAAGTTCCTCATTTGGATTAAAGAGATTCCTAGAAGATAATTATTAGTAATTTAGTATCTTCTATTCTTAAATTTTCCATACTGTTCTACTTTTGCATTAAACAAAATGTGAATTTGTTTTTTTCCTGTTTGATTATAACATTTGAGTTGATGGTGTATTTGTATTTCTCCTACTCTACACCAATGGAAATTTGCTTCTTGGACTCCATACTTAGACTCAAACCCAGGCCTCCTATGTGGGAGGAATGGTGTGAAACCCGATTCGCTGCCTCATGTGGTATTTCATTTCAGTAGCTGATATTTAATAGAGATTGACCTGAATTTTGAAGGCGGAAAATGTGTTTCATATTTTTTAGCTAACTTAACTTGTTTGTGTCTTCCTAGATCTCATCATTCCGTGTGAGTAAGTCTGATGGTAGACGGTTCTATATATTTTCGCCCACAAAGACACTTCACTTGAGAACTGATTCAAAGAAAGATCGTGTGGCATGGATTGAGGCATTGGTCTCGGCAAAAAGTTTATATTCCTTGAGATCGTTGAGCTCAAAGATATCATTTGCTCATAATGATGTATCCTTTTCAACTGAAAAGCTTAGAGACAGACTGCATATTGAGGGACTTGGTGAGGCACTTATCAAGGATTGTGAGCTGATCATGCAGTCAGAATTTTCTGAGTTTCACAGGCAATTGAAATTTCGCTATGAAGAGCATTTAAGCTTTCTTGGAACATTTCAGCAACAGTTGGAGGTATTTGGGTGAATTATTTAATGCATTCGTTATTGGAACATTTCATATCTTATGCAACAGCGTATCTGTTTGAATAAATATAATTCGATATGTGTAAGACATATTAGACAAATGTAGAACTTATTGAGTAAACTTTCAAGTGATGTTCAATTGGTTTTATTACTCATTTTGAAGATTAGTAGTATTTATTCTAATTTTTGAAAGATAGGTTATGCATTTGTTGGCTATCACAAATATCACAGCTTTTCACCAAGATTGTTTTCTTAATTATCATTTTAACATGACAAGAAGGAAAATATATCCTGTTAATTATATGCAACGATTCCTCCATAATTTTAGGTTAGTCTTGCTTCCCAAAGTTGTTTACTCACTATAATGTTTGCTGTTAAAATTGTGATATTGCCTGATTCTTATTGTAAGTGATGGACTACTTATTGTTTCTGTAAACAGAATCATAATAGAGAATGCCTGATATTTTACATCAGCGCATCCTAATTGTCACAATTAGGAATTTTCGATTCTTACACTATTTTGAACAGTCTCTTATGAAAATAGCTTATCGCTATGCTCCGGTGATAACTCTGGCGCGCGATAGAATACCGGCTAAAATGAAACGTTAGGATTGCCTTGACCAGAAGGCACTAGGCAAGGCTCACGGTAGATTAGCATTAAGTTCTCTTATGTGCACTCCTTGCAACCGAAGTAGAGTGGATTTATGTAAGGTGGATTAATATCAGTTGGTTCTCCCTCTCCCCGCTCAAGTAAAGCAAATCAACATTGAATTCTAGATTTTATCTTATTTTTAGTGTATAACATGACTAAATCTCATCCAAATTCCCAAATCCATCAAAGTCCTTTCCTGTCCTGCACGGATATGCTTGTTGGCCCGTTGGAAATATGCAGTAACCTTTGTTGTAAGCAAAGAAAAAGGGAAGCTGATTTTTTATTCTTTCCATAGATACTTCCTAACTTAATTTATTTACCAGGAAGAGAATATTCTTTCAGTAGATCAGTTAATTGATTTGCTTTATTGGAAGATTAATATAGTTAATTATGCAGGAAGTAAATTTGGAAGATGACACCACAGCAATCCACGGTGTCCAATTTCAAATGATGAAACATGAATTTTCTAGCTCTGGACATGGAAAGTACAGTGGTATGTCTTCTTTTGACCTCTTTCTTTCTTTTCTTTTCTCCAAATATGATCAAGTCCATTAAGATTTTGTAACTTGTATAGCTGTTTCTTATGGAGTACTTGTCCGTTCTCATTTATCCTCTTTAGTTAGTTAGTGTTAGTTTAAGAATTAGTTGATTAATAATTTTTTGAAGTTCAATAGTCTGATGGTTTCATTTTGTTTCTAATATTTTAAGCTTCACTATTCCATTACCTGTCAACATAGTTACCAAATCGGGCGTTTTTTTGAAAAAAACGCGTATAGAACGCGTATCGATCCGAAGACGTAGTAAACAGGAAAAAAACTCGTTTTTTTGAAAAAAACTTACGTACGCGTTTTATATGCGTTTAAAACGAAAAAAACGCGTATAAAACACGTATAAAACACATCGGGTTTGGTCCGGGTTTAAATTGGGTTCGGGTTTTATTTTATTCGTGCTTAAAAAACACATATGCCATATGTTTTGAACTTTTGATTACTTAATGTTGGAAAATGACATATATACATACTTGGTATAATTTTTAAGATTTTCTTGTTTTTTCCGATGTTTTCACGTTTTTTTCCCGTTTTTCCCGTTTTCATCGTATCTTTCCGATTTTTTCCTTTGCCGTTTTTTTCCCGTTTTCCGACTTGGTAACTATGCCTGTCAATTAGTATCTTTTTTTTTTTTTGAACCAGTGTGTTTTCGAGCTATGTAGAAATCCTAAACATATTGCCTATCCTAATTTAAAAATATTGCCTTTCTAGTGTTTGAACCATGTAGTGATGATATTTAACATTTTAGTATGTTACATGTGTTTGCATTCATTATATCTGATATTTTCATCAGCATGTTTTATAATGGAACTTTTATAACTGGCCGAGTGATTGCTATGATGGGAGATAAATATGCGTAAAGGTCTTTAGGATCAGTGTGTGTGGAGTTTCTTTTTACCAATCAAAGGAAAAGATTCATGTGCATGTATGTCACAGGATTCCTTTGGTGATCACCATTAATGGCAGATTGTTCTTTTGCATTTATGGGTGCAACACAATTGGTGTTTGAAGATGTTCAAGTGATTGGGAGGCAGTTATTCATAATAAAATCTAGATCTGAGGTCCTTATGGCGCAATGCAAAATATTCCAGAATTTGCACAAGCGATGTTAGTGGGTATATATGCCACTGTGTGTAGTGTCAATATTGCTGGTTTTGCATCCATTTGTTTGTTTTGCGTGCCACTTATTATATTTTATTTATATATTGGCTAATGTCAGTGCTTTTAATATAAAAAATTAAATGGATTTGATCACGTTCAATCTTACTACATACGATTTATTGAAGAAAAATCTAAAGCAAGCATCAATTGGTTAATGTTTAACCATTTACAGACCTCTTTTATGATTAGTGTTGCAATTTAATCTCCAATGGGTATCGCACTGGATAATCTTGTATAATTAATTCATCTTACGTTAGCTTTCTGTAACAGCAATGTTACTTATTGGTATTCGACTTGAATATCCCCATATGAGATTATCATCCAAAATTATGTTAACTTTTCGTACTATATTCTCGTTGTTTAATTTTTACAGAATACAGTACAACAGAATCTTCTGATGATGTTGAAAAGCAAGAGTTTGATAATTTGTCAGATGAAGAAGAACCTTCCTTCTTTGATACAACAGATTATTTTAGTGATTCAAATGTGACATGTGCCTCTATGATAAAGATCACAGACCATCCAGGTAGAAATTGCACAGATGAGAACAATGCAGGTGACATGGAGATGATGCATGTCGGCAAAGAACTGAATGATCTTCATGCATTTCCTTGTATTGAAAGGAGGAAGAAATTACCAGAACCTATTGAAAAGGAGAAAGGTGTTAGCCTTTGGTCAATGATCAAAGATAATGTTGGAAAGGATCTAACTCGAGTATGTCTCCCTGTTTACTTCAATGAACCATTATCATCCCTACAGAAGTGCTTTGAGGACTTGGAGTATTCATATCTCTTGGATCAAGCATATGAATATGGGAGAAAGGTAAGATCATAAACAGGATTTTCCTTTGGCTCTTTCATGTGAAATGTATTTGTAACACATCTAAGTGGTCGCAAAGATGTACCCTGTTCCTTGGGCCCATCCCATAAATCGAAGGTTCCTATTAAATTAGTATATGGTACTATTAGAATTCTCTTTTTCTAGCTACAAAAAATCTTGTTAAATTATTAATCATATATTTCATGAATCATCCTTATTCTAGGAGATTCATATTCATGTCATGAATGTATCCTAGTCCTTTGTTAATTAAAACGTTATCATTTTCATCATTCCTGAAACATTAGAAAATTCTATATTATTATTCGTACACATGATTATAAATTGATGCAGGACAGGTGAGGGGGTCCTGCCAAAAAGAAAGGGCCCTGGCTCTATGTTAAAATTTTAGGATTGGGAAGGTACAAATTTTTAGGACACTTGAGGGATATTTTGGTATTTTAATTATGTTCAGTTTTTTAGATCGGGTTGAAATTTGGAGGGTAGGTAGGTCTAGATGTGAGCAAACTATGATACAAATTTGGAGGTGATCCGTCCGTTGGATGTGGAGGTATTAAACGATTACCAAATCTGGTTTGCGTATTCTAGATTTGTGTTTGGGCTCGTTGCAAGGGTTTTGATGATGGAAAGTGATAAATCTTGTGTGGGAATGGTGGGTGATGCGGAACCAACTCTCTAGATGTAAGACATCATTGAAAATTGCAACTAATAATTCCAAATTATATTTAACTGAGATTTTCAGGTTCTTGGAATTGAGATTTAGTGATGATGTAATATCATAATTGAAATTACAATCTAACAGATCAAGCATATTTAAAATAATAAAACAAGGATCGTTTGAGAAGATAGGACTTCCCGCATGATTAGGATGTATCTTTTATTAATTGAATTCTTTTATAGCATGTGCGGGTTTGAACAAAACAATTGAAGGCTCAACTTTGTCTAATTTAAAAGTCGCAAGCTCATGTAATTTAAGGTGTGCTAAAATAATCCAACTATTAAGATGACAAAAATAGGTTCTAGTTTATCATGCTTTTAGGTTAGCCGAAATACAGATTTAAAGGTTTGCCTTTGGTCACAAGCATAAGAAGAGAACGAAGAAACTTGATTTATTGGAAGAACTCTCCACGCATGCAAAAGATCACCGACCAAGTAATCTTCATAGTAGCAAATTTGTTGTTCGGGAATACTTCGGCAAGGGGACAAAATTCGGAGTTCGGAAAAAATTCGGCAAGCGGACAAAATTCGGAGTTTGGAAAAAATTAGGAAAGTTCAGAATGCGTTTGGCAAAAGTTTGGAAACATAAATCATAAAAAGTTTGATATTACACTAGCGTTTTAACATAAATGAAGATCAAAACATATATTTATAATTAAAATAAAATAAATATCATATAAAATAGTCAAATTCGTAAATTATTTGTAAAATTCGTGAATAATTCGCAAAGAAGTCAAGATTATTCAAATAAACCTCAGGGCATCGAATAATTCTGAGAACAATTAGTTTGCCTTTAAGTTTGCAAATTATTCACGAATTTTTAAAAAATTCGGAGAATATTGTTACTATGGTAATCACAAACAATCGGACGCACCAGAGAGATCGTCGAGGATCGATGATGCGCCTTCGAGTGGCCATCACGAAACAAAACAATTAGGGTTACGAGTGTTTGCACGTGGGTGCCAGAACACTAGGGTATCCTGTGAGGTAGCTTGGGTGCCACGAGATCGGACTCGCCTCCGAACCACACAAACAAGAGAACATGAACACAAGACCGGGGACGAACGCAGGGTCGGGTTATACGAATACTGAGCTGAACTCGGCGTTGGGTTGCACGGGCGTAGGGCCGGCGCACGGGGTCGGACTGCACGGGAGCGGGGTTGGTACACAGGAGTGGGGTCGGTGCGGGGTTGAGCTGCATGAGCGTAATGCCAAGGTCGGACCGACACGTGCAGGGTAGGCGCGGATCCGGGGTGCACGGGCTGTGTTACACGGGTGCAAGCTGAAGGGTTGGATTGCACACAAGCAGAGGCGGCACGGAGCGCAAGAGCTGTCACATGAGTGCACGCCGAAGGGCGGGACCATATGCATGTAGGGTCGTCACAGGAGTCGGGGCGTGCAGACTGTGGTCTTCTCTTTCTCTCTCCCCCGGTCTCCTCTCTTTTTCACGTGGTCCCCCCTTCTCTCTCCTCTCTCCCACTCTCCCACACGTGGTCTTGGACCCTCACAGCTTCTCTCTTTCTCTTCCATCCACCTCACCCCTCCCCACCTCTCTCCTGTAGTCCCCATTCTCCTCTCACCATCTTTCTTTCTCTTCCACCTCACCCTGACCTCTCTGTTCCACGTCACACCCGAAGACGACCGAGCGTGTGTTGCCGCTGAAGGCTGCCGCCTGAGTGTTGACAGGCACATATATTTTTGGTATATATATATATCGGGGAAGGATACATCGACTAATATTACGCTTATATATTACTAATGAACTTTCACCTTCGTAGAAGTTTCAGAATTTGCTAATTTTTGGTGGATATGCTATTTTTGGCACGATAATTCACTAAAACTTAACAAATTCAGGAACGTGTAGGCGTATCAAATCGAATATTCAAATGAACGGTTAAAATGGATAGACGATAAAGCTTCTAACCTTTGTGGGCCTTAGAAGTTTTAGAATGTATCGATTTTTGGTGGATATGCTATATATGGTTAGGTGATCATCCTCACCAAAATTCAGCAAATTCCGAAACTTCAATGTAGGTGAAAGTCCATTAGTACTTATACAAGTAAGCATAACATTAGTTGACAAATCCCTTATATATCTGTATGTGTGTGTGAAAAATGGCATCCCACTTATGGTGTAGGTGAGAGGGGGTTAGGCAGACCCCAACCAGTATATTGTGAAAACTTAAAACTGTTGAATTCTTAAAAAGTACTAGTACAACAAAAACATTGATAGGATGTTCAACAAGAAAACATCAAAAACAACAAAACAGGCTACCATCCTAGAGGTTCCTTGTCAAAGACAACCATCGTGTAGAGGATATGCATCTTACCTCCATAGAGAGTGTGCCCATGTTCTTCTGTCTTGTTGAAGGCCCTCGCATTCCTATCCAGCTGTATAATCCATAACAGTTCAACCACACAATTATTCTAGCTCTCTTGTAGATTGTTTGGTATGGTATCATGTCTCTAAGAAAGCCATAGAAGATCAATTTGAGTCAAGGAAGGTTGTGAGCAGTGGAAGGTCTGTATAAGGGAGTCCATAAAGAGGTAATAGGTTCGTAAGCTAAGAGGGTGTAGTCAATGGTCTTTGGTTCAGTGCAGAAAGAGAAGGAATGGGTGGTGTGGATGCCTTGCTTGGCTAGGTTATATACTATGAGGATCAAGGTTGTTAGGGTCGGGATCCCCCTAAGGATTGATGGGGGGTTGACCCGGATCGGATTGAGGATCGTAAGATTCTATTGGCAGAGAAAAAAATATAAATTATAATTTTGATACATGTCAATAAACCATAAACATTTATCTATATAACATGCTAAGGTCGTTTGCGTTATTCACAACTTTACCACAAAAAGGAACTTTGCGTTAATTACATTTTTACCACAAAAAGGAACAAAGACAAAAAATCGGCCAAAACTACGGTTAAACCGGCGACCCACAGCCACCGAATGAATACGATGGGGGTGTGCATGGTGATGCCCGGTACCGTTTGCGTTATTTACAACTTTACCACAAAAAGGAACTTTGCTTTAATTATATTTTTACCACAAAAAGAAACAAAGACAAAAATAAATCGATCAAAACTACGGTTAAATCGGCGACCCTCAACCGCTGAATGAATACGATGAGGGTGGGGGTGGTGATGCCCGGTGGGTATGTTGCCGCCGAAAACGGCCCGCTGCAGTGCCGACAGGCACAGGCATGCACTAGTTTATAAACATGATAAGAAATTTGAAATATAGACTATTTAACTAATATATGAAATGTAGTTCAAAAAGATTGAACTCTTGCTTACGAATGTAATATCTAAGTAGCAAAATATATGCAAGAAAGCCAAGGTTTGAATCTTGTGCATCTCTATTATCCACTTATAATAAGTTCCAAAACTAGGAAACACCAAACTTATCTAAACATGAATTTAACAAGATAAAAGATCCAGGTTTGAATCTTTACAGCTCTATTATCGACTTATATAAGTTCCAAAATTAGGAAACACCAAACTAACCTAAATATGAATTTAACAAGATAAATGTACACTTTTCTTACCACTTCAAGAATGTTACATTTGATATAAATAACAAATTAATTCCATAAACTCCTAACTAATGTTCAACAAGAAAAAACAAGAAAAAGGGAATAAGAAAACCTCGTCATTCATCAACAGCGCCATCAAAGCCAATGGTATCAACCTTGAATCTGCCATCAATATTGTCATGGTAACATCAATATCATTTAAGTCCTTTGGAACATTCAAGGGCTGATCAACATTATCTTCACTAACTTCATGTATATCCTCAACATCAATATGTGGTATCCTAGCATGTTCAACAAGAAAAAGGGAATAAGAAAACCTCATCATTCATCAATAGTGCCATCAAAGCCAATGGTATCAACCTCGAATCTGCCATCAACATTGTCATGGTAACATCAATATCATTTAAGTCCTTTGGAACATTCAAGGGCTGATCAACATTATCTTCACTAACCTCATGTATATCCTCAACATCAACATGTGATATCCTAGCATGTTCAACACCTAAAGTGTAAAAATTTATTTGTATTAGATAAATAAATAAATAAATAAACCTTAAAAATTGACTTCAACGTCCCCCCACCTTGACCCGCATCATGTTGAATTTCTTTTAAGAGTTTACTTTGGATCACGGGAGTCTACTCAAGAATCGTAGAATCATGGGAGCCTACTCGCAGGATCATGGGACTACTGATTTGAGTCTATATTGGGAGTTGGATCAATTTGTGATCTTATGAATTGAGAATCGTAGGATCGTAAGATCCGGATCAGAAGTTTGATAATCATGGTGAGGATGCAATAATGATGAGTTAACCACACAAAAAAAAGACTTCGGTGAGAAAATGGATGTCCCAGATGACAAAGAATGGCCTAAACTCTTTCCTAGTGATAGTGTTGTAGTAAACTGATTGTACTGTAAAGCGACCTGAAGAGGTCCGACACCAAGTCACACTATCTTTGAAAAGAGAGGTTTATGTGAAGAGATTGGAGATCTAGTTCAATTCTAGGGTCGGTGGTCCTATAAGTGATGTTTGGCTAGGTGGGTTTCGGTAGAGAGGTGATGATGACTGATCCTTTTTATCTCGGGGATGAAGTTGTGGCAAAGAGTGAATGAAAGGCCACATTTAAGTGGAAGAGCCCATTCTTTCTATCAGTCTAGAAGCGAATAGATTGTTCGTTACCAAAGTTCCATCTCTTGCCTGTCTTGTAAAGTTCTCCAATATTTAGGACTGCTCTCTAAAAGGGTGAACCTTTTGTGCGCAAATGCAAGGTGAGATTGAGAGGGAGCTTCCTTCTATAGTAGCTATTGATTACAAGAGGAACCTATGGATAAATAGTTTTTTGCAATCTCCACCATCATTTTCATAATAGAGCCATGTTGAACTGTTTGATATTGCGATGTCCTATGTCTCCCCATCTCTCTCAGTTGGCAGACTCCATCCCATGCAAAGAGGTGTATGCCTCTACCTTCGTCATTGGGTCCTTTTTGCAGGAATCTCCTTCTTATAGTGTCTATACATTTTATGACCTGTTCTAGTATTTCGAATGCTGATACGTAGTAAAGAGGAAGAGCTCTCAAGACTGCATTGATGAGCACTATTCAGCCCCCAGAGGAGAGATATTTACCTCTTTTTTTTTGGATAATCTCCTATCAAAATTCTCAAGCATTGGATTTCAGTCTTCTCTGTGCAGAGTTGTCTCTTGGGGGGGGGGGGGGGGGGGGGGTCAAAGGTGTGTGATGGGGAAGTTAGTGGGTGTGCAGTTCAAAGCTAGGATATGTGGTTGGCTGTGTGAAGGTCTTGCCCTAAAAAGATCAGGGTACTCTTCGAGAAGTCTATCTTCAGTTTTGACAGGTACAAAGGTGAGAATGATAGATTTAATGATGGTCACCTTGGAGGGGACATCTTTACATTAAAGAATGGTATTGTTTGTAAATTGCAGGTGAGCAACACCTATGGGGACCTTATCTGCATGTAGACCCGCTATATGACCTCTATTTTTGTCAGCCATCATTTGTTTAGAACATCACTGATGAGAATGAAGAGGAGCAGAGTAAGTGGGCTGCCCGGTCCGAGTCCTCTGTACATTAAAAACGGCCTGCCTTGGGTCCCATTGAGTAAGATTGATGTCTTGGATGTTATTAGGCAATATCTAATCCAAGAGATCAGTTTATTGCCAAAATCACGTTCGCAACGTATTTATATGACAAATTGCCAATAGATGACGTCAAAGGCTTTAATAAAATCCAGTTTAATGAGAGCTCCTTCTTCCTTAATTTTTCTGCATTTGTATATTGTCTCTTGAGCACATGGACCTGTCGTTGATAAAAGTTGATTGGGTATTGTCCACTAAATCTCTGATCATTGTCTTGAGTATATTAGCTAGAGTCTTGGTGACGATCTTGAAGATACCATTTACCAGGTTAATAGGTCTAAAATCTTCAGTTTTTTTGCTACTTTTTTTCAGAAAAAGGGCAATGAGGGAGAAATTAATGTCTTCTAAGGTGAATGTTCCGGAAATCTTGCATGAATCGGAGTAGGTCTCTTTTGATGTTGTCCCAAATATTGTAGAAGAATCCTATAGATAGTGTTTTAGGTCGTGGTGCCTTGTCAGCTGATAGACTTTACACTGCAAAGTAAACTTTCTATCATGTCAATAGTATTTCCAAGGTGTCTGCTATTGCCTGTGGCAATTGTGTTGGATAGAGATCATCCCTTTTGACTCTGATCTGTTTGGGCATCATGGTTTTGTTGAAATCCCTAAAATAGAGAGTGAAGATGTTGAGGATGTTTTTTTGATATATAATCTCTCCCCTCTGTGCTGAATGGAGTGTATGATGTTGTATTTCCTTCTCTCATTTGCTACTGTAGGGTAAAAACCCTTAAAATGGTGTGTGTAAAGATGTATATGATATTTTCTTGATCTGTAATATCACACCCTCTTGTGCTAAATGAAGTGTATGTTGTACTTCCTTCTCATATTTTCTACGGTATGGAAGATGTGGGTGTTTAGATCTCCTTCCTTAAGCCATGAATATTGAGCCCTTTGTTTCACATCGTCTCTTTCATGTGTAGAATACTTTCAACTGTTCCATCTTTAGTTCTTAAAATCATTGGCAGATAGGGTGCCTTTGTCTTCTTCTCTCATGTTCCAGTAGAGAATCTCTGTTGGTAGTGCCGACTTGGAGTTGTTGATGCTTAGGAAGTATTTCTTAGTCTAGGTATTCATTTTCGGCCTCGATAAAATTATGTTTGTGGGAGAAAGGGACCAAAGGATTAGAGGACCAATAGTTTTGAATAAGGGTGATGAAGTCTGGTTTCTGGAGCCATATACGCTCAAATTTTAAAATCCTTGCTTGTGAGTATGTCTGTTCAGAAAACCATAGGTTCGGGATGTGGTCTGAGGATAATTGGGCTAGTGTTCTGCAAGAACGGATAGAAAATTGTTTGTCTATCTCCGTGGATATGAAGATCTTGTCTGGTGCTGTGCACGAACGCATTAAAAATTGTGTGTTGGGTCTGAGCCCGAAGATGTGGACCATCTCCTTATCACATGCCCCTTCAAGAAACGAATTTGGGACTTCGTCAAGGAGAAGTTAGGGATAGAGTCGATAGACTGGCACTCGCATTCCATTCTATCCCTTTGGACTAGTTGGAGACGACCATAGAATTAAATGTCGACAAATTCCCTACAAAATCACCGAAATCTGTCTTTTTTTCAAGGTTCCGACATAGAAATTGACCGAATTTTTAATAGTACCAAATTTCCTTCCGACATAATGAAGTCAATCAAAATGATCGACATTTGACCAAAATGACTGACATTTGACCGAAATATGACATTATGTCTTTTTTTCCAGACAATTTCACTAAAATTTTTTATATTTTTTAACAAAATAAAGCTCATCTTTATCAGTAAGAAATTACATTTTTTTCTCAATTTTGATTTTTTTTTTTCATAATAGGCAATATTTTACTGTCATCTTTATCCTGAAGTATTATTGAAATATTTCATCTTTTTCATATCAAACAAACAAAATCGAAATCTGACCGAAAATGATAAATTTTTATCGAAAAACATCGAAATTTGACCGAAAAACAAAATATTTCCACGAAATTTGTCTTTCCATTTTTCAATTTTTCCATCGACAAATTACCGAAAAAGGAAAAGTTTTCTTTTTTTGGCCAACCGACATGGACACAAATAACGACATCTAAAACCTTGGAGGCGACGGCATGTTAGGGGAACAAGAAAGGCTGGAACATGCTTGCCATTGTGATCATGTGGTCCATCTGGCTTGAGAGAAACAGGAGAATCTTCACGGGTAGGCAGAAAATGTCAGGAATCGTGAGCAACAACTATTAAGAAGATTGGGAGCCTCATTGAGCAGTGATTCCTCCTAGTTAAGCCCAGTGGGGTGCAATTGCTAAGGCGATTCTTTTCCGTCTTTTTGTGGCCGATCTTTCGATCGGGCTGTTGTACAAATTTTATTTCTAATCCACAGGTAGGGGTCAATGCCTAACCCCCCCTCCCATTAAGGGATTCTCAAACAAAAAAAAAAACATGCCTTCTGCCTATATACAAGTAACCTGGATGCACTAGGAGTCATACTCGAAATGCCGTATATCCATTCACAAAAGTGAAAATATAAGCGCACCATATCAATCTCATGACATTATACTGAGACTACTCTTGATTCAAGTTTATCCCAGTTACGTAGATCTAGTACATCCTATTTAATTCGGAGATCCATGTCATAGGATGCACAGTTTCCGTTAGCATACCTTCTTTTACGATTTGCATGATTGTATGCATGCTATTAGATATTTTTGTTTTATTGGATATCAAAAAGAAAGTGATGGGCTTTGTGCTTGACTAGTGTTGAAATAGGTTGGATATTCTGATGCATGTTAGCTTGCAAAGTCATCATGTTGATTTTTTCCTTTCGATTCTTAAAATAATTAATGGTGGTCCCTGATACTTGTCCTTTATATTTCTTGCTCTCATTTGAATGGGCATGTTTGGGTAAAACAAACATTACTAGTGTACTGTGCTTTGTTCATTCTTTATCTTCATTGAATTAAATTTTAAGATATATTTTTTTCACTAACAACTAAGTTCCCCTTCTGCCTGAAAGACACGAATAATCTGAAGCTTTCAAAACCATTCCACCTCCATTTACTAACTTTTCATGTGTTTTTTTTAAACCGTTACTCAAGATTGCATGTCAAGAATGACACTTCGACTCTATATGAACCTGTGACATTTTCTTGCACTGAAATTGTGTGTTTGTATTTAGGGGAACAGTCTCATGAGAATTCTGAATGTAGCTGCCTTTGCAGTCTCTGGATAATCGGAAGCTTTCAAAACCATTCCACATCCATTTACTAAATTTTCATGTGTATTTTTTTTTTACTGTAAAGCAAGCTTGCATGCAAAGAATGTCACTTTGACTATATAGGAGGATGGATAAACCTGTGACATTTTATTGTACTGAAATTGTGTGTTTGTATTTAGGGGAACAGCCTCATGAGAATTCTGAATGTAGCTGCATTTGCAGTCTCTGGATATGCTTCTTCTGATGGACGGCTTTGCAAACCATTCAATCCTCTGTTAGGAGAAACTTACGAAGCTGACTACCCTGAAAAAGGGATCCGTTTCTTCTCAGAGAAGGTTAGTTTCTAAATGTAGATTGTAAAAGATGTCTCATTGTTGACAAATAATATTCGTCTCCATCTTTTATTTTTGTTTCTTTATTTGTAAGCTTTGGGTCTATATCAGCACACAAGAAAGACCATGAACCATAAGCGAGTTGGTACTGTATTATTCATGTAAAAGAAATGGTATATTTTGTTAATAATTCTATAAACGTAAATAAAACAATTAGAGATTTAATATTTACTATGCAGCCAGTTGTATAGCGGAAATCATGAGAATCACTTGTCTTTTTTGTAGGTACTTTATGAACTGCTTTTGAGAAAAAAAAAGCATGTAAAAAAGAAATTAACTTATGCCATCGGACCTATATACAACAGTTAAGGATTGGCTGATTTGTAGTGTGTGATGCAAGAGCAGTACCGGGTCAATGGAAATAGGGTATGTAGGTTCCAAGTTTTAGTTTACTGTAGTCAAAGTTGGTAGGTTATTTGGAGTCTCCATAGTTGCAGTTGTGCGTCGACCCGTTCATTGGAGTTCGATTGTGGATCAATTGGGTTAGTTAGCCCGAGTACAATTAGTAGAATTGGTCGAGTCAGGTGTGGTTGAATCAAGTTGGTCCAATTAATGAGTTAGAAGCTAGGGTCTTTATTTTGTGTAATTACCTTCAGATTTAATTGTAGTGGAGGAACTCAAGGTTTGAATGTTGTGGATCACACTAAGCGTTTATATGATTTGTGGTGCAAGTGGTTCTTTCTAGAGGAGTCGCTTTTACGCAATAATTTGCATGGCTAGATGAACATAAGGTAAATGGTGTACTTGGAATAATGAAAATAATCAAGCAATGATGGCTCATGAGAGAAGAGTTTATGGAGCCACACTCATGGAATCATGTGCACCACTCCTCTCTTGGGAGTTGGTAATAATGCCTTACAAGTTCTCTCTTCGAAATACACTGCATGGTGGGGTCAAGCTAATTCTTTGAGATGAGCCCTTTTGATGAAATTTATGTGCCAATAATAGATCAGCCTCCCTCTCTTCCCCACAAACCCACACTTGGCTATACACCATACGGTCGGTCCTTGGAGCGAGGGGGAAGGGAGAAGCAGGGCTTAAAGAACTAGCCGTGCAAGGACATGGGATGTAGCAAGTAAGCAACAAAATTCTCCCTTTAGGACGTACCATAAAAGGTAAGGTAAGCTCAAGAAGTAAAGGTGTCAGTGGCTTTGAAGCTTGGTTGGTTGGTGATATATCAACTATGAAAAGAGTTTTTGCGGGTGGAATCAACACGCAGAAGACTACGGAGTCGAAGATCACAAAAGAGAAGACTATCATGCTTGTCTTGGGCAGTCCTATAGCCTAATCCTTTTACCCCACACAATCCACCTCCCATCACAATGCAGCTGGCCCCTACAATTTCTACTAACTATAGTGTCTGTACATGAAAAAAAGGTGGGATCCACCTAGTAGTGGGGCCAGCTTCAAAGTGTACAGCCTTTGGCTGCAATGAGATTTCAAAATTGGGCATGCCACTGGAGTTATTGCATGATTGTTATATATAGAAATGATGGAGCCCACAACTCACAAGGTTTAATTATTGCCTTGGTTTTTTGCGTGAAGAAGGATTCTTTTTATTCCTAATACACCACAAAGGTGGGGCCGATTTTAGGACAAATCCATCCGATGTTAGATAGAGGGCAGATCATGCGACGAGCTTGTTCACTGGGATAAGTTGGCCACGTAAGAGATATTGTTGGCAGGCGTGCAAGAACGGGATTCTGATTCTCTTGTGATTGCAAACCACCTACCCATTACGCATGAGATATATTTTCCCAAATTTTCAGGGGGTCATGTATTCTTCGAATTCACGTATAACAGAACATGGTCCTACAATATACAAATCAATCAACCATCTATATCCTTAAGCAATAATTGCTCCTCAGCAAAAGGCCACATTTGTAAAGAAACTAACTCTTTACTTTACATGGAGAATGTAGACCTGTGCGCGGGATTGTGTTTCTTCGTACGAAGTTGCAATGTAAATTTTTTGAGTTAGAAACTGAATATTGAAATTGCTACTTCGCTAATTATCAGGTTTGTTAATCTTATCATTTTGAAAGACTCTAGTTCCGTTCACAGCCTGAAGCCGAGAAAGTAAGGCCAAGGATCCGTAAAGCCAACTTCTCCAAACTTGTGTCCTTAGTGACTAGATTGATGCCATAAGCCAACCACTATTCAACTATATAATATATAAATAACTTTGATTAATGTCATTGCTTTTGCATATTGGATGATTTATGAAATTTAAGTAATAATATACTTGGGGTCTTTATATCTCTGTGTAAAACACCTCTCTGGAGAATAATATCTCCTCTATGTTAACGTACCCGATCCAACTGCGTCGAGATCCAATCTTGTTCGTCCTTTATTGGAACATCCTTTCTAGAATACCAAGCAAACCAATCATATGAATCACAGTCACATCTTCTCGGTCGGCTTGGGATTAAGGATAGAAGCTACCAAATATAAAGGAGAGGATATCTGATTGTCGCACCTCTTTGTGATGATTATAACTAGTTTATAGATAAGTTCCTTATATTGGGTAAATTATTTATTATGTTTTTGCATTTTTCAATGCACTATCTGCATAATAACTTTGAAAATTAATAAATACAAACCTAGAGATAATATCGCTAAATAAAAGGGCCCAATAAGGCTTGCCCAACAGCTAACATGTGTCTCCAAGCGATAGCTCAATCGATTGGGCTCTCCTCCATTTGTACACGTGTCAAATCTGGTCGAATCGGACCAGTATCCCCACCATACTGCATTAACCATAAATATAAACAAGTAAACACAACATTAACCATAAGAAAATGAAAGCCAAAATAGTCCACATTTGAGCCCCATGGCCCAACATGTGGGTGCCCCTCGGGGCCCAAACCTATCACTACGAGGATAATTTTGTGGTGCTGCATGATGATCCCCATGGGGGGCTCCTCACCTCTTCCTCCCTCCCCTGGTAGTCGGTTAGCCCAAGAGGATGATCCTGTGGTGCTGCACGATGATGATGAAAGAAAATTTTATCCTGCTGCCCCTCCTTTCTAAAGCTTTCATCCCATCTAACGGGGCTGGGACTCAAGGGAGAGGAGCTAGATCCGGTCCATTGCGAGATAGCGGAGGTGCAAGAGCTGGTTTTGGTGGCAGATCCTCTTTATTGCCCTTGAGACTTTCTCCCCATGTTGTGCCCTTTGGACTTCCTTCCATGGTAACAGATGATATGCATGTGGATTCCTTTTTGTTATGTAATTCAGGATTATTTTTGTTATCAGGAAGAAAATAAAGAGTTGGTTTGTTTTCTGTGACGAACTGAATTAAAGGAATGGCTCTCAAACTTCTGTGAAAGCTATCTTAAGAACTCTGGCTAGCATGAATCTTGCTTTTCCTTAACTTTGGATATCAAATTTTTACAATTCGGATGCACGAGAGGGTTTTGAATTTGGATATGAGCTCGTTCATCATTTCCATTATTAATAGGTTAGCCACCACCCCATGCTCATTGCTTGCCACTGTGAAGGCAAAGGTTGGAAATTCTGGGGTGACAGCAACCTCAGGTCAAAATTTTGGGGACGTTCTATTCAACTGGACCCCGTTGGTGTTTTGACCCTAGAATTTGACGACGGTGAAATATTTCAATGGAGCAAGGTATGTAGTGTTGATAGCGTCGGTTCGCTTTCCAATTTCTAATTATTTGTTTCGTTCAGATCTTCTGACATGATAAGCGAGTGATGATATACTTCCCAAATTTCAGGTCACGACAAGCATTTACAATCTCATCCTTGGCAAATTATACTGTGATCATCATGGAACCATGAACATACAGGGTAACCATCAATATTCATGTAAACTCAAGTTCAAAGAGCAGTCTCTTCTCGACCGCAATCCTCGTCAGGTATGAATTATACTTAATGCTGCATGTGATCTCTCAAGTTACAAGTCATCTTGGTAAGATACAATCCTTCAACATAGGTCCAAGGCTTTGTTGAGGATGTCACGGGAACTAAAGTTGCCACCTTAATGGGAAAATGGGATGATAGCATGTACTACACCGAAGGAGATGGTATCTCCAAGACCACCAAGAGTTGTGATCTAATGCAAAATGCCTCCTTGTTATGGAAAAGGGGCGAGCCTCCTACTCATCCTACACGGTACAACTTATCATCATTTGCCATCACACTAAACGAGCTAATGCCAGGAGTGCAGGTAGAGATGACATACAGTGTCAACCGTGATGGGTTCTACTTGTTTAATCCATATCTACTTTTTGTTCTAGTTGTCTGATCCCGAATGTTTGATCACGGATTAAGGAGAGACTTCCGCCTACGGACTCGAGGCTTCGGCCGGATCAGCGGCACCTAGAGAACGGGGAGTATGAAAAGGCAAACACAGAGAAGCTTCGACTGGAGAGAAGGCAAAGAATGGTACTGCTTTTCTTTTCATAGTTATGGTTTTCATCTGAAAATGAACATCTGTAGCATGGTTTGAAAACTTGGTCAATACCGAGTCACTGACCCGTACCTATACTTGGCCCCTATCAGCCGATACCAAGTCGTATCGGTCAGTATCGGCTGAGTCCCCGATACATCCGAATCGTATCAGCTGGGTTCAGTAAATTTTTTTTTGGATTTCTTATCAGAAAGTGGCCGAAACTGGTCAGGGCCAAACCGACCGATGACACCCGGTTTGAAAACATTGATCTTTAGTTGCGTGGTAATGCAATTTGGCAATCGCATCGTTTGCAGTCGGGGAAGTTGCAAGAGAGTGGGTGGAAGCCGAGGTGGTTTCAGAAGGGCGCGGACGGCAGGACGTATCGCTATGTGGGTGGATACTGGGAAGCAAGAGAGCAGAAGAGATGGGATGGATGCCCAAATATTTTTGGTGAATTTTTGGATGATGTAAATGTCGTCGCCACGAGTAGCAGGAGCCGGTAACGAGGTAAGGACTTCTGGGCATCTAATCAGGCCGGGATTCCCCTTTACTTATGTTCGGCGCATTAATTGCAGATTCATTGTGGGGCCGGCAAGTCACTGTTGGAGAAGGCGCGCATGTGTAAGTGTAATCCTATGAAACAGAACTAGGTTGAGTATTGGTAATTTAGGTTAGCAACATTTAATGGTTACGGTAAATAAATGTTATTTTTTCCTCACTCAAAAGGGTTCTGCTGTTAGTTTTAGGCACTTTATCTCTCTTATATTTGCCCTTGTTTGAGGATGTTGTGTTCATTGATCAATCCAAGTGCGACTTAGATGTAGGCTTTTAAAATGTTTGCTCCAAACTGTGCTGAATGTTTGTGTAGTTTTTTGTGTATGTCGAATATATTATAGTTGGACTACAATTTTCTTTCTTTCGTCACATTTTGCTCCTCTTTATCACCAGGATTGGATCTTATTTTGGGTATGACTTAACAAAGTAAAAATGCTGCACTTGCCCAAAAAAAAAAATTTATTGCCTGTTGGTTCATGAGAATTTATTTGGTTATGCTGAGATTTTTTTTATTTTTGGGGGTAAATTACACTTTGTCCCCCTGAAGTTTAGCTGAAAAACACTTAACCCCCCTGTAGTTTATTTTGTTCCAAATGGCTCACTTAAGTTTGAAATGTTAGCACAATACCCCCTTTTCTCAACTACTTGATTTCTTTCATTTGGTAAATTTTATCTGATCAAAACTGAGTTGAAGGGGGGCAAAATGTAGTTTTTTTTAACTATAGGCGGGTTAAGTGTTTTTGAGCTAAACTTCAGGGGGCAAAGTGTAATTTACCCTTCTTAATATCTCGATACACGGTAATATGCTGAGATGTATATCAGCCCTGGCAAGGGCAACCTTAGCCTGAATCTATGTACCTCTCTCGTTTTTTTTATATTTTTCGGTAATAAACTTTTTATGGATTGTCCATCTCCTATTTACCAGTGCATCGGCACCTTTGGTCAATATATGCTGATATGATTGTTGTTTTACTTATTACAAACTATGTCATCAGGAAAAATCTTTTTACTCCTGTGTGGGGATGCTCAGTGATGCATTTGGACAGTTCATGGAAGAATAAAGTGCCGTCCGATCTATGCTTTACACAATTATGACCCGTGCATCTCATCCATTCCCTTTTTTTACATTCAATCAGATCGTTCCCTTTCTCCGTGCATATTGGAGGACGGGCTAGATGTGTCACTGAGGGATCGTTTGGTTGCTTTGCAAATGATGTGCGTACATTTGTTTGCACTTGCAATTAAAATTTTATGTGTTTAGGTAAAATTTTATTTGCATAGTTTTATGTGCAAAAGATATACAAATTAGGCAAGTGTGTATATATTTATACACGTGACGTCCCATTAACCAATCATAAATTGTCTGCATGTGTTTTTAGAATCACAGGCTGAAAATCCGAACCGTTTCAATATTTAGTATAAAAAAACATAATTACCTTATCACTATTGAAAATGGTCGCGGGGTGGACCGATGGTTGATTGCAGCGGGGTTGCGGAAGGTGATGGCCAATTGATGCGGCGATGTTGATGTTTTGCGGGTGGGACCAAAGCATGACGAGAGATTTAAGTGAGCAAACGGATGTTGGAGTGAGTTGGGCGACCGACACCTGACCATGGCTGCCTACACGCCGCCCGGCCACCTCCGCCTCTTCTTGCCTTGGTGGCCGTCGTGAAGTAGCAGGGAAGAGGTGGTGGGTGGATGCATGTCGTAGCCAGAAATTTTTTTTGGACTGGGCTGAAACTAATTTTTTTACAATAAAACTTACTTTATAAGGAAATACTAACCAAAATTTTTTTAAGCCAACATCGACGGTACTAAAAATTATATTAATATAAAAAAAGATTAATTACACTTTGTACCCTTGAGTTTTAACTAAAAAACATTTAACTCCCTTTTAGTTAAAAAACTACATTTTGCCCTCCAGAGTTTTAACTCATAAACATTTAACCCTCCTATAGTTAAAAAACTACATTTTGCCCTCCCATTGAAGTCAAATAAAAATTACAAAATGAGAGATATTAAGTAGTTGACAAAAGAAGTATTGTGCTAACTTTTCAAAACTATAGCGGGGTTAAGTGTTTTTGGCGGTGATTCACGTTTCGTGACGATTTAAACGTGATAGCGATTCATGTACGTGTCGTGAGGGGCCAAGGACCTCGCTGGGTTGAGACGGGCTGAGAGATGTACTTAATAATATGAGTTATGTTTTCTCAAAACATAACTCAGTCCGGTGCCCAGTAGAGTCTGTATGGACGACCGTCTGAACCACCTCTGCAAACTTACCTTACCTGTCCGGCCGCATAAGTTTTGTCCAGACGACTATCCGGTTCAGCTTTAGCGAATGTCCAGATGGCTCTTCGGTCTAGACCAGCGATCAACGAGTTGGGTCACCGTGGTGCCACGATGTGCAGCATGTGTAGCAGTCATGGGCATGCACTAGGGCCCATTGTGGAGCTTTTGAGTATGACTAAAGCATGCGTACATGCAATGTGCATTGCCATCTAGCTAGTTCAAAACCAAATTAGGTTTCAAGATGTTGCCCTCTGATCTCACCAAGTGGTGTGGCATCCTGGACCTCCACGAGTTTACCATGGTGCTCCACCCGTGTGTGTAGCATATGATAGCCGTACCAGCGTACGACTGATCAAATCCGCTAAATGTGAAAACAAGAGAATTAGGTTCGAATACAATGTAAATAATGTTTTTTTTTTTATTTTGCCAAGGGGTCAAAGAACAAAGTGCTAGAGCAAGAGCTCAATGCGGTCTGGAGATCGAAATGGGGGGAGGCAGTGGTTGCTATTTATTAATTCCATTGCCCCGTGAACATGTGCCATCAACGGCTTGGATTCGCACACATAAACAAAGTACAACCACCTTGATGGAAAGTTAACCCTACAGTGTCCATACTGGGAGTCAAACAAGGAACCTCTCGAACATAAGAGAGAGAGAGAGGAAGAACCACCAAATCAAGAGCCCGTTGGTACAATGTAAATAATGTAAAAGTATAAACTCGAGTATTACTTTAAAAACTAAGTTTCTGAAATCATGCGATACCAAATATAAGTAAAACCATATATACCTTGAGTTAATTCAAAAAGATTTTATTAATCTCTCAATATGTCATTAGGGCATCCCTCTGGTCAGGTAGGCACCAGGAACACCGTCTCCTCCGCGCAAAGAAAGTTTGCGACCGTCAGTCCGATCACCGACACCGCAATCGCCGCTCCCACGCCTACACAGTTCCAGCCCGTTGTCCTCCCACCTTGCTTCCTCTCCCCTCCCTTCTCTCCCTCCACTGAAGCAACAGTAGTGCTTTCAGGGTTCCCAACCCTAGAGGATCCTTTCTCTTCTTCCCCTTCTTCATCCTTGTCATCCTCTTCCGCCTCGCTGAGGCAGGAAGGAGTGCCTGAGCACGGGGGCTCGGTCGCGAAAGAATCCGTGGGCTTGGATTCTTCAGCCCGGCCGAGGAGCGCGCGCTCGAGGGTCGAAAGCCTCGAGACCATGCGATCGAGATGGTCGGGCTTGGCCCCGGCGTGGGATTCCATCTCGGCGGCGAGGAAGGCCCTGACGAAGCCGATCTTCCAACTGATGTCGCCGCCGTGGTGGAAGGGAGGGGGCTCAGGGGAGGACAGTGGTGCCGTCGTTGCCGTGGGGTTCTCCGCTGCAGCCTTGACCACTGCTTCGAGCTCGTCGAGCCTCTTCTGCAGCGCCGCATAACTGGAGGCCATCGCTTCCCCGGCCGGTGATCTCCTTCGACACTGTGCTTCATATGGCCGAGGCTACATATAGGAATAGGAAGGGTTTGGTTTCGTGGCGTCGTTTCGCGGCGTGCGTGTGATTGTACAATGGTACAAACATAGTAATTTTTTGAGTTCTGATCTCGTCCAGTCGGTCGTCCCCGGTTGGTGGGCCCGGTGCTTATCACAGCCGCATGCAGTCGGATGGAGTCCGATTGACTTTCGGGTCGGGTCGGATTGAGTCGGATCGGGTCAACTGAATAGGCCCATGTGGTAAACAGGTCTTATCGGGTCTACTGTTTATAAACGGGTCGGGTACGGGTTACGGGTTTAGGATCGATTAGTTAAATGGGTTGGATCCGGATCTAGGGTTTTGGAACCGACACGAACCGACCCGTTGACACCCCTACGCGCACCCCTTCTATTAGGATCTAGTTCAAACTTAAAAACTAATAATTGTTATCAAATCATTAGGCCTAAATATAATTTTTAACTGATTTTGTGTCATCCTATGGTATTACAATGGTTGTTGATAGCAAAGATATATGAGTACATATGATATATTTAATAAAAAATTATATGCATAGACATATGTTGGTTCAATTTTGTTTAGGTCGGTTTTGAATCTACAAATCCGTCAACCGATCTATTCATGTTGGTTTTTTAAAAACCCAATCCGATCCGATCCATTGAGTGTGTCGAAACCGATCAAAATTGATCGGTTTGGTTTGATTTGGTTTGGTCGGTTTAGTATGGATCATGCACACTCCTAGCTTTGATGCACTCGGCCCTCGGACTAGACGTGGACTCTAATTTTTTGGATAACTTACATATAGACCCCTCTCGTTTGACCAATTATCATGTACACCCTCTTGTATTTAAAACCCTACAAATGCCTCTAGTTTGAAAAACCATATCCATTGTCCATAGACCCCTCTGGAGGCAAACTATGGGGGGTCTATGCGTAATTGACTCTGATTTTTTTTTTACTCTATATTTTTAATATTTAGCGGATACCCAACTAGGGTTGGTAATGGGTCGGGTCCGGGTGGGATTGAGACATAGGTACAAGGGCAAAAGAACCAACCTGCACCCGACTTGTATAAGAAATGGGTCAAAAACTTAAATCCAAACCCGACCCATCTAATAAATGGGTTGATCCAACCCAACATGTTTAACCCGTTTAATAAATGGGTTGGGTCGGGTCGAGTTGGGTAGGCTGGTTCGGGTTGGGTCAACAAAACCGATATAAACCGATTGGGTTTGATGGGGTCAGGTCGGGTTGACACAACCCAATTGGTAAACAGGTCAAGTCGGGTTATAAGTACAAACCCAAATCCAACCCATTATATGAAAAGGTCAGTCGGGTCAACTTGTTGATGACCCGAACCGTTTAGACCAAGCCCAAACCTGTTATCTTTGGGTCCGATCAATGATTGCACCCCTAGTCCCCATGTGATTGCACAGCCCAGATGGTTATAACAAAGAGGTTTTTATCCTAACCCCTTCCTTAAAGGATTTTTTTTATCTTAACCCCCACTTAATTGGGGTAACTAAAAATTGTCACCTCTGATCTTAATTTTTGAGTCTTTACTCGTCGAAAATCACTTTTTCACCGCAAAAGACCAGGTGGGTTTGCAGTAAACAAGCGGTAAGACTCAAATACTAAGACGGGGGTACTATTTAATTACCCCAATTAACTAGGGGGCAAGGTCAAAAAAATCCCTTTCCCAAATCACCACCAACTTTTTCATATTGCTGAAACTAAATAACAGAGACCAAGATGGCCTTAACATAATGAATCATTACTCCCTTCGTGAAAACTGTAAAGTATGTCCCAAAGACAACTCACTTACATTGAGTTGCATTCAAACTCGAGGGCTCTTCGGTTGCCACCTCCCAATGACCTCCGGAGAGGGCTCCGTAGTAAGAAGAAACATAAATAGTAGAGTTTCTGACAATCTCTGACAAAGGAATTGAGAAAGCAAACTTCTAGCTACTTACCAACAACCTCTAGCAAGAGTTTCACGACAAAAAGGAATACAAGTAGTGGTGTTTCCGATAACCTCAAACGAATAAATAAAAAAAGCAAACTCCTAGCAAATTCTCAACGACCTCCGGCTAAGCAACGGAGAAAGCAAACGTCCGACAACCTCCCAACCATGTCTGGAAGGGCTCCACGACAAGAAGCTAGCAATGCAAGCAGTGGGGTTATCGACAGCCTCCAACACGAAATGGGAAAGCAAACTCCCGCCAACCTCCCAATGACATGAGATGATGGTTCCATACAAGCAAAAAACAATCAATGAAGGTATTGAAGGTTTTGGATGAGCAGCGGAAGCATCTACATTAACATCGGATTGTGGTTATCGGTTGATCTCATGAAATACAAAAAAATTAATCATGTACAAACTACAATCAAAACGAAGGATGTGGCGATCACCCGAGTAGAAGCCTCTCTTCTTCATATAGCAACTTTTATTCCCCAACGTTGATCGGCCTTGGATTATAACTTGTGGGAGTCCTCATCTTCCTCAATGCTCTTCATAGACCTCCATTGAAGATCTTGGATGAAACCCTCGGAACGGATATGAAGATCTCTCTCTCTCTCTCATGGGATTAGGGTTTGTGAAGGCCACCCACAAGGCTTAAATACCCCTTGTGTCTGACCCCTCTAGTCCCTCTTTTCTTTGGATATGAATCCCTCTTGTGTTGGGATATATTAAGCAGGTGATGGATGCCTCTCTCACCAATGTGGTGCGGAGCACGAGTGACCAGGCATGATTGGTGGGGAGCACCCGGAGCAGGAGACGGTGAACCCTAGCTCTAATATCATATTAGATACCCTCGCATCCCTTCGATTCGGGTTTTAAGATATGAGGGTATCTAACATGATATCAAAGTTAGGGTTCACCGTCTCTTGCTCTAATGCTTTCCACCGATCGTGTCCTGTCACCCGTGCTCCGTACCACATCAATGAGGGAGGCACCCATCACCTGCTTAATATACCCTCTATGAACCTCCGCTTAAGACCCGGGTTTTGGGATGTGAGGGTATCTAATACTCTCTCTCTCTCTCTCTCTCTCTCGCTCTCTCTCTCTCTCTCTCTTTTGGCAAGTGCAGCATTCTAATATAAAGCAAAATAAACTAACTCATAAACAATAATATAACCGGGACTACATATTATCAGATGGTAATGAAATTAGAACAGATGGGCCGGGCTCAGATGCCGAGCTTTTCACCAAAACAAGGCTTTAAGTCCATAACGGGCCGGGCTCAGATGCCGAGCTTCTGCTGGATGTCCCACAGAGTGTCCGCCGATCGCCGGAGGCGGGCGGACTCCTCGTCGGTGAGGTGGACGTTGGCGACCCCGATGACGCCGCCGCGCCCGAGCTGGGCCGGGAGGCTGAGGAACACCTCCTTGTCGTCTCCGATGCCGTAGAACCCCTTGGCCAGCAACGACACCGGGTGGATCCTCCGCTGGTCGCGGAGGAGGGAGCGCGCGAGGCTGGCCACCGAGTAGCCGATGGCCCACGAGGTGTAGCCCTTGAGGCTGATCACCTCGTACGCACTCCCCACCACCGCCTTCCGGATCCGCTCCAGCACCCCTTGCTCGTAGTCGACCTGGTGCTTCTCCAGCGAGCTCAGCACCGGCACACCCCCCACGCTGATGCTCGACCACAGCGCCACCGAGCTGTCGCCGTGCTCCCCCACCATGTACGCCTGGACGTCCTGGGCGTTGACCTGCAGGTGATCGGCGAGGAGGAAGCGGAAGCGGGAGGAGTCGAGGTTGGTGCCGGACCCGATGACGCGGTTGGGGGGGAAGCCGGAGAGCTTCCAGGCGATGTAGGTGAGGACGTCGACGGGGTTGGAGACGATGAGGAGGAGGGCGTCAGGGGAGTAGCGGGCGAGTGGGGGGACGATGTCGGAGAAGAGGGCGAGGTTGCGGTGGAGGAGGTCGAGGCGAGACTCGCCCGGGATCTGGCGGGCGCCGGCGGTGACGATGCAGAGGTCGGAGGCGGCGGTGACGGCGTAGTCCGTGGAGGCGAGGATGCTGGTGCGGGGAAGGAAGGCGGCGGCGTGCTGAAGGTCCAGCATCTCGCCGCGGAGCTTGTCGGGCTTGGCGTCGACGAGGGCCAGCTCGTCGGCCAGGTCCTGGGTGAGGATCGTCTGGGCGATGGCCATCCCCACGTTCCCGGCCCCGATCACCGAGATCTTCGTTCTCCGCTTCGATGGGGATGGCGGCGCCGCCTGCTGTATCGGCCGGAAGAAAGCCCGCGCCAGCTCGTCCCCCAGCCCCAGCTCCGACAGTGAAGTTTCCCTCTTCATGTCTCTCTCTCTCTCTCTCTCTATTCTTGGACCTCTCTTGCTTTTCTCCTTGCCATTTAAGAAGAGGTGAAGGGGTACAGGCACTACTGCTCCTCTGTCTCACGGGCTGCTGTACGGCGACGAATTGACTTGACCATGGGCTAGAGGGAAACACAAACTTCAGTGGGGAGGCCTACCATAGCCATAATGAACGCCTGGGCTCTGTCTTGTGAGCAATGGACTCCGAAAACCCAAAAATCCGACCCAAACCCGACCCGAAACATCAGGTATGGGTAAAGATTTTATACCCGAAACATGATTTGGATAGGGTATGGATACAAAAACTCTACATGATTAACTTTCGGATATAGATATGGATACCTCAATATCCATACCTGAAACCCGATTACCCATCTAACTTGTGTATAGGGCTAGCAATGGGTCAGAACCCGGCCCGAGTCTGATTAAGTCTGACCCGTACTTAACAGGGTTTGGACCTGCCGTTATAGCTGAATCGTTGAACTTGAACTTCAATTTCAAACCTGAAATAGAAAACTCATTGTTATGTATCCAAATTCTAATCGAACTCATATCCCTACCCAAACTATGTACTCTACTAAAACCACTATATAAGAAACCAAGAGCTTTCTTAACTTTGCGTTGTGATACCTTGATTTATTTTCCTCAATTAATTACATAAATGATGGATACAATAAAACAAAAATATGCCAATTTATATCCGAAACCCGATTGGGTATGGATCAGGTATGGAACCTCTTCTATCTGAATGGGTATTGATCGGGTATGAACCCTGCCGTACTCGAATGGGTATGGGTAGGATCTCACCCAAACCTAACCGATTGCCACCTCTACTTATGGGGGCTACCACAAAACTCAATAGGGATGGCAATGGGTTGGTTAGACATAGATACAAGGGCAAAACATTAATCCAAACCCGACCCGTTTAATAAACTGGTCAAAAACTTAAACCCAAACCCGATCAGTCTAATTAAAGGGTTGATCCGACCCGACCCGTTTAATCCGGCTAAAAAATTGGTCGGGTCAGGTTGGATTAGGTTGGCTCGGATTGGGTCAACACATCCCATATAAACCGATCAGATTTGATCACGTTGAGTCCGGTCGGGTCGAGTCGGGTTGACACGACCCATTTCGTAAACGGGTCAATCAGGTTATAAGTAAAAAATCATACCCGACCCATTAAGTAAACAAGTCAGCCGGGTCAACCCGTTTTTGTACCGAACCCGTTTAGGTCAAACCCAAATCCACTAATTTCTGTTCGGGTTCGGGTCGGATTGGCGGGTCGGGTTAAGGATAGACACGCTCCTATGCGGTAGGGCCTCCCCACTGAAGCTGCTCTCGAGGAAAATTAATTGACCGGGCGGCGGCGAAGAATAGTGGTTTCACTGGATTGGTTGGTTGGCTGGCTGAAAGCGAGCCCATGTTTTCTTTTTCTTGGGAAGGAAGCAGCATATGGGTTCCACTACCTAATCTCTTGGTCATCACAGGCTTTCAAAGTTGGACTTTCTGCTGATTTCTCGATGTTCTTCGTCCGGCAAGTGGAATGGACCACGGTCCACGGCTGGCAATTTCGGACCCGACACAAAGTTAGCGGGTCTGGGTCAGGGCTAAACGGGTTCGGATTGTAAACGGGTCGACACGATAGATCCGTTTAATAAACGGGTCGGGTCCGAGTTTAGGGTTTGGACACGGTAGATCCAGGAAGACCCGTTTAATATTCAACGGATCGGGTCAGGTCGGGTCTACCCGCAATATGATACTGTAATTTTGTGGGCACCGAAATTAGCCCACGGGTCGAACCCGACCCGTATGTTAAAAGTTGGCCCGCACAACGGCCCACATGCGAACATGGCCCGCACACAACGGCCCGCATGCAAACTCGGCCCTCACACAACGGCCCGCATGCAAACTCGACCCTCACACAACGGCCCGCATGCAAACTCGGCCCGCACACAGCGGCCCATATACGAACTCCGTCCGCACACAATGGCCCGCATGCGAAACCTGGCCCGCACACAACGGCCCACATGCGAAATTGGCCCGCACACAATGGCCCGCATGCGAAACATGGCCCGCACACAACGGCCCGAACGAAACTCGGCCCACACAACGGCCCGCATGCGAAACATGGCCCGCACGCAAACTCGGCCCGTACACAACGGCCCGCATGCGAACTCGGTTCGCGCACAATGGCCCATACATAAAAAGGGCCTGACTCAAAGCAAACGGGTCCCACCGGATCCGCTACCCGAACCCAAAAAGGGGGCCCACCGACCCCCCTCTTCTTGAAAACCGCGCCCCCTCCCCATGGGGAGGTATGGCCGGTCATGAGAGAAAAGAAAAAAAAAAAGAAAAGAAAAGAAAAAGAAAAAGAAAAAGAAAAGAAAAGAAAAAAAATCTAAACCGCCTTGATGCGGGGGGAGGTGGCGTGGACGTCTACACAACCGTAGATCCACGACGATCCCTCGATCCGACGGACAAGATGACGTCGTGTCGCCATGCAATCCGAAAGTGCAAAGATAATAACTCAATCTTCAAAGACCAAGTCACATCATGCACATAACCATCCCTACAAAATAGGGAAACAAATCAAGGTTGGTTCCCCCAAATAAGGTAACCACATCTTGATGGTTATGGGGGGAGATATCGGATGAAACGAAAAGATTTCAGTCATATCTCTCCCAACCTCCCCCCTTTGCCTATAAATAGAAGGGGTGTGGGAAGGCATCAAAGGTCCGAAGGCTGAAGACGAAAGGGCTCTGCAAGAGAAGCTCCAACGCTTGAAGACCGAAGGCTTCACGAGGCACGGCAAGCACGTCCTACGGGAATACTTGGCCCTTCAAGTCCTCATCAACGTGAAGACCTTGCACTCGAAGATCAAAGCTTCGACTCCCGGCACGAAGAAGAAAGCCCGGAGAAGAAGACCCGGAGTCGTCGTCACCCCGACTTCTCCAACGATCTTCATCAACTCCGAAGAAGCCATAAGCAAAGGCCGGAGAAGAAGATCGAAGCCACAACACCCGTCGTCTTCAACAAAGGCGTCGACTCCTCGCACGAAGAAGAAAGCTTGGAGAAGAAGGCCTGAAGCCAGTGCTACCCCCGCCGTCTTCGTCAACAAAAGCCGACACTACAACCGTCGCACGGAGATCGGTGTTACCCCCGCCGTCTTCATCAACAAAAGCCGACGCTACAACCGTCGCACGAAGACCGGTGCTACCCCCGTCGTCTTCATCAACAAAAGCCGACGCTACAACCGTCGCACGGAGATCGGTGCTACCCTCGCCATCTTCAAAAGAAATCTTCGATTCCGCTCACGCCAAAGAAGCTCGGAGAAGAAGAAAAGCCAAGCCGACGCCACAACCGTCGAGGAAGTTGGAAGAATAAAGAAGCCTTGAAGAAGTAGCCATCGCCGTTCGAGAAGAAGATCGAGTCAAAGCTAAAGCCAAAGCCAACGCAAGAAGCCAAAGCAAAAGCACTGGTAAAGCCCGCACAAAAGCAACGTACGTGCCAAAGCCAAGCAACTACGACGGTCATGAGCAAAGCACCGCACGTTCTAGCCGATACGACGCGAAGTTCGGAAGAACTAAAGCATCGCAAGCCTCTACCCGCCTACGTTCAAGCGCAAGCGCCAAAGCAAAGCAATTGCCAGAGCCACGCCAAAGCAACACCAAAGCCGAAAGCTAAAGCTAAAGCCAAAGCCAACGCCAAAAGCACGATTGACGCCGCGAACCGACGATCAAGGACGCCGAGGTCAAGCAAGGATCGAGGAAGACACGAAGACCGACGAACGAAGCCCAAAACCTCCCTAGCCGAGAAAGCACGAAGCACGGACGGGACAAAATCAATGGTCGATATTCCTTAGCCTCTCAAGAAACCCTCACCCTGTAAAGACCTCTGTCCTGGGCAACCCCTTCAGAGCTCTCACACGAATACCACATGGAGACGCGGATCAAAGGGACCCTCCAGAGGATCTCTCCCATAATCTCCTGATCAAATATTCGCCGCACCCGGACTCGCCACACCCGAGCCCCCGGGTCCCGACATCTGTACGTAATCTTTGTGTGCTCGCAATAAAGACGACCCATAAATTTTTCTGCGCATACAGATTTCTGGCACGCCCGGTGGGACCTCCTCTCCTTTCATCCGTACGTTTGAAGTAGTTGCTACAAGTTCGCCATGGCCGGAACGAACGACGATATGTTTGATCCAACAAGCCTCTTACCTATCGCCGAGTCTCCACTACTCCAATACGGCGATTCAGAAAACCCGGAGGATGATGTTTCCCTGGTAGTACGCGTTTACACTCGGCGTACTCAAACTCTTACGGACTTCTTCACGCTAGAAACTGTTGTCGAAGATGCTCTCCAAAGCGCCAATGAGGCCTTGGTGCATGAAGAAACAAACCTCGATCCTGGAATTCAAGTCCAGAAATTTGGGGAGGTCCAGCCCCAACCCAGAACCTGTTCGAGTTCTCTAGTAGATTTTACACCTCCTTTGCAGGGGGCAAATGTCCGTCATCAAGCAGAAGCAAGTCGGCGCAACTACATCTCCGATAATGACGGCGACGATGCGGGTATGCAACACCAAGACGTCCTGCGTCATCATCCTCTTTCTGCTCTCCAGCTCCAAGTCATGCAAATGGGTGAACACATGACGCAAATCACCCGGCTAATGGAGGAAAAGGACCGTCACATCAACACCTTGCATCAAAGGCTAAGTGCGAGGGATGCTACAAAATTCAGTCAACCTCCTACTTCTTCAGTAGCCGCTCCAGCTCTGTCTCCTGCAGAGATTGTTCCGACGATTCTAGCGACTACTGCACTCTCCTCGGCTCCCGTGCCAGTCTCGGTGGTCGTGCAATCTCCGATGACAGCAACGATGAATGCCCAGCAAATACAAGCGTTGGTGGCCGACATGATGCGTTCCCACGGTGGTAGTCTTCCTCCAATCATGGCGGCATACTCAAAGCCTTACACCACAAGGATTCAACAGCTGCGCTTCCCTACCGGGTTCCAGCCACCAAAGTTCCAGTACTTCGATGGGAAGGGCAATCTAAGGCAACACATTGCCCACTTTGTCGAAACTTGCAATAACGCCGGCACATACGGCGGTGAGATGGTGAAGCAGTTCGTTCGCACCCTCAAAGGTAATGCTTTCTACTGGTATGTTGATCTTCCTCGAGGATCCATTGACAGCTGGGATCAAATGGAGAGGGAGTTCCTCAAACGCTTCTACAGCACTCGGCGCATCGTCAGCATGACCGAGTTTACTGCCACCAAGCAAAGGAAAGATGAGCCGGTGATCGACTACATCGATCGTTGGAGGAACCTTGCGCTAAACTCATAAGATCGCTTGTCTGAAGACTCGTCCATCGAGTTGTGCACCCAAGGCATGCACTGGGGCTTGCTCTGCATCCTCAAAGGGATCAAGCCTCGGTCCTTCGAAGAACTGGCGACTCGGGCTCATGACATGGAGCTCAGCTTAGCAAATCGCGGGGACTCAAAGGCCAAAGCCTTCCTGAAGGTGGAAGAGGAGGATGAACCGGCAGCATCAAAGCAAGTCAACGTCATCGACCTTGCTTCGACTTCCAAACCACTCAAGATCAGTGGCAAGCTGGACAAAGACAAAGGGGCCGCTATACCACCTCCTCAGCCTCAACGGCCACCAAGGATGACTCTCGAGGAGCTTGAAGCTAAGGAGTATCCCTTCCCAGACTCGAAAGTTTCCTCCATGTTCGATCAGTTGATGTAAGAAAAGATGATCGAGCTTCCGCCACCAAAAAGGCCGGAACAAGCACATCGAGTCAACGATCCGCTCTTCTGCAAGTACCACCGGATGGTCAGCCATCCCATCGAGAAGTGCTTTGTTTTCAACGATAAGATCATGGCACTCGCCAAGCAAGGAATAATCAAGATCAACTCTGGTGACATCGTCGAGTCAAATATGACGTCAATCACCTTCGATTCCTGCCCGCTAGCGCTGACTGCTCCACAACCCACTTCAGCAAGCCTACACATCATCTGTAAAAAATCGATGGCGAAACCAGCTCCAAGAAGACGACGACGGTATGCTCCTGCAGTGCCTAGGGCCAAATCCTCACTGCCTTGGGGGCAACCGCCTCTCGTGCAAACACTCCCTCTCCCAAACAGAGCTACATCCCAACATGTGCTCAAAGCAAGAGACAAGCAAAGAGACCCCGAAGTCGACCTGCTAGGCCACCCATCAGGTAAGTTTGACTTCTACGTCTTTTACTCCAAGCCTCCTTCGATCCCAATCAAAGAAATCAAGCCAACAGGCTGGGGAACAGAAGATGAGATGGTAGAACCACTAAAAGACCAAGTCCTTTCGATCGAAGAAGAGCCTTTGGTTACAGCACCAATTCTTCACCCTGGCGAGGAAGATCTTCTTGATAAAAACACATGGGCTATGACGCCTCGAAGGAGAAGGCCACGACAATCAAACTACCAAATAGCACATCTGGCCAACCACGAGCAAGATCGGGCGACAACAAAACTCCCCGAAAGAAAGACCTTTAAGGAAAATAGTGAAGCTCCAGAAAGAAAGACGTCCAAAGTACCTCCAGCAAATCTGAAAAACCTTCTCCAGAAAACTTACCCAGAGCTGGCGACACTCCAGGAGTTCTTTCCCAGCCACTTCCTTGAAGTTGATCAAAACCTCAAGGTCTCCGGTTGCATGAAGGAAGTTCACCAAGTGCTCAATGAAGAAAGCGGCACAACATCGAAAGTATAGGGAGAAGCATTGCTGCCAACAACAAGCCATTCAATAAGGACGAAGCACACCTTGCTGACGTCAAGTTCCACCAGGTCAAAGACCCCATTGCAGAAGCTCCTCCAGCAAAGGCTCCACAGGCCCAAGAAGTCAAAGCAGCTGCGAGGGACAAAACCTCTCCACTTGCAAAACTAGCGACATCCTCCAGCCAGACGGTGCACAAAGTCAAAGGAGCGCCAGCATCAAGACGAAAAATCCACATCAACTCCAAATCAAGCTCAATGCCACACGCTCCATTGCTACTCAAGCTGCGTCAGTCCTGTGGCTCGCACCTCAAAGGCTTTGCAAGCCAGGACAATCATCTTTCACTTCAGCAAAGGAACCAGCGTCACCAGTCTCTGAGGCTAACTTCATCACTTTGCAAGAGATGACACTACCGTTACATGGTCTGTTGCACGCCTCGAGCTCAACCGAGTCTTACACCAGCTCCGAACGACTCGCAATCAAACCAGAAAACACCCGGGGGCAAAACTCCACCGAGTTGATGTTCAAATCCAGCCGCAATAAAGAAAGCACGGTGCATATGGGTTCACTACCTTCAGTTGCAATACCACATCGCCTGACGAAAACTCAAGCTCGCCTCTCCAAAAGCGGCGAACAAATTCTTCCAAATCGCCGAGGCATCGGCTCCAGTCAAACTCCAGCAATTACCAAAACTCCGGTCAATAAAGATCTTCACTTCTAATTACATTGAAGCGAAGAAGGTGGGCGACAACTGCAAACCAGTGACTACTCTGCTTATCAGCGGCAAGTCCCTCAAAAGGTACTATGCCTAGCACAAGGTTACCCCCCTTGCAAAAAAAAAAGAAATAAATGAACTACGTGCGACTTGATCCCTCTCAGTAGGGTACGTAGGTAGCCTGTAAAGGTTCAGTCCAAACAAAAAAAAAAAGCAAACCACCATTCCAGAAAATGAGCTCAGAAAAGACGTAAATCCCACTCCGGGGATCGAGAAGCCGTTAGCCTCCGTCAAGCCACCAGCTCCCGGTGCTGCCACAGCTTATCTCTCGAGGCACCCACGCGGTGCAACTCCGAAAGACAAGAAACCACCAGCTCTCGGTGCTTCGTAAGCTCCTCCCGCTGCTTTGCAAGCTCTGTTGCAAAAGTCTTCTCGGTTGCTCGAGTTTTCTTCAAACGGGACTCCAGCTTCTGAAGTAACGCATGAGTAGCAAGTTGAAGTCCTTGAGACGCCGAAGCGGCTCGCGCTCCCGCAGCTTACACGCACTGCAACTCCAGGGGTAGAGAAGCCGTCAACTTCCGACGCGTCGCCAGCTCTGCACGCTGCTTTGCAAGGAGGGACTCCAGCTTCTGAAGCGACGCGCGAGTAATCTCCACCTTCTTCTGCACTCGAACCAAGTCTGCAGTAGCAAACACGTGAATCCCCTCCAGTCGACGTTCCTCTTCCTCGGCCTTTGCCAACGCTAAGGAAGCGTCCTCCTCTAGTGAAGCCCATTGCAAGCAATGAGCCTAGCTATCCGCCAAAAGGGTGCACATATGCTCCTCAAACAAGGAGCCATCCATCAGGAAACCCACCAGCTACTCAAAGCGTCAAGACCCTCCTCCTGGAAGGGTGTGAGCGTTGCCTGGATAAACTTCCAGTACAACTATCCAAAAGAAGCTTAGAAAGAAGGCTCTGCGATCTACACTTTCGCTGGCAAGCCTCTGAGTGCTGAGACAAGGCGCGATCCTATCCTGAAGACCCAAGCACGGGAACCGCCTCCTGAACCATCGCCGTGACGGCTGTCAAAGACGCCACAGGAACTGACAAAGAAGCTGCAGCCAAAACATCCGTTGGAACTGACTCCTAAATGACAACTATGGACTCGGTCGAACGATCTGCCGTGAAGATCCCTTATTGGTGAGAATGAGCTCGTCCAACTTCGACACACACTTCCTGCTTCGAAGTATGGCGGTAGAAGACTAGCGCAAAAGGGGAACGAAGATGCGTACTCCCGTGGGAGACTACATCGACGATCCATCCAAAAGTCAGAAGGCTCTCGTAATGGCGGTAGAAGACTCACGCAAAAGGGGAACGAAGATGCGTACTCCCGTGGGAGACCGCATCGACGATCCATCCAGAAATCGAAAAGCTCTCGTAACGGCAGCAGAAGACTTGCGCAAAAGGGACACGAAGATGCGTACTCCCGTGGGAGACCGCATCGACGATCCATCCAGACGACGGAAAGCTCTCATAACGGCGCACCCTAAAGAAAGAAAGGGAGAAAAGTACAAATCAGTCACGCATACGGGCACAAACAAATCAAGTCAAGGCAAAAAAAAAAAAAAAAAGAAGAAAGAAAACGGCCCCGAGCCAAGGACCGCATCCTTCGCGACCTCCACGAAGCCAAAAGGATTGTTGGAGCTATCACTGAGTTCAAGATCGGCAAGCAAAAGACGACCAAGACAGGCTGCTCCTTGTCAATACTAGTGGCTTCGTCTTCCTCCTCGTTGAACTCCAGAACGCCTATCTCAATCTCCTTCAAGCCGGCATCACCACCAAAAAAAGTTCTCTCCATTGTCCAAAGGAACATCCAGCTCACCTCGATCAGCCTGCTCGGGTGCAACCTTGCTAGTCGCTATGCTCACACGGTAGACCTCAATGATCCCGCCGACCTTCGGAAAACACTCAAAGGGATGAGTCCTGCAAGGAGATGAAAAGTACAAGTCAAATCAAGATGCGAGGTCAATTCCAGAAGAAAAGGGCAGTGCAAGTCCAGAAGTCGGAAAAAAAAAATGGAGCTGAAGCTGCAACCCCAAAGGGGACCACAGCCCCTTAATGCCAAAAACAAAAATGTAGAGGGGGGCGTAGCAAAAATAGCCACAGCCCTCTTCTCTCCGAAAACCCACAGCCCCCAAACGGGATTATTGTCTTCAACTCCTGCGCCCCCAGCCGGAGCCCTCACCTACAGTCGTTCGCATGCCTGAGCTGCTCCCACGCCGGCTACTCGCAGCTCCGCTCGATCTACGACCTGCGCACCGCCACCGCCCGCCTGTGGCCTCGCGCCTCGACTCGCACGCCGGTCACCGTCGCTGTCGCACCACTCGTGCCAAGCCTGGCCACCACAAGCCACTGCTGTCGCCGCTGTTGCCGACACCGCAACCGCACCTTGCCCTCGCTGCAACCGCGCCTCCTACGTTGTTCCACGCACACCGTCTCTGCGCCCCAAGGCAGTCGCCGTAGCCTGCTGGACCTTTGATCGTGCGACCAAGATCCGCGGTCTCCAGGGTGGCTGAAGCCCGTACCTCGCACCCGCCGGCGAGCCCAACTCCTGCACCCACAGTCGTCGCCTGCCTGAGCTGCTCCCACGCCGGCCACTCGCAGCTCCGCCTGATCTGCGGCCTGCGCACCGCCACCGATCGACCCTCGTCAGCACGCCAGTCGCGACCGCCGCCTCTGCGCACATTCAGCCCAAGCTTGGCATGGACCCAGTGCCCATCGGTGCTCCGCTCGGCCTTCGCTCCATGCGCCCGCGGCCACCGGCCGCCTGTACCGCAGCCACCGCTGCTGCGCCCCGCGCCGGAACCAAGCCGGCCACCTCGCTGCTACTATGTCCATGAAACAGAGAAGGCAGAGAAGTGGGACCCGCAGTCACCAAAACCCCCAACCACGGCCGGCTCGTGGACCCAGGTACCAAAAAAAAAAAGGGGATGGGCCGCAGCCCCCTTACTCTCCTGATGAAGCCTGCAGCCCCCAAACAGGGCTGAGACCCACGACCCCCGCTGCTCCGTCGGCCTCTGTACCCGCCACTGCTCCGCCGGCATTCGCAGCCCGCGCCGGCTGAGGACTGGATCTCGTACGCGCCCGGCCTGGACCCCGCGACCACCGCTGCTCCTCCGACCTCCGCAGCCCAAGCCAGCGCGTCCGACCACGCCTCGGCCGCCCGCGTTCGACGCCGCCGTCCTGGCCTTCACCGCCTGCGTACCCCGAAGTCGTCGTCGTCCTGGCCTTCGTCGGTGCGGCTCGCAGCCGAACACCGCCGCCTGGACCCGCGCGCACCGGAGCCCGCAGCCGCTCCGCCTGCCTGCGCTGCTTTCGCGCCGGCCACCCGCAGCCGCCGCCCGCTCGCACTCCGCTCGCGTCACTCGACCGCCCACGGGTGCTGTGCCGCTCGTATGCGCCCGCTGTGACCCGACCGCCCTGCCGCCGCTGCTGTGCCGCCTGCGCACCACAGCCGGTTCTGCCCCGTCACCCGTGCCACCTAGAGCCCGCGCCCGCCACCGGGCCGCCCCGCTCCACCTGTCGGTTGCACCCGAGCCCGCCGCTGACCCCGCAGACCCGACGGCAAAAAAGAAGAAGAAGGAAAAAAAAATGGAAGCTGTTGGTAAAATTTTTCATTTAACCCCCTATAAATAGGCATAATCGGTTATTGGGATAGAGACAGGATAAATCGCCTATCCCATGAATCTAGGGGGTGGGCATCCGTATCCGATGGAACCACCGTTTCATAACAGAAGTCAGAGAAGGAAAAAAAAAAAGAAGGAAAGAAAAAGAGAAAGACAAGGAGGAAGAAAGAGGAGTAGGAAGGAGGGAACCTACCGCGTCTTCGACCACTCCGCCTCCTTCGCCATTGCGCTCCCGCACCAAAGAGGGGCAACAACCCTCCGCCAAGGCGCATCGCGACCATCCTCGCGCTCCCGTCACCTTGCTGCCCTGGTACTCCGCGCAGTGGCTGCCGTCAACGTTCGCGCCATCCTCGAAGCAAAGGAAGTCCGTGACGACGAAGGTGATCGAAACCTTAGAAGGAGTCTTCGTCTCCAAGCCGCCAAATCCCTTCGTCTCCCGCATTAGCAAAATGACGGGGGAAATGAAAGAGCGGGGGTCCTCATAAAGGAAACAACCCTCCGCCAAGGTGCACCGTGGTCATCCTCGCGCTCCCGTCGCCTTGCTGGCCTGAGACTCCGCCTCGTCACACGCGCCACCTGGAGCCCATGCCACCTACCGGGCCGCCCCGTCACCCGCGCCACCTGGAGCCCGCGCCCGCCACCGGGCCGCCCCGCTCCGCCTGCCGGTTGCACCAGAGCCCGCCGCTGACCCCGCAGACCCGACGGTAGAAAAGAAGAAGAAGAAAAAAAAAAAACAGAAGCTGTTGGTAAAATTTTTCATTTAACCCCCTATAAATAGGCATAATCGGTTATTGGGATAGAGACGGGATAAATCTCCTATCCCATGAATCTAGGGGGTGGGCATCCATATCCGATGCAACCACCGTTTCATCACAGAAGTCAGAGAAGGAAAAAAAAAAGAAGGAAAGAAAAAGAGAAAGAAAATGAGGAAGAAAGAGGAGTAAGAAGGAGGGAACCTACCGCGTCTTTGACCACTCCGCCTCCTTCGCCATTGCGCTCCCGCACCAAAGAGGGGCAACAACCTTCCACAAAGGTGCGTCGCGGCCATCCTTGTGCTCCCGTCACCTTGCTGCCCTGGTACTCCGCGCAGCGGCTGCCGTCAATGTTCGCGCCATCGTCGAAGCAAAGGAAGTCCGTGACGAACGTTGAAGGTGATCGAAACCTTAGAAGGAGTCTTCGTCTCCAAGCCGCCAAAGCCCTTCGTCTCCCGCATTAGCAAAATGACGGGGGAAACGAAAGGGCGGGGATCCTCATAAAGGAAACAACCCTCCGCCAAGGTGCACCGTGGTCATCCTCGCGCTCCCGTCGCCTTGCTGGCCTGAGACTCTGCGCAGTGGCCGCCGTCAATATTCGCGCCATCCTCGAAGATGAACAAAACCTTAGAAGAAGTCTTCGACTCCAAGCCGCCAAAGCCTTTCGTCTCCCGCGCTAGCAAAGCGATGGAGGAAACGAAATGGCGGGGGTCCTTGTAAAGACCTAAATTCCGAGCAAACACGCAGGTCAAGTTCAAGCGCTACGCGTTTCCGCGGGCTCACTCGACCTTGAGGGGGCATTTGTGGGCACCAAAATTAGCCCACGGGTCGAACCCGACCCGTATGTGAAAAGTTGGCCCGCACAACGGCCCACATGCGAACATGGCCCGCACACAACGGCCCGCATGCAAACTCGGCCCTCACACAACGGCTCGCATGCAAACTCGTCCCGCACACAACGGCCCGCATGCAAACTCGGCTCGCACACAGCGGCCCACATACGAACTCAGCCTGCACACAATAGCCCGCATGCGAAACCTGGCCCGCACACAACGGCCCACATGCGAAATTGGCCCGCACACAACGGTCCGCATACGAAACATGGCCCGCACACAACGGCCCGAATGAAACTCGGCCCGCACACAACGGCCCGCATGCGAAACATGGCCCGCACACAACGGCCCGCATGCGAAACATGGCCCGCACACAACAGCCCGCACGCAAACTCGGCCCGTACACAACGGCCCGCATGCGAACTCGGTTCGCGCACAATGGCCCATACATAAAAGAGCCTGACTCAAAGCAAACGGGTCCCACCGGACCCGCTACCCGAACCCAAAAAGGGGGGGCCTACCGGCCCCCCTCTTCTTGAAAACCGCACCCCCTCCCCATGGGGAGGTGTGGCCGGTCATGAGAGAAAAGAAAAAAAAAAGAAAAGAAAAGAAAAAGAAAAAGAAAAAGAAAAGAAAAGAAAAAAAATCTAAACCGCCTCGATGCGGGGGGAGGTGGCGTGGACGTCTACACAACCGTAGATCCACGACGATCCCTCGATCCGACGGACAAGATGACGTCTTGTTGCCATGCAATCCGAAAGTGCAAAGATGACAACTCAATCTTCAAAGATCAGGTCACGTCATGCCCATAACCATCCCTACAAAATAGGGAAACAAATCAAGGTTGGTTCCCCCAAATAAGGTAACCACATCTTGATGGTTATGGGGGGAGATATCGGATGAAACAAAAAGATTTCAGCCATATCTCTCCTAACCTCCCCCCTTTGCCTATAAATAGAAGGGGTGGGGGAAGGCATCAAAGGTCCGAAGGCTGAAGACGAAAGGGCTCTGCAAGAGAAGCTCCAACGCTTGAAGACCGAAGGCTTCACGAGGCACGACAAGCACGTCCTACGGGAATACTTGGCCCTTCAAGTCCTCATCAACGTGAAGACCTTGCACTCGAAGATCAAAGCTTCGACTCCCGGCACGAAGAAGAAAGCCCGGAGAAGAAGACCCGGAGTCGTCGTCACCCCGACTTCTCCAACGATCTTCATCAACTCCGAAGAAGCCATAAGCAAAGGCTGGAGAAGAAGATCGAAGCCACAACACCCATCGTCTTCAACAAAGGCGTCGACTCCTCGCACGAAGAAGAAAGCTTGGAGAAGAAGGCCTGAAGCCGGTGCTACCCCCGCCGTCTTCGTCAACAAAAGCCGACACTACAACCATCGAACGGAGATCGATGTTACCCCCGCCGTCTTCATCAACAAAAGCCGACGCTACAACCGTCGTACGAAGACTGATGCTACCCCCGCCGTCTTCATCAACAAAAGCTGACGCTACAACCGTCGCACGGAGATCGGTGCTACCCTCGCCATCTTCAAAAGAAACCTTCGATTCTGCTCACGCCAAAGAAGCTCGGAGAAGAAGAAAAGCCAAGCCGACACCAGAACCGTCGAGGAAGCTGGAAGAATAAAGAAGCCTTGAAGAAGTAGTCATCGCTGTTCAAGAAGAAGATCGAGTCAAAGCTAAAGCCAAAGCCAATGCAAGAAGCCAAAGCAAAAGCACCGGTAAAACCCGCGCAAAAGCAACGTACGTGCCAAAGCCAAGCAACTACGACAGTCACGAGCAAAGCACCGCACGTTCTAGCCGATACGACGTGAAGTCCAGAAGAACTAAAGCATCGCAAGCCTCTACCCGCCTACGTTCAAGCGCAAGCACCAAAGCAAAGCAAACGCCAGAGCCACGCCAAAGCCGAAAGCTAAAGCCAAGGCCAACGCCAAAAGCACGATCGACGCCGCGAACCAACGATCAAGGACGACGAGGTCAAGCAAGGATCGAGGAAGACACGAAGACCGAGGAACGAAGCCCAAAACCTCCCTAGCCGAGAAAGCACGAAGCACAGACGGGACAAAATCAACGGCCGATATTCCTTAGCCTCTCAAGAAACCCTCACCCTGTAAAGACCTCTGTCCTGGGCAACCCCTTCAGAGCTCTCGCACGAATACCACGTGGAGACGCGGATCAAAGGGACCCTCCAGAGGATCTCTCACACAATCTCCTGATCAAATATTCGCCGTACCCGGACTCGCCACACCCGAGCCCCCGGGTCCCGGCATCTGTAATCTTCGTGTGCTCGCAATAAAGACGACTCGTATCTTTTTCTGCGCATACAAATATATAGTATCAGCGGGTCTATCGGGTTAGGTCGGGTCGAGTCGGATCGGGTCAGATGGGGTCAACTGAATAAACCAGTATGGTAAATGGGTCTTATCGGGTCTACCCATTTATAAACGGGTCGGGTACTGGTTTAGGATCTAGACACGATTAGTTAAACGGGTCGGGCCCGGGTCTAGGGGTTTGGACACGACCCGAAACTAGACACGACACGAACCTGACCCGACACAACCCATTGCCACCCCTAATGGTGCCACATAAACCACAACCCCAATGAAAATTACCTCTGTAGCCCCTTTAAATTATCTCCAAAGCAGACCCTCAAATTTTCCCTCTTTCATGTTCCTAGCTCTCGGGGACAAAAGACATTTGAGATCAATGGGTGGGTCTCAAATTTACTGCAGCAACCTTTCCACGCCGGTCATTACGGATCGAAGGAGACTCTCTTAATGTTATCTCTCAGCTAGCACATAAGACGATTCATGATCCCTTCATTATTGACTGCTCATCACTTCTTCATCAGCTCCTGCATGTTCGGATTTCACACACTTACGTTTGCTGATGTAACCTTTCGCTTTTATTATTGTAATGTGCTTACCAAAAAAAAAAACGACAATAGCATGATGTGACGCCCAATCATCGGTGCAATGGGCGACTATGCTCACAACCATTTTTATTATTGTAATATTTTTTTTTATTTTGATATAAAGCAAATAGTACTTTAATCGGTCTTTCTTATTGCAATCATCAGCCTTATTCGGTCTACAAGAGAGAGAAAGATGAAGACTAATTGTAATAAATTTTACTTATATATTTGATCATCCTTAATCGTGAGGTTAGCATAAACAAAAAAAACATAATCGCAAGGCATTTAATCAGCCTTCCATATTCGTGTGATTGATTTTATTCAGCATGTCCTAATTATGGTAACTGATTTTAATCAGCTTTTGTATTTGGCTAATGGTGTGTGTTTAAATCTCAGTAATTGAATAGGTGAATGCATGGCACTCATCATTATGCATATGGTTCAACAGTCCAAATATATATTTTATCTTATGTATATATCTTGGTCGCACACCTAGTCCCCTATTATTATTATTACTATTATTATTATTTTATATATTTATAGATAGGAAAAATAAGTTCCTACGGCATGTCATAGGGAGTACTCTGTGACATGATGAATTAGTAACCCTAGAACATTTAGAATGTTCTGCTTTTTTATGAGGATGATCACCATATCTTTAGATAAGACACCCACAAAAAATTAACACATTCTAAAACTTTCAATCTGTGGCACCGCCCGGAGGTATGTTGTGTTGTAGCTCGTGTGTCCTGAGCGTGGATTTTCTGTATTAACAATAATAAAGATGACTTTGGTTATTGCTTTAATTAGAATACTACTTTGGTATATGTTAATACACATATAATAAAGGACCCTAGGGAATACAGTAGGCCACTAGGCGCATGGTGGATCCATGCTTAGGAGACCCAGTGGACCAGTTGTGTGTAGACCTAGAACTAGTTCACAGCTTAGGTGATGTCGGTCGCTTCACCGAGAACAAGCTGTTGGCAGGTAAAGGATCTGGTGAAGTTGTTGGAAATAAATCCATGGTAGAGGCCCGCAGCGGAAGCAAAGTGAAGGTCCAAAGACCGTGAGCGGTGTGCGTTACATATCAAAATTTTTATCGAAACGATCTACACATGCGTGTATGAATCTAACATGGCAACTACGCGAACCCCTAACGACGATCTAATATGAAAGAACAATCTAGCATGTATGCATGTTCTATCTATGCTAGATCTACTTGTTAGAGATCATATCTGCGTGCGGATTCTTTCACCGCGACAAATTTCTTCTTTGTCGATGGAGACGGGCTCGGATCTGCTCGATATAGCTTCGGTGCGATGGCCATAACTTTCTTCTCCAAACTCCGATTGGGCTGAAATTTGGACTACAGGTAGCCAACTTCAAGACGCAACTTATGCAACAAATTTCACCTAGTTTAGACTTCTATAACTCCCGGAATCACAGAAACAACGCTAATTTTCTGTGTAAATTCTGGACAGCAAAAGGTTGCGGGAGATGCCTTCTAGTTCACCCGATCTCACACGATGCACGGCACCTCATCGATGGATCTCTGACTGCCTCCATACGACGAGCCTTCTCCTTCTATGAAACACCACGTGAGGAAGACGAGTCGTCATCCAATGACGCAAGCGAGGGAGAGAGAGACGAGAGAGGAGATGCGAAGAGAGGAGAGGGGGCGGCTAAGGTTTCCCCATGGCATGCATGGCTGGCCCCCTATGGCTTGCCCATGCATTGGCCGACCCCCCCTCTCCCCTTTCCTTATATAGGGTTGGCCTTAGGCTTAGGATAAAGCCCAGTACGGATAGGATTGACTAATTCAAACCTCTCCCTATATATCTCTTCGTTATCTCTATCTTTTCCTTGGTTTTGAAAACGGTCAAAACTAGCCCATTTTCTGTGCCTTATGACCGGCCCTTTCATCGGAGGCAACAACCTCCTGAAACCAATGGGGCCGGCCTTGACCAGTCTCCCAACACTTAGGGCCGGCCCCCCTAGTGCATAGTGGCGCGTGGTATGACCAAAACGCCCTTATGTCACTAGTTGGTCGTTCCTCGTGTACGAGACTTTGTAAGGCACACATAAGTGAAGTGCACCAGTGATTTCACTATTCTCTAAGGTTCCCGTAGGGTGCCCCTAGTGAAGTCAACTAGTCAACTCGCAACATGTCCTGGTGCATCGCACCCATATGGCAAAGTCCACTTATGGCAAGGAATTGCTACATGCATCTCTGCACTAACCTAGGGTTTTCCATTAGTGCACACATGTAGCTACACATCTACCGTGCACTAGTGCAAAGCACTCACGGAGCGTAGGCTTGGACTTCTCGCTTCCTCTAACTACGTTCTGTGTTTCGAGGAGATGGTATAAGAACCGTACATAATGTCGATAAGGTGGAACCTTCAGGGACCAGGGTTCATGGCTTTCAACTCAGACTCGATCGACACACTACCCGAGTGTACCATCGATCCTTTGAGTCCGAGTTAACCTACGTAGCCACCCAGAGTGCAACGCAGGCTGTACTCCAATTGCCCCGGACTTACTATGTTCTCCCTTATATCCCTGCTCTCCGCTTAGTATGGTAAACTCGCTGTCCCTCCAACTGGTGCCATGACGCAACTCGAGCAGTGGAGAATACCGTCAGACTCGAGTGCTCATATGACTCGGTTCCTTCCAGGTTGACCACATACATCATGCCTCCGATTACTCTTCCGAGCAACCGTATCCGTCACCAGTCCAACTGATGACCACCTGGCCAGGGTTTAATACGATGTAGGTTAGACCAAGGAACGCACCTCCCGTTAGGGGTGTGGATAGCTTGCAGGAGTGACATGCTGATGCAAAGCCAGTCGGATAACCCAGTATATCATTGTTTTGGATCACTGCATCCGGATCCTCACACATTGGTGCGCCAAAACACCACACAACTGGTTAGTCCACCAGACATGGTTTCTCAGGGTTTAGGACCGTTTTACCCTAAGCAGAAACACGGTTTAGTGCACCGGTGTACGTCTTTTTACCGATCTGTGCACCGTGTTGGTTCCGTTCGGCCACATACACTGTGCCTGGTAATGACCGTGGTGGAGACACCCACGCTCTATCATCCCAACAGTTTATCCTGATAGGGCGACCAACTCTATTCAGAGCTGCGAACGTATTTAGGTTACATAGGACCAGTCCCTTGAGTCTCCCACTCAAGAGGATTACCATGTAGCCATGGCTCTCTGTTCTGTAATCAGAACACGTACTAAGGTACGTACCAATGTGCAATCCTATGCTATCAACTATACATAGCTAAACTATAGGTTTTTACGAGCTGTAGACCTCACCAATTCTAACAGTCTCCCACTAGGTCTAACGAGGAATAACGGTGTTGAGCTCTGTAGCTTCTACATGCTGCCCAAAAGCCTTTGCAGGAATTCCCTAAAGGAATTGGCAACATTGTCTGTAGATTCCACCTCAGTACCGCTACTTGCATTTCCTCCTATAACTGTCAAATCAAGTGGAGTTTGTACTTGATGAGTTTCCCCTCACGGCGGTGCCTAGTCTCCTTGGACCTTGCTTACCGCTTTTCTGTTGCAACAACAGATAACTGAGCCTCTGGTACGCGTCCCAAGTTCTCTAAGAACTTCCTAAGCCTTACCACCTGATATACTGCCTCGCACGCAACAACGTGTTAAGCCTCTGTGGTAGAGTCTGTGATGCACTCTTGTTTCACACTCTACCAACTACCGCTTCTAATCCCAAGATAAAAATAATTCCTGAAATTGATTCTCTGGAACGCACATCTGACACCAAAGTCAGACCTGTGTGTCCAATCGATATCAGGACCTGTGAAGTACAAGCTAACTCACAATCCTCACTGGATGAGGACTTCTGAGTATACCCTTCACATCGGTCCAGAGATCTGGACCCGGGTTTGACTGAAACCGACCCATCATTCCTGCTGCGCAATAGATATCTAGCCTCGTAAAATGAATCTGGCTAGAATCTTATCTTCATGCGTAGCCTGTGACAGCAAAAGAACCTTGCTCTGGTAATCTCGAGTTACCTTGATTCCCATAACATAACTCGCCTCACTAGGGTCTTTCACATCGAATTGTGATGACTACAAACCTTTACCGTAAACGATATTCTTACGTCATTTTCAATCAGTAGAATATCGTTAACGTAAAGTACTAAATACACCCTTGTAGCTATTTCACCTTTCTTGTACCAACTTGATTTATCCTCATTCTGATAAAATCCGTGTGAGCGGATTCCCTTGATCAAAGTAGGCATTCCATCCTGGATGCTTGCATCAGTCCATAAATGGACCGTTGCAACTTGCATTCCATATCTTCCTAACCTACTGACACAAAGCCTGAGGCTACATCATCCATATGTCTTTTCCAAATTCCCGTTAGGGAATAACTGTCTTGACATCCATCAACCAGATCTCCCAACTATAATGGGCTGTGATGGATTAAGAGGATCCGTTATAGACTTAGGCATAGATACCAGTGAGATGGTTTTGAGATAGTCAATCCCTTCTCCTTTGGTAACTAATCTAGCTACTTAAGTCTTAATCGGGTGCTCTTCTTATACACATTCTACACCCTGAAGGGTGATGGTGCTATAAGTGTCAAGACTGTTCTAAGGAACATTGATGTAAATTTGCCTCCATAGTCTTTTGTCAGTCAGAGCTGTCGGAAGCTCCCACTACTTCTTCGTAGCTCTAGAGATCATCCTCCTGAAACTCTAGATTAACTATTGAAGTTTCTCCATAGTATCTATCAGGAGCTCTGATGCTCCCACAACGACGAGGTGGTGGTGGTACAAAGTGTATCGTTTCTACAGTACCTGGTATACTAGTTTCTTGTATCATCTACTCCTACTACGTTTACAAATGCGCACTCTCTACTAGTACCCAGTAGTTCATCCAAAACTACCTTACTGATAAACTTATGGTCTATAATATAATGTTGGTCTAGGTAGATGGTATTCGTAGAAACGATTACCTTCCAAACCTCAAGATCATAGAATAGTCCATCTTATGCCTCCTAAGGGTAACCTACAAACAGATATACCAGGAACTACATCTCTATCTCATCCCTCTTGTCCCTTTGCACAAGTGCAGGACAACCCTATATCTCGAGACTCTATAGTGTCAACTTTCGCTTAGACCATAGCTCTCTATAGGTCTGAGGCACTGATCTAGATGAGAGATAGTTTCAGATATAAGCTACTGTTTTAAGGTACAACCCCACCAAAGGTGGGTAGTACACTTGACAATATTCATCATAGTACGGACCATGTCAAACATAGTCCGATTCCTTCTCTCGGAGACTTCATTCTGACTTGTCATCCTTGGAGCATTTAACTGGGAGATAATCCCATGCTCCTTTCAGGATCCTATGGAACCCATCAGATAAAGTCTCGTTCCTTCAATTAAATCGAAGAGACTCCTATCGTCTAAACGCTCTTGGAACCATAGATGTCAGAATTAACTAACTCCCATACCTTCGTGGCCCTTTTAGTTATTCTGCCTTCCAGATTACACTCATAGGTTAGAAGGATCTCCGATGAATCTGTGAACAGAAACTCGACCTTCTGTTACCTCTGAATTTTTTTAGTTTAAGATACACACATACGGTGCTGTCTAAAACTAAAAACTTTATTTACTAAGGAGGAAACAGAACTACATCTCTAAAATCAAAATCTGTGTTTCGGAAAAACTAAGACAATCATATCTAACAGCTTTCGCAGCGGCTTACGGTATCAGTACCTATGTTAGGATTACTTCACTATAAAGTAGTCTTCTGCTTTCCTTGAATCTATGTAGACCCGAAGTCTATATTCCAAGAAGCATAAGAACTACTACTAGATAGCGACTCAACTCCTAACATCCTGGGGCCATACTCAATCTTCAAATACCCCCTACACACGCCAAAGCGGAAACACTTTCATCCTTAGCGTTACCATACTTAGGAGTCCACACCAGTTTCTGTACTAGAATAGTTTTTGATCTCTTATAAGTTACTCCCTTTGATCCTTCTATAGAAGACCTAGGTTAAGCACTAAAGGCTTTGCCTTTAATCTTGATCCCATCCTTTGTCTCGTGGAAATCTCCTTAGAAGTTCTACGTTTGTCATCTCTAGCTTGTTAAAGCTAAAGTCTCTGACAACGCCTTCGAAGGTTCCAGATAAGGATGCAAGATAGACGTCTTCCAACACCTCGTCATCTGGCACCATGTCTTTGGAATCTAGTTCGATCTGGAACTCAAGTATGTGTTCCCAAACAAGCATACCCACTGACATCTTGGTACCGACAAGTATCTTGGTGGATAAGCGATGAGTCTAACGACTTCGCCTAGCAGACATCTAATGCAAGTAAAACTTTATTTGAGAAGACCCGGCATATCTCTGACTTGCTTCTAAGGAGTTGTCCGCAAGTCTGCTATGACACAAAACTTGCACATCTCCTCAGACTCTCGCTAGTCATCATATGCCCTAGTTAGTGCCCTAGTGATATCTGGACCCGTTAGGTCTAGTACAGGGATATTTAGATTGGAAGCCAATGTACGTTTACTACCCTAAGCATAAGCTAAAGATAGCGCTTCCGCTTTACGTAGTTAGAGACCCGATAACTGGTTCTCTTATGGGATAGCGGATAGAGGAACTATATGGTTGAATGAAAATGAATACAGTAAAAACTTATTTTATGGATTTTTAAAATAAGCTAATTATATCCAAATGTCAGCGCTACCCTCACAGCGAAGACACCTCTATGGATTAATTAACCATGTATGTAAGATCTCGGAATCGACTACACCTGCCCTAGGGGGCATCATGCAGCATCAATCCGCTTACACGGGCCTTTCCTTGACCCAGTCCAAATCTACCAACTAAGGGCTTTGATGGACCATGATTATCTTTTGGCCAGTGCCACGTGATCCCCATTGTGCAAGCAACGGATGCCTCACGTCCACTTCGGATGCTTACCCACAAGCCTAGGTAGTTACGACACGGGAGTTCATGCGGCCTCCACTAGGGTGGGATGAAAAGCCCTTCTCTCCTGGCCCCGTAACTGCCATATCCTGAAGGAGACCGTTAAGTTATCTAGCATGGAAAAACATAACCCTCACCCTAGGGGGTGTCGAGCTACGCCCTTCCACCCAGACACAGAGCAGTTGGTTGTGGAGGCCAAAGGATCTCTAAAAGTCCTCTCTTGCATCCCTATTAAATTTGAGGGTTATTTTATGCAAGTATGAGTGTATACTAAGGTCACGACAACCTATACACTAGACCCTGGTCTTATCGTGCTCCCACTAGCGTTTCAAGCCTTTCGTGAAGCATTAATCAATCTCGGAATATCATAGTCCCTGCCTCGAGTGGATTTCTCTACTCAAGGGTCACATTACATATCCCAAGAACATCGATGGTTTGCAAACCTAGCTATCACGCTAATGCTCTGGAGCCTAGCCTAAGGTCAGACTGACTGGAAAAGTCTCCCACTACCATGGTGCCTCTCTTATAAATTTGACAAATAATGTCATAGTAGAATTCCAAATCATTCTAGGTTTCGATGCTGGCCAAATAGGCACACCCGACTAATCGGGTGTTGACTTAATGGTGGCATAACCAAATATGAGAAATTCTTGCTATCATCAAGGATCAATTAAATAATAGGCGTCACAAGTGGAATCCTATCCTAATAAGGTCGCTAGGACCCGAGGGGAAAGGGCATCCCTCTAACACAGATAATCAAATTATCGCATTGGGGTTCTCTATAGAAATATAAAGAACTACTGAAAGAAACAAGCACACAACTGAATCAAGTTCAGGGTCCGACCCCTGAACCTGACTGGCACAGCACAGGCTCTCTGTCTCCTTCGCAAGGCTCCTCAATCCGGTGCAAGCCTCTGTATACGATCTCCTGACGCTTTCTGCCCTTTGCCGTCATCGTGTACGCTTCGCCGGATCGCCATCATTCTCTAAGGTTCCGCTCGTCCTCTCAGTGGTGGATCTCCACGGCAAGTTCTCCTCTTTAATCAGTAACCGAAAAAGCTCTAGTACACTTCGAGTAAGTGCTCGCTCGTACATAATTTCCTAGAACAAAAAGGAAAAACAAACCTAGCAAAAAGTCTGGGAATCAAGGGTGGTAAATCTTCACCTCTTGCCGGACTATGGCTCTAAAATCTATCCATACACAGAAGAAAAAACATCCAGACAAAATCGCTAACACGGGGTCCGACCCCCGGTAACAAGCAATCACATATCCAGAATAATTTTAGAAACGGCGCCCTGCAAGAATGATTCATAGAACACACAAAATATACTATGCATGATCTACTCGTAGAACCCCGATGGCGGCACATACTATTCATGCACGCACATGACGGTTTCATGAAAAACATGAAATGCACACCACTAGCGTGCTCTGATACCAATTGTTGGAAATAAATCCATGGTAGAGGCCCGCAGCAGAAGCAAAGTGAAGGTCCGAAGACCGTGAGCGGTGTGCATTACATATCAAAATTTTCATCGAAACAATCTACACATACGTGTATGAATCTAGCATGGCAACTACGCAACCCCTAACGACGATCTAATATGAAAGAATAATCTAGCATGTATGCATGTTCTATCTATGCTAGATCTACTTGTTAGAGATCATACCTGCGTGCGGATTCTTTCACCGCGACAAATTTCTTCTTTGTCGATGGAGACAGGGCTCGGATCTGCTCGACATAGCTTCGGTGCGACAGCCATAACTTTCTTCTCCAAACTCCGATTAGGCTGAAATTTGGACTGAAGGTAGCCAACTTCGAGACGCAACTTATGCAATAAGTTTACCTCGTTTGGATTTCTATATCTCCCAAAATCACAGAAACAACGCTGATTTTCTGTGCAGATTCTGGACAGCAAAAGGTTGCGGGAGATGCCTTCTAGTTCACCCGATCTCACACGATGCACGGCACCTCGTCGATGGATCTCTGAGTGCCTCCATAAGACGAGTCTTCTCCTTCTATGAAACACCATGCGAGGAAGACGAGTCGCCATCCAATGGCGCAAGCGAGGGAGAGAGAGACGAGAGAGAAGATGCGAAGAGAGGAGAGGGGGCGGCCTTAGGCTTAGGATTGACCGACCCCCCCTCTCCCCTTTCCTTATATAGGGTCAGCCTTAGGCTTAGGATAAAGTCCAATATGGATAGGATTGACTAATTCAAACCTCTCCCTATATATCTCTTCTTTATCTCTATCTAATCCTTGGTTTTGAAAACGGTCAAAACTAGCCCATTTTTTGTGCCTTATGATAGGCCCTTTCATCGGAGGCAACAACCTCCTGAAACCAATGGGGCCGGCCTTGACCAATCTCCCAACACTTAGGGCCGGCCCCCCTAGTGCATAGTAGCACATGGTATGACCAAAACGCCCTTATGTCACTAGTTGGTCGTTCCTCGTGTACGAGACTTTGCAAGGCACACATAAGTGAAGTGCACCAGTGATTTCACTGTTCTCTGAGGTTCCCGTAGGGTGCCCCTAGTAAAGTCAACTAGTCAACTCGCAACATGTCCCAGTGCATCGCACCCATATGACAAAGTCCACTTATAGCAAGGAATTATTGCATGCGTCTCTGCACTAACCTAGGGTTTCCCATTAGTGCACACATGTAGCTATGCATCTACTGTGCACTAGTGCAAAGCACTCACAGAGCGTAGGCTTGGACTTCTCGCTTCCTCTAACTACATTCTGTGTTTCGAGGAGATGGTATAAGAACCGTACATAATGTCGATAAGGTGGAACCTTCAGGGACCAGGGTTCATGGCTTCCAACTCAGACTCGATCGACACACTACCTGAGTGTACCATCGATCCTCTGAGTCCGAGTTAACCTGCGTAGCCACCCAGAGTGCGACGCAGCCTGCACTCCAATTCCCCCGGACTTACTATGTTCTCCCTCATACCCCTGCTCTCCGCTTAGTATGGTAAACTCGTTGTCCCTCTAACATGTGCCATGACGTAACTCGAGCAGTGGAGAATACTGTCAGACTCGAGTGCTCATATGACTCGGTTCCTTCCAGGTTAACCACATACATCATACCTCTGATTACTCTTCCGAGCAACCGGATCCGTCACCAGTCCAACTGATGACCACCTGGCCAGGGTTTAATACGATGTAGGTCAGACCAAGGAACACACCTCCCGTTAGGGGTGTGGATAGCTTACAGGAGTGATATGCTGATGCAACGCCAGCCGGATAACCCAGTACACCGTGGTTTTGGATCACTGCATCCGGATCCTTACACATTGGTGCACCAAAATACCACACAACTGGTTAGTCCACCAGACATGGTTCCTCAGTGCTTAGAACCGTTTTGCCCTAAACAGAAACACGGTTTAGTGCACCGGTGTCTGCTCACCGATCTGTGCACCGTGTTGGTTTCGTTCGGCCATAGACACTGTGCCTGGTAATGACCGTAGTGGAGATACCCACGCTCTGTCATCCCAACAGCTTATCCTGATAGGGCGACCAACCCTATTCAGAGCTGCAAATATATTTAGGTTACATGGGACCAGTCTCTTGAGTCTCCCACTTAAGAGGATTACCATGTAGCCATGGCTCTCTGTTCTATAATCAGAACACGTACTAAGGTACATACCAATGTGCAATCCTATACTATCAACCATACATAGTTAAACTATAGGTTTTTACGAGCTGTAGACCTCACCAATTCTAACAGAAGTCTCCACCACGAGAACGTGGGATTCCCATTCACCTGACCAAGCATGATGATCGTGTTAAACAGGAACCAAGACGGTGCACAGTTCAGTGATTCAGATACTGGTGCATTAATCGTCTTACTACTATAGATAATCTGTCCTTAACCCTGAGGGACCATGTATACTGGGCCAACCAGTTGTGTGGTGCTTTAATGTGCCAACGTGTGCGGACCTTCCATAGTCTAATACCACGGTACGTTGGGTTACCCGGCTGGCGCTTGAGTGACATATAATCCCTACAGGTTATCCGACATCCAGTGTTGGATGGGTACGATTTGATGAGTCAATCTGTCCACACAGTTAACCCAAACCTGGTGGTTGTTAGTAAGACTGACGATGTTTTGGATGCTAGGCATAGCATCGGAAGGTGTGTGATATTATAGATGACAAGTCATCAATTCCTAGTCATTTGATCGATCGGGATCTGACGGTGCTCCCCACCGCCCGAGTCGTATCATGGCACCAGTAATAGAAGAGACTAAGGATTATCAGAGTATAGTAGAGAACAGGGTTACGAGAGAGTAACATAAGTTTAGGATTATTGGAGTTCAACTCACGTCGCACTCTGGGTGGCTACGCGGGTTAATCGGATTGGGGCTGATTAATGGAACTTTCGGTGTGTCACCGGAACAGTTAATCAGGGATCTGGTTGGAGCTAGAGATCCCAAACCCTAAAGGTTCCACCCTATCATTGCGTATAGGAATTGTTCCCTGACCTGGATGGATACGTTGGATGTGAAGTAGCACGATGGAGCGCAAGCCCGGAGCCTAAGAACCTAATTCACATGTGTTAGGGGTCGTAGGGGTATTTTGGTAAATACTAAAATATGGTTCAGAACATATTGAATATGGATCTTAGAATAAACGGAATAATTCCAGGAGATCATAGGTGCTGACGGAACTCGATTCCGAGTAGCGCACCTCACTCAATCTCTCTTTCAGTTTTTCACTTTTCGTGAAGGACGTTTTTGTCCAGGCTTCATGATAGACACTTGGAAACCCTAAAACCGACCCCCCCCCCCCCTCTCTCATCCTAATCTCTTTAGGGCCGGTCCTAGCTTGTGTATGGCACTAGGAGGCCGGCCCTATATGTAGATTGGAGATCTGGCAAATAGACGTCAAGACCGCATTCCTCAATGGGGATTTGGAAGAAGACATCTACATGTCTCAGCCTCAGCAGGTTTTATCGCAAAAGGTCAGGAAAATCTGGTGTGTAAGTTGCAAAGGTCCATTTATGGACTGAAGCAAGCATCTAGAAGTTGAAACATACGTTTTGATCAGGCTATCCAGTCTTATGGATTTGAACAGAACGTGGATGAACCATGTGTTTATAAAAAGGAGCGATAAGACTACAGTAGTTTTCTGGTACCTTACGTGGACGATATCCTACTCATTGGAAACGATGTTGAAACATTGTCTACAGAGAAGGTGTGGTTATTCTCTCAATTTAACATGAAAGACCTGGGTGAAGCGAGTTATGTTCTGGGGATCAAGGTAACTCGAGATCACCAAAACAAGACTCTCTCGCTGTCACAATCAACCTACATAGATACTATCTTGGTCAGATTCAGTATGCACAACTCCAAGAAGGGACTGGTTCCATTCAGATATGGAATGAAATTGTCTAAGGATCAGAGTCCTAAGACTCCTGAGGAGAGGGCAGAGATGAAGAAGATACCTTATGCTTCGGCTGTAGGAAGTTTAATGTATGCTATGCATGCACAAGACCAGATATATGCTATGTCGTAGGCATGATGGGCAGGTATCAATCAAATCCGGATCCAGGGCACTGGACTGCTGTGAAAAGTATACGCAAGTATCTTCGTAGGACGAGAGATTATGAGTTAGTTTACTCTTCACAGGAACTGATGCTGATTGGATATACGGATTCTGATTTTGCATCAGATCCGGAATCCAGGAGATCGATGTCAGGGTTTGTGTTTTTATTGGGAGGAGGAGCTGTCAGTTGGAGGAGCGTGAAGCAGGGATGCATCACGGATTTGACGACAGAGGCTGAGTACGTTACGGCGTGCGAAGCAGCCAAGGAGGCGGTGTGGCTCAAAAAGTTCCTCACTGACTTAGGATGCGTACCGAGAGCTCAAGATCCTATTATCCTTTACTGTGACAATAGTGGAGCGGTAGCACAATCCAAGGAGCCAAGATATCACCAGAAGTATAAGCATATCGAGCAGAAATACTACATTATCCGGGACTTGCAGAAGCGAGGGGAGGTTGTAGTGACTCAGGTGGCGTCTGCAGATAACATGGCGGACCCTTTCACAAAAGCGTTACCGACCAAGGCTTTTGAGAAGCACGTGGATGCCATGGGAGTTAAGACTATTGTTCCCTGCTAGGCCAAGTGAGAGATTGTTGTAGCTCGTGTGTCCTGAGCGTGGATTTTCTGTATTAACATTAATAAAGATGACTTTGGTTATTGCTTTAATTAGAATACTACTTTGGTATATGTTAATACACATATAATAAAGGACCCTAGGGAAGTAGGCCACTGAGGCGCATGGTGGATCCATGCTTGGGAGACCCAGTGGACCAGTTGTGTGTAGACCTAGAACTAGTTCACAGCTTAGGTGATGTCGGTCGCTTCACCGAGAACAAGTTGTTGGCAGGTAGAGGATGTGGTGAAGTCTCCACCACGGGAACGTGAGATTCACATTCACCTGACCAAGCATGATGATCGTGTTGAACAGGAACCAAGACGGTGCACAGTTCAGTGATTCAGACACTAGTGCATTAACCGTCTTACTACTATAGATAATCTGTCCTTAACCTTGAGGGATCATGTACACTGGGCCAACCAGTTGTGTGGTGCTTTAATGTGCCAACGTGTGCGGACCTTCCATAGTCCAATACTAGGGTACTTTGGGTTACCCGGCTGGCGCTTGAGTGACATATAATCCCTACAGGTTATCCAACATCCAGTGTTGGATGGGTGCATTTTGATGAGTCAATCTGTCCACACAGTTAACCCAGGCCTGGTGGTTGTCAGTAAGACTGACGATGTTCCGGATGCTAGGCATAGCATCGGAAGGTGTGTGGTGTTATAGATGACAAGTCATCAATTCTTAGTCAGATGATCGATCGGGATCTGATGGTGCTCCCCACCGCCCGAGTCGTATCATGGCACCAATAATAGGAGGGACTAAGGATTATCAGAGTATAATAGAGAACAGGGTTACGAGGGAGTAACATAAGTTTAGGATCACTAGAGTTCAACCCGCGTCGCACTCTGGGTGGCTACGCGAGTTAATCGGATTAGGGCTGATTAACGGCACTTTCGGTGTATCACCGGAATAGTTAATCAGGGATCCGGTTGGAGCTAGAGATCCCGAACCCTGAAGGTTCCACCCTATCGTTGTGTATAGGAATTGTTTCCCGACCTGGATGGATACGTTGGATGCGAAGTAGCGCGATGGAGCGCAAGCCCGGAGCCTAAGAACCTAATTCACATATGTTAGGGGTCATAGGGGTATTTTGGTAAATACTGAAATATGGCTCAGAACATATTGAATATGGATCTTAGAATGAGCGGAATAATTCCATGAGCTCATAGGCGCTGACCGAACTCGATTCTGAGTAGCGCACCTCACTCAATCTCTCTTTCAGTTTTTCACTTTTCGTGAAGGGCATTTTCGTCCAGGCTTCACGATAGACACTTGGAAACCCTAAAACTGACCCCCCCCCCCCCCCCCCCCCCCTCATCCTAATCTCTTTAGGGCCTTCCCTAGCTTGCGTATGGCACTAGGAGGCCGGCCCTATATGTAGATTAGAGGGGGAGGGGCCGGCCCAATGTGCTCCCTCTCTCCTAATACCCGAACCCCTCTCACTCTCTCCCTCTCTAAGGTTTTGACCAAGGAAGAAAGAGGAAAAAGAAGGAAGAAGAAGGAGGAAGGAAGGAGAAGGAAGAAAAGAGAAAGAGGAGGACGAGATCTCGCGGCTCGCCATCGTCTTCGCAATGGATTCCTCCGTTGGCTTGTAGTCCTTACACTCAGAGGTAGGACTTCGAGGATTCCTCAATTTGCAAAGGACAAGGTGCTATCCGACAGCTTCCCTTGTAATTCACGTGCGGTTCATCATCGTTCCGTTCTCTCCGGATCATAGATCCACAAGGTATGATGATTCTAAACACCTAACTAGATGCATGCATGTCTTCCGTAGATCGTAGTATGCCTCTAGGGTGTCCGCTCATATGCTAAGATCATATATTTGCATGTAGATTGTTTTGTAGAATTAATTATAATGAAACATACACCGTATGATCTTCGGATCTTTGTTTTGCTTCCGCTGCGACTCTGATAAGCGGATCCAAATCCAACATGTTGACCTCCCCTTTCCATGGATCTTTTGTAATGGAGATGCCTTTGAACCAACCAGGAACACCAAATATGATTTTTATTTTAACGGGAAAAATGGATGGCCGATAAAGCTTCTAGCATTTGATGCCGCAACAAGTTTTAGGATGCATTGATTTTTTGTGGATATTCTATCTAAGGTAAGGTGATCATCTTCATTAACATCTCCTCCCAAGAGCCAATTAGCCCTATATTTTTTACTCCATTTGGTTGGTTTCTTGCAAAGAGGAAGGAGTTGGCATCTTGCTTGTATACCAACAAAGCTTCAACTCATCTTGCACTGAGACACCTGGCACTCCATTCTCTGAAGGGACTCAATGCACTTTAGCAGGTCCTCAGCTTGCTGATCAATATTTCCCAAGACATCCATAATCCACCTTTTAAGGTATTAAGGAATTTCATCCCACCAACTTACTCTTGTCCGACTGGTACTTCTTCTCTCCCATGTTGGAGAGCTTCTCTGTTCCACTCCTGTTATGGACACCTTGGAGCGACCTTCCCCTCAAGGCCATTGTTGCCTTGTCAGCACGTGCAAATCCTGATCGTTGATGTCATGTTCGCACGATTATAAAATGCACGTTATAGTTTTACTATTTACTCCCACAAAATTACTAACACCAAATATCATGCACACACCCCAGCCCTTTTTTGATTTTTTGCCGCCGCCTCCTTCTCCTTCTTATCTTTTTCCTCCTCTTCTTCTACTCCCCACTCATATTGCCCAACCAGAGTTACCGGTTCCATGCACCCACAACCTCCTGATGCAACACAATACAGGTGATGGTAATGTCGATAATTGATTGAGCAAGCAGGGCTTCACTATTAATTTTGATACCTAAGCAGGAAAAGTAAATCAAACAGATAACATGGGGTATTTGCTTTGGGAACTACTAGCACGATACCGATCGCTCTCGATTCCAGGCGATAAAGAAACAATACTTAAAGTACCGGCTAATGGTCCTACTCGCAATACTTAGATTAGCAACTCTGCGGGGCAGGTGGAGCACTCAATCTCACGGAAGTGGACAGCAGTCGGCAATAATAAAAGACTAGAGGCTCAATTTATTGGCGTGTACCGGAAGCACCTTATCGAGAGGGAAACATACCTACTGAGGGTCGTGGGAAGCCTCAGGGATCTCAGCTGGTGGTGGGGTCGATGTCGATGCGGGATCCTCAGTTTGAGGCGGGGATTGAGTGAGAGCCCGTAGCGCCAACACATTGGGGTGCACGGGTGCGCCAGGGTGCCACCGTTGATGGTTTTCCGAGATTCCCAGCCGAGCTTTTGCGTCCTTGGCGATGAGGTAGGTGATGCACTCCACGTATTCCTTCATGCTCTCGCCGACGCTGAACTGGAAATTGAGGAACGGGGAACGGATGTCGAGGAATCCATCCTCGTCATCGATCAAGCCGTGGTCGATGTCTGGGTCGGCCATGCCGACATGCCGGGAGAGAGGAGGAGTGGGGTTTCTGGGTGCAAGGATCAGGGAGGGGGTTCGGTGGGTCGGCCTGAGTCGAGGGAAAGAGGGCGGCGGTAGGTGGTTGGGGCGCAGGGCAAGGTAGAGGGAGGGATGGGGGATCAGGTCAGGTTGGATTGCAGAGGGGGCCGGGGCTGGGCTGTAGCGCCGGGAGAGAGGGGGCGGGGGCCGGGACTGGGTTCGGGGAGAGGAGGGAGGTGGCGGCCAGGGCAAGGTGACGACATGGGTGGGGGATCGGGTTGGGCCGGGTGGCAGCACAGGGAAAGGGAGGGGCAGGGCCGGGGCTGTAGCGCCGGGGAGAAATAGGGGGTAGATGGGGCTCGGGTAGGGAGAAGGGGGTGGGGTGGGGTTTCGGCCAGGGCTGGGGTTAGGAATCACAAGAGGGAGGGGGAGGGTCGCAGGGAGAGAGAGGATGGGCGGGGGTGGGAGCTGGGAAAAAGAAAGAAAAAATTATTCAGGGGACTAGGGTTTCACACACTAGTCTGAACCTAGGGTTTCACACGCTTAGGGTTTGGGTTTTGGGTTTCACACTCCTCACCCTGGTTTCTCTCAACACACATGTGGAGAAAAACAGAAATTTCTTATTCATAGCATAGTTTTATATGACCAATGGGCAGGCCTATATAAAGGCCTGCAACAGCAAACAAAAGTCCCCGGAAATCGAGGTGGGACTAAATAACACAATGCAATAATGAAAACAACCATGATGGTTCTGAATGCCTAATCAGAGCCATAGGCTCAGGTGGCACCTCCTGCGCTGGTACACGCGCCATGGGCGCTGCTCGATGTCCCCATCATTCTCCCGGGGTGGGAGAGAACTCAACTTCGTCGAGTAAGGCTCGGTACGGCTCTCGTACAACTCCAGCAGGTCAGGGTCAAGCCGTTGCAGTTCCTCTCGCTCCACCCATGTATCCTCAGAAGGGGGTTTCCCTTTCCAGCGAATCAAGTACCTCTGGTTTCCACCGTCTCTACTAGAGACAATTTCGTCATCCAGAATTTTATCAATGTCTTCTGCTGTATGATTTGGAATATTTTGGGGAAGTAGAGGTAGGGAGGGGCTCTTAGAGGCAGGGTCCAAGGTAGGCTCGTCTATCAAAGGATTACTAGGGTCGAAATTTGGGCCCTTGTAGGCCACTAGATCTTCAATATTGAAAGTCGGACTAATGCCAAAACCCTCAGGCAATTCGATAACATATGCATTGTCCTTTATCTTCCTTAGGATCCGAAAGGGGCCGGCACTGCGTGCATGTAGTTTCTTAACAGTTCCCAGGGTAAACCGTTCCGGGAGGATCCAGACCATCACATGATCTCCGACATTAAAAGTTTGAATTCTTTTTCGTGCATCGGCTCGTAATTTATAGTCAGCATTGCTTTGCTCAATCTTGTTATTGATTTCTTTATGTAATTCATGCATGTGTGATTCAAATGCAGATGCAGACTCGGAGACTCTATGATAATCAGCCATGGGAATAAGATCTATTGGTTGCCTAGGCTTAAAACCATAGACAATTTCATGTGGGCTCATACCGGTAGTTCTATTAACATATGAATTATATGCAAACTCGGCAATGGACAGTTTGAGATCCCAACTCCCGACATGTTCGCCTACCAAGGTTCGCAGGAGATTTTTTAGACTCTGGTTGACAACTTCCGTTTGACCATCAGTTTGTGGGTGGAATGCGATAGAGAATTGAAGCTTGGTGCCCAATTTGTGTCAAGGGGTCTTCCAGAAGAAACTAGTGAACTTGACATCCCTATCGGACATAATAGTCTTTGGTAACCCATGTAGCCTTACAATGCCATCAAAGAATTATTTGGCAACTCGAGACGCACCAGAGGTTTTGGAACATGGTAGGAAATGGGCCATCTTGGAGAAACGGTCTACTACCACTAGAACTGAATCATGCTTTCTGAGGGTCTTTGGGAGACCAAGTACGAAATCCATACTGATGTCTTGCCAGGGGCAGTTTGGAACCGGCAGTGGGGTATACATGCTAGTATTTTGCTTTTGTTGCTTAGCCAACTGGCAGGTGTGACACCAACTCACATGTTTAGCAACATCTCGCTTCAGACTCGGCCAGAAAAATCGATATTCAACAGCTTCAATGGTCTTTTTGCTGCCGAAGTGACCGGCAAGGCCACCAGTATGTAGTTCCCAAACAAGAAATTCACGGAGGGAAGTTCGGGGAATACACAGTCAACGATCGAAAAAAAGGTAGCCATCTTGCATGAGGTATCCATCAACTTCTCGAACGGACCCATCGGTTAACAAGGAATGTATCTTTCCAAAGTTGGGGCAGGACCCGTATTCATTCTTCAGTTTTTCAAAACCCTCAACCACCGTGGTTAATTTGGACAAGACAAACACACGACGACTGAGAGCGTCAGTGGTCTTATTTTCGACTCCCGCTTTATGGCTCAGAGTGAAAGTATAATCTTGAAGGAACTCAACCCAACGACCATGTCGCGTATTCAACTTCTTTTGAGAATAAATGTACCGTAAGGCCTCATGATCAAAGTAAATGATAAATTCTTGAGGGAGAAGGTAATGCCGCTAGTGACGAAGAGATTAGATTACCGCATAGAATTCTTTGTCGTATGTAGAGTATCGTTGGCGAGTATCGTTCAGCTTCTCGCTGAAGTAAGCGACGGGATGTCCTTCCTGGGAGAGGACGCCACCTATGCCAATCCTGGATGCATCACAGGCTATTTCAAAAACTTTAGAGAAATTAGGGAGGCGCATGACAGGGGCCTCGACCATTCTCCTCTTGATCTCCTCAAAGACCTTGGAGGCAGCAATCATCCATTCGAACTTGCCCTTCTTAAGGCAGTCTGTGATTGGGGCCATAATGGTGCTGAACCCCTTGATGAATCTTCTGTAAAATGTGGCCAGGCCATGGAAACTCCTGACATCACGGATGTTCTTTGGTTCAGGCCATTCCTCGATAGCGCGGACCTTCTCAGGATCCGCAGAGACCCCATGAACAGAGACGACAAACCCTAAGAAATGGACTTCGGTAGCAAGGAAAGTACACTTCTTTGGATTGGCATACAATTCTTCTTTACTCAATACGGCACAGACTAGCCAAAGATGGTCCAGGTGCTGTGCCCGAGACTGGCTATAGATGAGTATGTCATCAAAGTACACCACGAGAAATTTTCCCATAAAAGGGCGGAGTACTGTGTCATAACTCTTATGAAAGTGCTCAGCGCATTAGTCAGCCCAAACGGCATGACCATCCACTCATACAATCCATCCTTGGTCTTAAACGCAGTCTTCCACTCATCTCCAGGGCGGATGCAAATCTGATGGTAGCCACTCTTTAGGTCGATCTTGGAAAAAAATGGTGGCTCCAGACATCATGTCCAACAGGTCATCCAAACGAGGGATAGGGAAACGGTATTTGACCGTTATCTTGTTGATGGCACGGCTATCCACGCATATACGCCAGGTGTCATCCTGCTTTGGCGTAAGCAGGGCGGGGACCGCACAAGGGCTCAAACTTTCTTTGATAAAACCCTTTTTTAACAGTTCATCAACCTGCCGCTTCAACTCGGCATGCTCCGTAGGATTCATCCTATAGTGGGGTAGGTTGGGGAGCCTCGCCCGTGGGACCAAGTCAATTGCGTGTTGTATGTCACGCATTGGGGGCAGTTGGTCGGGTAGGTCCTCGGGGAAGACATCAGGGAACTCTCCTAGCACAGGAGCAATCTCAGGGGGAATTGCTAGGGTAGACTCTTTAGAAATTTCTTGGGCCGTAAGGATCATAATTGGCGCTCCTTTTTCCATCGCTTGGCTCAATTCCTTGGCACTGATGTAACTGACGCTACTAGTCTTCTTGGCGGAGGGGGTGGACTTTTGTGCGGACGGACCACTCTTGGTCTGAGAGGGCATCAATTTGATTTTCTTACCCTCATGCTTAAACAAACACATGTTAGATCGTCCATAGATAAGGACGTCATTATCAAACATCCAAGGTCGCCCTAGTATGACTTGACCCACATCCATAGTTAAGACATCACACCAGATCTTCTCCTGGTAGGCATTGAAGTTTATGGGGACCAAACATCTTTGCTTGACCTCCATTGCCGTAGAGTTGATTCAGGAGACTTGGTATGGTCGAGGATGGGGAACTGCCTTCAACCCAGTCTTGGAGATCATGGCAGAAGATACTGCGTTGACGCAACTTTCACTGTCAATTATCACTTTACAGTTCTTATCTCCGATTCTGGTAAATGTATGAAAAATGTTGGTACGCCTCCAGTCATCTTGTTCTTTGGGCTGGGACAGCGCGCACCTTACAATGGCCAACTCGGTGGGTGTTGTGTACCTAAGGCAACCTAGAGTGAAGTCACCTTCCTCTTTATCGAAATCTCCTTCATCATCATCAGCTTGGTACACAAAACCATCCATGTCTGACTCCGTTGCCTCAACAGGTGTGCCATCAATGATATTGATTTTGATGGGGCTTGGGCAGTTTGCAGCCACGTGCCCATAGCCCTGGCACTTGTAGCATTTGATGAGGGGACTGATTTTGGAGAAGTCCCTCTCAGGGCCCTTGCCACGACTGTCCATTTCATTGCTCCGACTCATGGCATCTGTCCTTGGTTGGGATTGGGTGGGATAAGACCGACTCGGGTAATTGCTCGAGGAGGGACGAGGAGCATGACTCCGGGAATCACCCTGTGAGGGTGGCTAGATGGAGGCTATCAAGGTCTTGGACTAAGGCGTAAGCTCTTTCTAGCTCGGTGACATCACGGGCAAGGAGTTCATTCCTCAGGTCTTCTCTCAGACCTGATCGAAAACGGGACAGGATCTGGACAGGGGTTTCAGTTCCGAGGACATTGCAACGAGTCAAGAACTCATCGAATTTGGCGACATAGTCCTTGGCTGACTTGTTGCCTTGGGTGAATTGGTGCCACTGATCCAGAAGGCGGGCTTGATACGATGGAGGCACATATTTGTCCTTTAGTTCGTTCTTCATCGCGACCCAATTATTGATGGGGTCTTGGGTTCGGGCAACTCTCAATGCCTCGATGTTGGTCCAATATTGACTGGCAGATCCACTCAGTTTCATTGCGACGAATCGAACTTTCCTTGGTTCCGTTAAGGGATACCAGGCAAAATATCGGTCCATGGATTGGAGCCAGTCCAAGAAAAACTGGGGATCATGCCTGCCATCGAAGGAGGGCACTTCTAGCCTGATGCTCCGAAGATATTGTTCATCCGGATCTTGATGATTTTGCCAAGGTGGCCGAAAGTCTTGAGGGTCCAGGGGTGGTGGAGTCCATGGTGGAGCTTGGTCCAGACGGTCAAAACAGGCGTCAGTGTCACACTGGTAAGCAGCAAAATTCTGGTTCATGGTGGCTATCCCTTGAGCTAACTCGGTAAGTGTCCTAGCCAAGGTGTCGGGATCCATGTTGCAACTGTCCGACTCGCTAAACTCTCCTAACAAGTATGGCCTACCTCTACAGGTTGGCATGCACAATTAAAATGATGCTTAATGAATGCTAATTTCAAACGTTGCAAATACCATGCCTACCTACAACCATGCTCTGATACCAAAATGATGCAACATAATACAGGTGATGGTAATGTCGATAATTGATTGAGCAAGCAGGGCTTCACTATTAATTTTGATACCTAAGCAGGAAAAGTAAATCAAACAGATAACATAGGGTATTTGCTTTGGGAACTACTAGCACGATGCCGATCGCTCTCGATTCCAGGTGATAAAGAAACAATACTTAAATTACTGGCTAATGGTCCTACTCGCAATACTTAAATTAGCAACTCTGCGAGCAAGTAGAGCACTCAATCTCACGGAAGTGGACAGCAGTCGGCAATAATAAAAGACTAGAGGCTCAATTTATTGGCGTGTACCGGAAGCACCTTATCGAGAGGGAAACGTACCTACTAAGGGTCGTGGGAAGCCTTAGGGATCTCTGCTGGTGGTGGGGTCGATGTCGATGCGGGATCCTCGGTTTGAGGCGGGGCTTGAGCGAGGGCCCGTCACGCCAACACGTTGGGGTGCACGGGTGCGCCGGGGTGCCACCGTTGATGGTTCTCCGAGATTCCCAGTCGAGCTTCTGTGTCCTTGGCGACGAGGTAGGTGATGCGCTCCACGTATTCCTTCACGCTCTCGCCGACGCTGAACTGGAAGTCGAGGAACGGGGAATGGATGTCGAGGAATCCATCCTCGTCGTCGATCAAGCCATGGTCGACATCTGGGTCGGCCATGCCGACATGCCGGGAGAGAGGAGGAGTGGGGTTTCTGGGTGCGAGGATCAGGGAGGGGGTTCGGTGGGTCGGCCTGAGTCGAGGGAGAGAGGGAGGCGGCGGCAGGTGGTTGGGGCACAGGGCAAGGTGGAGGGAGGGATGGGGGATCAGGTCGGGTTGGACTGCAGAGGGGGCCGGGGCTGGGCTGTAGCGCCGGGAGAGAGGGGGCGGGGGTCGGGACTGGGTTCGAGGAGAGAAGGGAGGTGGCGGCAGGGGTGGGGGATCGGGTCGGGCCGGGTGGCAGCATAGGGAAAGGGAGGGGCGGGGTCAGGGCTGTAGCGCCGGGGAGGAAGGGGGGGAGATGGGGCTCGGGTAGGGAGAAGGGAGTGGGCTGGGGTTTCGGCCAGGGCTGGGGTCGGGAATCACAAGAGGGAGGGGGAGGGTCGCAGGGAGAGAGAGGGAGAGAGAGGATGGGCGGGGGTGGGGGCTAGGAAAAAGAAAGAAAAAATTATTCAGGGGACTAGGGTTTCACACACTAGTCTGAACCTAGAGTTTCACACGCCTAGGGTTTGGGTTTTGGATTTCACACTCCTCACCCTGGTTTCTCTCAACACAGATGTGGAGGAAAACAAAAATTTCTTATTCATAGCATAGTCTTATATGACCAATGGGCAGGCCTATATAAAGGCCTGCAACAGCAAACAAAAGTCCCCGGAAATCGAGGTGGGACTAAATAACACAATGCAACAACGAAAACAACCATGATGGTTCTGAGTGCCTGATCAGAGCCATAGGCTTAGGTGGCACCTCCTGTGCTGGTACACGCGCCATGGGCGCTGCTCGATGTCCCCATCACCTCCCCCCACCACCTTCCCCTCTTCCTCCTCCCCCTCCATTCTCTTTCTCCTCATTCCTACAGACCAACACGATTGTTCATTGCTCCTGACTGACATGATGTTGTGCATGTGCCATGTCGGACAGAAGTAACCAACAATATGTCGGTCGGGAGCAACCGAAACGGTGTGCATATCAATATACCTTGGATGCTGCGGGGACACATCCGACATTCCTTTATTTCTTCAGTTGGGGGTGGTAGCAATCTGTGGGGTGCAAACACCAACACCCATAATTTAAACAGACTCAACCATTCCAATAGAAAGACTCCTGCCAGGAATCTATGAGCCTAATCTAGAAGCCTAAAGGTCTCCTAAGTATGGAGACCTTTAGATACCTCTACTATGGCCCCATACCTCCCTCCTAAGTATGCATACTCCTATGAAGGGAACATGCCACACAAAAATCCATGGAAATGAGCTACAGTACCATTCATACCTCAAGATAAGAAAATATCAAGATCTACATAACTTTTTCTGCTTTAAAAAGAAAATAAATCCAAAATTAAAGTTAAAGTTAACATGGGTATCGATTAGAATTGGCCAATAGAACTACCCACAAAAAATAATAATAATAATAATAATCCTCGCTGTCGTTAAGAAAACTAGTTGAAAACGAAAATGGCGAGAGCTGCATCATTATCTGGACCCAAACGTATTCTCTCCGCTGTAGGTGAAGTAGAGAAACCCATCTTCGTCTTTCTTCTGTGCATATATTGTCGACAACAGAGCTCCTAAATAAAAAGAAAAAGACAATAAACATAAATAAATAAATAAACTGCTGAAACTGAATTGACAGTGTTTCTAGTGCTTGTTTGTGGTGAGTTACCTGTAGGCGGAAGGACGTCGTCCACGAAAATAAAGATGGCCTTCTCTGCACTTAATTTGATCGTTTTGCGAATGTAACAGACAAACTGCCCAACTGTCATATCACCCTCAACCAAGTACCTGCATTACATACATATAGTTGTTGCTTGCTTAAACAAATCCTGTGGTGAATCCACAAAAATCGAAAGCGGCACCAAAATCTCATCCTTTTGATCGCATTAACAGCTACATAAAGATGCGAATGAATCGAAATATCTGTTGGGATTCCCTAGTTGATAAGACATGCAGTCCATAGCCTTTGTTGATGGTTCGAATAAATGCTACAGCATATTTTCCTCCCGCTCTCTAGTGGTAGGAGTTCCTCTCGCCTTTGTGGCGAGTATTCCAACCTTTGGGGTTATTAAAAATCAGGGTATTCTCTCGCTCTTATGGCATATTTTGATCCCCCAGTTGATATTATTATCGTCTTAAAGCTTCAAAAGGCCGTTCATGATGGCTTATTGGCTTCCATAGATCCTTTAATTTGTTTAAGCGTAAATTTTGTTTTCCCACAAGATATTATGTCATTTGATCTTCCAATGAGTCTATTGGAATTCCATGAGAATTATTATCTAGAATTTCAAAGTGTTATGGTCTCGGATTCAGAACTCAACATTTTCCTTCAAGGGAGGAATCAATAAGGCTTATATATAGGGCCCTAGGTCCCTTTCTGTACTTTTCCAAATATCAGTAAGAGCTTGTTGGCTTTCATTACTAAGCCAAGCATAAGGTTAAGAAGGTGACAGACAGAAGGCCCCCCCCCCCATGTAAGTTAAAGAGGTTAGTAAGATATAGAAAGAAGACTTTGTTTGGAGTTCAACTCATGGATTCAGATAAGTCTCGCAGTACTTTTTGTATTAGATTATTATAATAAGTTAATAACCTAACATTATTGTCCATCTTGCGAATGGATATACCAATCAAGTGGTATTAGAGCAGGGTTTCTCCTCATGGAATGTACGTCCTAAGAAAGAAGTCGGACAGTTGGAGACATGGTCAGGAGTATGAGGCTTGTTCTTTTTTAGGTTTTAGGGGGGGTTGTTATGCAAGAATGACACTTTTTTTATAAAAAAAGTCAGTTTATATTAAGAACTACTAACCGGACATCCAAAAAGAAGTAATGATGATTTGCTCTGGCCATTATGATGTGTACCTCGATCGTACCGCCATAGTCATCCCAACAAAACTCGACAACTATCCATGGATATGATGTTACACCACACCTCGTCATCATAAGTGGAATCAATAGAAAACTTTACGAGGCACTGATGTGTAACAAACATTCTTCCCCCTTCATTAACCCAACATACATAGTAAGGTTCCTCTAAAGACTTAACTTTCAACTGAAGTGCGGTAACTAACTTATCTGATACACAGTTGGAAATACTGCCACTATCAATCATAGGCACATCGAACTGTTCCCTGAATTGACAACAGGAGGTGAAAATATTTTTCCTCAACCAGTGGTTGGCATCAAAAAGTTTAGAGGAAGTGGGATCAGGTTTGGGAACATAATTTTTTTTCAAAGGCTTGGTAAGGTAGCAAGTATCCAACTCATGGGTCATTTGTAAAAAACTCATGAGGTACCACTGGACAATGATGGATAACCAAAGGCAACTCATCACGATCTCGCTCCCTCAACTAAGTCTATTGGACTTTCTGAGAAATACCCCAACTCTACTGACACTAACTCCTTGTTTTTCACATCTTGTGGAATAGGGTTTACAAGCTCTGTACTCTTTTCATCATGATGAACAATGATAGGTAAATCTTTTAGCTCTGGAAGTGTGGTTTCAAGGACTACAGACCCTGGCTCTACTTCGGGTTTATCAAACTTTTCTTCAAGAGAAAAGTTTTGCAAGGTTTGTGAGGAAACAATTTGAACACTTTTATTTTTCTTAACCTCCATCAGCTTTCTGCGAAGTTTTCTCCTATATTCCAGTTCATCCTCAATATCATCTATAATGCGCATCACATAATCAAACTTTTCTGGCACACATGATTCATCTAAATGTCTATGCAAGATGTACAAAAGACTCAGATGCCTAGATCTAGATAATGAGCTCTTCTATCTATGGTTAACTCAATATCAATCTCCCAAGTAGAAACGGGTAGATATCAGACATGGTAACTTCTTACCCATTTAAAGAATTCAAAATAAGCTTTTGTCAAGTGAATCTAGTAGCGTTGGATTCAGGACCTAGGGTGGAGCATACATCTTGCTATCAAACATAGGACACGTTTGGTTAATGGATCAACAAGGATAAGAATATGATTTGTTCCTATGACATAGTCTAACTCGTAGGCTATGATCATCAAAAGTGTCATCCATATGCCTATAGGTCATGATTCCTCTAAAATACTGATCCACTCGTAGGCTATGATCATCAAAAAGTCATCCATATGCCTATAGCCTTGATTCCTTTAAAATACTGATCCACTCGTGTAGACATAGGATAAACGTAAGCTCTGATACCAAATATGATGCACGACAATTTAGTAAAGGATAACTAAGATGATATGAAATGCAAGTATGCCTACTTGCGATGATACAAACATAAGTTTTTCCTATAAGACAATGCAATTATGAGTTGAAATCATATGATTTGCCGAAATAAAATGTTCAATTAAAGCATAGCAACTGTATTCTAAAACAAGTTTCCAAATCACAAGCAAGCACTAGCAAAAAGGAATAAAGATAGGTAAGAATAATCATCTTCAGATTTCTTCGGATGCCAGATAAGATAATAGAATAGGTATTTGGATGCTTTCCGAGCTCCAACACAGTTTATACTACACATGGGAACTCCTCAGCACGAAGGGGGTGATGAAGGATGTCATTCTCAACTTCCGAAGTCGGGTGCCAATGTACAGATTTTGCCCACCCGTAGCAACGGAAAAAGTAAGGGATTGATCTAGTTATGTTTATAAAAATATGATGCAATTTGGTGGAGTCGTAGATCTAGGGATGAAAGAGCTGATGGGTTTATGGTTTTGTAAGGTTGATGAGAGCATAAAAAACATGAGAAAGTTGATGACAAAGGTAGGTGAGGCCTTGCACCTCTCCGGACTCGCTCTAGGTCGAAGGAATATTAATATCCGAATCACACGAAGAATATGCAATTGCAGAAATAACTCAGAATTTTTATTAATATCAATGACATAACATCACCGAAAAGAAGGGAGGAAGAAGACTTTAATAGGGCCCAACTTGTACAAAAGAGAGAGAGAGGAGAAAGAGAGGCCATATGAGTGGGGGAAGGATTCTTCCACCCTTACGGTACTCTTCATGTATGGGGGGGAGGAATCCTTCCCACCGTATAGTTCCCTTTTCCTTTTTTTAATTTCTTTTTCTCTCTCTTCACTTATGTGTCAAGTATCCAAGGCCTCACTTAAGCTCCCCTATTACAACTTATTAATGCCATGTGACATTCATCTAAAACAAAACTTAAAAGCATCCAATGGCTAATATAAAATAAAGATATCATATAAAAAACCCTTCATCACACAACGTCCAATCGCTCCACAAAGAGAGGGGATGCGAAGTTGGAAACAATACGCTCTCATCTAACGGTCCATCTCCTTCAGCAGGTGATCCAAGGGCTTTCTTGCCTATCCAACGATGGAAACACATTATCTGGATTATCCAACAGTGCAAACTCATCATCCATGCTCCGGATGCTCTGGTTATACTCAAATCTCCATCACCATGTCTTCTCGTGGGAGCATTGATCTGAATTAATATCCTTGATGGTCAAGTTCTTCTCTTGTATCAAATCTTGGGGTGTGGACGACTCAAAGGGCATGGGTCGTCCCTTGTTGCAAGAATCTTAATTTTAATCAATATCCTCTGATAGTCAAAAAAAATTCTTCTATCAGATCGTCTCTTGTAGATCCAACTCTGCTAATCTGACCATTCACTATGATGTGAAAGTATTCTTTATAACGATCTCTTCTCAACTCTTTATTAACTAAAACTACTTTCTCCTAATTCTTAAGGCCCCTAATTTGATCTAGATCTTTGATTCTTATTTCCTCCACTTTACGAGTTTGCAAATGGTTTACACATTCCTGCATGTTTAATCTCTTAAAAGATCATCATTTTCGTATACCACAGAAAATTCTATCTAAAAAGTTCTTTTTCCATAGCCACATGTGAAAATATACCCAAAAACATCCTCTAATCAAATAAAAGGTTTCTCTTTCTCGAATATTTCCCCCCTTTACAGTAACTTCAATATCCTATAACAACCAAGTACGAACCTCATGCCCGGCATGGACAGCTGCAGCACGTGTGATGCACGGATGACTAAAATGCCGCTCGAATTGCACACGTAGTGCTGCATAGTACACGATGTGCAATATCGAACCGCCGCATATGAGATGCGATTCAGGGACGACTGCGATGTGGATCAAGTCGCACATGCACTGGATATATAGAAGCATTGCAGAGGTGTCGCGCTTGACAAGGCTTACATTTTTCTTTTTCCCAGCAGATGCCACATGGTAACACCACCAAGCATTATAATGACCATCACCATGGAAAAGTCATAGTTTTGTCAAATTGGCTTGTTCAAGTGGAGTTCATTGTTAAACAAGATCATGATATGGACTTGGGTCCACGTTTAGGAACAAAGATACGTTGTGCAACTAATTATTCTTCTATGTTTTGATTGCTTGCAATTCACCACTATTGTTATCTTCCTCTATCTGATTATCATCATCTATTATTACATGAAAGTTTTCATTTGTTAACACATTGTGAATTCTCTTCATCTTTAGACTGAATAAGCATTTTAAATGCTCACCGAGTCCTTTATGTCGGCTCACAATAGTTTCCTCAATAAATCGTTCACTAGTCTTGCTTACTTATTACTTCTACATTCTCTTATAGCTCATTTAGTGCCAATTTCTCAATACCATGAGGGCTAAGAGAAGAGTGGTGCCTCCACTAGTTTATATTAGTATTAGAACTAATTGAATTCTAAATGACAATGCCAATCTCATGGCTTGAAGTTGGTTGATCTTTTAAATATTCCTTTCTCAGTTGAAAACTTTTGATATAAATGCTTGAACGTGACAATGATTCTGACGAATGGCAATCAGAGGACACCTATGACCATGGAGGTATGAGTAGAGCTCAATTGATGAGTCCATTATCTTCCCCACCTTACTTCCCTATTTTAAGACAAGGTAACCTGATGACCTAAAAGTCATAAATGAGTGATTGATTATTTTTTGCAGTTTTGTTAAGCACTATGTTTATGTCCATTATATTCTCTCCCACAATAGCCAAAACCAAAAATCAGCTTCATATTGGGTATTTTGTAAATTGTCGATATCTAAAGGAGCTTTAGAACTAATAAAAACGCAGTATAAACCTATGCATAGTTAATTTTTCTATTTAGATAAATCGAGTTTGCTCGGATATAGAATATGTGACTACATATATATTTGTACATGCACATGTATAATCAACAATTTTCAGAACTAAGGTTTTTAGTTATTCATCATGGAAAACAGTCCTCTTGGAAATAGCAACACTCGGCCATTCTAGTCCAAGTGCACCTTCTGTGCATTCGGCCATGGGGGCTGAATGCATCTGCAATACATTTAGCTACTGGAGGCTAAATGCATCCCAATGGCCTAATGGTGTGTAAATGCATTCGGCCTCCATGGCTGAATGCACAAAAGGGATTCCTCAAAAAGTATTAGCTATTAGATATATCATTATTTGAATATTGGTTTGTTGAGGTTTTTTGTAACGCGTTTCATTTTTTGAAGGTTCACTTCAATATAATACATAAATAACATAGCAATTGCTTAAAAAAATAAAGTTAAACTCTTAAGATATGAGTAAAATAGGAGATAACAAGAATGATGCTTACTTTTTGTTGTCAAGCTTTGGAATGTCGCTGTTCTCTGCCTTCTCCACAATCAGCTTACAAAATGATAAAACAAGTATCAGTAGAGGAACGCATGCTAACATAGCTTACATATTAGAAACCAACATATTTGCAGGAGAAGCATCTGATAGTAGAGACTATAGATTAAGTGATCATAGAATCAAAAGCATCTATAATAAGTTGCATGACGTTGATATTAATTTATTATGGTCAAATAAAAATATCAGTGGCGAATGATAAAGTTCCCCAATAGCAATTGGGTTATTCTTGCTTATTTTTGTAGGCCAAAATGAGAGAGTTGTCACCGACTCACCAATGATGTGTAGAGTAAGGAGGTCAGGTCTTACTCCATTTAGGATTAGAAGACAACCAACTCTTAAATCAGACTTTTTGCAAGTTTAGGTTCGCTCTGCCTCATTAGTTACACTATAAGCATTGATTCGAGGTGATAGGATGCTGAAGATATGCACGATTAGATTTTTCATCCACTAAAATCTTCATAGGGTTTATAGAGCAGTGAGGAAATCTTAATATATGATGATTGCAACCACTTGCAACCACTTGTTGAGATATCTGATAAGCTTACATTATGCAAATATCTAATGCCCGCAAAATCTTAATTTTGCCGCATTCTAGCATTCCTCTCTCTCTCTCTCTCTCTCTCTCTCTCTCTCTCTCTCTCTCTCTCTCTCTCTCTCTCTCTCTCTCTCTCTCTCTCTCTCTCTCTCTCTCTCTCTCTCTCTCTCTATATATATATATATATATATATATGAAATGCCTTGAAAACCTGAAGAGCCCCCCGATCGTCACCAAAGCTAGAACACAACTTCCCCCTTCATGGACCTCCAACCTACGAACTTTTGTTTCGATCAGATCATCATAGATAGATCAAACCCCCCAATTATCAGTTTGTTGTCCTTAAAGTTTTCACCTTGAACCCAATTTCAAATCTGGACTGTGCAGTCGATATCTATAACTTTACATCCAACCGTCTTAATGCCACCAAACCTTAACCCTGATTGGCTAACCTAAAGACCTACCCTGCTAGTCTGCTACCAAGTTTCATCCCATCCAAATCTTTCACCTAGAGCGAGAACACATGCTTTTCGTATGACCCGTTTGTCCGTCCTATATCAGTTGGGCTTTACGGCCCGTGTATCGAGTCATCGGCCCATTGGATTGACTATTTGACTTGGTGAGTCCAAGTCCCGGTCAGACTAGGACTCGGCCAAAAGGCCACGAGTCTCCATCGCTCCACCGGTTGCACTAGGGTAGCGGAAGACGCCCCCCGCCGCTCCCCTCTTCCGCCTAAACCCTAATGACATATGGTAAAACGATCTCGGAAATCCTACACAACCTAAAATTTATCATCTAAAACACAATGAGAGAAAGGAAGCAACCCAAACTTCGCGAGCGAGCTCCGACGTAAAATACCAATCTCTAAAATGCTAACTTAGAGGAATCACTGATCAAGATTCAAGAACAGATAAAGCAAAACAGAATCAAAAGCACGGAGAATCGATCAGCACTCACCGGAATCCTATCTGGGTACTTCTCCAGGATCCTCGAAGCATCCTTCCGTCTCTTCTCTGCAATCGAAACAGAGGGCTCATCACATCATGATGATACATAAAACAGATACGCAAACTCACAGCGAACACAGATTACAGATCACGCACCGAACTCATGAACTCGCCTGAACGAACCCATCGCCATGTCTGTCGCCTCTGATCAAGAACCAACGATCGAGAATCTCTCGAGCCCAAGAAACCCGAACGGGGAACAGAGGAGCAAACCCTAAAGGCTGAATCACAGACGCGGGAGGAAACAGAAAGAGGGGAGAAGGAATTGGATTGAGACGAGGGTTGTTGGACTTTGGGGTATTTAAAAGAGTCGCCCGCCGTGTTCCCTTTGTATCGCTTCCCGCGGCGCCAGGACTCCTAGTCCACCACGCTGGGGCCAACGGATTAAGATCCGGATCAGAATCCGGATCCAGATCCAGATCCAGATCCGGCCAATTTGAGCGCAAGTCCTCATCCAAGGATTTGTGATAAAGGGGGTCCTTCCCATGGATAGGACCGGCCAATTAACTTAATTATCCCGACCAAATACTTAAATTTACAAAACGTGTCATCGACTGTTTTAAAACGGTTTTCTCTCATTACAAACGAATGTAGCTGCTCGAAAACTGCGATCCCCACGGTGCTAATAAAATCGAAGGCCTTGCAGTCAAGAACGACGCACGTCTGGCGGCCTCAGATTCCTTCCTGGTTCCTTCACTCCCACTTCAACGAAGTGACGAACTAAATTGCATCGATAATGTTAGAGTTTAGTCCCACATCGGCTAGAGGGCTGGGCAGTGTTGTCTGCATATACCATCTGAAGACCTCCCCTTTAAGACCCGGGTTTTGTGGGGTGTGAGGGTATCTATCACGGTATCAAATCAGGTTTGACCTATATCCGTTAAGCCGAGTGGGAGCCTACCCACGTGACAAGGACCGGACGAAGCCGGCCTGCACTTGAGGGGAAGTGTTGGAGTTTTGTCCCACATCGACTAGAGGGCTGGGCAGTGTTGTACCCATATACCCTCTGTGGACCTCCCCTTAAGACCCGAGTTTTGGGGTGTGAGGGTATCTCACGCATACCAGTTAAAAACCGAAAACTAGGGTTAGGGTTTCGATTTTGTGATGTTTTAGGGTTTTTCCAAATGGTCTAGGGTCAAATGGACATTATCTAAACAAAATGATCTACCCCTACATTATATTTTTGTTCGTCCTTATCATTGTACCGATCTGTTGTCAGTCACCTTAGGCACATTACCTTTTTTTTTTAATTTGATTTTGCTCTAGATTAATTTGAATTTGTAAAATACTAGCTCTAAATGCATCAAATTTAATTAAAAGTTGTGCTCCATAAGAGCATCTCCAACCATACTCCATAACTCCAAAATAAAGGTGGAAACCCCTCCAACCGTCCTTTATTTTGGAGATCTATATTTTTGGACTCCATGTTTGGAGGTTTGGATGGATTTGAAGGTCAACCTGCATAACATTGTTCATCGTACTTAATGTCAAAAACACCCTTTGTTTTATTTCCCTTTTATCCCATTTGATATTTGTGTCCCAAATCTTGTATATAAATAGAGTTTTTTAATACATAATGAGGATATAAAATAGAGTTTTTTAATATAAAGTAGAGAGAGAGAGAGAGAGAGAGAGAGAGAGAAAATGGAGGCATGTGATTGGAGTGCATGTGCCTGCAAATTAACTTTATCTCCATTTTGGAGGTCATGTGGCCTCCAAAATGGAGCCCACCGTTGGAGATGCTCTAATAAATCTCATCTTAATGGGTGAAGCCTAGGACGATGATGATGATGTATCTTCCTTGTTATTACTAAGAGGAGGTTTTTCTTACCTCGAAAAATAATGACAGTAGATTAATGCATGATCTGTGCTTATTTCTACCATACTTTACTCCTCATGTTTTGGCAACCCCATTAGAGACTTATATTAGGATCTAAATAGTTCATTACGACCTACAAAACACATGAACTATCCTGACCTGTAGTTAATTATTTTGAAGCTGAAAAGAGTTTTATTGACTCAATCTAAAGCCAATTCATAAGCATGGACAAATTAGGATGTCCATGCTTGTAGTTTATGTTAGTAACTTTATCAAATTTTTATTATTGGCATGCCAGTGATGTAGCTCTCTTAATTTTTTTGGTTTCAAGAAAACCTTGAGGATCAATTAATACCCACACTACTTGGTGGTTTCTAGACCCAGGTCGGAATATGCCGTGGTTTCCTACACCCCTCCACTGATCGGTGATGGCTACTGGTGGTTCGAGATGGTGGCGTTGGTTCATGGCGCGCTGCTCGGTGACTCGTGCAACTCTTCCTTCAGCCGGAGCTGGTGGTGGTGTTGGATCGAGATCCGGTATTTTGTTTGTTCTCTTGAGCGCATGTTTGCTCATTTTGTTTTGGTCTTCTTTTGTTTATGTCCTCGCTGGTGTGGCGGATCGAGGTTGTGGGATCCCACTGGTGGGGTGGTTTGGGTGATCGCCGGTGGCGTGATGGTTGTGATTCTACCTGGGTGGCATTTCTGTCCTTTGGGGCGTGGTGTTCTTGGTCTTGGACCTGTACTTCCCGCCGATGTGTGGCGGTTCTCCTAGGGGTCCGATTGTGACTACCCTTTTTGCGCTAGGTTGTGGCGCCTCCCAGAGATCGTTGATCTCTCCCTTTTGATGTACCCAAAAAATAATAATAATAATAATAATACCAAGACTCCTGAATTGTTACTATTTACTAGAATACACAACCAATTCAGTTTAAAGACAACTATTTAGCTAATTGGTACTCTTTCTTTGCAAATGTTATTAATTTTGTAGCTGAAAATATTTTTTTACTCACTTTTAAAACAAAAAAAAAGGAAAACAACTTGGAAAACCTAGACTATTAAGTATAATTGCCAAATTCATACACTTTCCATTGTAATTGTTACTCTTTCTGAATTTCCATATATAGAAGTAATTTTATATCTCATGTAATGATATCTGAATTACTTTTTGCCTTCAATTTCAGGGATATAACTACAATGACAACAAAGAAGGTGGCTAATAAAAAAACTCGAGCCGGAGCATCAAGCCAAGTTCGATCTGAGCTACGCAATAGAAGCCTAGCATCTCAAGACCAAGGGGAAATTGATAACCATGATGAGCACTCTATGTCAACCACATCGTCACCCAACAAAGAAATGTCTATCCAAGGTGACTCCAAATATAGACAACAAGTAGATACGAGCTGCAAAAAAGGAGTCATTGCAAGAGTTTGTGGCTACTATTGATTGGATTGCATGTTACTTCCCTCCGGATGATCCAGATATCGGTTGTCTGCTCAACCGAAGGAACTGGAAAGTTTTGAAGGAGTTAGAAGATGATTGGTTGTTTGCTCAACCAACATGCTGCTGTAATGAGTGAGTAAGGCTTTTCATAGAGATCCCACAGATGGTGCAAAATTGTAGGGGGAAATTACGGTCGTCATATGGTTTCCTACCAATAGTCGATTGATGTTTGACTTCGAGTGTGGGCATTATAATGTGCTGAGCTGTCACACAGACACTGTTGAGTAGAGAAAGAAATAAAGAGAGAGAGAGAGAGGGTCGACAAAGGATGTGGTAAAGAAGTTCGGTCAAAGCCTATATCTCCGTGCGGTAAGATGCAACCTTGAATCTACTATCTCTGAAATGTAGAGTGACCTTGACAGACCGAGCATCACTTGTACAACTAAAATTCCCTAGCCTATAGGGGTTCAATAGGGAGGTTATCAAAGTACGAAGGGAACACTCGACCTAATAAAAATTTTGCACACGATCACCTGCCCTTGTGGCACAATGCATACAAGTCGATGGGTTACTCTATTTAATCTTGCTTGTGTTCTCTCGCTAGCTGCACGAAAAGATTTTATCTTGCAATGCAAAGGGACGTGCACTCCTCTCCTCTCAAAGGTTCAATCACAGGTGAGGACCTAGAAGCCAACTACGTGCTAAGGGAATAAGCATGCCTGGCTAAGCAGTAAAGTAAAGCACGCAGTCAATTTTTACGTGGAAACCTCGAAGGGAAAAACCATGCTAGGACCATGATCTCGGAGGTACGAGCAAATGATCCACTAGAAAGGCAATGAGTACAAGAGTCTAGAGAGTTACCCCGGTAGATCTATGGTGATTCACAACCCAACCCTGACGCTTCATACGAACAAGCATTCCACGAGCTGCTCGACCCGGCACACCGCAGTAATCGCATGCAATCCCCCGCAGCTTCATTTGCTTAAATTATTTGTCCTTACCACCTCGGCCTCCTGAGCACTGCTTTCTTCACACCTTTCTCACAAATGTATATTGCGAGCACTTAATCCACATGATCCACCAACCACCCTTCAACAAAGGATGGACCTAAGGGCTCCACCCCACCGAATCCACAATGGTGGGAACCCCCCAAGGATTTGTCACCCCCAATTACCTATGGGGGGACCGTCAAGTTGCAACAATGGATTTTTACCCAAGGGTATCCGACCCTCCAAGAACTTATCTTCTCCAATTCCCTATGGAGGAACCTTCAAGCCGTAGTGAAGAATTTGCGCTCAATGCACATGAGCGACCCAATGCACATGGGATTTAAAAGTGGTTCAGAAGAGATTCAGAACCAAGTCATGAAAGTGGATCAACCGACAAATACGTCCATCACAAAAGGGATGAGAAACCAATATGGTCCGTATGACAAACAGAATGGACCAACACAAGCCTCACGAGGTAGTGCACAAAAGTCTCCAATGGATGGAGGTGCGATTCCCGCTTCCACTAGATGAAAACCTCGAGTAAAGACAGATAGGACTGAAAAAATTCGCAAGAGCTTCGCCCAAATGAACCTCTAAGCCTTAGTCCCAAATGGCAGGTCAAGGACTTAAATAGGGCTGAAAAATAGCTTCATGGTCCGGACCACTTAAGTCGCAGTCCGGACCATTGACCAAAGTTTGGTCCAAACATAGATGAGGACCCAAGACACAAAAATCTGCATTACCAGTAACCACGGTCCGGATCGTACAATGAATTAAAGAATTTCAGCATTTGGATATTTTTATAAGTGTTGAAACTGCTTACTGCTACCTACTACGGTCCGGACCCTTATAGGCTACCTTGAGTGGTCCAGACCGCACAAAGAGTAGTAGGCTCCCAGCGCTAGAAAATTTTCTGGCAGTCTCAATGGCAAAATCGTAAATACGTCCAAACTGTATTTTTTGCAATTCGAGAGTTTCGAAAGCACGATCAAACTAGGATTTTTAATAATATAATATTTTGAAAAGTCACGGGCATCAAAAAGCATAAAAATAATATTAAAATAGGGACGGACCTCAAAAAATATAAAAACCATGAATCGATTAAAACACACACAAATCGAGTAAAATGATTTCACAAACTAAAACACACACACTAAACCCTTTACACCCAGTGGATATGCAACATGATATATGCGAGTGAGTGTGCGAGCTAGGGAGTCTGATCTGCACTTACGCTGAGCTGTACTACTAACCTGATATTGTGTTGTATTGCTAAAGTCTTCAATGGGTTGCGAATACGCACGCTGTCCTAACTCACAGGTTACACAAATCTCACCGAGTTGGTATTGATGCTCACAAATTCCACCAACAAACTAGATGTTCAACATACACTGTAACAAGCAATCAAAGAAGAAAAAAAAAAGATAGGGGGGGTAGAAGAGGAGATCAGTCCTCAGTTAGAGCTCTGCATTTCTTAATAATTGAAAAATAGATCTCTAGATTGGAAATTGGGATATCGAATGAGGATCGGATCTAGATTATCGGTTTGGTATGCTATTTAGGCTTTGGGAGTACTCGGGGATTTGAGAATATCTTTTGAGAATATTTATCAGGTACCGGACTATTTTCATGGACCCCGGGCAGGGTTGGCGGGTCTCACTATCATCTTTGAGGACCCCAAGCAGGGATGATGGGTCCCACTGTCATCATCATGGGTCCCGGGTAGGGTCGGTGGGTCCCATTGTCGTCTTCGTGGACCCAAGGCAAGGCTGGTGGGTTCCATTGTCGAGCGTTTAGCCAGATTTTGTACCCACATATGCTTGTGTAGATATGAACATTGGGTTGTGTCTTTTGATGGGTAGAGCATATGGGTGATGGTAGTTTGTCCCAAAATGTGAGCTCTTCAAATGATGAGAAGCACTTGCTATCCAATAGGTGGAGTTTAGCTTTAAGGCAAGCCGAGCAGAAGTTTGAAGGGGGTGCTTCTAAATTTCGTATCCAGCCATCCAAACATGTAATTGAGGAGAAACTTGGGTCAGGCTGGGAGGCTCGCTAAAGCTTATGGAATCAAAGAGAATTATAAAACTTACTAAGTTCTTATATGAACTATAAAAAGCACCTAAACAATTAACATCAAATGATTAATTGTCACAGGAGAAAACATAAGTGAAAGACTTGCTAATTGTTAGCTAATTATAAAGTAACTAGATATGCAAGTGGCAAAGAGAGCTAAAAGAAGTTTTTTGTCTTCTAACATTCAAATTAAATAACTTACAAAAGTTGATATTCGATTGGGGATCAAAAGTTTTTAAAAAATAATTGGGGTTATGCGGGTTATGCTCAAAAGTGCTTGACAAGTACGGACATTTTTTATATAAAACCATGTTTGATCATAGTATCAATCTTATAGAAAATACTGGGTACGTAGTATTTTAGATGGATTATGGATTATACAAATATAAATCATATGATTGTACTAGATTTGACAGTACTTTGAAAGATATACAAGTATAAATCATATATAATATAAATCTTAGCTGATATATACGTAGCTAAATATTAAGAGTACTTTGAAAGATATATCATGAAGATTTGCCTCAATTTATAAAGGTGTTTTTGCGGTACTAGAAGCTTTTAAAGATGCAAGCTAGATATCTAGTACAAGCGATGGATAGGTAATAGTTCATGAAGATGCAATACTTTCTTGGAGATCCAAGAAACAAAATAGTATAAGTTTTTAACATAAGAGTTGAAAGCAAAGTAATTAGGAGACACTATTTTGAGCTCAAAACTAATGTCCGAAAAAGCTGTGATATTAAGACTACATTGGCCTATAGTAACACTTACAAGGAAAAGACTAGTACATGTTAGTTTGAGACTTAATTATGGTAGGCAGTTGATTCGAGGAATAATTATAATTATCTGTAAAATCAAATACAATTGACTAATTTCTATACCAAACCTCCAATAAGAAAAATGGTAAGGATAATAGTAAAATTATAAGCTTCATTAAAGGAACCAAAGAAGTAGGCTTACTCTACTCACAGTTTTCGACCGTGTTGGAAGGTTATACCGATACGAGTTGGATAACAAGTATGGGGGATAACAAGTCCACTACTAGATGGGTGTTTATCCTAGGAGATGCAACCGTTTTTTTGGAATCAAATAAACAAACATGCATAGTGCACTCGATTATGGAGTCTGAGTTCATTCCCACTACAACAGGCAAGGAGCCGAGCGGCTTAGGGATCTTCTAATAGAAATCTCAATTGTAGTAAAGCCTTTATCGGTTATCACTTCAATGTGATGGTGAAGCTACATTAGTATGTTCATATAATGGTAAGTCCAGGCATTTAAGTCTGAGATATGTGTTTAGGATCGAGGTAATATCTTAAAGATGTAATCATTGTTATTACTTATGTGAAATCAAGTCAGAACTTGGTTGATCCTTTAAACAAACATCTTACAAGAAAATTGCTAAGAAGAAAATCCATATGCATGGGGTTGAAATTCTTAAACTAAAGATCCATCAGTGTCGGGAAAACTAATATAACACTAGAAAATGGCTAGTTCTCAGGTTCAAAAGGTAAGAACAAGTCACTGATATGTGGTGAGTTTTAACACTAAATTAAAGTGGAATCTTATCTAGGATGAACAGTGATGGCCGTTATACTTGGAAGGTTGAGTCTTAGACTCTTAATAAGGTTCAGTCTTCAGGACAAGTGTTTATAATATAACGGGGGCACTGAAAGAACATCATTTGTGAGCATCTAGGTGGTGTCGTTTCTCATGAGAGTTGGAGTTGCTCCCAGTAGCTCTCATGATACAAGATAATCACATGGACATTAATAGTGCTAAGCAATATAATAATATGAAATATTATCTGCACATTAATGTTTATGTGTGTAGTGTCTCTGGTTCTGTTATATAGGAATAGTTAGGGCTGCAACTTGGGCGGGCTAATCCGAACCCAACCGAATTTGGGCCGTCTTGGGTTGGGATTTTACTTGTATGAGTTGGGCTTGGGTTGGAAAAATCCCAACCCAACCTCAATTCAAGCTGGGCTTGGGCAGGGACTTCGGGCAACCAGACCCAACCCGAAACCGATCATTTAGTAAATAATATTTAATATAATATAATATTGAATAAGTCCGATCAAAATCTATTTGTTTGATCATCCGGTGAATGAAATTTAAGATCGGACTGTGGTAGAACTTTGATAGATATTTATTCCGCTTCTAATGGCCATTATTGGATAGGTATTTATCCATCCAACGATGGACCATCACATATTTAAGAATGCAAAGAATTGATTTATGTATTGCATTATTGCAAAGAAACTGTTATATGTTGATTATTTCTTCTTTACCATATTGAAATCGGCCAACTCGACGGGTTGGGTTAAGGAAGTTCAACCCTACCATGGGTTGGCTTGGGCTTGGGCAGCGGATTCAACCTCTTGGGTTGGGCATGGGTTGACCGCTCAACCTGCTCGAGTTGCAGCCTTATTAATAGCTGGTTCAAAGCTTCGGCTACCAAGGATTTCGATAGACCTTTAAGTCACTAGCACTAGGAAAATATTCAAATCAAAAAATCTATTTCTTTATGCATAAATATTATTTATCTTTTCTGACACACTTTTCTATGATTATATTAACCAAGTGGGGAATTGTTGGGTTGGTTAATATATAACACAAAATGAATGGGGTGTTTTTATCGTTGGTTTAAAAGAAAAATAAGGAGTGCTTTTATCTTAAATTTTGAACTTTTCATTCAAATGTTTGTTTTTAAACCCCCCCCCCCCCCCCCCCCCCCCCCCCCCAAAAAAAAAAAAAAAAAAAAAAACTCTTTAAACAAATGAAGTGTTTTCATCAAACCTCTTTCTGTCCAAATGTCAATTCTCTCTTTGTTGGATAAGAACTTTAGTCTCATATTGCTTGGGGGAAGGAAGTGAGTTGGGTATATACATGGAAACTCTTCTAACTCATTTGTATTGAGTGAGAAGAGAAGGGTTTATCTGTTGTGTACAGTATCTATCTATGATGCGGTGCATGCATCACGCACGCACGGCATGGGCAATGAGTTATAGGTCTTTGGTGCTAATTAGGCACACTTTGCACTTAACATGATCGCATAGTCGTCAGGAGCCAGGTCTTCATTTGGCTAAGGCTAGGTCTGATTGGGTTGCCTCCGATGCAAGTCGGAGTTGAGTTGACTCGACGGTCCAGTGGGTCGGGTCGATCCAAGTGTGAGTGGTTGAGAACCGTTGAGTTGGACTAGGTGGTTGGCCTAAAAAGGGTATTTGGAGCACCCATTCGCTAAATTGGCTAGACGGTTTGGGCTTGACAGTTGGACTAAGGATTACATCCTGGCACCTATCGGCAAATGAACCAGTGCAACCATTGGCCACCAAGAGGTACATCGGGTTCTATAAAAGAAGGCCCATATCAGTCCCTAAAACCCATTTGGCATCAGAGCATCCATCTCTCTCTTCTAAAAACTTCATTGTTTGAACCACTCGTGGATAATTCTCCTTCCTAAGAAATCTTCTGCAGAATATATTCGGGATTATAGACCGATCTCCCTCTCAAATTGTCTGTACAAGATTATTTCGAAGGTCCTCGCCAATAGGCTGGCGGACAACATATCCCTGCTTGTCTCCCCCTCCCAGACCGCTTTCATCAAGGGGCGTCTTATATTGGACAGTGTAGCAGCGACGCATGAGGCGATTTTTCACCTTCGCGAATCTGGAGAGGAAGGAGTTTTGCTGAAGATCGATTTCGAGAGGGCTTTTGATCAAGTCAGATGGGACTTCCTGCTGGACCTTATGAGGGCTAAAGGATTCTCTAGTGGGTGGCTGAGCTGGATTAGAGAGATTTTGAGTTCCTCGAAATTATCTTGTTTGATAAATGGGGAGCAAGGCAGGGACTTCAAGGTGTACAAGGGGTTAAAGCAGGGATGCCCGCTATCCCCCTATTTGTTCATTTTGGTTGTGGACGCCTTTGATGCCGCAGTCCGGAAGGCGAATACCGAGGGCCTGGTTAGGGGGGTGGGCGGTCATGGTTGGACTACGTCTAATCTTCACTATGCTGATGACTCCCTCTTATTCACAGTGGCATGCCCCTTCCAGATGGTCTCCCTCAAAATTCTTCTTTACGGTCTGGAGTTGACCTCAGGCCTGAAGATCAACTTCCAGAAGAGGAGTCTTTACTATATTGGCTCAGGAGATGCAGGTGGTGGGCTTGCTAGACTTCTCAACTGTAAGGTAGCCTCCCTACCTATGAAATATCTAGGTCTGCCTATCAGCGACAGAGCTCTGAGGAGGGAGGATTGGGAGCAGCTAATTCTCAAGATAGAGAGAAGGCTTGAGGGCTGGAAAGGAAGATTTCTTTCTTCGGGTGGCAGGCTGGTGCTAGTGAACTCAGTCCTTTCTTCTATCCCCTACTATTATCTTTCTTTCTACTACCTGCCTTCGTGGGTAATTGACCGGATTGACAAGATTCGGAGATCCTTCCTTTGGCATGGGGTCGATGCTGCAGGAGGCTACAACCTCATGAGGTGGGATCAGGTTTGCCTCCCAAAGAAGATGGGTGGTCTGGGAGTTCTGGATCTTCGTAGATTTAATATTTCCATGCTGGGAAAATAGTGGTGGAGATTGCAGCAGGGAACTGGGGGTTCCTGGAGAGATGTCATATTGGCTAAGTACTTTAGGCGGTTCTCCCCTCTGCAGGCGCGGGGTCGATTATCAGGCCGGATATCCCATTTCTGGCGGGGCATTCTCAAGGTCAAGGATCTGTACAGGGAGGCCACTACTCTGGTGCTAGGTGATGGGAGAGATATCAGATTCTGGAGGGATACTTGGCTGGGGGACAGACCTCTGGAGCATCTCTTCCCAGCTCTTTTCGCGATGGTCCGGAACAAAGGAGCTTCAGTCCGGTCCCAGGCTAGTAGGAGGCGTGGGTCTATTGAATGGCGCTTGCGGTTCGCTTCTCCCTTAGACCATGACGGTCAGCGTGAGCTTCGGGACCTCCATCTGATTCTCCAGGCGGCCTCGTTCCGACCGGTCAAGGATGAGGTTCGTTGGAGTGGAAATTCCTCAGGACTTTTCTCGGTTAGATCCTTCTACGATCATCTCCTCCCACGGGTGCAGAGGCACGGCCCGTCTAAGGCTATATGGAAGTCCAAGGCTCCCTCTAAGGTTCAGATTTTTTCCTTGTTGCCTTCGAGGAATAAGATTCTGACGAAGGCCAATCTGATTAGGCGTCACCACCCACAGACAACAGATGCTTCCTGCACATTCTGCGCCTCGGAGGAGGAGACTACATCGCACCTGCTGCTTGGGTGCCCTTTCGCGAGGGTTCTATGGGATCATTTCGAGAGCATGGCAGGTCTTTCTTCGCATCCCCGGTCCCTTAGAGGGCTCTGGACTTCTTGGAGGAGGAGGAGAATTCCGGTGGCGATTCGGAAGCCATGGGACGTTTTGGCCATGGCGATACTCTGGGTTATTTGGCTCGAGCGGAATAGCAGAATTTTCTCTGGTAAGTCGGCAGGGCAGGATAAGCTGCGGATTTCGGTGATCTCTTTCTTCCGCGCTTGGATAGCACCTTGGAGGGATAAGCTTGGGGCGGAGGCTGCCATTTTTTGTAACAGACTTTGTCTTGAGTGATTAATGGTTTCTGGTTGGGGTCCGCCAAACCCTCCCTCCGTTAGGAGGGGTTCTCAAAAAAAAAAAAAAACTTCTCTCTACCAGAATTGTCACAAATCAATTGTGGGCTGATTTGAGCTCAACACAGCCTTCTTGTGGCTGTGATCGGAAAAAATTTAAAAAGACCCATTAATCTCATTAAATTGTAACTTGTTGACGATATGCCACCGGCAAATAAATCTTGGGTAAAATACACTTTGCCCCCTAATGTTTAGCTCAAAAACACTTAATACTCCTGTTGTTTATTTTGTTCCTAATCAATCCCTAAAGTTTGAAATGTTAGCACACTACCCCTTTTGTCAACTACTTGATTTTCTTATTTGGTAATTTTTATCTGATCAAAACTGAATTGAAGGGGGGGGGGGGGGGGGGGGGGGCAAAATATAATTTACCCATAAATCTGTGTAGTGGCCTATAACTTTTCTTAATTTCTTGAATCTTGGTTAGCCCCCTGAGGGCCTTGCATACTTGACCAACTGCACTTTTTCATAGAACCACAACACCAGGATGGCATATGATCGATGTTTTGCCAAGGAAAAGGCTGGTCCTGCCTACGAAAACATTTTTTTTTTTTTTTGAGAACCCCTTCTAAAGGAGGGAGGGTTAGATAGCCCCCGATCAGTTGTTATTAAAAAACTAATCACAAAACAATAAGGTTAAAGAAATTGCATGCCTCAAATGACAAAGAAGCCGACCAGGGGACTATCCAAATTTTAAAAGTGGAAACAGTCGACCTTCTTAGGACCTCGACACTACTCGATTGACCATTGAAAATCCTCCTGTTATGTTTCAGTCAGAGGATCCAGAGAATGCTCATCAGCAGTATATCCCACGGGATGCGAAACTCCTTCTTGACCTTCCGACGTCTCCACGCATGTCATAAGGCGCGAATATTCCACGGGTGGGAGGATAGATCACAGGCCCTCTCGAAGTGATCCAATAATTGTCTCGCTGTGGAACAGCCAAGCAATAAATGGGAAGGAGATTCATTCGCCGATTGGCAGAAAGTGCAGGATGCGTCTGTAACGTTAGGATTATTCCGCTTCAAAAGATTTACCTTAGTTAAAATCTTGTTCCGCGCCGCCAACAGTGAGAAGATCTTAACTTTGGTGAGAATTTTAAATCGTCAAATCGTTGCCGAAGAAAGGAATTTTTCCACCAGAGAAAGACGGTTTCTATAGAAGGATTTCACCAAGAAAATTCCTGAAGAGTGCCCTCGCCACTTCACCCCATCAGTAAAGTAGCATTTTCTCTAGTCTTATGTGGAGTGTCTATCTCCCCACTATGAAAACAAGTGGGGAGATAAACGCTCGACATAAGACTAGAGAAAATGTTACTTTATCGATTTGTTAGGTTCCAGACAGTAGATCGGGTTAATGAATATGGCATTCATAAGATCCCTTTAAAAAAAGATCCTAAATTTATTTTATAAAGCTAAAATTGCCCCCCATTTTCTTCCTTTTCATGTTCTCTCTCGAGCAGTGTTGGCGAGAGCAATAGTCGGGGCAACCTTGGCCTCCGCCTCCTCCCACCCCCCGATGCCTCCTCCTTCCACCTCAACGTACAACGTGAACAACGACAATGACGCTTATAGATCTTAAGTTTTAGGATTCAATTTAGGTTTTAGGATTCGGTCTAGGGTGTTAAAAACTTTTGCAGAAATAAACATGCAATAGGGGAGACCACAGTCTCGTAGCCAAATAGGATTCTTTAACGTGATTCACCCGTTGGCAAGCAGGCTACACCACGGATTACAACTTTTCTTCCGATGATCGAACACCACGCCTGACGCTCAAAACGGTAGATCATCTCCACGCTCTTTTGCGCTCCGGTTCATCGCCCGTCGACGACCCCGCCGTAAACCACGGCCCTTGTCTAGCTCTGTGACGCTGCCCGTGGCCATCGCGCTCAAGCTGTACGTTGCCCATCAACCAATGCTCGAACCTTGTTTCCCACACCTTGTTGTACCACAGGTGTGCTTGCGGATGAGTCTACCGCTACCACAACCATCATCGCCTTTGTCCACCATCCGTTGATAGCCTCCGCACCCTACTAGACCACAGGAGTGTCTGCGGTCGTGTCTACTGCCACCGCGCTCGTCGGCGCCCACATCGCCCGTCAGTAATCCGCATCAGTGCCCATCGGCACCTCCACTAGTCACTCGTCGGCATCCCACATCAATTCGCTCGTCGGCGGCTGAACACGATGCCGTCGGCAACTCCTTATGCCATCGAGGTGATCCCCCTCGATTGCCACCCGCACATACCCATGCCATCACGACTCACTGTCACGATCTGTCAAGCCGGGGAGGAGGTGCCGAGACCGCACCCTCCTCCCGGCCTCCAGCAGTTTTCCGCCCGGGCGCCCACAGTGGCACCCTGAGCACCAGCCCTGCTACCGTTCTCTTCGTCGCCTAGCCTGCCCTTCGCCTTGGTTTTAGGATTCAGTCTAGGGTTCATCCAATGACTTGTAGGTCTTAGGTTTTAGGATTCGGATTAGGTTTAGGGTTCACCCCATGGCCTGTAGATCTTAGATTTTAGGATTTGATGTAGGTTTTAGATTTTGATTTAGCATAGAGTGGAGTGGCATGATTGCAAATAAAAATTTGAAGCATATTGAGGGACATTTTTGTCCTCTGTCCTTTGGCTTAAACAAATCTTTTATTTTTGACCGCTCACTAAGTCTTCTCTTGTTTTTTGCGAATTTGACATGGCATGATCATAGCCGTCCGTTGTACTCAGCCCTAGCCGACAGGAAAAGGGACCGCTGTGATCGGGTGGTGGTGCCACCTCGGGTTGGCAAAGAAAAGTTGGCAGAATGTATAGCATTGCTCTAAGACTAGAGCACGGAGTTCAGAGTAGGTTGCTTCCTTGCATTTCCCAGATGAGTCCCCCACGTACAATTACCGAAAAAATGCATGCATTTACCACTCAGAAGAAAAAAAAGCATGCATGCATGGCGGAAGAAATGGGCACTGAATTATAAAGTTCTGATCACCAATTCCCTAGTCATTAACTCTCTAACGTCCGACCTATTGACGACCAACTCTGATTGACTTACAAGCTTGTTGTGATTTACATTTATTTTTTTCATTTCATGCACATTTAGTACTTGAACAATGCTATTCAACCAGACGAAGGGCTTACAGACTCTTTGCCAGTATCAGCTCGAGGAATTTGTATAAGTGGGGTCAAAAGTTGCTAAGGAGGAGATCGAGGTCTGAGATTCTGATCTGGTTAGGGATATTTGAAGGAGGGTCAGATGCAGCCGCCGGTCCTTGTTCCGATATCGCGTAAGAGAAGGAAATTATCGGAGGTCCTGGAGCGGGCACGCCAATGCCGCACGGAGAGATTTTTTTTTTTAAAGGTACGAGAGAGATTAATTCAAGAGAACATAGAAGATGAGGTGGATCTCAAACTCGCATGAGTCGTCGTGAAATAGGGTTCGATGATCGAATAGGTGGAACAGTCAAAACTAAACAAACTATGATATATATATATATATATATATATATATATATATATATATATATATATATATATATATATATATATATATATATATATATATATATTAGCTAGATATTAGATTTTCACATTTGAGTTAATCAATTGACCCCACTCACCCATATGTAGTGTCGGCCATGCTCTTTACATACCGAAGCTCAACTGTCTGTTGCCTACCGATCAAGGATGAGTGATGTTGAAAAAGTCCACCGGTTAGTCCCATATTGGTAAAGAGGGTACTTATCGTTTGCTTCATATACTCTCTGTGGACCTCTTTTTACAACCCAGGTTTTGGGACGTGAGGGTATCTAATATTGTATCAGAGTTAGACTCTCCTGCTCCAGGTGCTCCCCACTGATCATGCCTTGTCACGCGTGCTCTGTGCCACATCGGTGAGGGAGGCACCTATCATCCGCTTAATAAACCCGCTATGGACCTCCCCTTACGACTCGGGTTTTGATGCGTGAGGGTATCTAACATGGTATCAAAGCTAGGGTTTACCGTGTCCTGTTCCGGATGCTCCCCATCAATCGTGCCTTGTCACACGTGCTCTGCGCCACATCGGTGAGGGAGGCACCCATCACCCACTTAATATACACTCTATGGACCTCCCCCTACAACCCGGGTTTTGAGGTGTGAGGGTCTCTAACATGGTATCAGAGTTAGGGTTCACCGTCTCCTGCTCCGAGTGCTCCCCACCGATCGTGCCTTGGCACACGTGCTCCGAATGGGAGGATCCTTACCATGCATGCTCAGCATGAGGGGGAGTGTTAACGGATAGTCCCACATTAGTGAGGGAGGCATTCATCACCCACTTAATATATCCGCTGTGGACCTCCCCTTATGATCCGGGTTTTGAGGTGTGAGGGTATCTAACATGGTATCAGAGCTGGATTCATCGTTTCCCTTCGGGTGCAGCCCCTTTCGATTAAGCCTCACTCTGCATGATCTGCTCGAGGGTACATGGTGTTGAGGAATTCCACCAGTTAATCCACATCGGTAAAGAGGGCATCTATCACCCACTTTATATATCCTCTGAGGACCTCCCCTTTACCACCCGTGTTCTGGGCATGAGGGTATCTAACAAGTGAGATTCACCGGTCTGGCGTGGGTGCAACGGACCGAAGTGATCGGGTAGGTAAAGAGTTTGTAAAGGATCTGTCTGGTTGAATAATATTTTCCATGCAACAAGAATGCGCAAATACAAAGATAACCAAAATTCGCCTCAGATCAGATGGCCAAGATGTGATCCATAATTAATCTTCAAGAAATGTTTACCATTAGCGCTCAACACTCTTACCGTAATGGCTAAGTATGGACATGAACTGATACTAAAGCAATGAGAGAGCTGCATGAGACGATCAGTATTAGAGCTCTAGTTGTGAGATGGGGGGTGTTCTCTTGGTGGCTCATAATCTACCCCAAGACGCGGATGCACCTGATGCTCCTCCTGACGTATGCAACATGAAGCTGAACCAAACGTCGACCGGGTTTCATCGACATGAGTCGGCCCTGCGACGGCACCGCCGCCTCTCCCCCCGCCGACATCTCGGCTGGGCTCTGCGGTGCTCGGCCTCTCGACCGTTGAGTCAGCCTTCACCTTTGGGACATCCTAACAAGATAACAGATGGTGATCTTTTGGTATATGAAAGGGGCTACGAGGCTGTTGAACAAACCTTGGTTGAAAGATGGAAGGATCTCTGAGGATCCTTGAGGCCTAGAGGCCGGACGTTGCATGGCTGAAGAGAGAGAGAGAGTAGGAGGAGGATGAGGAGATGAGAAGTCATGGTTGGTTTGTTTGTAGGACTCGTGAGGTTTGAGAGTCGAGTTGTTGATCACAGTATTTGTAGATGGGAGCTACATCCTATAGGCATTGAATGCAGGTTGGTATGAGCTGAGGAGACCAAGCTGGTGCGTGTGTCTGTGTGGCACGTGCAAGCCATGCATAGACATGAACTGGTCATCAACCTGGGGATGGCCCCTCTAGTCACGTGCCGACGATGGATGGGTCTTCGTCAGGGGGATCCCAGGTTTTCAAACTTACAGGGATGACTGCTTTCAAGCAACCTCCTACTTGGCGGGCTGTCATCGGCGGCGAACCTTCCGAACTCGGACACAGGCGGGCCCGGGCGAATTCATGGATCTTTCTACGGGAGAGCACAGAGGAAATTTGCCAGGGTGAGCTATGCAAATCGCCTGGGCGAACCGGAGCTGGGCACGAGGGCAGGTCGCGAGTTGGAGCTGTTTCTCGATCCTTTCAGGATTTCTATGAACATGCATTTGCTCCTTTCAATACAGCAGAACATAATATTTCCGGCGGCTAAAAATGACCGTTAAAGTGTTTAAACGGGGGCTTGGCCGCCGGTTGTAATGGCCGCATAAAGACCTGTCGCAAATGACTAAGCCGTCGAAAATGGTCACTTTAAACGGGGGACAGGCCGCCGGAATTGCTACTGTTTAAACGGGGGCTAGACCGCCGGATTTGGTATGTCTCGCCGGAATTGCTCCGCCAGAATTGCTCCACTTTAAAAGGGGGACATGCCGTCGGATTAGGTCCCTTTAAACGGCTATCAAGCCACCGGAAATACTCCACTTTAAATGACTGTAGGCGGCCGGAATTACTCCACTTCATCTGCCTAGCTATCAGGCCAGCCGGAATTGCTCAAATACTTCGTGTTTCGCTACTGGAATTGCTCAAATACATGAGCAATTCATCTGCCTAGCTATCAGGCCAGCCCTTCACGCATGTGCTTGCCTAAGTGATGAGTGCATTGGACGGCTGTGCGATGTGTGGTACAACACATCAGACCCAAGGAATATTTTATCCCACAACTGAATCTAAACAACATATACAAATCTGCTAGTAAAAAACATACAGAAAATAAGAAAATAATCAAACCAAGCTTAACCAATGTATGAAGAAACAATGCCTCCTCTTTTAGATGCTAAATAGATGTTCAGAATGGGGTAAAACAATTATTTGTTTCAACACTATTAACACTAAAAAACAGTCATGTTCCATGAGACTTGCATATAATTTAGCAAAACCTACAAAACCATAAATATCGGACACCGAATCAAAGAACTCAGATGAGGTCAGCAACATTGGACGGCAGCTCCTCGATCACCACGTTGTAGAACTTCTGGATGTCGTGCTTCTCTCTAATTTCTATTGATTTTCATGGATTCAATGCTCTGTTTCAAAATCTCTGCTTCAGCCAAGGCCTTCCCTCTCTTCATTATCCTACCTCACAGCTAAAGATCCAAAGCAACGAGTAGCACACATGCCTCCAATAGTAGCACCTAGCCCTACATGTCAAAGAGGGTAAGAGCAACTTATCAGATACAAATACCCATTAGAAGTTTTTATGGTCAACTATAAAGCTTATGTTACATAAATTAATTGTCATAAATTTAATTCCTTATCTTCAGGAACTACAGTTACTACACAAATTAAATTCTGACAGAATCACAGAATAGAAAAGGAACAGAAGAGACCCATCAGTTGTTTCTTTCCCTTTTCCCCCCTAGTTCAACATCCTGCGTATTACCCAAACAATTCATAAAAGTCTACAAAGTTCGATCTTGGAACCATCCATTTTGAATGGATTATATAGGGTATCTGATTACAATAGCAGCTAGACCGTAAAAGGGATTACTCTTGGTCAAATCAATCCAGCCACATGGTCCATTTCAGATTTTGGAACAGTGCATAGTATTAGTCAACTTAGCATGGAAGTAGCGAGTTTCATGTGATGGTTTGTGGATTTGTGTACACAAGATAAAAGGTTTGATGGACGAGAGTGACTAAAAGGTGTATTACAAGAACAAGAATGGAGTTTGGTTGGTTAACGCTAAACACTCACATAGGAATTATGGGTTAGTAAGTGGCTCAAGTGTAAACTGTTGCCTTAAACTATTATATAACAATTAACAAGTATAACTAATAAGCCTTCCCATTTATTCTCGGCTATATAAATCCTACTTCACCACTGGTTCCCATCCAAGACTAACTTGTGGAATGGAATGTATGTTTAATTCATTACTTGCTACACCTTCTGTCTGTCTTCTTTAGCCTCTCCTAGTTTAGGTACGTTCAACCTGATCGAGAGACCCTACTCACCAAATGATTAGCACATGTAAGGATCATTTCAAACGTCTTCCTTTTGATTAAATGATGCCATTAACCATAGTCACCTTAATCACACCTTAATCAAGTTTCATTTAACATTGGCCTCTTGATTAAACATACATAACCCTAGCCTTTATGTTCAAGTGTCAATTTATAAACCACAAACTAAAAAACCATATAGGTAAAAAAATTTATCTAAATCATTCTTGTCATGTGGGCTTAAAGATGTTTGGATGTGTATGATATGGAGCACGTGGTGCTGGAGGCCAAAAACCACCTTGTAGCATCTGTGTGAAGGTCTGTTGTTGATATGACAGCTAAGAGTTTGACATTTGTGAAGACATAGATGCAAATGTATCCTACATGATCAAATTACAAAATGTTATTTTTACTAAAATAATTATATGAATTCGATTTTATATTTATCAAGTTAAGATTCTTTTTGAGATTATTAACATTTTCATCCCACTAAACGTACCCGACGCAACATCTGGCTAAGCTCCTGAAGTTTGCATGTAATCCATTAACGACTTCATTCAACCATTGGTTCTCGTCTTCTAAGCGCTCATAATTCGAGATAAACTGCTCGTGCTCTGCATTGAGTTTCTCATACTTTGAATAGAGCTGCTCATGCTCTGACTTGAGTTCCTTGTACTTTGAATGGAGCTGCTCGTGCTCTGATTGAAGTTGCTCATGTTCTGAATGAAGAGTGGTTATTTGCTCTTGCATCTCTTATATTGCGACGGATGCTGATAGCTAAAGTATTCCTAACGTCTGATGCCCATCCCCTGGCCCCGTATGCGTCCTCGACTCTCTAGACCAAGGACTTTCCGAAATATTACGTCCACGTCCACAGTCTCAGAGCTCTGTCTAGATTGCTCCATCAGCTCATTCATCCGACTCTGCAATGCATGAGATGAAAAAATAATGTTTTGTATACTTGATCTATCCCAACAATGTAAATTGAAGACATCAATACGTATTATTAGAAAACTTACTGTGATCTACTGGGTGTGCAAGTTTGCGAAAGTCTCGTCTTCCTTAACATGGGTGCGATCCCATAGCTCCTTCCGGTTTGGGACCCGAACAAAATCTATTCGCTGCAAATAACGAAAAGAGTATTACATTATAATACACTAAAATTTATCTCAAATTATGAAATTCATACATATATACCAGGTCCTCTCTCCTCTGTGCGAAACTCGTCCACCCAGATATATGTGTGACCTGCTGATGTACGCGATTTCCCGTGTTTCAGTCACTAGTATTAAAAAAAAAATAGAATATTTTATATTAGAATGGGTAACACATGTCAATATGTACTACCAAACAACTTAATTAATGACTTACCCTCCACCATTGCTGCGAGAAAATGTTCTCACAAATCTTGGTCCAAGTAAAGATGTCCAAACCACGGGGAATATGTAGGATCGCATCTTGATGTAGATATGACTCGTTGAAATCCCGATACAACTTTAACCTGGTATCATTCCTGGTCTTCCTACAGTTGTCTTTCAAGATAGAAGCTAGATCCCTAGGAAAATCAATGTGAAAATACTCCTGATAATATTAAGAAATAACAATAAGTATACATTGTAAATTATATGTGCAATTTTATAAATTCTGTCTTACCCTAACAGTCATCGCCATATCAACCCATTTTGAATGCTGAAAATTATCAAAATTCTGCTGCCAAAAGGAAAAGTTATTTTGGTCTTTCACCCACACACCGATCTTTGTGATGAATTTATCCATATTCGGACCCACAGGCCTTCCATCAACAATCCTTATCGAAAGTCTGTCTGCCTTATTAGTTGGTCTAGGGATACCCTTTGCATTGCCTCTTGATCTTTTTAGGCTAGAAGTAGATGATCCTGCATGAAAAATAACAATATAATTAATATACGATTATTTGTCATATAATATAAAAATAACACATTGTCCAAAAATGATAAAACTTTAATTTACCTCTAATAGAGGATACTGTAACGGATGTATTGGACAGAACATTGGTATCAAACGGCTCCTGTGTATCTGCGTCTTCCAAACTCGGATGGTCCTGCAGATCTCGTATAAGAGGATCCAATATAGGAGGATCCCGTGTCGGAGGATCCAATAAAGGAGAATCTGCAATACGAGTACCCCCCACTCCCCCCACCCTCTCATGCCGACGCCACCTACCACGAAGCATTTATAGAATAAAACTGCTACATGTTACATGGACAAGGGACATATAAGAGAGACAAACTAATGATTGTTATTCTCTTGATAATTTAAAGAAGTGTTGTGGTGTTCTGGAACTTAGTTTGTATGACTAGAATAGAGATAGTTAATAATGATTTCGCATTCATTCTTAATCCAATTTATCACAATTTCAACAGCCGATGAATGTCAATTGATACACAATAAAAGTTATTACAACTGGCCTACAACTTGAAAACTAACGTCAGTAAAATTGGGAAATAAACCACCTTATAAAATAAGCATGTTTAGTAGATAAAATACATACTAAGCTGAATATTTTTCACGCCTCAAAACTCAATGACAATATGGTTTTTTCAAACAAACATATAGAAAAATCATACCAACAAGGCAACAATATTGGAATGTCAATGAGTGTGAAGCAGCTATTTTTGAAGGCCGACTTACTCCACGGGATCCAACCCAGAACTTGTGTTGAAAATATTGCTCTTTCAAAAAACATGGATCTGAAAGAAAAATATTAAAGAATCACATTCAGTACCAGCTGGGAGTAATGATTCACAGCCAAAGAACATTTTTTTTTTCCTTTTTATTTGGGAAAAGTTTGCTCTGATACTTTGTTATGTTCACAGAGAAGTTTGCATACTAAAGAAAGTAATTGTTACTTTGTTACTAGAAAAACATTTATTGATCATTTGGGATTTTGTTCTAATTGTTGCCTTTCTCCAAAAGTCAATATGACTTCTAACAGCTGAATAAGTATCTGATTTGTAGGATTTGATTGATAAAGCTAGAGCTAATCTGGTTGAGCAGCTGAATCATGGCTTATTCAAGGATGTCTTCATGGCTTATTCAAATTGTGCATGAAGCATGATCAGAAAACACACATCTACTAGCTTAGTTATCCTTTGGAACTTTATGTACCGGAAAAGGAAGTGAATAAGTCTACATTAAAAGTGGAACCCCAAGTTTCTGTGTTCCATATGAATCTCAAGAAAGTAAACAGGATGTGAACAAGATATTATACTCATTGAAAAAATACAGGAAAATACGAGATAAATACTAAGGGAAATTCTATGGTACCCACTTCAGTATCGTACTGAAATTCATAGGGACCATCTGATGGTCCTATGGTGGATCTTAGACATCCACCTAGGGTTCATCCCATGGCCCCTAGAATAATGCCCACCACTACGATGCAAGGACAATGAGATCGATGATGGAGATGGGTTCGATATGGTACCGAATTTTCCAATTCGGTACTGTACTGGAACCCAATACTAATGATTTGTTGCTAATTGTTGAGCCACTTCCATAACATTGTATGGAGTATAATAGTAAAGCAATTAACAAAATACATATCATAGACCCAACTAAGAAATATACATAGACTAAGCTGTAGAAGACAAACAGAAAAGCCGCAAACCAACCACATTATAAGCATGCATCTAATAACCAGCATCCATAAGAATGGCCAACAACAAAGAGATTTCCCAGTCTAGCCATATTGAACGAATATTGGGGGCAAGAAAAAATAATGCAAGGTAACATCAAAGACCAATAAAATACAATATTGAATAGGTTTAATACCCACGATTCTAACTATAAATTTGCTATGTACATAAACCTATCTATATAGTACTCTACATGAAATGGGTTTGCTTGAGGAATCACGATACATCATTAATTCCTAACAACAAATATCACCCCAAAACCCCCCTTCTTCAAGTTTATCTGTATCTCTACTCTCCTATTTTATGGCCTAATGGCCCTTTGAAAAAAAAATGGTTTGAAATACCTGTGTGAGCAACATGGCTGGAAATAAGGAAAAAAACAATTAGGCATAACCAATGATATCTGTGGAGAAGATGCCAAAGTTCATTTTAAACTAATAGTTCACCATCTTGTATATTCAAGGTTTGCAATCTGCAATCATTTAAAGATAAATATTTTTTTGTGCATGCTGGGTAACTTATTTGTTCCCAAAACTCTCAATATTTTGATGCTCAGAACAAAAAATTCACTTTACACACTAATACAGCCAAATCCAGCTCAAAAAAACTCAACAGTCTCACCAACGTAACACATTTCTAATATAAATATGGATCGCTTGACCAATCATCCTTAGCCTAATCACTTGTTTATATATTTTAGGGACTTGTTCATAAGCTAGGAATGTTTGCTTATTGTTATCTCAGTTGCTGTAGTCTAGAAGTGAAGTCAAGATCAATAGGGTGTTACTTGAATAATTTCTTCACAGGCTGCGGATTCTAACAAAGCAGGCCTTCTTTTGCAGTTATGTTATCTGATTCCTATGCAGATCTCTATAGAAACTACAAATCTGGACTAAGACACTTCTTGGATTCCACTTTCATGAGATGTCTAATTTCTGGACATGAGAAATAGTGAACAAAGTAAAGCCATGCTTTGAATGATGTGGAAGGTTTTGTTATATGGAATTCAGAGCAAAGCATTCTAAATTGGATTATTGCATTTACTGCATGTAATCCGTTCACCGGATTAAAACAAATATCTGACAGTAATCTATACTACAATATAAGGGATCACACTAGTGGTCTTACAAGGACTTATATGTGTGCATATAAACCAATCAAAAAGAATAAATAACTTCACATGAATCGGATTAGGACTAATAAAGAAGCATTTGATAGAATAAAAATAAGCCGTAGTTTTTGGAATCCACTCACAATGTTCTTAAAATTTTGATGTGAATTATAGAAGACCACATTGATAGAATAAAAATAATATCTTAAGTAAGGAACATCACAAGTCTTACCTGACTATTAATTATAAGGCTCCTAGAAACCATCATCTAACCGATCAGAGGTGGGATATTATTTCTTACACAGTCCATATCATCATCACGATCCAACATAGAAGAAGTAAACTGAATAGAGATATCGCCATTATCATCCTGCTGATAAGGCTCATCATCTTGTTGGGACTCTCTATCGATGACAGACATGTTGTAATAGTTCTGTGGCTACGTCTTTACTACAATATGCCATTTGGGATCTTTAATTTGTTTTATATAGAATACCTGCATAGCTTGCGATGCTAATACATATGGTTGGTCATCGTATGCAATGCGTGTAATATTTACGCTTTCCATTCCCATTTTTCGCTTGTATCCGTTCCGATAATTCTCGACATCAAACCATTTGCACTTGAATAACACAACCCGCATACTAGAATAACACATCTCCAAAATTTATTAAAGGACACCATAAAATATTTCTGTATTGCTGGTGGCATCATCTTCCTTAACCTGAACACCGTAGTTTTATATTTTTCTACACAATTGAGACACTTCTGTTAAAAATCTATAACCATTTATATTGTAGGTATCATAAATTTTCGCTTCACGATAAGGGCCCTTTGCAAGTAATTTGATTTCATCACTTACGTCTGATTTCTGTACCTGTTTCAGATTATGATTAATTAATATATATCATATAAGTATTAGAAAGCTTCTTATAGTTTTAATGAAGTTAATATGAATATTTACCATCTCTTTAAACTATTCAGCAAATTTGTTCATGTGCTCCCGCTCAATGTTATTCACACCAGATCTCGTGATCTTCTCTACGTGCTGACTATAAACATAAAACATAGTACTCAGGCATTTCAATGAATTAAGAATATTATTTAATATAGTATGATAAGTCTTTAAACAAAACTTACTCAATGTATGGAAAGAGTTCCATGCAATTCTATAGCACATAGAAGTGAGTCTGATTTATAATATTTCAGCATTGGTAAGGAAGTACTTGTGGCCTCCTGCTATCGGATGACCGGTGGAGGAAATTATAGACAAGGTTGCTTCAGGGTGTATCTGACCTCCATCAAAATTCCTTTCTGGCCGATTGAATCGGGTCTCGATACCACTAAGATACCTTGAACAGAATGTTAAACGTTCTTTCGCAATATACCCTTCGGCAATAAAGCCTTCTGGATGAGCCTTATTCCATATGTATGACTTGAGTGTACATAAATACCTAATAAATAAATACTTATATTATTTACGTCCATTATATAACGGTAAAAAACAAAATAAACTAACGATGATTGCGTAAATATATAGACTTGTTAAATGACTCACCTCTCAATAAAATACATCCATCTGTATTGAACTAGTCCACCAAGCTTAGCCTCTGTTGCTATATGAATAGGGAGGTGCATTATAATAACGAATAATGCTGGCGAAAATATTCTCTCAAGCTTGTAAAGAGTCAGAGCTATTTGGTTCTCAAGTTTTTCGAGGATGTCTAACCGCAATGCTTTCAAGTATAACTTCTTAAAGAAAATGCAAAGTTTAATTATGGCTTCATATATGTTTTCTGGCATGAGGTCAAGTACGGCAATAGGCATGAGTTGTTGTAATACCACATGGCAATCATGACTCTTCAGACCCGAAACCTTCCGCTCGTCGATCTTAACAGAATGGGATATGTTCGATGAATAGCTGTCCGAAAATCTTATGTCCATGATAAACTGACAAAAGGAACGCTTCTCATTTGCATTCATTATATAGCATGCAGCTGGCACTTTATACACATCCCCAGATTTTATTGGGTGAAGATTTTTTCTAACGCTCATATCTTCCAGGTCGAAACGAGCATTTAAATTATCCTTTATTTTTTCTGCTATGTTCATCATTATTCCGAGGATAATTTCACATACATTCTTCTCTATATGCATAACGTCGAGGTTGTGCCACAATAAATTGCTGCTTCAATATGGCAATTCGAAAACAATACTTTTCTTCGTCTATCCTAAGTATTTTTCTCTAGATGTCCCTTTCCTTTTCTTTCCTGGTATTTTTTTGAATGTCACATGTGGAAGGTGCTGTAACTGCTGCAATACATCTACATCGGATAACTTTTTCGGTGGAGGCCTTCTATCTGGATTGCCGTCAAATGATTTTTTTCAACAAGCGCCACCTATGATTAATTGGTAATAATCTACGATGACCCAAGTAACATTATTTTCTACTACTTTTTAATTGTCGTGATGTAATTTTCTCGTTACATACCGGGCAAGCCATCTTACCCTTGGTGCTCCATCCGGATAGATTATCATATGCTGAAAAATTATTAATTATCCACATCAAAGCGGCACGCAATCAAAAATTGTTCCCAATGTATGCATCATATGTTTCAATACCAATTTCCCACATATCCTTCAACTCCTCAACTAAAGGCTGGATATATACATCAATTTCATTTCCACGAGCACGAGGACCAAGAATAATCATAGACAATATAAAATTAGTCTGTTTCATACACACCCACAGTGGTAAATTATATAGAATGAGGACGACCAACCATGTGCTGTAAGAAACACTCATGTTTCCAAATGGATTCATCCCGTCACTTGCTAGACCAAGTATAACATTTCGTGAATCAGAAGCAAACTACTCATGAAGTTGATCAAAATTCTTCCATGCCTCTGAGTCTGCTGGATGCCTCATTACACCATCATCAACACGTTGTTCCTGATGTCATCGCATATCTTCAGGTTTATTTTCTGACATAAATAGTCGTTGCAGTCTTGGCTTCAATCTATATAATAAGCTACAGTTTTGTGGGGGGGTACAAACAACGGTTGTGATCGTCAATCTCTAATTCACTCTCAACCATACGATCCTACGAATATCAGTTTTATCTTGAATTCAATCACCAGCTATCCATTAAAAGGCTGTGATCGACTACCACCTCATCACAAAATCTCCAACAAATAAAAGATTGTGATCTATTGCCCGGCTTTCTCCCCAATTGCCGCACATCCCCGCGCCTATTCCATTGGTCCCACAGAAATTTGATCCCAAATCATGTCGTTCTCTCTCTCTCTCTGTCTCTCTCTCTCTTAGCCCTCTCCTTCTCTCAATCTGATCCCCAAATCCCGCCGTTCCTTCTCTCAATTTGTTAACCTCCCCAATTCTTGCGCCTCTCTCTAATCGACCCCCAGATCTGGCGCACCCCTCTCATCGTCGAGCCCTAAATCATTTACGCGATCCCTGTTCCTCTCTTCCCGTCAGTCCCCCCTTCATCGCTCCTTCTCTCTCTCTCTCTCTCTAAGCCCCCGCCGCCCAAACCCCTGCTCCTACCCCCACCGCCAGGCCTGGGTTCCTTCTCTCCGATTATCTCTCTTCTTCTCTCTCTGATTTTCTCTCTCTCCGTCTCCGATTTGTCGACGGATGTGGATCTAGACCGGAGGCAGCGACGGTAATGGTCTCTCTGTCTCTGTTTTTTTTTTCTTCTTCTTTCTCTTCTTCTCCTTCTCTTTCTCAGGTTTTAGGTTTTTTTTTTCTCTGGTAAGCAGCCATGTCGGCTGTCGCCCTTCCTCCGTCGCCGTCGCGTCTTCAAAATGAAGAGGTCGGCAAACCGAGAGAAGCCGGAGAGGAATAAGAGGGGAGCGGAAGTCAGGCCTGAACGTCGATGGGGAGATCTCTCCGGTCGACGACTGAGATCAAAGCCGTCTTGAGCTGGAATTTGTAAAGCCGACCGCTGCCCTCAGCCCCTTCGTCCACACCTAGGTAGTCCGCCCTCTCCCTCTCTCTTGATTTTATTTTATTTTTCGGATTTTTATGCCCATCGCAGTTGCCCCCTTTCCGGGCAGTTGTGCCGGCCTGTGCGTGAAACCCATTCCCCTCTCTCTCTCTCTCTCTCTCTCTCTCTCTCTCTCTCTCTCTCTCTCTCTCTCTCTCTCTCTCTCTCTCTCTCTCTCTCTCTCTCCCCCTTTGCCTGCCTGACCCTCCATCTTCGAAAACCCATGCATCTTAAACCATGATTTTGGGGCATGCACCTTAAAAGGTTTCTCTCTCTCTCTCTCTCTCTCTCTCTCTCTCTCTCTCTCTCTCTCTCTCCCTCTCTCTCTTTCTCTCTGTCTCTCTCTCTCTCTCCTTGGGTTTAATGTTTTATTAATCTTAAGAACAATACCTTAATTTCAACATAAATCATTTAGCCTCTTTAGCACTTACAAATATCAAGAACAAACTGATTGTGTTCATCTTTTTTTTTTTGTCAATTGAATTTCACAAATTTTTTTTATTGATTACTTTCCTTCGTGGGTTTTGATTGTTCCTCTGAATTTTTTTTCCCAACTTTGGGGTTTTTTGTTCCTCGGTAATATGCAGAAAACATCAATAGGTTTTGATCGGAGAGTAACTGATTGTGTTCATCTTTTTTTTTGTATACTGTATTTTGCAAATAATTTTTATTGTTCAATTTCCTTCTTTGGTTTTTATTGTTCTTTTGATTTTTTTTCCACCTTAAGGTTTTCTTTGTTCCTCGGTTATATGCTTATGCTTATTGTTCCTCTATTTTTTCTTGGGTTAATGTGTGAGAGGTCCCTGACAACAGATATATTGTTCCCGTGAACAGGACACACTCGGATTTCATTTAGCCTAAGGTCCCTGACAATGGTAATAAACCTAAAATTAGCCTCCCCTGCTTCTTCTCCCATCTCTCTCGAGCAGCTCCGGCGGTAGCGGCGAGTAGCAGAGGCGGCGACAGCGGCAGCAGCAGCTACGGTGGCAGCGTTTGGTGATTCGGTTCAGTGGCGACGAGCAGCTCCAGCGGCGGCGAGCAGTTCGGTGGTTCGGTTAAGTGCTTCATTGGTTCGGTTATACTGATTGTTCCTTTTTTTTTTTGCTTCTTCGGTTTAATGATTAAGTATTCATTAATTAATCTCAAGTACAACTGTTTTGCTTGATCAGTTTCTTAAAATATTTTAATTGATTAAATTTTTTTTGATTGTATTAGAATTTTTAAAAATGTCTGATTGAACATCATAATGTAGTTTTTTTTCTTCTCTTCTTCTCCTTATCGATTTATTTGGACTTGACTTTATAAATCCTTCAATGTCAGAGACGGACATGAATGGAACTTTCACGATAGTTGGACCAATGTTTGAGATCCTTTTTTAAAGCCCAAATGAGATCATTTGTTTGCAGTCGTCCGATTGATCTGGCGATATGTATAACTGAGTTTTTTTTTTTCTTTGAAGAACAACTAAGATCTTTTTTTTAATAAACAGATGAGATTAATTTTTTAGGGCCTGTTTGGTTCGCAAAATTGAAAGGGAAATGGATGCCGGGGAAACGGATACCCACAGAGAACCAAAGGTAATGGTTGCCGGCTTATTTACCTCCAACGGCTAATTTTGTATACGATTTGCTGTAATTGGAAATGGATGTTAGGTTATTTCCTAGCCAATTCTGCGAACCAAACAGGATTTACCTATCTCGCGTGGGTGAGAGAGGTGCAAGAAGAGAGAGCAAGTTTTTTTTTCCCTTTGTCTTCTTTTTTTTTTCTTTCTTTTTTTCTCTCTATCTATTTGGTTTGCTGACTCTGATTCGTTTGGATTTCAGGTGGTCGAGGTTGCCGGCAAAACGACGGTGTTGGAGCACCCTTCGGTTAAGGTCGCTTGCTAAACGCTATCGATATCGTACATGAAGCTCATTCTCTAGGACTTGGCTAGTTTTTTTCGCTCTCCTTTTTGTTGTCTATCTTTTATTCCTTCTCTATCTCTCTTTTAAGGGCTTGCTGACTCCGATTCGTTTGAATTTCATATGGTTGAGGTTGCAGGCGGAATGCCTTGGCGCTTCCTTTGGTTGAGGTTGTCTTCGGTGTTGGAGCACCCTTCGGTGTTTGGGCACCCTTCACTTCAGCAATTGACCAGTCAATATCACACATGAAGGCCATTGTACGGGAGTTTGATCAATATTTTTTTTTCCTCTCTTTTAAGAGTAGGTTGTGCTTGCATGAAAGGATCGAAAGCGAGCTAGCACTAGACTTCTAACTCATGAAGTACTGCATGAAAGAGGATAGTAGAGCACTTTTCAAGATGTATATATAGTATTTAGTTATCCACATGTATCCTAGCACATATGGTAGTATCCAATTCCTATCTACATGTATCTTAGTACATATTTCATTGGTCTAATAAAATCAGTAGTATGATTACAACATATGCCCTCTATATTTTTGAATGCTTTACACCTCTCTCTATGAGTGATCCCAGCCCCCTCTCGAACGTGCGATCCTGACCCCCATTAGATCTCGCATTCTCGCAATCGTCGGCCCTCTCCTGTTTGATCAACCGACCTGAATAATGGGAGTCCTCTATGGTTCTCTCAATGGCATGTCAATCACAACAATTTGAAACCAATCGTTCCGCTCGAAATGGCAGATGTCGTTGCCTAGACCCCGAACCACGGTGATACTGTGGTTCGGGGCACTACGTTATGGGCTTTATTAAAAAGATATTGTTATCAAAATATTATTATTCCCCTTGAAATATTGTTGCCACTCGAAATATTTTGTCACCCTCGAAATATTGTCACCTGCCTCAAAATATTATCCTCGCCCTTGAAATATTTTGCGTGCCGACAGGCACGGGCATTACTAGTGGAAAATAACGCAAGGATTTGTTTGGGATTTTTTTGTCATTCTCTTTCCATCTGCATTGACCATATGTTGGACAATGGGTCTTTGAGGCATTATCCTTCCAGTACAGTATGCAATCATTTTTGCATGTATCTATTTTAATATAATCAAGGTCAAGGTCACGGATTATCTTCTAACACTGGTTGTAATCAAAAGGCAGTGTGTGACCATCAGGGAAAGCATTGGTAAGCAGCTCAAGCAGCATCTTAAAGGATTTAATACTCTAACCATTTAGACATTTTATGTGTAGTAGTTTAACGATGAATGACATTGTCATAAATTTATTACAACCAGGGTATAGAATCTGATATATATGTATTATTAAGAATTATTGTATACCTATCTGTATCCGCATCTGTCCGATCTTGACCATGTACAGCGGGTTCATCGTCCATGTCAGCTTCAAATATACTTGGCAATCTGAAGGCAGCATTTATTAATTACCCATGCATGTCATCTATTTTCGTTTCAGTTTCAGTAGAATTTTAAGGTGGAATATAAGTTTCCTCTAGCATCTTCCATGTTCTATAACCTGGTTCTATACCAAATTGAAATAAATTAGTAATTACATCATCCCGTGATTAATATTGGACAGTTCTGTGACATGTACAAGGACAACGAATCATATCCTCAAGTGTTTCTCTGCTAAATAGATAGTTGACAAAATGATTAACCCCATTCCTATAATTCGCACTGGCTCTATTACTGTCAACCCAACTCATATCCATAGCGTAAGGTACCTTCAAATAAAATGTAAAGATTAATAACAATCAGAGCTAGAACCATGTGCGATACATCACCTGATTGGAACATATAGTCAAATCACATATTTTAGTAAAGCACTTTTGTAAATCCTATGTCACATAAATCTTGGATGATAATGATGAACTTGCACGTGTTCAAAATAATCACTCATGTAAGATAAGAATACCAAAAAATTGAATCATACATTATATATATATATATATATATATATATATATATATATATATATATATATATATATATATATATATATATATATAATGTATATAAAGTACTGATCAGTCCACCCTAACTAAATCTTCTATCTGGGAACCAAAAGTATTGTTCTAAGCTACACTACCCACTTGGCTTAATTAACTATCCTGTAAGAGTATAAGGCACCATTATCTGCAAATAACCTATGATCTGCATTGAATGCAAATGGAGCTTCGGTCGAAAATGTCTAATTAAGGTTTCTCCTCTTAGGGACGCGATCCCTTCAGGCACTAAGCATCTTGAGCTTGCCATCTTAAGCAATCATTTTAAGCAGTCATGTTTTTATACTTTCCTTATATACAGTATGAAGGCTAATGGTGCTTTTGTAGTCTTGTAAAGGATAATATTAATGACAGCTATTAGCATAGACTAATAGGCAAAGAATATGTAGTTCAAACTTTCTGTACTTGGTTCCACTTTAAACTTTCACGTTTTCATATTTTTCATAGATGAACTAGTAGTTTATATTTATATATAGTATAAAGCCATGTGCTATGTATTTTAGTCTGTTAATAGGGCAAGGTTGATAGACTTGTAAAGTAAAATTGTCAGCAAGTATCTGGATGACAGGACACATTTTATCGAAGGACTTCATAGGCTTTGTGTGAAATGGAGTGTATGCAGTAAAGGGTAAACGAAAATAAAATTAGATTAGGGGATCATGATACATGAGATGGATGAAAAAATTTCCAAAGAAGTTTGTTGGAAGCAGCAGTAGCCAATATATGATGATGTTTTAGGAATAGAAATATTGATTTTTGAGAAATATAGTATCCCAACTTGTGATGTTTTTCACCTACTTGTTTTGTCAGGATTGTGTGCACTTTCTCCAACCTCATAAGGATGCTACTTGGCTCTTCCAGCAAGTACCGCCAAAGAATCTGTTTTGGTATACAACACAGTGGAACTACAATCCCTTTGTCATGTATTGAAAACCCCATTGCAGATCTTTGTTCACATGTCATGTTACTTTCTTTTTTCTCTACCAAGATAGTTATCAACATTCTTTAGGAAAAATCCCTCTTACCTACTAAGGAGGAAAAATATGCTCAAACTTTTCGAGTTATGATCATTCTTATCTTCATTTTTAGTGTATATTTTTTTCTTTACAAAAAACACATTAACATCGTTCAATGCATGCTGTGAAAAGTCTTAAAAATCAGCTATTTGTGGCATGCGTATATAGGTCGTAAAAAATCATATACAGCATGCATTGCGCGTCGTATAATGAGTCCATGTTGTAGTGTACAATGGCATAGAAAAATAAAATTAAAAAATTATCAGAAGATATTTAAAGGTTTATTTTTAAGAGATGTTTAAAACTAGCCAAAGAAAATAGAAGAAGCGTAGATGGGATTGTTACCAATCCATACATACCTCAAGCGGCAAAATGGGAATGAGATGGGGCTCTCAAACCAACGGTAGGGTTGGTCGATCTGGGAGAGCTCGATCGTAGGCAAAAGATCCGTCACGAGCAGCGGTACAATTGGCGACCGGGACAGATTGTCGATGAGGGATGGCAGAGGAATCTTGTAGCTAGGGTTTTGGCAAACCTGGATATCGATGGAGACGATCGATCGATCTATTGATCGTGTGCAGGTCGTGGATGATCGCACGCGTATGCAAAAAAATTTCCCAAATTTGCAAAATTTCGCGCGGGTTGCAAAATTTCCAAATCGACAGCCAAAAATTCCATATCTGGCGGCCTGGATTTGCGGCGGAGCTCAACTACCCGCCAATTCCCCCTTCTTTTGTGGCGGAGCACAGCTTCCCGCCGACTTCATCCTCCAATTTCGGCGAAGCGAACCTGGCCGCCGATTCCGTCGCTGTATTCCCATCCTCCTCTGCGGCGGAGCCGAGATGACCGCTGATTCCCATCCTCCTCTGCGGCGGATTGAAGATGGCCGCCGGATTCCCATCCTCCTCTGCGGCGGAGCCGAGATGACAGCCGATTCCGCCTTCATTTGTGGCGGAGAGGAGATGGCCGCCGATTTCGTCGCCGCAAAATGATCAGATCTGTTGTAGTGCTTATGGAAGGGGGGCATGGGTGGTTTTAGGTTACCATGGAAATCATGAGCGAGAGTTTTTTGGAGAAGAAAACTATATGACTTCGTTCTTGAGCTTGGGAAATTGGCTTGGGATTGGGGTGTTGCTAGATCGGCGGGATTGAAGAACAACGAATCGGGTGGAAACAGAGAGACACTTTGCCTAGCTCGGTTCCTATGCTTAGAGATCTTGGTGGATTTCCTTGTCATCTTGTTCTTCAGGTAATCTATATAAGCATGTTCTTGTCAGTGATTAATTAATAGAAGAGATCGCATAGCCCCATATTGGATGAACCACGTTATATACTAGTACATGCCCATGCCTGTCGGCACTTCAGCGGGCCGCCTTCGGCAGCAACACACCTGTCGGCACTGATGTATGTCTCTGTTCGAACGGATTCCTCAAGATTGACACGATGGTTTGGGGCGGCCAAAATTTCAACAAACGGGTTTATAGTCGTTGATGCAAACAACGATCACGGGATGAACGACATGTTTAGTGCAGTTTCAATGGGTCGGGATTTTAGGGGTTTAGTGCAGTTTAAATGGGTTGGGATTTGAAACCAAGGAGAGATCATGTGTTGATTTTTGAACGAATGGTTAGATCTATTCGGTTCATTTTTGTCCAGTCAGCTTGTCGTAGTCAGTTTTTTGTTTCGTTTTGTCTAGTCAACACAAAATCGACGTCCCTTGTTATATATATAGATCGATGTGTATGATATGTGATTATTTTCTTTTACTTTTTTATTTTTGTCATATCGTTATTTGTTTTGTGACATGCATGGTAGATCTTCTGCATTAACACTCTAGTTGGCAATCCACTTCTACTGTGGGAAGCACAAATTCTTAACAAATTGATATCATAGCCAGTTGTGTAATTGTAGAGATCGAGATATATTCAATGAACTTAGCTTACAAGTTTACGGTGGATATATCATTTTGATGGAAATAATTTTTTTGACATTTGGTAGAGAAGAGTGACATTGGTGTTGGTTCAGTTATGGCTACACAAGGTTTTACAGGAAAAGATCGACTATGAAACCAGAGAAGATGACAGATGCAGAATAGAAAGACATGGATCTGATGGCGCTAAACACAATCTTGATGTTCATCGGTGATGAGGTGATGCATGATGTCATAAACAGGAAGATGTCCATGTCTCTTTAGGTAAAGATAGAATCGATTTGCATGATGAAGAACCTGGCCAACAAGTTTTATCTGAAGCAGAAGTTATACAGGATGCTTATGGCTAAGGGGGTATCAATGTTGGAGTATCTAAATGAGTTCAATAAGATTGATGTGGATCTGACGAGTAACATAAGCGATGGCAAGGAGAAACTACACGCTTGACAAGGAATAATATCTGATACTTCTTAACTCTTTTGCCTCCATCCTATGAGCATCTAATGACATCGACGATCACGTATGGGAAGGAGACTCTCAAAATGAAGGATGTGAAGGCTGCGTGTCTATCTAGTAAGCAGAGGCTAGGAGGAAGCCGCAGACTTCTGTTGGAGATTCAAATGCCCTGGGTGCAAGGAAAAAATATATGCTTGGGAAGACAAAATTATGTGGTAAAGTCTCTACCACGAGGAGATTGTATCCCCGTTCGCCTTGCCAAGCACGATGAATGCATCGAACCAATACGGTGCACGAATCAAGTGTTTAGACTCTGGTGCATTAGTTGTCTTACCACGTACTTTAGATAATCAATCCTCAACCATGACGAAAAATAACTACTGGGCTAACTAGTTGTGTGGCAACTTGATGCATCAACGTGTAAGGACCTTCCATAGTTCGATCAATACCACAGGACGTTGGGTTACTCGATTGATGTTGTAGTTCGATCAATACCATTGTCTGTTGCCTGCCGATCAAGGATGAGTGATGTTGAGAAAGTCCACTGGTTAGTCCTATATCGATAAAGAGGGTACTTATCGTCTACTTTATATACTCTCTGTGGACCTCTTTTAACAACCGGGGTTTTGGGGCGTGAGGGTATCTAATATGGTATCAGAGTTAAGGTTCGCCGTCTCCTGCTCCGGGTGCTCCCCACTGATCATGCTTGTCACGCGTGCTCTATGCCACATCGATGAGGGAGGCACATATCACCCGCTTAATATACCCACTATGGACCTCCCCTTACAACCCAGATTTTGGTGCGTGAGGGTATCTAACATGGTATCAAAGCTAGGGTTTATCGTCTCCTGTTCCGGATGCTCTCCACCAATCGTGCATTGTCACACGTGCTCCGTGCCACATCGGTGAGGGAGGCAACCATCACCCACTTAGACCTCCCCTTACAACCCGGGTTTTGAGGTGTGAGGGTCTCTAACATGGTATCAGAGTTAGGGTTCATCGTCTCCTGCTCCAAGTTCTCCCCACCGATCGTGTTGGCACACGTGCTCCGAATGGGAGGATCCTTGCCATGCATGCTCGGCGTAAGGGGGAGTGTTAACGGATAGTCCCACATCGGTGAGGGAGGCATCCATCACCCACTTAAAATACACGTTGTGGACCTTCCCTTATGACCCGGGTTTTGGGGTGTGAGGGTATCTAACATGGTATCAGAACTGGGGGTTCATCGTCTCCCTCCGGGCGCAGCCCCTTCCGATTATGCCTCGCTCCCCATGATCTACTTGAGGGTACATGGTGTTGAGGAATTCCATCGCCCACTTTATATATCTTCTGAGGACCTCCCCTTTACCGCCCGTGTTCTAGGCATGAGGGTATCTAACAAGTGAGATGCACCGGTCTGCAGTGGGTGCAACGACCGAAGTGATCAGGTAGGTAAAGAGTTTGTAAAGGATGCTGTCTGGTTGAATAGTATTCTCCATACAACAAGAGCAAATACAAAGATAACTAACATTCACCACAGATCAGATGGCCAAGATGTGATCCATAATCTTCAAGAAATGTTTACCATTAGCTCTCAACACTCTTACCGAAATGGCTAAGTATGGACATGAACTGATACTAAACCAGTACTACTACTAATATAGCTGGAAGGAACCCAAAGAGAAAGTAGTGAGAGAGCTGTATGAGATGATCAGTACTAGAGCTCTAGTTGTGAGACGGGGGGTGTTCTATTGGCGGCTCATAATCTACCCCAAGACGCGGATGCACCTGATGCGTCCACCGGGTTTCATCGACATGAGTCGGCCCTGCGACGGCGGCGCCGCCTCTCCCCCGGCGACATCTCGGCTGGGCTCTGCGGTGCTCGGCCTCTCGACCGTTGCGTCAGCCTTCACCTTTGGGACATCCTAACAAGATAACAGATGGTGATCTTTTGGTATATGAAAGGGGCTACGAGGCTGTTGAACAAACCTTGGTTGAAAGATGGAAGGATCTCTGAGGATCCTTGAGGCCTAGAGGCCGGACGTTGCATGGCTGAAGAGAGAGAGAGAGTAGGAGGAGGATGAGGAGATGAGAAGTCATGGTTGGTTTGTTTGTAGGACTCGTGAGGTTTGAGAGTGGAGTTGTAGATCACAGTATTTGTAGACGGGAGCTATAGCCTATAGGCATTGAATGCAGGTTGGTATGAGCTGAGGAGACCAAGCTGGTGCGTGTGTCTGTGTGGCACGTGCAAGCCATGCATAGACATGAACTGGTCATCGGTCTGGGGATGGCCCCTTAGTCACGGTGCCGACGATGGATGGGTCTTCGTCGGGGGGATCCTAGGTTTTCAAACTTACAGGGGCTCCTACTTGGCGAGCTGTCATCGGCGGCAAACCTTCCGAATGAAAGCCTTTTGAGAGAGAGAAAGATTGAGAGAGAGAGAGAGAGATTGAGAGAGAGAGAGAGCAGAATGGCCGTTGACTTGGATACTCAACCCCAAGCCCGGCGTTGTTTATTTATAATGAATAACAGATTACATCGGATCTCAACAGTTAACCCATATCACAGCTTTGGTTATTATCTATGGTTATCACCGTAACCAATGTTGTTACGGGAGATAACCACGATATCTTATCAGCCCCCCACAAGCTGATCGGCGGATCGGACGAGAAGTTTGTCCCGTAATGATTTGAACCGAGTCTGAGGCAGATGCTTAGTGAAGATATCTGCAAGTTGATCGACTGTTGAGATATGGCGAACCTCAAGGTGCTTCTGAATTACTTTCTCACGAACGAAGTGGTAGTCCACTTCAATATGTTTGGTGCGGGCATGAAATACCGGATTAGAGGCCAATGCAATGGCGGAGATATTGTCACACCAGATAATGGGAGGACCGGGCACATGGATATGCAGGTCATGAAGAAGCATGACGAGCCAAGTGACTTCAGCAGCAGTAGTGGCAAGACTCCGGTATTCAGATTCCGTCGAAGAGCGAGCAACCGTGGGTTGTTTCTTAGCAGACCAGGAGACCACATTCCCGCCAAGCAGCAAGCACAGTCCGATAGTAGACCGCCGATCGATGTCATTCCCCGCCCAATCAGCATCAGAAAAGGCTTGAAGTAGAAGAGGGCCAGGGGAAAATTGGAGGCCATGTGAGATGGTGCCCTTGAGATAGCGAAGTACCCGCTTGAGATCGGCGAAGTCACCAGTTGTTGGAGCATGCATGTGCTGGCAAATGGTGTTGACAGCAAAGGAGATATCCGGCCTGGTGACCGTCAAGTATTGAAGCATACCCGCAAGACTCCGATAAAGTGTAGGATCATGAAACGGAGCAGTAAGAGCCGGATCCATACCCTTCTTAGAGGAGGTGGGTGTCAGGTATGGCTTGCAATCAGTCATTGCTGCGCGAGAGAGAATATCAACAGCATATTTGTGTTGGTGCAGTAATAGGCCCTTGGCATTGGAAGAGACCTCAATGCCAAGAAAATGATGGAGGTGACCAAGATCCTTCATCTCAAACTGAGACTTCATCTGAGAGAGGATGTGAGTAATATACGCGGGATCATTTCCAGTGACAAGAATGTCATCGACATACACAAGTAGTATGGTGAGTCGACGAGAAGTCCGTTGTATAAAGAGTGAGTTATCATTTTTACTCATGACAAAGCCCAAAAGTTGGAGATAGGTGGAGAGACGATCGAACCACGCACGGGGAGCTTGGCGCAAACCATATAGAGCCTTCCGAAGGCGACAAACATGCCCTGGTTGAGAGGGATCAACGAACCCGGGTGGTTGTTGCATATAAATCTCCTCCGAAACGAAGCCATGAAGAAATGCATTAGAGACATCAAGTTGTCGAATATGCCAGCCAAAGTGAAGCGCAAGAGTAATAACGACCCTGACCGTGGCCATCTTGACGACTGGACTAAAAGTCTCCTGAAAGTCGACACCTTCCTGCTGATGAAAGCTCTTAGCAACGAGGCGAGCTTTGTAGCGAGCGACTGAACCATCAGGACGTCGTTTCAGTTTGAACACCCATTTACAGCCGATGACGTTAGCCGAGGAAGGAGAGGGAACGAGGGACCACGTCCCTTGCCGTTGGAGAGCTTGAAATTCAGCGGACATTGCGCGACGCCATTCCAAATGTCGATTAGCATCAGTAAAGCATGTGGGTTCGATGTCAGGAGTGGAGGAGATGGCTGTTAGACAGAGAGGGTGTTTGGGCTTGAAGACACCCACTTTGGAGCGAGTAACCATGGGGTGGCCAGGAGTAGTAGGAGTAGTGGAGTCTGCTAGGGTTGGATGCTCGTCGACGACAGGATCCGAGGGATTGATAGATGACCCGTGTTCTATGGAGTTTAAACAGGGGGAACCAGCGAGAGAGGAAGCACGTGTCGATGCCGGTAGGCAGGAGGTTGGGTCCATGGAAGAACTGTCAGCATGTACAGTTGGAACTCTGAGTCCTGAAGTTGTTGGTAAGGATGCAGCAGTGCCAGAGTCTGATGAAGCGTCATTAACTGGACGCCGGCTCCTCGGCCGTTGGATGGAGGAAAGTCCCGGCCATGGTGGAGGACGAAGCGGAGCACTGGTGTTGGTTGTAGAACCTGATGGAGCAGTAGTAGGGTTGGTAGCGGAGAAGAGTGGGGGTAGGAATGGGAGATAAGGAGAGTGCTTGGAAACGGTGCGAGAGGGCAGGACAGCAGGCGGGTCAAGTGCAAACGGGAAGATGTTCTCAAAGAACCGAACATGACGAGAAATGAACACTATCCCCGTAGAGGGATCAAGACACCTATATCCTTTGGAGCGAGCACAGTAACCGAGAAAGACACATCGTCGTGAACGAGGTTCGAGTTTATGGGAGGAGTAAGGCCGAAGCCAGGGAAAGCATAATGAACCAAATACCCGGAGAGAGTGATAATCAGGGGATTGCTTAAATAGAATCTCAAAAGGAGATTTGTGGCCTAATAGGGGTGAGGGGAGACGATTGATTAAATAGGTGGCTGTACAGAGGGCATCGGCCCAATAACGATAGGGCATAGATGCATGTTGCAGAAGGGTAACAGTTGTGTCAACCAAATGACGATGTTTTCTTTCTGCGACCCCATTTTGCTCTGGGGTATGAGGACACGAGACTTGATGTAGGATGCCACTGGAGGTGAGAAGAGATGTAAAGGCAATACTGACAAACTCACCACCACCATCGGTTCGCAATGTTTTAATACGAGAAGCAAACATATTTTCAACAAGAGGCTTAAAAGAAAGAAAAACAGAAAAGACATCAGATTTATTTTGGATTGGAAATACCCAACAATACTTTGAATATTCATCAATAAAAGAGACATAATAGAGAAATCCACTAGCAGAGGGGACGAAGGAGGGGCCCCATACATCAGAATGCACTAAAGCTAATGGACGATTGACCGTGGACAACGAGGAAGGAAACGGGAGACGATGGCTTTTTCCGAGATTACATGCTGTGCAACAAAACTTGAACGAGCCGATGAACGGAAGAGCCGATCGTTGCTGAAGAAAACGGAGAGTGCCGGTAGAGGGGTGGCCAAGACAGGAGTGCCAGACTGGAGCAGCAACGACAGAAGCAACGAGTGCAGCGGAGGTTGAAGTAGACAGAGGACCCGACGGAAAAGGGTATAACCCATTCCTACTGGGCCCGCGAAGACGGATCTTGTTCGTATTCTTGTCCTGGACAACAAATTCAGCAGAGTCAAAACAAAGGCGACAATTATTATCAGACGCGAAGCGATTGACAGACAGAAGATTAGCAGATGCTGTGGGAATATGGTAAATATTGTTAAGTTGAAAGGAAGACGTAGGAGTATGTAGAATACCACGACCAGAATGAGAGATGGGCAAGGAAGCACCGTTACCAATGGTAACTGAGTCATTACCATTGTAGGGAGAGGCAACACTGAGGTTGGAGAAGTTAGGTGTCAGATGATTACTCGCGCCACTGTCTGCATACCACGGATTGCGAGTAGTCGGAGGAGCGGACGCAAGTAGTGCAGGGGAAGAGGGGGCTGCAGGGGGGGGAGGACCCTGGCTCTGGTAGAGAGCAATGTTTGTCCGATGCCAGCAATTGAGGGCGATGTGACCCGGTCTGGAGCAGATCTGGCAGACTGTGGAGGGAGAACCACCGAGAATACCACGACCACGGGTGCGTTCAAAACCACTGCGATCTGGGCCGTCACGACCACGGTAGAACCGACCACCACCGCCACGGTTGCCACGACGACCACCCCCACGGCTGGCCGTAAAGGCAGAGGAGGCCGGAGGTGGGGCCGGGGTTAGGTGGGGATCAGGGGAAGTGGTTGAAGTAGAGACCACGTCAAGGTAGTTCTCCTCCGCATGTAGGAGAGCAGAGAGCTCGTCCATAGCCAAAGGACCAGGGCGAAGACGAAGCGCCGTCTTGATATTGTTGTATGCGGCAGGGAGGCCATCGAGAGTATAAAGCACAATGTCGGGCTCGGAGACTGGAGCACCGATCGCGGCCAGATTATCGCAGATAGTTTGAATCTGTTGAACATAGGCGGATAAAGAAAGGGTGCCTTTCTGAAGCTTCTGAAGTTGAGAGCGGAGATGAAGGACATTAGATCGGGCTTGGGAAAGGAAGCGCTTCTCAAGCGCCACCCAGACATCACGAGACCCAGGCAGACGAAGCACTGTAGGAAGGATGCTAGGGGAGAGGGTGGCGAGGATGCATGTACGAAGCTGTCTATCAGCGAGGATCCACTCCTTGTAGAGAGAATTGGTGGGCTCGGGGACAGGATGACTACCATCAAGAAGATGCTCAAGTTGAAAAGTTGATAAGGCACCGAGAAAGAGATCTTTCCAAGTCATAAAATTGGTGTCATCGAGTTTGATTGTCACCAGAGAGCTCAGGTTTTTGATGAGGAGCAGCATTGGAGAAGAAAACGAGGACAGAGGAGGATCAGAAGAGGGAGGAGAAGATTGTGTTGAGGAGGAATCTGTCATGATGAAAGCTGCCGCGGAGAAATAAAAAAAAATAGTTGGAAGAAAAGTTTAAGAACCTGAGGGTAGATGTAGATCTAGCACACCTCAGAGACGAGGCTCTGATACCATGAAAGCCTTTTGAGAGAGAGAAAGATTGAGAGAGAGAGAGAGAGATTGAGAGAGAGAGAGCAGAATGGCCGTTGACTTGGATACTCAACCCCAAGCCCGGCGTTGTTTATTTATAATGAATAATAGATTACATCGGATCTCAACAGTTAACCCATATCACAGCTTTGGTTATTATCTGTGGTTATCACCGTAACCAATGTTGTTACGGGAGATAACCACGATATCTTATCACCGAACTCGGACACAGGCGGGCCCGGGCGAATTCATGGATCTTTCTACGGGAGAGCACAGAGCAAATTTGCCAGGTTGATCGAGCTATGCAAATCGCCTGGGCGAACGGGAGCTACGAACGAGGGCAGGTCACGAGTCGGAGCTGCATGTTTCTCGATTGTTTCAGGATTCCTATGAGCATGTGTTCACTCCCTTATAAAAAGAGGGGCATGGAAAGTTTTAGGTTACCATGGAAATCATGAGCAAGAGTTTTCTGGAGAAGAAAACTATATGACATCGTTCTTGAGTCTGGGAGATTGGCTTGGGATTGGGGTGTTGCTATATCGAAGGGATTGAAGAACAACGAATCGGGTGGAAACAGAGAGACTCTTTGCCTAGATCGGATCCCATGCTTAGAGTTCTTGGTGGATTCCCTTGTCATCTTGTTCTTCGGGTAATCCATATAAGCATGTTCCTGTCAGTGATTAATAGAAGAGATCACATAGCCCTATATTGGACGAATCACGTTATATATGTGTATGATATGTGATTATTTTCTTTTGCTTTTTTATTTTCGTCATATCGTTATTTATTCTGTGACATGCATGCATGGTAGATCTTTTGCATTAACACTCTAGTTGGCAATCCACTTCTACTGTTGGAATCACAAATTCTTAACAAATTGATATCATAGCCAATTGTGTTATTGTAGAGAGATATAGTCAATGAACTTAGCTTACACGTATATGGTGGATATATTGTTTTGATGGAAATAAATTTTTTGACATTTGGTAGAGAAGAGTGACATTGGTGCTGGTTTAACTAGGGCTACACAAGGTTTTACAGGAAAAGACTAAGAAACCGTAGAAGATAACAGATGTAGAATTGGAAGACATGGATCTGATGGTGCTGAACACAATCTTGATGTTCATCGATGATGAGGTGATGCATGATATCATGAACAAGATGATGTCCATGTCTCTTTAGGCAAAGATGGAATCGATTTGCATAATGAATAACCTGGCCAACAAGTTTTATCTAAAGCAGAAGTTATACGGGCTGCTTATGACTGAGGGGGTATCAATGTTGGAGCACCTAAATGAGTTCAATAAGATTGTTGTGGATCTGACGAGCATCATAAGCGATGGCAAGGAGAAACTGCATATGCTTGACAAGGAATAATAATTGATACTTCTTAACTCTTTTGCCTTTGTCCTATGAGCATCTAGTGACAACGATCGTGTATGGAAAGGATACTCTCAAAATGGAGGATGTGAAGGCTACACTTCTATCTAGTAAGCGGAGGAGGAAGCCACAGACTTCTGTTGGAGATTCCAATGCCCTGGGTGCAAGGAAAAGAAATATGCTTGGGAAGACAAAACTATGTGGTAAAGTCTCTACCATGAGGAGGTCGTATCCCCGTTCGCCTTGCCAAGCACGATGAATGCGTTGAACCAATACGGTGCACGAATCAAGGGTTTAGACTCTGGTGTATTAGTTGTCTTACCACTTTAGGTAATCAATCCTCAACCATGACGAACTACTGGGTTAACTAGTTGTGTGGCGACTTGATGCATCAATTTGTGAGGACCTTCCATAGTTCAATACCACGGGACATTGGGTTACTCGATTGACGTTGCAGTGACATATTACTTCTATAGGGTCATCTAACATCCATAGATGGATGGGTGTGTTTCGATGAGTCAGACCATCCACACATTAAACCTAGGCTTGGTGATCGTCAGTTAGATTAACGACAGTCCATGTGCTAGGCATAGCACCAAAGTGTGTGGTGTTATGGTTGACAAATCATTGAACCGAGTCAGGTAACATATTGGGTTTGGCGTTGCTCCCCACCGTCCGAGTCGTATCATGGTAGGAACAAAATTTATGAGGACTAGTGTGCATTCTGCGTCGCACTCTAGCGGCTACACGGGTTAATTGGATTCAGATTAGTTGATGGAATGCTCGGTTGGTCAACAATGAGCTAGTTAATTAGAAATCTGATTGTAGCTTGGAATCCCAAGCCCTGAAGGTTTCACTTAATCGTTGCGTAAGGATATCACAAACCATTTTCACACCTTTCCAAGAAGTAGAGAGATAAATAAAGGGTGCTTACACAAGCTAGAGAGCCCAGGAGCTGTCACGCCCCAGAAATCTGAAGACCGATCCCTGGGGTGTGAGGTGAGAAAAAGATGGGATTTTGGGTCTGGTTACTTAACTATACCAATTTGGGTTCTCACAGGGTTTCTTCTACGCTCTCTAATATGAAAAACAAGGAGGAGGGAGAAACAAGAAGGGAATCTTTTAAATTTGATTTCTCGAAAACATTTTTTTATTTAAAAAGCAGAAAAAGAGAAATTGTCAACAGAGAGAAGATATTATCTAGTCAAGCTCAACCTTCAAAAGTCCTATCCTTTCAGTATGTGTGACCTGTCGGTGCCACTACATACTGATAGGAGTCTATCTGAGGGAGCACGAGGCTCAAGCCTCCTACGGCTAGCCAAGTAGTCTCACCCACTCCCTGACACTCAAGTGCACCAGTCTAAGGTTCTTATCTACAAGGTTAATCAATTTAGTCATTTATATGCACTTATATTTTCATCATGATCTATCCTAGGCTGGGGGCCTTGAGGAGAGGCATACCCAAAAGAATTCAGCTGGAACCATTGCAACTACAACCATAGAATACTAACTAACTAATGAAAACTCTTATTCTAATACAATTACAATGTCTGAAGAGAAAAGACTACAAGATTAACGTACTAAGCAGAAAGGTAACACTGCAACTCTAACTCCGCCTTTGGAATCCTACTGCTACTCCTGAGCCTCCGGACCTACAACTGAGCCTACTCGTGGAAAAGAGTAGCCCCCAATAGGAAATTGGGAGATTAGCCAAATTAATGGCTAGTGACATCCTAATAGTCTATAATAATATGAGACGACCAATCGTAATAAATTAAGATATACTCTAGCAGTTCTAGTATGATCAATGTTTGCAGAATGATACCTAAACCTATCAGTTGTCTATATTCACATGCAATTCCTACTGTCACTAGGTTATCTAACATGAAGTCCATTCAATGTTCTACAGCATTAAAGAACAAATTTAAATAAGCGTTCATATAAAGTCACGAAGTCATCATGTAAACAGTCACTCAATTCTAAATTCATATATAGATAAAACACACACTATCAAAATGTGAACCCCGGATATTTTGTTCATCCTGCCCCCGGTCGGGCATTACTATAGGGCCTTTTATTTCGATGTAGAGGGCCAACTCTCTCGCCGTGCATCCACCAACACCATGCACAAATCACCCAGATGATCATAAGGGGTTTCCCGTCTTTCACGGTGGAGCTCTACCGCCCAACTTGCTTTACTATGGGGACTTCAACTCCCCGGGACAGGGTTGCTAGGCCAATCCCTACTCGAGGGCACCTCCTATTGGCTTTACCACAACCCTTGCCCGTGACCCCCTAACCTACTTAACTTCGGCTGTACACGCAGGGTGGTTCATGGCCCTTGCGCGCACGGGGTCCCTACCCTCTAACCAGGTAGATTCGCATATAACATATTTCAACATATACAATGAAGTTACAAAAAGTCTATTTAATGCTTAACAATTTCCAACAAATTATCCCTGGTCCCGTACTGCTCTCGCAACCCATGCGACATAATAAATAAATAAAGTAAGACACTCATCCCAGTGACCCGTGTGCTAGGGTTGCCATACTCCTCTCAGGAGGGTGGGTCCCGATAATTATTAGTTATTCAATTTATTATTTAATTTAAGGGAATCCTAATTACGGTGTCCATACAATCAAAAGCAATCATTATTATTATTCTATTAATATTTTAAGCATGCGTCGCCGGACTCGCGACTCCGCATGCAAGGCGGGGTCCACTTGACCACATGCGACGATGCCCGGCGGGGCCTGCGTGCAGTGTCATGGACACCTACCCTTAGTCATTCTCATTTCCCACTATTAAAGACCACGCAAGGGTAGTAGATGTCACCTGGCTGTCGATCGCGCGCACACGACTCCGGCTTACTAGTTGCTTCTGATCCGTCTCCACTGGATCACCATAATCACAGTCTGATAACATGCACAGCTCTATATCACAATACTATCGATTAAAACATAAGAGTCAACGATGAGGGTTCTATGCCAAGGATAGTCGGGCACCCTCGATAGGGGACCAATATTGAGTCAACAGCACGCAAATCCGTGCGATTGAAGGACTCGAACCTAAACACTACTAGGCCAAATAAGTAAATAGAAGCTAAACCTACTCATCGAATCGGGCTCGAAGAACCCTTTTCGATGGTTCTAGTTTCGCTGGAATCCGACTTCGGTCGAATGGTTTCGGGTCAAACCACGTAGAACCGGTAAAACCGATCGCATGATTGGTTCACTAGGGTAGAAGAGGTTCTAGGGTTATCTTCTAGGTTTAAAAGGTAGGACTCAATGTTCTGAGCACAATGCCGCTAGTTTCGTCCGAATCCGAGTTCGGACGATGAAACGGCGGTCAAACCACGGTACCACGATAATATCGGGTCAAAGGATAAAACAGGGTATTAAACAATATAATTAGTATACTAAACTATGGCCAACAGGTAGTATTTTCTGAGCCGGTCGAAATGGCGCTGGTTTCATCCAATTCCGAGTTCGGACGGAGAAATGGAAGTCGAACCAAAATTCACTGGTTCACGGGTCTGGTTTAGGTGAACCAGACCGGTTCACTGTTTGGCTCGGGTCAAGTCTGCAGGTCGGGTCGGGTATGAAGTGCAAGGTCGGGTCGGGTTCAGGGCTAAAGAGGTCGGGTCTGGGTTTAATTATAACCTGGAAATTACTGCTTTGCCCCCCCCCCCCCCCCAACTTCTTCTTCTCCACGAGACCGAAACCAGTCGGGGGGGTTTCCTGCGCGCCGGCGGCCGACGGGAGGGGCGGCCTGGAGCACCGGCGAGCGCTCGGCCGGCCTCTCCCGCGCCACCCCTACGGAGGAGGCGCGGTGGGAGGTGGCCGGAGCGCCCGTCGGAGCCCGAGGCTCGGCCAGAGGGGTTCGCATGGGGTTGCGGCCGGTGGTGGTGCGCCGGGGATCGTCGGGAGGGGCTCGATTGCGGCAGCGGTGTCCGCCCGTGCGGGCCGCGGCAAGGGAGGAGGAAGGTGGGTCGCCGGTCGCGGGTGGGGTCGCGGAGGGGATGAGAGGAGAAGGGTGGCTGACCTGGGGGTCTCGACGTGCTCGCCGGGGCTCCGGCGAGGGGCGGGTGGGGTGCTCCGATCTCTTCTCCTTCTCCGTCTTCGGCTCTCGCTCTCTCTCTCTGCATCCCGTTCCCTCTCTCTCTTTCTATCTATTTCTCTCCCGTTCTCTCTCTCTCTCTCTACTACGTCCTTCTCTCTCTCTCCCGTTCTCTCTCTATTTCTCTCCCTCTCTCTCGGTTCATATATAAAGGGGGGAGGCTGTTGTGGATATGGGTTGGGGATAGGGTCGGTTAAGGGGAAGGGATAAAGATATGAAGATATGGGTTTATCATCCCCAAATCTTACCCGATAATTCCCATCCGAATTTCGGATTTTAAATCACTGGGGAGGGAGGTCAGGAGAGCTTAAATTATGCTAGGAGACCGGGAGGTAGGCTCTAGGGCTGGTCGGGCTCGGTCCCGAGCCCTGAACCGGGCTCGGTTGGAATCCGGGTGCGATTCGTCTATCAACCGGGCTGAAAAGAATAATAGGTCGTAACTATCAAATCGGAAGTCGGAATAGGGCCTGAGAGGATTCGTTGGAAAGGTCTCGTCAACGCGAACGCGTTAGCGCTTAGTACAATATTTTCTGACTTCTAGATCTCCTGGAAAGAAGAAAAGACTCCAAAACTTAAAATAGCAATAACTATTCACTCGGGTGTCGGATCGACCCTAACTCAGGCTCATTGGAAGGCTCTCTCAGAGGCTCATCTAACGTATCTTGTTTCGTTACGATCCGATCACCCGATCTCTTGCAAGAAACAAAACAGCTACAACTATCGCCCAATTATCGTTTTTCTAGGGTTTACCTGCCGGGCTGCGGAAACTGGCTGCGCATACACCTGATCGTTGCACGGAACGCACCATCGTGACATGCTCGAAGTTACGGATAATGTGAACGTAAAACATCTCATAGTTTTACGATCCATTTATCGAGAAAAAGCCCAAAGAAAAAGTCTGGCTGTAAAAAGACGAAATTGGCCATTGAGGATTTCTATTATTCTCAAATCTAACACCACAGGTGTTACAAGAAAATTTGGACAAAACCTTTCTTTAGAGCAGGCCAGAAACTGGCCCTAACTAGACCTTTAACTGCCTGGGTGCCATACTATGAGTACCTAGGAAAAATCCAGGATAGCACGGTCTTGGGTCTCTGCCTTGGGCGCTCGAGCGAACCCTGATGGGCTTGACTTGTGTGTGTGTGTGTGTGTGTGTGTGTGTGTGTGTGTGTGAGAGAGAGAGAGAGAGAGAGAGAGAGAGAGAGAGAGAGAGAGAGAGAGAGGCTGGGGACCTTACTTACAGCAGCCAGTGATGGACATCACCAGCTCAGGATCAAAGAAGGCGAATCACAGTAGTCCAAAAACGAAGTATAAAAAACCCTAAAGAGAAGACGGGGCTCCTCCACGCATGGGATGCTTGTCTACAATGTTCTCTCTCTCTCTCTCTCTCTCTCTCTCTCGTCAGATTTTTAGGAGAAATCCTAGGAGACTGTGGAAAGTTTAGAGTATGGACTCTGAGATTTCGACCTCATATTTTTTTTTTCACCGAAACTGACTGACAACCATTCTTTTACATGCCAGTTGGGGTCAGTGAACCAATGGTGGCCAGAGGTAACGGACGTTGTGATTCAGTTCTGTCTCTAACTTACCTCTTAAAAAGTGTTGTGGAGGCATCTAGGGCATTTGATTGACGACCAGATTTATATTTGACATATATAAAGATTACAAGCAAATGTAAGATTCAAAACTTATCATTTATTGTGCTCTAAGAACCAAAAGGCAAAGCACCGACCGAGAGAAGGTGAATTGTATGAGTTGAAACAAAGGATAAAAAAGCTGAAAAAAGAGATGGGGCTCCTCATGTAAGATACTCCCTTGAAGTTAGTCTCTCTTTCTCTTTCTCATTATCGTTCTCTTATTTCTTTGTCTCTTATGTAATCACGAGTATTTTGGGAAACCTAAACTCCAATTCAATTAGGACCACGATGATCGTTGGATTTTTCGGTGAATTCTCTTTCTCATTATCGTTCTCTTATTTCTTTCTCTCTTATGTAATCAAGAGTATTTTGGGAAACCTAAACTCCAATTCAATTAGGACCACGATGATCGTTGGATTTTTCGGTGAAATCCTGGGTGGAAGTGGGAAGTTTAGAGCATGGACTCTCTGAGATTGCGACCTTAGTTAATTTTTTTTGCTGAAACCGACTCACAATCGTTCTTTTACATGCCAGTCGAGGTCGGTGCGATTCACCAATGGGGGCTTGATGTAACAGACGATTGTTATTCAGTTTTGGCTATATAGTAATAAAGATAGATAATCACACAACTAATAAAAAATTATTGAAAGTCGGCCATATTCTCCTTCAAGAATTTGAAGTATCCTCTTGAGAAATTACATTGCCTTTTCACATTAACTTAATTGTAATTATAATTAATTAGTTATTAGCAGTTCGCAATCGTGGTTAAAGATAAGTGGTATCCATTTTTCATTATAAAAGAGAATTGATATTTAACCAAATAAGTTTACAGATGGCTTACGTGGCATCGATTAAATTCGTTTGTAATTATTGTTAGCACTTTGCTAGGCTGTCGGTCGGAGCAAGTGCCATTCACTAGACTGACCTAGGTGGAAACCGACGGCTGCGATCAATGCCACGTAAGCCTTCTGTAAACTTGTACGTAAACATATCTGGTTGAATAACATTTTTCAGTATAATAAAAAGCGGCTAGGGGCACTCCAGTAAATGTAGGCCAATCTTAGAGGGGTTTTGGTCCCCGATGGATCGACGGCCACGATCAATCGGATACGTCCAAATCATGGATTGCGGAAGATCAATGTCAGCGTACTGATCGTTGAGACATCCATGTCATTCTGTAGCTCAATTTGGCTGCCACGATCAGAAAAGGGACCCAACGGATTGACGGCCACGATCAGAAAAGGACCCAACGGATTGACGGCCACGATCGCGGAGCGCGCACGGAGCTTTGGGAAGTGATCAACAGGACGCGTGGATCGGTCCCCACTCATAAGTAGATCTTAACCGTCGAATCATTGGACCCCCGTGATGCAAGTACGATGTTACCTACAACTCAGGCTACAAGTCGCAGATGAGAGAAATATCACGATAATATCGTGAATTTCTCGGTTGCCACGATATTTCGGCGCGATTAGTTTCAAAAGTGGGACAAAAGCGAGGGTCATATAAAATGGCGGGAAACTCCTGGGGGTGGCGAAGTGTAGACTACATTACACGCAAGGAACAGATTGGAGGCAGTGGTATTTTGGGCATACTGAGGTGCAAAAGGTAATGATGATGATATTTTGGGAAGACCAACTTTCCTTTTTTTTTTTTTCTTATTTATTTATTTAATCGCAACAGTTTGTACGTAGCCCCAGGGTTAACAGGGCTTCGTGCTCCGAGCACTGTTTAGCAGCAGAGGAAAAGAAGGGTGTTACTATTCGCACCCCACAAATTACTAGCACCCCTAACTTATCAAATAATAAAATATCGGATGTGTCCCTATCGCATTCTAGCATATGGATATGCACAGTGTGTCAATTGCTTCCGACCTGATATATTGTTGGTTGCTCCCGTAATACAAGGTGTGGTTTACGTCGGTTAAAATTGACTAACATATACCACACCACATCAGATAGAAGTGATCGACATGTTTGTAAGTGTTACAAGTGGTTCTAGCATGAAGAGAGAGAAGTTAGAGTTTAGGGAGAATGGAAAACCATCTCATTAGGACATAGGCCAAATATATACGTGCCCAAAGGGTATCAGTGGAAGATCTTAAGACGTCGACCGCAAGGAGATATGGTTGGATCTGATCGTGTGCCGTACTTCTCCGTCTACGGTAGGGGGAGGTCGCAGATCCGACTGGAGAGCTCACTGGTCAGGGCGATCAGATCTAGTGACCATGGCAGATCTACGATGAGAGGGCAACTGTTGAGACCAGAGTAGATTCGCGATGTTGTCGAGGCTTACATCGAAGAGAGATGGATCATAAGCTTTGATATTATGTCACAAGTGGTTCTAACATGGAGAGAGAGAAAGAGGGGCTAGAATTTGGGGAGATTAATGGATAACCATCTCATTAGACCATTGGCTAAATATATTGGTACTCAAAGGAGGATATCATGTACATATAATCTACAGGTATGAGTCTCCTATACAGAAAATCTATGGTTATGTGTATCCGTTGTATACTATCACTAGCGTAAGATTGAGGAGAACGAGAAGAAGAGTGGGGGGCAACGACAACGGTGAGGTGCATGAAACAGACGACTTCGGTGTGGCAATTAGACTGAGGAGGTAACGACGATAAGGTGTATGGGATCGTTAACTCTGATTGGACAATCAGACTGGGGTGAAGAAGGGGAGGACAAGGAATGGCGATGACGAAGGTGGGTGGAGTCGGAGAAATTTAAGAGCTGTGTGGTGCATTATAGAAATGGGAGAAGTAGTAAAAATTAAAAACGATCAGGGTTAGTAATTTTTGTGGGTGCAAACAGTAACACCCAATAATAATCCACCGTGGGGTAAAAAAGAAAAAAATTATTTTTCTGAAAAAAAAATGTAGAAAACAGGACAGGGACCTAGAGAGAGAAAGAGACGGAGAGAGGGATACACTTTATTACCCTCGCCTTTTTTATGATGCACGCATCCATAGTAGAGAGAGAGAAGTAGAGAGAGAGAGAGAGGGGAAGGGTGCAGTGTACCACCACCTTCACACCCCTCTCCAGCTACATACAACCCATCAAGAGAGAAAGGTGAGGGAAAAAGGCAAAGAAGAGGAGAGAGGAGTAAAAGAAGAGACTCTAGAGAGAGAAACCATGGGGGAGGAAACAGGAGAGATCAACACAGGATAGCGGGAGAGGGAAGGGGGGGTGGCAGCCCCTGCTGTTTTTGGCTTGTTTTCTCCAAGGCTGAGTGGAGCACCAAAACCCAGATCCCTGTTCCTGGTTCCTCCACTGCTACCTTACAAACCCATCTCCTCAGCACAGGAGAAACAGAGGAACAGGAAGAGATCTGTGTGTTTGGTGGAGGTGGAGTTGGGGCTTGCTGCTGTTGGGTTGTGGGATTAGATGAGAGGGATGCCCTGCAATTTTGAAGGGAAGGGGGTACTTCAAGTATTGGAAACAGAGGAGGCGGGCAGCTTTTGGGGCAGCGTGTGTGGTAGCAGCAAGAAGAGGAAGGGGGTTGACGGGTTGGAGCCCAGGTCGGTACTGGATAGCCGGAGGAGCCCGAGCCCGCCGACGTCCTCATCCAACCTGTCTTCTTCCCTCGGCGGCGGCGGCGGAGGTTCCTCCGACACCGCCGGCGTGGCGGCGGTATCCGACAACACCTGCGCCCGCAAATGTCCCCCGTCTTCCGACTCAACCAAAAACCCTTCCTCCACCGCCGGAGCAGGACCAGCCGCAGAAGGCGGCGCCGGCAGGCGGAGGGGCGAGTGGGCGTCGGAGCTGCAGACCATCCCGGCCGCCGCTGCCCTGGAGATGGGTCTTGCCGCCGGTGGCGATAAATGTGGGATGGGGGTGGAGGACTGGGAGGCCATGCTCGCTGGGTCCGCGGCCTCCCCTACCCAGGAGCAGACCTTCCTCCAGTGGATGATGGCGGACAACGACGACTCGACGGCCGCCGGCGGCGGCCTCAGGCAGCAATTTCTCCACCAGGCGCCTGTGGATTTCGGCGGAAACGCCCCTGGTGGATTGGGGTTTGGGCTCGTCGACCCGGGGTTCGGTTTCGAACCCATAGGAGCGATGGGGGGTGGGGCGTTGGTGTCGGGGGCCTCCGCCATTGTTCCTCTTCCTTCAGGTGTTCCCTCTTGCGGAGGGTTTCCGTTTCCCCCCATGAGCAGTGGGTTGAGTGTAAAAGTTCCCAACTTTGGAAACCCAGGTAACAAACCCATCTTCAATCCGGCCAACAGCCTTCCGCTGCCCCTGTCTCTGCCGCCGGGCGTTCTCTACCAAGAAATTACGGATGAAAGACCCCTTTTATTGGGGCACGGCCTCATCATAAACCAGCACAATGAGGCCCATGCCGGTCCGAACCCCGCCTACTTCCTCTCCCTGCCGACCTTCTCTGCCCACCACGAAAGCCAGCAACCGCCGCACCTCGTCCTCCCTCCCCATCAAACCCCCCCGAAAGCCTCCTTTCCAGATTCCGCCGGACCGGACTTCTTCCTCGGCCAAAACCAGCATCAGCAGCAGGGATTCTCTCATCCAAATGCTACTCCCTACCATCTCCAGCAGCAACAGATGAAGTCCAAGGCCGCCGGGGATGAGGCAGTGGTAGACCTGGCGGCCCAGCAACAGCAGCAGCAACAGGCATTGGTCCATCTGCTCTTCGAGGCGGCTGAGTTGATCGAGGCCGGGAATTCCGTTGGCGCGCGTGGGATATTGGCGCGGCTCAATCAACAGCTCCCCTCCCCCATAGGGAAGCCCCTCCACAGGTCTGCCTTCTACTTCAAGGAGGCCCTCTATCTCCTCACCAATACCCCCAATCCACCCCCCTCGTCCTCCCCCTCCCACCAGCGGAGCTCGCTCTCGGCTCCCCTAGTGACCCCGCTCGATGTCGTGCTCAAGCTCGGCACCTACAAGGCCTTCTCTGAGGTTTCCCCAATCCTCCAATTCACCAACTTCACCTGCATCCAAACACTCCTTGAAGAGCTCATTGGGTCGGACCGCATCCACATCATCGACTTCGACATCGGGGTTGGTGGGCAGTGGTCCTCCTTCATGCAGGAGCTGGCTCAACGGCGCTGCTCCTCGGGAGCGACAGGGACCCCATTGCTAAAAATTACGGCCTTCGCCTCCCCTTGCTCCCACCATCCGCTCGAGCTCCACCTCACCCGTGAGAACCTGTCCCATTTCGCCAGTGATCTGAACATTCCCTTTGAATTCAATGCCCTGAGCCTGGACTCTCTTGACCCTTCGGTGCTCCTCAGCATGTGCTCTGGAGTTGGTGAATCCATAGCTGTGAACCTCCCTGCGGTGTCTGCATACCACCCGCTTGTACCGTCACTCCTCCATCTCGTGAAGCAGCTCTCCCCGAAGATTGTGGTTTCGGTGGACCACGGATGCGACCGCCGCGACCTGCCCTTCTCCCATCAGTTTCTCCATGCTTTCCAGTCCTGCATGGTCTTTCTGGACTCGATTGACGCCACGGGCTCCAACCGGGATGTGGCGAACAAGATCGAGCGGTTCCTGCTACAGCCAAGGATCGAAAGTGCACTGCTTGGCCGCCACCAGGCTGCAGACAAGGTGCCTCCCTGGCAAACACTCTTTGCATCCGCTGGGTTCGTCCCCGTGCAATTCAGCAATTTCACTGAGACGCAGGCTGAGTGCCTTCTTAAGAGGCTGCAGGTGAGGGGCTTTCGTGTGGAGAAGCGCCAGGCTTCGCTCTTCCTTTTCTGGCAACATGGGGAGCTCGTTTCGGTGTCAGCCTGGAGGTGCTGAGCAGCTCCCTTCTCTCAGGCATGCTATCTTTTTCCAATCTCCTCCGCTCTCACTCAAATAGTCGTCGCTAGTGTTAGTATTAACAGTTTCTAGGACCTGGAATAATCTCAAACTGTGGCTGTTATATAGTGGCAACTGTTTTATTGTCGCATATGGTCTGTCTTACTAGTGATTCCTCTACTCAGTTGCAGAGTCAAAGGCACTTGACAAGCTGGAACTTCTGGTACAGTTTTAGTTTCTCCTCTTTTCGAAATAGGAGCTATATTAATCGAGTCTTGATGTTATGTGAGAAACATTTCTTGCTTCTGGTTATGGTAATTGTACACTTGACATTATAAATGGTGAAGCATTTTAACATCTAGAACTATTTATTATCTCGCTGCAGTGTCAAATTATTTATGGTTTCAGCTTGTACATGGTTCAGGTGTAGCTGCATTAATCCATGATTATGCTATTATTTTTCCTTTGTTTGTGCCAATTACTTTTGTTGTTTACTTTAAATTGTTTTAACGCACTGATGTGGAAGGAAATCTGTTTGGGATATTACATCGTTCAGATATCTACATCTATTTGTCGTTCTTTCTCTTACAATAACCGTTTGGATATCTACATCTATTTGTCGTTCTTTCTCTTACAATAACCATAACCATAAGCCATCAAGTCTTATAACATCATCACTCATTTATATTGAGAGTAATCTCGATCAACTGTTCATAAGTATCATTTCAGGCCATCCCTCCACTTTCTTGACCCCTCGGTAAAAATTCGAGACTCTTTTGAGTCCGACTTAGTTTTCTCTTTTATGTTGTACATGCCCATACCATCTTAAGTTGTTCTCCATCAGGATGTATTAAATAATTTAAATTGTTGCAATCATTACACTTCCTCAAATATACTTCTTCCTTATCTTATACCTCATAGTTTTGTAGCATCACTTGGGCGTTGAACGAAGTAAGACCAAAAATCGAAAATATAAACGACTTAGGTCCTAGTTGGAAAATAGATACGGAACAGGACCAAAATGGTTCTTTTGTGAATTGATAAAAATAAATAACCATATCAAATTACCTTATTACCCAAATTACACTCCTCTTCCGCAACTCCACCTGTTACTCTGGGAATTGATTCCATGTTGAGATGGGAGAGAGGGTGAAGTCGGTTGAGAGGAGGAACGAATTGAGGGAGGAGATGTTGCCATGGTGGAGGACGGAGCCCTAGGAGAGTAAGAGGATGGAGTCGATGTAGGAGAGGAGCTTGGAATTGAGCTTGTAGAGGGAGAGGACGAAGGTGCGACTGCGAAAGGTTATTATGAAGCGATGGGATTTGCATTGGTTGAAGACATATGATCCTATGAAGCACTGACACTCTCGGGACCTCAACGTGTCCGTGTCCGACACGTGTCGGACACCGACACTCGTCCGACACTCTCCGACACGTGTCAGACACACCAAAAAACGTGTCTTCTATGAAGAAAGGTTGTCCGACACGTGTCGGAGTATGTCGGATACGTGTTGGAGCGTGTCGGATATTACTGGAGATGCTTTTTTTCTCATTTGAAGATGTTGAGGTTCTTGAGATTGCGAATCTTTCCATCAATGAGCCGGATATGGAGGCCGTGGTCACCACGTCGATGGTGATGATGTGGTAACACTTGACGTTGGCCTTGATGGATGATGATTTTATGTGTGTTCTATTTGTTTTTTTGTGTTTTGAAAGTTTGAAACTATACACTTGAATCATTTATGATGTTTGTTGGAGACTTTTTTAGTAAACTATTAGCATTATGTTTGATTATGAATCATAATATAAGACTTGTTATATATATATATATATATATATATATATATATATATATATATATATATATATATATATATATATATATATATATATATATAAAATTCAGTGTGTCCCCTAACGTGTTCGTGCCCTGGTTTTTTGAAAAATATCGTGTCGGCGTGTCCGTGTCGTGTCCGTGCTTCTTAGATATGATCTATCTAGGTCGGAGGTGGGCTCATCGAGGAGGAAGACGATGAGGTCATGGAGGAAGCTGAGGCCGATGGAGACGCAACAATGCTCTCTGCCAAAGAGGGCACCGGAGCGGAGAGTCAGTGTTTGCAAGTGGAGAGGCGAAGGTCGAAGAAGACGGCATCGGGGACAAGGGAGGGGTCCAGGATGAGGAGGGCAACAAAGGTGAAGGTCTCGACGATGATGAGGATGGAGGGGTGGTGGTGGCGTCGTGCTGGGGGTGTGGGCGGAGAGCTTGCGGAATGTGGTGGGGTGGAGCAGGCTGTTGTCAAGGAGCCTTGGGTGGGGGCTATGTAGGTGACGAGCAAGGATGTGGAGGAGGGTGGACTTCGGGGCCCATGATGACAAGAAGCTTGCTCGGACGAGTAGTAAGACAAACATCACGGAGGATGTAATTGAGCGGCGTGGATGGAACACAAATCTTGAAAGTTAATCAGGTTTTGGGTAGTGGTGGGTTTGGTATACTAGATGGAACATGCAGTTAGTTCATAGGTCTTGGGTGGGTGGTAACAGTAGTGGGGGCTTGTCTACCATGGGGGTGGCAGTATTCGTGGGGTGATTGGTCCGTCATGGGTATAAGAATGGTGGTGACAAGTGGTGGTGAGGAGGAGCGATTGGAAGATGGAGGTGTTGGAGAAGAGCTCTTCCATGCATAATTGGATGTTGTGCTTTTGAGGATAAGAACAATTTGAATTTCCCATGTACATCCATTTGGATGTTGTGCTGTTGAGATAAGGACACATTCAACGTTATATGGATACAATGCAATGTTGTCTAATTGAATTTTAGTAATGATAGAGGGTATTTTGGACATATGTTCTAATGGAATTTGACTACAATACCCTAATGTGTCTTGTTTCGTATTTATTTTTAGAATATGTTGTAGACGGTGGTTTTTCAAGTTAGATGGTCCGTACCGTAGTTTTTCCTAATTTTTTCTATCAATACAATACAACATTGTGAAATTAGGGAAATCCGTTTATGATATTGCATAGGTTCGAATATCTACATCTACTTGTCATTCTTTCTCTTACCACAACCATAACCTTAAGCCATCAAGCCTTGTCTCATCTATGTTGGGATTGACTTTAAGGATCCTTTTTCACCACTCATTCCTATTAAGAGCCATCCCTATCAACTATCCATAAGTATTATTTTAGGTCTTTGCCTCCTCTTTCTTGACCCCTCAATAATAATCGGAGACCCTCTTCTTATTGTGCCCGTTTCTTCATTCTGGTGTACATGCTCATACCATCTTTACCTGTTCTTGAACGTCTTGTATTCAATTTTTGTGATTTCTACTATATTTTTCTAAAAAAATTACTTTCTCCAACATAGTAGTTCCTCTTCATATCTCTTATAGTTTTGCTGCACATCGACTTCAACATCCTCATCTTTGCTACACTTATCTAATGTGTTTGAACTCTTTTATTATGACCCAAGAGTCTGAACCATAAACCATTGCAAGCCTTATATTATGGTCCGGACACCATGGACACAGTAGTCGATTTGTGGGTGTATTAGCGAGGATGACAATAGCAGACGATGCTTCCTGCCTCCATATGCCTAGACGCTAGCCTTCTTCATCAGATTGGACCCATATGGACTCATGTAGGGGTGGCAATCCTTGACCCGACCCGAAGTTAGCGGGTTTGGGTTTGGCCTAAACGGGTTCGGGTCATAAACGGGTTGACCCGATTGACCCATTTATTTAATAGGTCGGGTTCGGGTTTGAACTTATAACCCGATTGACCCGACTTGATCCGTTTACCAAATGGGTCGTGTCAACCCGACCCGACCCGAGCCAACCCGAACCTACCCGATCAGACCCGGCCCAATCCGACTTGTCTTGACCCAACCCGTTTATTTGGCGGGTCGGGTCAACCCGTTTATTTGGCGGGTCGGGTTTGGATTTAAGTTTTTGACCTGTTTATTAAATGGGTCGGGTTCGGGTTGGGTGTTTTGCCCTTATACCTATGTCTCAACCCAACCCGAACCCGACTCGACCCGACCCATGGCCACCCCTAGACTCATGTCTTACATTTATCACTATCACTTATTTATTTTAGTTGTTTATTTCTTCAGAGGCATGTTTAGTCTCACATTGCCTAAAGGCATATTGGTGGTGTTAGTTGAGCTCTATATAAGTTATCCTAAGCTTTGGTTATTGGCATGCATTGAATGAAAAAAAATATTTTCCTCCTGGAAAGTTAAGACCTCGAGGTGTGACTCCTCAGCTCGATGGGACTCTATGGATTCTCCCCCCTCTCCCATTCTCTCTATATGTATGCGCTTATCGACGCCCAAGCACGTGACCTCGAGGCCAACCAGTACCCCCTCTTTCTTGGTTTCCCCCGTGTCCCTCTGCTGACAGCCCCGTGCGGCGTGCCTGTGCCTTCTCTCCAGTGCCTCTCTTGCGGTTGAAGAATTCCGCATCGAGCCCGCTGGCCCGTGTGATCATTCTGCGACCCTAGGTTGCCATCAAGTGTGCTTGACGACCTCTGATGCCCATATCTGTCGATGAAACTCTTTTTGCAAAAGAGGTTTTACCATCTCATAAAAGCTCTTTTCAAACCTATCATAGCATGCTTAACTATCATTAGAATTGAGTTGCTTGCCTATAAGATTGCTGGATTGATTTAAGATACAATATTACATGAGCCTGTTGTAGGTAGGTATTTTCGATGACCAATGAGTGAGAGTCGAGTACCCGAGTAACAGCTTGTTTGGTTGGCTTGAGTTGGAACCCGCTAGTTCTAACTCCCGTTCGTTCATGTTGGTTGTCGGTTTCACTCCCCATTGCATGAATTTTAACTTCCACTCTCAGCTTGTCATTTATGGAACTGCGTGAGTTGGTACCCCATAGATTTCGACTGGAGTATAAACTCACGCAATTGAGCTGTTAGTGATAGTGTACAAATTTGAGATACAAATACCCGTAGATTTCCTATATAGGATACCCTTTTTTGTATCATCTATATATTTGGCTCTTGACCTAATGAGAGGGTTAACTATTCTCCCCAAAACCTAGCCTCTTCCTCTTCCTCTTCCTCTCTCCTCCTCTTTCCATGCTAGGTATCGCTCATGACATGGTATCCGAGCTTACGATCCCCTCGCCATCAGATCTGTGCAAGCTCTCCTCTTTCGCTCTCTCCCGTCCGACAATCTCTAGATCTGAGCCCTCCAAGATCGGATTTGACCCGATCTGAGCCCTGTGTCAGACCTCCAGATCTGAGCTCCCTCTTCCTCCAGATCGACCTTGAGCCCTCCCGGCCCAGCTGCTCCCTCCTCCGGCCAGTCGCTGACACACCCTCACGGTGAGCTCGGCTCTCCCGGGTCCGGGAATCCTGCACCTCCGGCGCGCGCCTCGCCGTCCAGGTCTTTGCGTGGATCTCGCCGGATCTGCTCCTTTCTCGCGCAGATCGGAGCTCTCCTCTCGCCAGAGCTCTCCTTCTCTTGCACCCTCTCGTATCGGCCCGCTCGCATCAGCTCCACAGGCAACCTCGAGCCATCAGATCCACCGGATCTAACCCGCAGCAGGCCAGATCTGCTGCTGCGCGACCTTCGACTTGCCGCTGCTCTGCTGCTGCGCGGCCTTCAGCCTCCCATGCGCAATCATAGCCGGCTCCTCCCCTGCGCAGTCACAACCGGCGACCCCATCAGCCGATCTGAGATCTCGCATCACTAGCTCCGATTTGAGATCCGAGATCCCTCCATTCAGTCTCCCTCTCAAATCTGTGATCCCGCCTCTGTTCCTCCCAACACAATCACTCGTCGACGACCTGCTGAGCTCCGATTCGACGACCTCTTGAGATCCGTCGATCTCCTTACTTCAGATCCAAATCTGCTCCCCTTGCCGGCGGCTCGAACTCCGACTGGTGCCTCTTCTCCGACCAGACCCTATCAGATCTGGTTGCTCCGCCGAGCAGCTGAGCTCTCCTCTTCTCGGCGCCGACAACCAGATTGCAGGTGGCGCTGACAACCAGATCGCAGATCAGATCCCGTTCTGACTCCGACGAGCGCGTCCTCACATATCCAGCAAGGTCTTCCCCTCGGTGGCGAGCTCTGCTTCTTAGCTCTAACTGACCCTCAACATCTGGTGAGATCTTTCTGCACACCTTGTCTTGTAGCCGTTTGGTGATACCCCATGACCGTTTGCGGTGTTTGGTGATTCATGCTCGGCTTTAGAGCCTTGAGCTGTGCCACGGACCCCCTTAGAGCTTTTATTGTATTTGGCCCTTTGCGCTTGACTTTGGAGCCTCGAGTTGCACCACCGACCCTACCATCTACCAATCCAAGTCGCCATGGCCCATGCCGCCTGCTCACCATGGTCGCTCGTCAGGTCCCTCCGTCCCTTTGCTCTGAGGGCATTCTAGGACTTGCCCCTATGCCTCGTTTTCCTGGTACGAACTGCTCCGCTGTGTCTCCTCCTGGTGCTACGGCCGCCTCGCTCACATGGATCCTAGACTCTGGGGCTTCACACCACATGACACTCGACGCTTCCCTGCTTACAGCTTGCCATCCTGCACTACACATCCCTGCGATACGCACTGTCGATCGTTCTTCTCTAGCCATCTCGCAGTGTGGCTCGATCACCACCACCACAAAGCCTAGTGGCCGTCTTTTCTTATCCTCTATGATAAACGTCCCTCAGCTTCGCATGCAGCTTATCTCCATTAGCAGCCTTTGTGATTTTGGTTGTGTTGTGACCTTCACTCCCTCCTCCTGCACTGTGCAGGATCCACGTATCGGTCGGACGGTTGGAGCCAGTCGACGGGTTGTACCACCTGGAGTACCTCCACCTTCCTTTTGTCCCCCCTCCTCCTGGTTTCTGTAGGACTGCCTCTCTTATTGTCGATACTTGGCACAAACGACTCGACCATCTTTCTGAACCTCGACTTAGGAAATTACTCCAGACTAGAGCTTTAGGTCGAGGCCTCTTCTCTCCTTTATCTACCGGTCGAGGCCTCTTCTCTCCTTTATCTACCTGCACCAGTTGCATGCTTGCCAAAGCTACCGCCCTTCCTTTTCCCTTGAGTGTTTCTCAGAGTTGTTAGCTCTTGACATGAGCAGCCCTTTCTCCTCCCGTGTTGACCCCGCGAAGGTGACTGTTGACCCCTCGAAGCTACATTCCATCTCGATTAGGGTTTCAGTCGGTGCTTTCGATCGTGGTCATCTTCTCCATCGGCGTGAGAGATCGTCGTGATCTAGGGTTTCAACGGGTCTCCTCCACTCTTCCCCTTTGACCTTGCTTGCAATGGGGGTGAACCTCCTCCCTAATTTTCAGCCTCCTCTATGCTTTGATTTGAGCATTTTTTGTTTTGAGTTTGCGGTGGGCGAGATTGTACGATGGCTGTGATCTATGATTAGGTTTGTGCACATACGAGTAGTTCATACTCTCCCGTGTACCCTAAAGAAGACTAGTTCCCGGGCACTGACATTTGAGTACCCCAAGGAGAAACCTGTCACATGACAAGAGCGTAGGGGACCATACTTGGATAATCATTGCGGCCATCACGGGCCGGGATCAAGCGAGCATATCCCAGCCCTCTAATGGCTCGGATTTGCCTCTCTGGATAAGGCAAGGGACAAAGGCTAAGTTCGAGGTTGCCGGGTCCTATGGGGTGGATAACCCTTGACGTGATCCCATGGGATCAGGGAGCCATTGAAGATTCTCAGGTACAACGGAAGACAATTGTTCACACGTTTTCCATTAGAATATTAAATAAGGGCTATAGGCAACACAAAAAACATAATCACCTATGGATTATGGAAGATGATACCTCACATGATTGATGAAGCCATTTGTGTAGAAGATGTGTCGAAGAAGATGCAATGCGACCACGAGAATGCAACTCCTATTCCTTCGCACAAATGTTCTACGATGGAGGCTCGTGGGAGTTCCTTCGTCTTATTTTTTTTTTTCCTTCTCTTTCTCTCTCCTGGCCGTGACCCCCTCTTTCCTCTTGGACGTGTGCTTGTTGCCCTAGGGCACTCAAGAGGCTTTAAATGACCTCCTGTGGCCGTCCCCTATTGGGTTTTCCAAGTGGAGCATGTTTCCTACTTAACTGTCATGCAATCCCTATACACTAGGGTCTCTTTAATGATACTCGTAGTATATGTAGGACACCATATGGCCGACTGCCATAGAGCCCTTATAGGATTGTAAATTTGGGTAAATTAACTCCCCTTTAGGATTAGGCCTCATGGAGAACTAATAGGAAGGTAGGATTTTCACTAGTAAGGTTTGAAATCTCGATTGATACTGGTACGTACCGGTATGGCCCGGTCCGGGATCGGTACTGTGCTTGATCTCGATACCTGTTCTGTACCGGCCGGTACCGATACGTATCGGTCCGTATTGGCCGGTTCAAGCCCGTACTGACCGGTATGGGCCATACAGACAGGTTCATTTTTTTTTTGGTCGATTTTTTTGCCTCAATCGGTATCGGTCCGTATCAGTCAGTATTGGTTCGTACCGAACCGGGGATGACCAATACCACTACCGATACCGTAATTTTGAACCTTGCCCACTAATTGACAACTCCGAAGTCCTTGTTAAGCTAGGAGTCTAGGATTCTTAGTCAACATGAGAATCCCTACTTTTTAAGAAGTCATCCCAACATGAATTAGAAGTCTTGTTAGCATGGATGAGACCATGACTAACACTCCCACTCATACTAGGACTAGTATTTTGTTGGTCTACCGGCTAACAGCTAGAAGTTGGGATACGTTAGAACTCCAACACCTCATATCCAATTAGATTAGGATTCTTGTCATCACATAACTACATCCATATCTCATTAATCATGGCTAGAACCACTATCAAGCCATGACTACACTCTGTGCTAATTGAAAATTACATAAATGCCCTTTCTTATTTGCACATACTGATAGCACCAAGAGTTTACCACCCTGGTTATAATTTGTAAGCAAAAAATATACACGGTCGTATCGAGTTGTATATGTTCTAGTTTTCTGGTCAATGCAACACAGCTCAGTCAGATATCAGTGCAACGCAGGTTCTATCAGATATCAGACACAGTTCACATCAACTAAGGTATGATTCCTAATGTCCTACTAGTCCTTGGGGTGTAGGATCTTTCCCAATGTTGTTTGCTGGCTTATCGGGTTTGCGTTATCGGATTTTTCACAATATTGACTTCATTTTCCTCACTTGTAGATCGAGTTTTTTTCACAACATAGATGATTACCTTTTATATCTTGTCTATCTGTGTGAAAGAGAACATTGACTTCATTTTCCTCACTTGTAGCACAAAGACCAAAACATTCTTTGTTTATCTTGTGGTCTCTTGCAGAGTTAGTGGAGGCAGTTGATCTTGCATGAATTACTAAGGTACCGGCAGAACACATCTTGAAGAGACACAATAAGCATACGCAAGTGGAGCAGATTTGTGAAGAACTGTATGTTTTCTATGTGGGCATACATTTCGTTGCATATCATTGAATCATCCTAGAGCCAAGACCATTGATATCATTTTTGTTGCGAAATAGGGGAAGGGGTGGATTCAACACATCATTCTAGTGTTGTTTATTTGGATCGTCACACTGAGCGTTGGGGAGATTGATATAACCTCTTTCATTTCTTTGACCTTGAGAAGAATTTCTAGATACAAGATAGGGGGAAGATTTGTGAAAATGTATCTTCTGACTTGGTGTCTGAGGTGGTCTGCTCCGTAGGGGCAGAGCGAACTTGAGGGGGAGTATTGATTTCCATTGCGTATCTCCTTCTAGGCTTCAGGGAGTGTGACTTCACGGCCCTGACTCACTCACCCTAGCACTTGTTGGAGGATTAGTCCCACCTCAGTAAAGGGCGGAAACGATCCTTATATGTATGATGGGACCTCATCTCAATATCTAGGTTTTGGGATAGAGAAAATCTCACATGGTATCAGAGCTTCTAACCGTATCACTCACATGCCGGGTGAGGTCCCCACACATCTATTATCCACGTGACAAGGATTACAAAAAGATTGGCCAAGGGGGAGTGTTGGAGGATTAGTCCCACCTCAGTAAAGTAGAGGGCGGAAACAATCCTTCTATGTATGATGGGACCTCTTCTCAATACCCAGGTTTTGGGATAGAGAAAATCTCACAACACCTTCTCGAGCTTATAAAGGACGAGGCCTTCTTTATGTGGCCTACCCTTTTGGTGCGTGTCGGGACGCATGATCAAAACAAATTTTATGCCTCCCATACAAAAAAGGGCCACGACAAGGTAGTGTTGGGCTCTCACGAACGAGCTCAAAGATCTCATTGAGAAGGGTAATCTCAAATAGTACATGGCCACGCCTAGCCGAACTAATGATTCCCCTTGACCCGGAGGTCAGGTTGCCTAGGTAGGAGAGCCAGTGGAGGACGCTCCAACAGCCATGGCCAGATTTGACGACTGCTCCTCAGGCATACATGGTCCACTAGCACTTGTCGAGGCGAAGACCCTCTATCAATACTATGCAAAAGGAGGGCAAAGGAAGCCCTACGGATTCAGTCTGTATACCACATGCCATGCCCAAGTAGGAGAGCTGAATTATTGCTTGTAGTGCCTCCAATTTAGCCCTCATGTCCCTTACCCTCAAAGAATTTGAAGTGCATTCCCCTAGAAAATTTTCATCCCAAAGTCTGATCCTTTTCATCACTAGTCCCAGCCGGTAGGTAGCTGACTTTAGCTGTAGTAAAGGCGCACAACCAACTTGCACCTAGCAGTCCTATATCTAGTCTGCCCAAAATTCTCCTCCCTCTCTTGTTTATTTGTAGTAGAATAGGTCACCTATTAGATTTAAGATCAGTGATTCCTGAAGAGACAAGAGCCTCATTGAATCTGGTTAAAAGGATAAGGGATCCTTCTGCCTCCAATTTTTACTGACATGAATATAGCGATGTTACAATCTCTAATGCTCATCTAAGGGAGGTTAAGAGATGAATGAGAGAATCAGAGGTACATCTAATTTGATTGCCTGGAAAGGGAATACTTGGAAAATTAGGGGTTGTTTGGCATCATTCTAGAACAATCTTTTTCCATTTCGAATTCCATGATTTGAAAATAACGGCTAATAATTATTCCTATATAATAGACTTGGGAACTAAAAAATATCACTCCGACTGTTTCTATGCCAACCGGAACGTTGGACCATCAAATTGCATTAGAAATAGTAATTGACGGTAATAACCTCTTCTGGAAGAGGATTAAGGGGAAAAACTGTTCCACATACCGAACACCCTCTCTTTCTATGACCAGTTCCAGAATTTAAAAGTAACGGATAGTATTTATTCTGGTGGAATGAAGGAGTTGGGAACAAGAGTTTATCACTCCGTGCGTTTCTATGCTAACCGGTATGCTAAACCATCAAATTATATTAGAAATAGTAATTGGTGAGAATACCCTCTTCTGGATGAGGATTTAGAAGAACTGTTCCTAATGCCAAACACCCTCTAGTTTCCTAGCTCTTTATTAGCAACATATTACGCTCACCTGTACCAACCTCAAATCAGATGCAACTCTGATCCTCTCGTTCATCTAGAGTGGTAATTTGGAATTTGTTAGAGATTGGAATCTGCTAGATAGTTACATGAATATGACAGATGCTACTGCACCCCAGATCAATGAAAATTACAGTTTTATCCTTGTATAGCTCTGGGACCTCCAGTGACTGCCATAGGTTCTAACTCTAGGATTGGTATTATCATTTTTTTGCCTTCAAGGGTATTTGATGTCCTAGAGGATTTAGAATGTGCTGATTTTTTGTCGATGTAATCATCCCACCTTAGATAGAACATCCACAAAAAATCAACATATTCTAAACCTTTTAGGGACATCAAATATTACAAGCTTTATCCACCGTCCATTTTTATACGTTAACTTGTATTATATATTTGATGCCCATAGACGTTTTAGAATATGTTGATTTTTTTGTGGATGTTCTATCTAAGGTGGAATGATCACATCCACAAAAAATCAGCACGCTCTAAACCCTCTAGGGCATTAAATCAAAATCGAAGGCAAAAAATGAAGACAAAAATTTAAGACACAGAATCCTGACCCTATATATATATATATATATATATATATATATATATATATATATATATATATATATATATATATATATATATAAGTTTGTAGCAATCATCAATTTACTTTTTTTTTGGCAAGTATCATCAATTTACTTTAGTTTTGCTCATTGTCATCTGATTTTTTTTTTTGTAAATAAGCAGCGGTAACTCTCCTACTCATTATGTCCACCAATACTGTTAGCCAATAGCAAATCTTAACCTTTTCGATTGGCGGACTATCTTCCTTGTCCACCCTCCTTTTATTTGTTGTGTAAATCCTTCTCCTCTTGTTGTTCCCGTTGGTCCCATTGCAAGAAGCTGCTTTTAACTAACACTGTATCCCTACCCAACCCTTTCACCCATCACTTACAACAAGTGACACCCAATTATTAACGAATATCAAATTCTGATTCGTTTCATAGCTTGAGTTATATTTCTGTCAACCTAACATCAAACATCAACCTTTTTAGTTCAAGCTTGAGCCCGGAATTGCGCTTTTACTTTCCATTCTTTTTGTCAGTGGTAAATGACTGCATGCTAGAAATGCAACGGTTTCTGTATATATATTTTTTTTGTGTTTTAGATTCTCGTATTAATGGCACATATTACAGGACTCGGTGCATAATTCTACCCTTTCTTTCGGTGGATCTATACCCATGTGACCGAGCGTGTTGATTGCCACGTTTAGCTGCATCCAATACAGTGAATTATGAATGCCGTTAGGTTTGCTATGCTACAAATTCTCTTCCTTGTCTGTTAGCTTTGCTGTGGTATTGTAAAGTACATGAGAGGAGACATCACATGCTCTAAGTGGTAGTGTTGGGCTTCCATGTCTTGTAGCTGTTTTCTTCTTTCAATTTTTGGAGTCGGTCGAAAACTATCATCTCACCACTTGTCCAAACAATTTGAAGCAAGTATCAGCATGCACATGGTATTCCCTTTATTCCTTGCTGTCCGATTACTCGAGGGCGACACTCTAGTGCTCTACTTCCAATCATATGCTGTTTTTAACCAGCTCCCTGCATTATTTTTGTGGCCATTTCAGCTTCTATGTAATCAATTTAGGGCCACCCATCTCTTAAGTTGGCGGTGATTAGGTGGGCCACCGTCTACCGATAAGTTCCAAGTGCATCATAGGAGCTACATAAATTATGGTTCTTTTTCTTTCGTATATTTATAGGTATTATTGCTGAGTGTTTTATTTTGATGGTTCTGCAATTATATGGATTATACCTAGTTGCACAAATACCTCCACGATTCCAGGTCGTTAATACGTGAAGTCTGATACGCATCCAATGTTCTTGTCTATTTGTGATTCATATTCTTCTCCTCGGTATCGTAACTCTTGGGGAAATTTACAGAGTACTACTCAATGTCGCTCTACATCTTCCTTGTAGTTTCTCTTGAAATGCTAGGTTTGTGATCACATACATTCGGATTTTCATGTCTAAACTACTGATTTCCAATACTCGGAACGCGACCTTTCGAGTTTGAAAAGTTCAATTAGATCCTATTTGTGCAGTTGCAGAGATCCCACATCCTATGATATGCTCGTTAGTATTACCTTTCTTTCATGGTTCTGCCATCGTCGTCTTCATTAAAGTCTTATCCCAATTAAGATCGTGTTGAACCTGATGTATTGGTTGAGTCTTTTCGAAAGGACGGTTGGCGACAACCAATGTTGCCATTGTTCAAGAGATTGAACGCTTGAACAAACTTCGCTTCAAATGTTCGACAAAGTCGTTCACATCTTGGCTAATCTTCTATTACAATCTCGCTCACAACTTGAGATGATGTAGACCGTTGTTAGATGTAGTCAAAGTTTAGTACCCCCTAGTGCTGGCAATTTTGGGTCCGGCACGGCAGACCTGGCACAAAATTAGCGGGTCTAGGTTAAACAGGTTGATACGACTAACCCGATTAGTAAATGGGTTGGGTCCGGGTTTTATTTCCGACTTGTTTGACCTGTTTAAAATTCAATGGGTTGGGTCTATGTCTATCCGGGCAATTGATCACAGTATCACTTAGCCAGTTAGCCTGTCGTCCGGGTTCAATGTGATTCACTTATCTGCGCTAGGTACAACGGACGGCTGTGATATGGACACCCATAGATAGAGAGTTGCAACGAAATATAAAATAAAAAAAAACAACCAAAGAATGGATATGCAAACGGGTCGGTTATGGGTTTAGGGTCTAGACACGATTAGTTAAATGGGTCGGGTATGGGTTTAGGGGTTCTGGACACGAACACAACACGGCCTGATCCATTGCCAGCCCTAGTCCACACACTCCCTCACGAGAGCATCTCCTGCGTGGCCCTGTCGCACCCCATGACACCTCTATCTGCGTTCGGGTAGGTTCTCGTTGATACCTGCTTTGTGTTCAGGCGGGTGTTGCGGTTAGTCCCACACCGGCATTGGGAGTGGAAATTGTTGTCTTAATATACTTGTTGTGCTCTCCTCCCTCCATAAGGTTAGTCTTTTGTAGCACTCCGTGTTGTGACAGCCGTGGTTTTATCCTCTAAACTATATGATATTATGCCCTAGCGCATTAACAAGTGACTTGAAAGTCTAATTCATTCTCGTCAAATCCTCTAATGGTTTCAAGAGTTTTATGTCGGCCATATTCTTAAGGGAGAATTAGCAACAAGACCTTAGAAATCACTTAGAGCTGCAGTCATGACAGCCTTTCCATTTGAGCTCAAACCTCTATGGACAAAAATGCCCCTCATCTCTCTTTGAATTTAGGTCCGTCGCCGCTGCCCCTGCCCCTGCCGTCGGACCTAACCGAACCCTAGCCCGCCCCTGTCGGACCTTACTGAATTCGCCGCCCCCAGCCGCCTCTGCCGGACCTAATCGAACCCACCTCCCCTGCCGTCGTTGATCTAACTGAACCCCACCTCGCCCCCGTCGGACCTAATCGAAACCCTCCCATCACCGAACCTAAACAAGATTTAGAGGCCATGGGATGGACCCTAGACTTAGAATCCCAACCTAAACCCAACACCAGCCGCCATTGCTCGCGCCCACCAACTCCTTCACCGCTGCTCGCCTCCGTCGCTCCACCATGGTTGATCGGAGAGAGCAGAGGGTGGCCTGGGAATTAAAAAAGGAGAGGAAGGGTTTCTCCTCATGTTGGGTTGGTTAGAGGGGCTGGAGCTTAAATGAAAAGTTTCAATGGGTTTATCCTAATGTTGGGTTGGTTAGAAGGGTCTTAGATTATTTTAAACTAGTAAGAAACCCGACAATGTCTGGATGAACTTGATGCATGCCACTTGGCACAGACGACATCACAGTTGTCCGAAGAAATGTGCAATCTGGAATGAGTGATGGTATTAATGATATTTCTAATGATTTTTCTAATTAATATCAAATTATCATTAAATATAATTGAATGTGAATTTATCATCTTTATAGCAAGTTTTTAATAATATTTATGAGAGTCGAATTCACACATGTGAGAAGGATTATAGTTCCTCAAAAGAGGTCCATGTGTCACAACATAGGTGAGAAGCTTTCATTTTAGTATTAGATACTATTATATTTGTATTTTATGGCTGATCTCGAATGCTCTCTCTTTCATCTTTGAAAATTTGTACTGATGTGCTCTATATTTAGTTGATTTAGTACCGAGTCCACTCTGCTACATTGGATGCATGGTCAATGTAGCAGATTGATGATCGAGTGGATACAGTCCGCAGGATGATATAGACATCTGCTCTCCTTGTCTCTGCTTGTGATGGTGATGTTTGTTGTGTGGGAAGCTTGTCCCTTGTCTGGTTTTGCCGCCGCCGCCGCTGTTGCGAGGTGGGTTGTTACGCAGGGGTGGCGGTGATGTTCACCGGGGTGGTGTTGTCTGGTCTCTTTATGCTTCCGCCGCGCTGTGGCGGCTCCTGGGGATCTGAAGGTGAAACAAACCCCCCCTCCCCCCCTCCATGAACCAAAAAAAAAAAAGACATGCAACCTACCCGGAATTATGCACCTCATTTCATATTGGTCCCTCAACTTTTTATTTTTGAACAATTTGATTACGGGACTATGCTCAATCTGCATTTGACCCTCTCTATCAAATTTTATTCCGAAAATGCCCTTATTTATTTTGAATGGTACTTAAATAATTTTGACTAATACTCAAATATTTGTGAAATATTTATCCTATGCTTACTAGAACAAAGGTATTTTCCGAATAAAATTTTATGAAGGGGGACTAAATGCAGATAGAGCGAAGTTCAGGGGTAAAATTGAGGGACCAATATGAAATGAGGTGAATAGGCTAGGGGAGGTTTTTTTTTTTAAAAAAATTTGCCCTATATTAAATTGAGGCCCACAATACTGTGCTTAATATGGTCGGTCTCCCCGTTTCGATCTTCTACCTCCTTAAGCCCTTGCTCTAGCGCCCTGTCCTCTGACCGCTTGGCCGGTCCAACAAAAAAAAAAAGGTTGGTGTATGTTTAATTATCATGCAAACATAGGTGATCTCATATGCTATAATGCTCTATGTACTATGTAGTTGATTGAAATTGAGCCGCCAATGCTTCTCATCGAGCATTGTCCTCATCCAAGTCATATATAAAGGAGAAAAATAATAAGGTCATTGACGGATAGTCCCACATCAGTGAGGGAGGCACTCATCACCCACTTAATATTCCCACTGTAGACCTCCTCTTACGATCCGGGTTTTGGGATGTGAGGGTATCTAACATGATATCAGAGTTAGGGTTTGCCGTCTTCTGCTCCGAGTGCTTTTCATCGATCGTGCCTTGCCACGCATGCTTCGTATGGAAGAATCCTTGCCATGCGTGTTCCGTGTGAGGGGGAGTGTTGACGGATAGTCCCACATCGGTGAGGGAGGCACCCTTCACCCTCTTAATATACCCACCCACCATGGGTCTCCCCTTTCGACTTGGGTTTGGGATGTGAGGGTATCTAACAAAGGTATAGTACACAATGACGCCCTCCCCCCCTAGTTTTTCCTGACCGTCAATTTCACCATCTATTTTTTATGATTCATTTCATAGTTTGAGTTTGATTTTTCACAACCGGCTTTCAACCTAACATCAACCCTCAACCATTTTCATCCGGGCTTGGGGTCAGAAATGACAATTTTTTCACCGCCTATGGTTTAAAACCTTGCAAATACCCCCCTACAGTTTGGAAAACATCCCACTTTCATGGTTTCACCCCCATCCAATGGGTTGGCCGCGCAAGAAAATCAAAACTAAAAGGGGCATTTGTAGGGTTTCACGAGGACGGTGAACGTGAAAATCAGTCATACGACGGGGGGCCTAACTCTAAGAAATTTTAACCTTGATAAGGATAATCAAAGGGGATTCCAGAATTCATTTTACATACGCATGAAAAAGGAAGTTTAAAAATGTTAAGGACAACTCTGCAATGCCAATTGACTAATTATTTGGGTAAATTGCAAAAAAAACCCTTGAACTGTACACCTCATTTCATATTGGTCCCTCAAACTCTTCTATTGTCGGACTTTATCCACGGTCCATAGCTTGGAGCGCAAGCGCCATTTCCCCCCTTTGGTTAGGTTTTTATCGCTCGGTTTCTTGGCCTCCTCGGACCCGTCAGCGGCTCCGGAAAGTTTGGGACTTGGTTCCGAGCTGCTTGGGGGTAGGTATGACAACGGTGCGATTTTGGATAAAACCGAAACTGTACCGCAACACCAAACAACCACACCAAAACCACACCGTCCCGCGATGGTGTACCATTATGTGAAACCAAAACCGCATAATGCGGTGCGGTGCACCGCGGTTTATCATTATAATAGTTTATAAGGTGCGGTTTGACGCAGTTTTGGTTAAGACCGAAACCTCACTGCTACACCAAAACCAAAAATCAAAACCGCACCGCGATGATTTTGTATTTTGGCAAACCAAAACCGAGCCATGTGGTGCGGTTTATCTCGGTTTTCGGTTTTAAACAGCACCGCAGCCATCCCTACTTGGGGGGTGGGATCTATCTCCCCTTCCATCACTTTGTACATTGGGAACTTCTCCAACGACATGCGTTTTGTGCTCGCCGCGCGATTCTTCCTCTGCTCGTTGACGGCCCTTGCTCGGCGTCGGGATCAGATTTCTTGTCGGGTGTAGTTGGATGGTCATATCTGGCCCCGGCATCGAGGTTCTCCATCAGTGGATGTCCAGTTGCCTCCTCTGATTGACGAGTTGCTCTCGGCGGCTTGAGGCGGCGGCGACAGATCAGAGGGCCGATTTGTGGCTCCTCGTTATTTGGACTGCGAGGGCTGGCAGTGGTCATCGATTTTGTGTTTTGTGTGTTTGGTTTCTCCGTTTCTTCCCTTTGTTCAGGGGTTTTGTCCTGTGTTCCGCTGGGTGTAGCGTGGTTTGTCTCTATCGGTGAGCGGAGTTTTTTTTTTTTTTTTAATTTTTTTTATGGTTTTTGGTAATGTTGTAAGTGGCGTCTTGGTTGTGCATCGGTGGAAGCATCCTCGTCTGGTGGCGGTTTGTTATGCTTCGCCAACATGTGGCACATCTTCGGGGATCAGTTGGTGATCTCCCCCTTCAATCTACCAAAAAAAAAAAAAAAACAGTAACACTTTATCCATATCCAACCCTTTCACCCGTCACGTACAACAGGTGACACCCGATTAATAACGAATATCGAATTTTGATTCTTTTCATAGCCCGACTTATATTTCTATGACCCTCTGTCAACCTAACATCAATGCTAAATGACTTCACGTTTTTTTTTTGCTGGACCGACCAAGCAGTCATAGGACATGGCGCTGGAGCAAGGGCTCAAAGAGATTCGGAGATCGAAACAGGGGGTGAGGCAGCAACAACAGGTACTTTATTAAATTTCATAATCCCGTGAACATGACATCAACGGCCAGAATTTGCACGCGTAAACAAAGCACAACAACCTTGAGGAAAAACTCGCTCCATGGTGTCCATACCGGGAGTCGAACAGGGAACCACTCCAACAAGGGAGAGAGGAAGTACCACCAGGCTAAGAGCTCATTGGTGACTGCATGTTAGGAATGCAACAAATTCTGAAGCGATGCTCGTTGGGAGAACTACACCTAGATTTAGAATTTGCTAATTTTTGGTGAAATAAAGTTGGAAGAAGAAAGTTGGGAGAAATGCACCTAGAGGTTTCAAAATTTGCTGATTTTTGTTGAGGGTGATCATCTTGCTATAGATATCATATCCACAAAAAATCAACAAATTCTAAAACATCTAGATCCATCAAAATGTTAGAAACATTATCAACCGTCCATTTTAACCATTAATTTGATGAGCTTATTTGAAATGCTTAGAGGTTTCAGAACTTGCTAATTTTTTGTGAGGATGACCATCTCAACATAAATATCATATCTACAAAATATTAGCAAATTTGAAAACCTCTATGCATGTTAATAGAGGAGCATACATTGAAGCCTTCAATGCATGGGCATACAAAATCATGCTCCCTCTCTCTCTCTCTCTCTCTCTCTATATATATATATATATATATATATATATATATATAGAGAGAGAGAGAGAGAGAGAGAGAGAGAGAGAGAGAGAGAGAGAGAGAGGAATGGGATGCTGCCTATCAAAGCAGCGTTTTTGCTGCTTTGAGACATTGTTTGACCATCCTAGAAGTTTTTGAATTTGATGAAATTTGGTGAGGGTGGTGTCTAGGGTAAGATGATCATCCTCACAAATTTTCATCAAATTCCAAAACTTCTAAGAGGGTCAAATGGTCGAAGCAAAATACTGCAGATTTTAACGGCGACTGCAGACGACTGATTTTGCTTCGACCATTTGAACCCCCTAGAAGTTTTGGAATTTGATGAAAATTTGTGAGGATGATCATCTTACCCTAGACAACACCCTCACCAAATTTCATCAAATTCCAAAACTTCTAGGATGGTCAAACAATGTCTCAAAGCAGCAAAAAATGCTGCTTTGATAGGCAGCATCCCATTCCTCATATATATATATATATATATATATATATATATATATATATATATATATATATATATATATATATATATATATATATATATATATATATATATATATATATATATATATATATATATATATATATATATATATATATATATATATATATATATATATATATATATATATATATATATATATATAGAGAGAGAGAGAGAGAGAGAGAGAGAGAGAGAGAGAGAGAGAGAGAGAGAGAGAGAGAGAGAGAGAGGGTCGGGACGCTACCTATCAAAGCAGCGTTTTTGCTGCTTTGACAACTCACCACGACCGCGCCACATGTGATCTCCGGCCAAAATCAACATTAACAACCTCTGATCACCTCCACCAGTGATCTCCGCTGACACCACCTATCGGCTTCCACCGATAGAGGCCTTTAGTTAATACTTCTATTGTGAACCGTCCATTCATCACCCCATCTCATTCGGTGATCTCCGAGGACATTCGCACCTGGCAACCACCTCCGGTGACTTCTAGCACCTCCAGATTATAAGTTCGAATGACATTTGTCATCGTTCAAGGCTTCGATAGTCATCGACGACCTATCAAAGCAGCGAAGAACGCTGTTTTTAAAGGTAGCATCTTGTTTCTCTCATATATATATATATATATATATATATATATATATATATATATATATATATATATATATATATATATATATATATATATATATATATATATATATATATATATTATTTTTAGATTATTGTATTAGTGACAGACAATATCGTAAAGTGCTTTAATTTCTCATGTATACCCATGTGATCGAGCTTTTTGATTACCACATTTAGCTGCACCCAATTTAGTAAATTATGAATGCATTTAGGTTTGCTTTGTTGTGGTATGTAAAGTACATGAGAGGAGACATCACATGTCCCGAGTGGTAGTGTTGGGCTTCCATGTCTTGTAGATGTTTCCTACTTTTCATTTTGGAGTAGATAGAAAACTGCCATCACACTACTGTTGTGATCCGAGACCCTCGCGCAGCGGAACACGAGAAACGTAGAACCACCATGGCGGAGACGACCATCGACAAGACCAAGAGCATAGAAAGAACAAGCAAAACACCCAAGAAAATTCTGGCAACGATCGATCGATGGATTTACTAATATGGTAAAAACCCTAGATAAATTACAATTGTCTCTAACCAATCCTGCATACACCCACAAAGAGATCCCCCTCTTTAGAGAATAGATCTCACAACCCTACACCCAGAAGAAGACTGAAGAAAACTCTTCCGAGACCTTCCGCCTCCAATGGATTCCCTTCCCTCTTCCTTGGTGATGGCTACATTCTAATCTCTCCTTAGGGTTACTCTTGTGGTATCATAATTATTGGAATTGGATCCGCTTATCAGAGTCGCAGCGGAAGCAAAAGATAGATCCGAAGATCATACGGTGTATGTTTCATTACAATTAATTCTACAAAACAATCTACATGCAAATCTATGATCTTAGCATATGTGCTGACACCCTAGAGGCATACTACGATCTACGGAAGACATGCATGCATCTAGTTAGGTGTTTAGAATCATCATATCTTGTGGATCTATGATCCGGAGAGAACGGAATGATGATGAACCGCACGTGAATCGCAAGGGAAACTGTCGGATAGCACCTTGTCCTTTGCGAATTGAGGAATCCTCGAAGTCCCGTCTCTGAGTGCAAGGACTACGAGCCGACGGAGGAATTCGTTGCGAAGACGATGACGAGCCGCGAGATCTCCTCCTCCTCTCTCTCTTCTTCCTTCTCCTTCCTTCCTCCTTTCTTCCTCCTTCTTCTTCCTTCTTCTTCTTCTTTCTCTTTCTTCCTTGGTCGAAACCTTAGAGAGGGAGAGAGTGAGAGAGGTTCGATTTTTCTGGAGAGGGGAGACACTAGGGCCGGCCGTCTCTCTCCCTTTTTCTCTTATAGGGCCGGTCCCCTATTGCTTCAAGTAAGCTAGGGCCGGCCCCTAGTAGATAAGGATAAGAGAGCGGCGGTTTTTAGGTTTCAGGTGTTTATCGTGAAGCCTGGATGAAAACGCCCTTCACGAAAAGTGAAACACTGCGAGAAAGATTGAGTGAGGTGCGCTACTCGGAATCGAGTTCCGTTAGCGCCTATGAGCTTCTGAAATTATTCCGCTTATTCTAAGATCCATATTCAATGTGTTCTGAGCCATATTTTAGTATTTACCAAAATACCCCTATGGCCCCTAACACATGTGAATTAGGTTCTTAGGCTTCGGGCTTGCGCTCCATCGCGCTACTTCGCATCCAATGTATCCAACCAGGTCGAGGAACAATTCCTATATGCAATGACATGGTGGAACCTTCAGGGTTCGGGATCTCTAGCTCCAACCGGATCCCTGATTAACTGTTCCGGTGACACACTGAAAGTTTCGTTAATCAGCCCTAATCCGATTAACCCGCCTAGCCACCCAGAGTGCGACGCGAGTTGAACTCTAGTGATCCTAAACTTATGTTACTCCCTCGTAACCCCGTTCTCTGCTATACTCCGATTATCCTCAGTCCCTCATATTACTGGTGCCATGATACGACTCGGGCGGTGGGGAGCACCGTCAGATCCTGATCGATCATCTGACTAGGGTTTGATGACTTGTCATCTATAACACTACACATCTTCCAGTGCTATGTCTAGCATCCGGAACATCGTCAGTCATACTGACAACCACCAGGCCTGGGTTAACTGTGTGGACAAATTGACTCATCAAAACGCACCCATCCAACACTGGACGTCGGATAACCTGTAGGGATTACATGTCACTCAAGCGCCAGCCGGGTAACCCAACGTACCGTGGTATTGGACTATGGAAGGTCCGCACATGTTGGCACATTAAAGCACCACACAACTGGTTGGCCCAGTGTACATGGTCCCTCAGGGTTAAGGATAGATTATCTATAGTAGTAAAACGGTTTATGCATCAGTGTCTGAATCACTGAACTGTGCACCGTCTTGGTTCCTGTTCAACACGATCATCGTGCTTGGTTAGGTGAATGGGAATCCCGCGTTCCCCGTGGTGGAGACTCTACCACATCCTCTACCTGCCAACAGCTTGTTCTCGGTGAAGCGACCGGCATCACCTAAGCTGTGAACTAGTTCTAGGTCTACACATAACTGGTCCAATGGGTCTCCCAAGCATGGATCCACCATGCGCTTCAGTGGCCTACTGTATTCCCTAGGGACCTTTATTATATGTGTATTAACATATACCACAGTAGTATTCTAATTAAAGCAATAACCAAAGACATCTTTATTAATGTTAATACAGAAAATCCAAGCTAAGGACACACGAGCTACAACAATCTCCCACTTGGCCTAGCGGGGAACAATAGTCTTAACTCCCATGGCATTCACGTGCTTCTCAAAAGCCTTGGTCGGTAACGCCTTTGTGAAAGGGTTCGCCATGTTATCTGCAGACGCCTCCTGACTCACTGCAACCTCCCCTCGCTTTTGCAAGTCCCGGATAATGTAGTATTTTCGCTCGATATGCTTGCTCTTCTGGTGATATCTTAGCTCCTTGGATTGTGCTACCGCTCCACTATTGTCACAATAAAGGACAATAGGATCTTGAGCTCCCGGTACGCATCCTAAGTCCGTGAGGAACTTCTTGAGCCACACCACCTCCTTAGCTGCTTCGCACGCTGCAACGTAATCAGCCTCTGTCGTTGAATCCGCGATGCATCCCTACTTCACGCTCCTCCAACTGACAGCTCCTCCTCCTAATAAAAACACAAACCCTGATGTCGATCTCCTGGATTCTAGATCTGACGCAAAGTCAGAATCCGTATATCCAATCGGCATCAGTTTCTGTGAAGAGTAAACTAACTCATAATCTCTCGTCCTACGGAGATACTTGAGTATACTTTTTCACAGCAGTCCAGTGCCCTGGACCCGGATTTGACTAATACCTGCCCATCATGCCTACTACATAGCATATATCTGGTCTCGTGCACTGCATAACATACATTAGACTCCCTACAGCCGAAGCATAAGGTATCTTCTGCATCTCTATCCTCTCCTCAGGAGTCTTAGAATCCTGATCATTGGACAATTTCATTCCATGTCTAAATAAAACCAGTCCCTTCTTGGAGTTGTGCATACTGAATCTGACCAAGATAGTATCTATGTAGGCTGACTGTGACAGCAAGAAAGTCTTGTTCTGCCGATCTCGAGTTACCTTGATCCCCAGAATATAACTCGCTTTACCCAGGTCTTTCATGTCAAATTGAGATGATAACCACACTTTCATTGTAGACAAGGTTCCAACATCGTTTCCAATGAGCAGGATATCATCTACGTAAAGTACTAGAAAAACTACTGCAGTCTTATCGCTCCTTTTATATATACATGGTTCATCCACGTTCTGCTCAAATCCATAAGACTCGATAGCCTGATCAAAACACATGTTCCAACTTCTGGATGCTTGCTTCAGTCCATAAATGGACCTTTGCAACTTGCACACCAGACTTTCCTGACATTTTGCGACAAAGCCTGGAGGCTGAGACATATAGATGTCTTCTTCCAAATCCCCGTTGAAAAATACGGTCTTGACGTCCATTTACCAGATCTTCCAATCATAATGGGCTGCAATGGACAAGAAAATTCGGATAGACTTAAGCATAGCCACTGGCGAAAAGGTTTCGTCATAGTAGATCCCTTCTCGCTGGGTATAACCCTTAGCGACTAGTCTAGCTTTGTAAGTCTCAACGGTATCATCCGGACCTCTTTTTGTTTTGTACCCCCACTTACACCCAACAGGTTTAATATTGTGAGGTGGTGTTACAAGTATCCAGACCGAGTTTTGGGACATCGATGTCAATTTTATCTCCATGGCTTTCTGCCATACTGCATGGTCAGAGGATACCACCGCTTCGTCATAGTTCAGAGGATCATCCTCTTGAAACTTTGGATCCACCATAAAGGCTTCTCCAATGTAACTATCAGGAGTACTTGTGGCCCTCCCACTGCGACGAGCCTACGGTGGTTCCATAGGAGTCGATTCTACAGTATCGTTTATCTTAGTGGTATTGGCTCCCACTATGTTTTATGTCTGCGTACTCCCATCAGTACCAAACAATTCTTTAAGAACTACTTTACTGGTGGGCATATGGTCAATTAAATAATCCTGCTTCAGGAATACGGCGTTCGTCGAGACAATAATCATTCTATCATCAGGATCATAAAATAAACCACCTTTTATCCCTTTTGGATACCCAATGAACAGACATACCTTAGTCTTTGACTTCATTTTATCTCGCTTGTCCTTCTGCACATGTGCTGGACAATCCCAAATCCTAAAGTGCTGTAGGCTTGGCTTTCACTTCAACTACAGTTCCCAAGGAGTTAGAGGTTCTGACTTTGATGGAACAAAGTTCAAAGTATATGCTACCGTCTCTAGGGCATATCTCCAAAAACTAGGTGGCAATGTTGCATAACTCATCATATTCCGAATCATGTCTAACAAAGTTCAGTTTCTCCTCTCAGATACACCGTTTTGTTGCGGTGTCTCTGGTGCAATCAACTAGGATACAATCACATACTCACGTAGGTACCCAATAAATTTATCCGATAGGTATTCGCCTCCTCGATCCGATCGAAGAGACTTGATACCTTTACCCGTCTGCTTTTCTGCTTCAGCTCTGAACTCCTTGAACTTATCAAAAGATTCAGACTTCCGCCACATTAGGTATATGTATCCAAACCTCGAGTGATCATCCGTGAAGGTGATGAAATACTCGAAGACTCCTATGGCACAGATACTTATGGGCCTACATACATCAGTGTGTACCAACTCTAATACCTCCTTAGATCTGCTACCTTTGGCTCGGAAAGATCTTTTAGTCATCTTGCCTTTTAGGCAAGACTCACACGTTGGTAGGCTTTCTGAAATATCTGGACTTAAAAGTCCTACCTTAGCCAACCTGTGAATCCTGTTTGAGGCTATGTGTCCAAGCCTTAGATGCCAAAAGAGTGTTAGATTATCTGAGGGGTTTTTCCTTTTAGATGAATTAATCACACAAGCTTCAGTTATGTTATCCTGCTTATGATTGAAGTTAATTACATAGAGACCATTCTGTATCTTCCTCTTACAAACAAAGGAACCATTCAATTTCATTGACACACCAGAAGCATCAAATAAAAGTGAAAAACTTTTATTATTCAATAAGAAAACATAAATTAAGTTTCGTCTCAAGGACAGTATATAAAGTATGTCTCTAAGTAATAAACTTCTTCCATTAAGAAACTGCAAGACGACATCTCTAACTACTTCAGCCTCTGTCACGGCCTCAGTTCCCATGCTTAGGATTATCTCCCCATCACCCAGTTTTCTTGTCTCCTTGAACCCCTGCAAATTATTGCAAGTATGGTTAGTGGAACCAGAATCCACAATCCATAAAACTGGAAAACAACTGGATGCTACAAGGGATTCCATTATGTGGATTTGAGATATACTTGTCACAGCCTTCTTAGGAGCCGCGCGACAATCGCCCTTCCAGTGCCCCTTCTTGCCGCATTGAAAATATTTTCCTTTGGGCTTCGCCGGACCATTCTGCTTAGGAACCTGCGACTACACCTGGTTCATCTTCACGGGCTTTTTAGACTTTCTTTTCTGAAACTTGTCTGTAGCTTTCAGAGAAAAATTCCACTCTACGTTCAGGGATTGGGCTCCTGCCTTCATCCCGTCCTCTGTCGCCTAGAGCGCCGCTAGGAGCTCTGCGGTAGACATCTCCAACCGGTTAAGGTTAAAGTTGGTAACGAAGCCCTTAAACGTTCCTGACAGAGACGCGAGAAAAATATCGGTCTAGATCTCTGCATCCAAGATGACATTGAAGGAACCAAGTTCATTCACATAGCCAAACAATTTCAGCATATGATCCCGAACTAAAGTTCCCTCTGCTATCTTAGTGGACACCAATTTCTTGATGGTCAGGTAACGAGTTACCCGACTACGACCCTCGAATATTTCCTTTAAATAGAGCATCATGTCTGAAGCGAAGGCCATGTCTTCGACTTGCTTCTGAAGGACGGTCTGCAAGGATGCCAATATGTAGCACTTGCACATCTCATCAGCATCTAGCCAGTCTTTCCATTCCTTCAACTGAGCCTCAATAGCACTTAGTCCCGGCATGGCCGGTTGAGGGGTACTTAGGGCAATTGTGTGTTTGCCAACCCTTAGGACGAGCATCAGGTTACGCTTCCAGTCCTCGTAGTTTGGTCTTGTAAGTTTGTTATCATTAAGGATGGAGACAAAGGGGTCGAGCTTGGTCATGATTTCTGTAAACAATGGTTTAAAGTAAAAATTAGGGTCTACTATAATCTATTTCATGGAATTTAGAAATAGATAATGTCTTCACTACCTCAAGTGGAGACATCCAGGAATCTAAATTCCCTGGGCTCGAGCACTGAGACTATCGGCCTTGAATTGGAGACATCTCGGTGAGAGCATGCAACCACTTCTGCCAACGGGGTTTTTACGACCCAGTCTTCATCATAATTACCCATGGCAAACTGAAAGACCTCCCAGTCTCCTTTTGACCAGCTTTATATGACCCGCGTACGCAGCAACGATGGCTTCACACAAGCTTTCGGATGCTTCCCATAAATCTAGGTGGTGTCGACAGGGGGGTTCATAGGCTCCCGCGGTGCAGGAAAAAACCATCACCCACTGCCACCAGCATCCTCTATGTCCCGAAGGAAACCACTAGGCGAACTAGTATGGAAGGAAACACAGCTCTCACCCGGTGGGAATATCGAACTGCGTACCTCCCATCCAGACCCTTAGCCGGTTGATTGTCGAGGCCAGGGGCTCCCCTTTGGAGGGAACCTCTTACACATCCATTCTTTATGAGGTTTTATGCATATCTAGAAAGGTCACGACCTCCTAGACTTAGACCCTGGTCTACCACGCTCCCACTAGGATTACAAACCTTCCCGCAAAGCATCCTCGGAAAATATCATAGTCCCTACCTTGAATACTCAGCTTTCACCTTTCTTGCAAGGATCACATTACATAGATTCCAAGGATCCCGATACTTAACTAGTTTGCCCATAATCCTAAGATCTGGAGCCTAGCCTAAGGTCAACATGGAAAGGACTTCCACTAGAATAACACCTCATTCACAATTTGATGCCTGATGTCGTAGTAGACCTTATCTTATTATAGGTTTCGATGCTGGCCAAATAGGAACATCCAACAACCTCCGTCGGACCTAATGGTGGCATAACCAAATCGTGATGAGTTCATACTACCATCAAATGTCATCTAGAAATGGGTATCACACAGTGAAATCCTAACCTAACTTGGTCGCTAGGACCACGTGGGAAAAGTGCATCCCGTTAGGGTTATCATACTTCTTATGGAGACATTAGTTATCTTTAAACAAATCTAACACTGCGTCTATCTCGGTGCACAGTACTTAGCTACCTGAACTACCACGAGGGCGGTTACCACCTTTTCTTTTAGCTAGCCACCGGATTCGCACGTTTTAGAACCATATAGAGACACCGATGAATCCATATGCTTAGTACTAACCCTAAGCCTGATCTAGAGATAAACTCACAAACAAGATAAATAATTAAATTATCATTGGGGTTCTCTAAACAATAAGTAAAAAGAAACACCAGAAAAAGCATCGAAACTGAATCAAGTCCAGGGTCCGACCCCTGAACCTGAATAACACAGCCAAGATATCCTGCTCTTCCGTTCTGCACGATCTCTGACGACGATCCCGATCATCACTAACGTGCACGCTTTCGTCGGATCTTTGCACGCCATGGTACCGCTTGCCTGAACTGTGGATGTAGCATCATCTCCTTCTTCATGTGACCGAAAAACTAACACGCTCCGAGCAAGTGCTCGCTCGTGTACAATTTCGCTAGAAAGAAAAGGAAACAATCCTAAAAACATGGCCAGGGAACCGAGGGTGGTCAACCTTCACCCTCGCCCATCTAGAGCCTTAAAACCCACAAGCACAATAATAATCAATACAAAATTAAATCCGGGGTCCGAACCCCGGAGGCATGCAATCATAGATTACGATTCAGCACGACACTTGCAAAAAAGCGATACATAGCACAATCCATATGCATGATCTACGCCGAACCTCGATAAAAATATATGCCATCATATATTCACATGATGTTTTCACGAATTCATGCATGAAACATACACCAAAGCGTGCTCTGATACCAATTGTTGGAATTGGATCCGCTTTTTAGAGTCGCAGCGGAAGTAAAAGATAGATCCGAAGTTCGTACGGTGTATGTTTTATTACAATTAATTCTACAAAACAATCTACATGTAAATCTATGATCTTAGCATATGTGCGGACACCCTAGAGGCATACTACGATCTACGGAAGACATGCATGCATCTAGTTAGGTGTTTAGAATTATCATACTTTATGGATTTATGATCCGGAGAGAACAAAACGATGATTAACCGCATGTGAATCGCAAGGGAAACTATCGGATATCACATTGTCCTTTGCGAATTGAGGAATCCTCGAAGTCCCATCTCTGAGTGCAAGGACTACGAGCCGACGGAGGAATTCGTTGCGAAGACGATGACGAGCCGCGAGATCTCCTCCTCCTCTTTCTCTCTTCTTACTTCTCCTTCCTTTCTCATTCTTATTCCTTCTTCTTCTTCCTCTTTCTTCCTTGGCCGAAACCTTAGAGAGGGAGAGAGGGAGAGAGGTTTGGTTTTTCTGGAGAGGGGAGACACTAGGGCCGGCCCTCTCTCTCCCTTTTTCCCTTATAGGGCCGGTCCCCTATTGCTTCAAGCAAGCTAGGGCCGGCCCCTAGTAGATAAGGATAAGAGGGCGGTAGTTTTTAGGGTTTTAGGTGTCTATCGTGAAGCCTGGACGAAAACGCCCTTCACGAAAAGTGAAACACTGCGAGAGAGATTGAGTGAGGTGGGCTACTCGGAATCGAGTTCCGTCAGCGCCTATGAGCTCATGGAATTATTTCACTCATTCTAACATCCATATTCAATGTGTTCTGAGCCATATTTCAATATTTACCAAAATACCCCTACGGCCCCTAACACATGTGAATTAGGTTCTTAGGCTCCGGGCTTGCGCTCCATCGCGCTACTTCGCATCCAATGTATCCAACCAGGTCGGAGAATAATTCCTATACGCAACTATAAGGTGGAACCTTTAGGGTTCGGGATCTCTAGCTCCAACCGGATCCCTGATTAACTGTTCCAGTGACACACCGAAAGTTCCGTTAATCAGCCCTAATCCGATTAACCCGCGTAGCCACCCAGAGTGCGACGCGAGTTGAACTCTAGTGATCCTAAAATTATGTTACTCCCTCGTAACCCTGTTCTCTACTATACTCCGATAATCCTCAGTCCTTTCTATTACTGGTGCCATGATACGACTCGGGCGGTGGGGAGCACCGTCAGATCCCGATCGATCATCTGATTAGGGTTTGATAACTTGTCATCTATAACACCACACACCTTCCGGTGCTATGCCTAGCATCCGGAATGTCGTCAGTCATACTGACAACCACCAGGCCTGGGTTAATTGTGTGGACAAATTGACTCATCAAAACGCACACATCCAACACTGGACGTCGGATAACCTATAGGGATTACATGTCACTCAAGCGCCAGCCGGGTAACCCAACGTACCGTGGTATTGGATTATGGAAGGTCCGCACACGTTGGCACATCAAAGCACCACACAACTGGTTGGCCCAGTGTACATGGTCCCTCAGGGTTAAGGACAGATTATTTATAGTAGTAAGACGGTTTATGCACCAGTGTCTGAATCACTGAACTGTGTATCGTCTTGGTTCCTGTTCAACACGATCATTGTGCTTGGTCAGGTGAATGGGAATCCCGTGTTCCCGTGGTGGAGATTTCACCACATCCTCTACCTGCCAACAGCTTGTTCTCGGTGAAGCGACCAGTATCACTTAAGCTGTGAACTAGTTCTAGGTCTACACATAACTGGTCCACTGGGTCTCCCAAGCATGTATCCACCATGTGCCTCAGTGGCCTATTGTGTTCCCTAAGGTCCTTTATTATATGTGTATTAACATATACCATAATAGTATTCTAATTAAAGGAATAACCAAAGGCATCTTTATTAATGTTAATACAGAAAATCCACGCTAAGGACACACGAGCTACAACAATAATCTCCTAGGTTTGTCCTAGGATTACCTATTTATAACCATACATTCGTATCCGATTTGGAGGAGTCCCATGAGAAAACGCATACCAAAACGCGTCACCCGTGTGCTGCCAGCCAAAGTCATGCGCAATACCTGGGTAGGTCGTGTGCACGATCCAACTGTGTCTTCTCACCCGACAATTATGCCGATGCTAGTCGTGCACATGACCTCCCCAGGTCATGCGCACGACCCTTCCTGGTCGAGACCTTCTCCCCCTGGTGCTCTGTCTTCTGCCATTTCTTCACGCATGAACCTTGGAGTTGTATGCGGATTGTTTAGAGCCACATTTTCAACAATCTCCACCTTAGCTTCATAACAAGACGTGAGTATCTCCACAGACCGAATCTCTATCTCTTTGCACCGTAAATTCATCTAATGATCATCGTCGCCACCTTTGCGCCCTCACCAGGAGCCTAATTACCAAACTTGGTGATTGCCCATATCTTTCGACTTGGCCGATCTCCTGATCAATCTCATCCCTAAGCATGCTTCACCTACACCCTTGTTCTTCACTGAACATCATGCATGTGTCATCGCTTTCCCAGTTACCGCCATGATCATGGAAACTCCTACCATCGCCCGTCGATGATCCCACCATAAACCCTATCCCTTAATTCGCTTTGCGATGCTTCCCGCGCCCATTGGTCCCAAACTGTTGCCTGTCGGCTGACGCTTGAACATCTTCCACACCCTATTGTACCATAGGTGTGCTCGCGGTTGAGTCCGCCACCACCACGACCGTCATCACCTTTTTTCCATCGTCCGTTGATAACCACCGCACCCTGCTAGACCGCAGATGTGCCCGCGGCCATACCTGCCGCTACCGCGCCCGTCAGCGCCCTCATCGCCAGTTGACGATCGGCACCGGTGCCGGTTGGCACCTCCACCAGTCGCTCGTAAGAAACCCACATCAGTCCGCCCGTCGGCGACGAAACACGATGTTGTCAGTGACTCCCGTGCCATCGAGGTGCTCCCCCTCGATCCAGGCACCCCCACATGCCATGCCATCGTGACTTGCCGTCGCGATCTGTCAAGACGGGGAGTAGGGGCTATGACCACACCCTCCACCCGGCTAACGCCTTTGGTGTCTCGAACCGCCCCAAGGGAGGAGGTGCTCAACCGCAACCTCCCCCTCGAAGACTCCTTCGATGACCTGAATCTCCCGGAGAGGACTGGACTGTGCCTCTCCTCGCTTTTCCCTTCGCCTAGGGCGCTGACTGTCGTCACCAACAAACCTTTCGGGGAAAGAAGGGGCCATATCATCCCCGAAAAATGTGAAGCCACCGAGGTCTTGGCTTCCCCGGAGCCACTGCCGGTGTCCGAGGAGACCAAGAGGGCGCCAAATCCCTAGATCCGGAAAGGAAAAAAAAAGGGGGAAAGAAAGGGACGCTCCGAGCCACCAAAGGATTACTGGTTATTCCATTTACAATTGTTCAAGAGTTTATATTAAAGGGCAAATTACAAAAACCTCCCTCAAATTATACACCTCGTTTCATATTGGCCCCTCAACTTTTTTTTTGGAACAATTTTACCCCTGAATTATGCTTGGTCTGACAAATTTTATTCCAAAAATACCCTTATTTATTTCGAATAATACTTAAATAATTTTGAATAATACTCAAATAATTTTGTGAATAATTTAAATTATGCTTACTAAAATAAGGATATTTTTGGAATAAAATTTGATGAATGGGGGACTAAATGTAGACTTAGCATAGTTCAGGTGTCAAATTGTTCAAAAACAAAGTTGAGGGTCCAATATAAAATGAGGTGTATAGGCCTAGGGAGGTTTATTTTTTTTAATTTGCCCTATATTAGTCTAAGGCCCACAATATTATGCTCCACATGGTCTGTCTCCTTCATTCACATGCTATGGTTTAATATTTCATTCTTCCTTTCATCAGCACCCCCCCCCCCCTTTCCCTTTGTTTATTTGTCTTCCCAAACTCAGAAGGTTGGTTTATATTTTAATTATCATGCAAACATAGATGATTAAATTATCTGAAGTCTTATGTCATCGATTGTACAATAGGAATTATGAAATAATTAAGTTCCAATAGGAATTATGAAATAAACAAGATCAGACTGCCCAACTTATGCATTCCACAAAGCACCACGATTCGATCTTTTCGTGTTTTTCTTGGCTATGTTTCATGTTTTTCAGAACCGTTTTCTTGATTCATGCGTGTTCGTTTGAATTCGATGCTTTTAAGAGTTGCGAGACAGATTTCAATGATTTATATTTCAAACCCCTGATTTATAATATTTTAATATTTTTGGGTTGTGAACATTTTTTGAATTGACGGTTGTATCCTCACAAGGACTCATCTTGGCCACACTCAGCTTATGAGCTTGAGCTTTTTTTAAGGGCCAAGATTCAAGATTTTGAAACATATAACATTTATCCCCACAAGGACTAACACGTGCAAAATTATCTTAGTGTGTAAGTTACCTATTCTCACCATGCGGTCCAAACCCTTAAATGGGTGGTCCGGACCCTTAGTAGTGAAGGATGAGAGCTCCAAACCACTGGTCTGTTGGGATTGCCAAGCTGAGTCTGGGGTCTGGGCCGAGGTTCGGACTGTCCAAGACTAGTAGTTCGGATCGCCCATTGTGAGGGTCCAAATCGTAGTAAGTTGTGAAGTGTGATTGTGCAACCTCCCTATTCCTCCTCCATAGGAATCTCAATTGGTATTAGAAAGGTACTTTTTTGTCTTTGTGTTTTAACTTTGCTTACAAGAGATTGCCTTTTGCCTATAGGTATCCCTTACCATAAGACGCTGTTGGATCGGCAGGTGTCCTCGTTCTGGAGGAACTGCATGGATGATTGTAGGCCAAGTTCGCTCTGTGCGAACCTACTTGGCTACAAATGAAACTGACTCAGTTTAGAACCTTCCGGAGTGCCATTTGGAGAGGACAAGATCGGTGCATCCTCTCTTCAACCTCGGATAGCCAGCTAGCCAGCGAGACGACAAACATATTTAACGATCCATGTGCAGGCACAAGGGTGCACCAAGGGACAGACAGGCTGACACGTGTCGATCTGTGGTGTATGAGGAAAGCCTACAAAGGTACGACCTCAGCACCAAAGTAGAGGTTCGAAATCAAAAACCTGAAGCTACCTACTAATCCAATCCGATCCAAACCAAACTGAGATTGGAATCCAATCCAATTAAACTCGGTTTGGATTGGATTGGATGGTCGGTTTGGACTTTGGACCATATTTATTTTGGATTTTTTTTCCCCTTCTAGCCTTAACTTAAAAATAATAATTGTAATCAAATCATTAGGCTTAAATAAGATTTTTAACTGATTTTGAGTTAGCCTACAGTATTGCAAAGGTTGTTGGTAGCAAGGGTTTATAAAGACATGGTATATCTAATAAAATATTATATGTATATACATATGTTGGTTCTGTTTGGTTTAGGTTGGTTTTAAATATACAAATCCGACAACCAATCCAATCAAGTCGGTTATTTAAAAACCTAATCCAATCCGATCCATTGAGTGTGTCGAAACCGATCAAAATTGGTTGGTTTGGTTTGGATCCTGCACACCCCTAGCCGGCTTACGGTTTTTGAGCGACATCACAACCGTCCGCTGTGCAGAAAATGACATTTTCATCCCCATCTTTATGGGACAAGATGACCAACTCTTGATGCAATCCAAGTGGATCTGCATGCTATTTTTGAATCTAGATGTTCCAACATGTTTTATATTGTTTTTAATCACAAATTGTTCTAAAATTGTGTTCTTGGTCTTTTTATATTTTTTTAATGTATAGAACATGTTTGGATTTCTCTTTTTTTTTTCTTTTCTAGCCGGTCGAAACTCGAAACTGTTAAATTACCTTCGAAAAGATAAAACTTTTGAAAATTTTGTATCATATGATTTCTGGCTCAAGGTGGGGTAGTAGTGGGTATTATTATGGTTTGTGTCGTCGGCCAAATTATCTTTTGAACATCTCCATCTAATCTGTTTTACCAACTTCTTTTGCCCAGCAAGATGTGGCACTCGATCAAAGTCTTCCTTCTGCCTACTGATTGGGGCTAGTGGGAATCAAAGACAGGGTGCAACAGAAGGTTATGATGGGAGATAAAAACCGATTGAGGAAGATGACCACGATAGGAGATTCTTTGCCAGTCTACTAGATTGTCAGTTTGTGACACTGTCTTTGAGGTACTTGGGTGTGCCGATCAGTGACCACGCCCTCAAGTGGGAAGTTTGGCGTGAGTTGGTGGAGCAGGTGGACCGAAGGCTAGCTAGAGGGTTGGAAAGGGCGGTTGCTTTCCATCGGTGGCCGCCTAACACTGGTGAACGGGGTGCTGACCTCGATCCCGAGCTACATTATGTCTTTCTACCTCCTCCTAGTGTGGGTGATCAAACACATTGACAGGATCCATTGTGATTTTTTGTGATAGTGGTGTAAGGGCACATCGAGATCTTACAACCTTGTCTGTTGGAAGCAAGTATGTAAATCCTGCGAACAAGGTGGACTGGGGGTGCTCGACCTGGCGGACTTCAATCGTGCATTGCTTGGCAAATGGTGGTGGCGGTTACAAAATGATCTCGGAGACAGCTGAACATCCATTGTTCGTGATCGCTACTTTCGACGGCTTTCCCCCTTGCGCTCCTATGGCTATGTCTTCGGTAGCGTATCGCCATTCTGATGAGGAATTTCTAAGCCTTTTGATGTTTACCATTATGGGTGCAACGCTATTCTGGAAATGGGTAAGGACATCCGTTCTAGCAGGACATCTGGTTCGGAGAGGTGCCACTACGGATCTTGTTTGGTGAGCTCTTTGGCCTAGTTTAGGACCCGGGGGCTACTGTCCGATCACAATGGAGGGCCCGGGGGGTGACTGGAGGGTGGTACCTCTCCTTTCATTGGGTGATTCCAATACACCTGCTGCCGCTACTGGAGGAGTTGTACGATTTTTTATGACCACTTTCGATCTCTGAAAATCGGGATGCTATGAGGTCGCACTGGGAGAGAAGTGGCAGGTTCTCGATCTGATCGTTCTATCTATTCATCAACGGGAAATGCTTGATATATATGTTTGGTGGCGCGACACTTACGACAAGCTAGAGCCCGCCTGAAGGGTGCGCATATTTGCTTGGATCACCTTGAAGGATCGGATCCTCACACGGATTCAGCTTCAGCGGAGACACCACCCGGGATGACTGACGCCTCCTGTCCTTGTTGTGACTCGGGCGCTCGAGAATCTACTAGCCATCTGTTACTTTAATGCCCTCAAGTGGCTGCAGTGTGGCGGCGGGTGCGTGCCGCGGCAGGGGTCCGGGGTCATACAGCCTCTATGTTTTCGTTCTGGAACAAGTGGCCGGAGGAGCAAGAGAGTTCGTGGGGACCATGCACTCAAGCTAGGCAAGCTTGGGACATCCGCTTTGACTACCATTTGGCGGATCTGGAGGGTACACAATGATACGGTGTTTCGTGGGACGACACGATCAACTTTCGATCCAGAAGTGGAGTGCTCGTGGTGATGCGGCTTTGAGGGACAGGCTGCGGATCTTGGGAGAAGCTTTATAATGGTGTCAGTTGTGCAGTTTGTTTTCGTTTTCTAATAAACTGGTTGGGGTCTATGCTTAACCCTCCGCACCTCGAGGGTTTTCAAAAAAAAAAAGAAAGAAAAGAAGAAGGTTATGATCATGCCACATCAGGTTGGACAACAAAGACTGGGCAAATAGTATTTTCCTAATCATTTTGAGGAATTACAAATAAATAGGACTTAGAATTTCTGTGCCTCTTATTTATTTTACTTTCTATTAATTTCTCAACATGAGGAACCCCGGCCATACTAAACCTTCTCGTAGCGAAGCATGCAGTGGTCGTTCTTGTTCGTAGCCGTTGCCCCGACTGCCTTCGAGCAATACTGGGAAACAATCTGTGCAGCACCTTGGAGACAGGCGATGCAGTCATACTGCATCTCGGCGGGGGGGGCAGATGGCGTGCCCCCAGATGCTGCCGCTATCGAGAGCAATACTATAGGTGACATCATGATCGATGGGCGCCATATTGGTAAGATACTGAACAACCGTAGAAATATCAGATTCGTAGTTGGGAATATCCGTATCCTTTTCGAGGTTGCAGGCGTAGTCGAAAACCGTGTCTTGATCATCCGCTGTCACCGATCCGCCGAACGCCACCAGCCCGATCAACAGCAGGAGCTTCGCACCAATGGAATCCATCTCTCTTCCCCCCTTTGCCTGCTTGCTTCGAGACTTCGGTTGATCCAATGGCACCGAGGTATAAATAGGGCCCGGCATTGGGTTGTGACCGATCTGTCCATCAGACCTCCGGCATTGTCACGGCAATCTTTTTGTTGCGTGGTGCGATGCAGATGTTAATGTTACATTCGTCTTGTCCGGGCGGGCTATGAGCCCGCCGTGTTATATGGCGCTCGTGATGATGGGGACCCCGAGCCTATTGTTTGTTTGGGGTTGCAAACCTGGATGCCAATTAGCCGTTTTGAGATGCCATTGGGACATGCAAGTGTTGATCTACATTGATGCCATTTAGCAATCTGATCGGTCGGAAAAATCCTTTAAACTATCTTCGAAAAGACCAAAACTTTTTGTATGTATGTATTCTTGTATCGTATTATTTCTGGCATTGATCCATGGGGCGAGCTAGCCGGGTATTAAATTTCGATTCTAATTCAATTTCTCCATTGAATTTAGCTACTACCTTATCTGTTCCACCAAGCACCAACCACACCGCCCACAAATCTCGCAAATCTCGGCTGAATGACGGTAATTACACCTCGAACGCTTGTAGCTCGAGTATCTCCAAACCACCCGGGTTCGATACTAATCCTGATAGATGTGCATGCTAGTATATTTTCTATGGGTACCCTATAGTAATTAGTATAAACTATGGGCATTACAGAGTGTGTGCATAGTACTAGTCACTAGAGGTATGGTAGAAGTGAGTTAGTAAGTTTTACTAAAGACATCTCATATTTTTACAAAAGGCAACCCAGTGAATAGTAAAGTTATTAGAGGCACCCCACATGTGAGCCCTTTGGTGTGTGTGATGTCTCTAATCGAAATAAGATTTCCTCCACAACTATGGGACCGGCTATATGTGGCTTGTGCAAGCAAAGGGGGCCGGCCACTATAACCATAATCAAGCTATATGGGCCAGCCATAACTTGCTTGCGCAAGCAATAGGTGGTCTGCCACTATGGCTATATGTAAGGTATAGGGAGGTCGGCCATATATGGGACTGTGCAAGCTTTTTCGGGCCGGCCATTACTTTCATATGCAAAAGGATGAATAGCCACAACTTGCATATGCAAGGAGCAAGGGGCCGACCACAACTTACATATGCAAGCCTCATATGGTCGGTCTCTATGGCTTTACGCTAGGGTTATTTAAAAGGCTATTTAAGGAGGGAAGGGGACACAAATTATGGCTTGATCATTGGATATTTCGGCCACCCCTTTCCCTTTATTCTTCCTTGTGTTATGTGAGAGAGAATGGGAGGAAGTTTGTGTCATTGAGGCACTTAGAGATCGATGCATGAGGATCTGGGTACGTGTGTTATAGGGTGAACAAGAAAGGCGTATTCTCCATCTCAAGAATTTTCATCCAGAAAGTTTAACGAACCGTCACCATCGACAAATAAGTAATTCACCGTAGTTAAAATATTTGCATGGATGTATGACTTCATAACACATTGATCTAGTGTATAAATGAATTTGCATAGTATGTTAGATAATTTGTTTCGCTAGATTGACATTAGACTTCATTGATGCTTAATCCATATGCATATATGTACATTGGTTTGCATAAAATTTTAATTTGAAACATGCACCATCTACGATCCCTTGGATTGGTTTTCGATCACTTTCGCTGCAACACTGAACCATGGATTATTTCTAACAAGTCTCATGGTTTTTTTATGAAATAATCATGTGCGCACATGGGTTGTATTTTCCATCATTGGGATATGCATGTAGATACATGCATATGTAGATATATTGTTCAATTTGATCTTTTTGCAGGACGTTTGCTTCCTTAATTTAATTTGGATGTATTTGCTAAAATCTGGACATGTGTATTTTCCATCATTGGGGTCAGACCCTAGACATGTGTATGTTTGGATAAATAAATTGTGGTTGGTTTTAAGACAAAATAGGACAAGTGTGTGGAGGTTACCCACAACTTGGTTTTGCTTAATTGGTCATTATTTTTCTTTGGTTTCTTCATCTTAGGAATTTGTGTTCGAACGAGTAATTGCTCAGAACGTACTTGCTTTTTCGATTTCAGGATGATGTTGGAGGACTAAGCGGAGCCGAAGTTCCACCACGATAGGAGGACAAACGGAACCCTGAAAGACAAGGGGAAGCCAGAGTAAAGCGTGTACAATGACGACGACTCGATCTGCTGGACCGTCAAGAGATTGTGCGCAGATGCTTGCTAAGGATCAAGAATGCTTGTAGTGAAAGACAGATGCGGCCATGCTGTGTGTTCAGATTTGGGGGTCATACCCAAAATTTGATCAAGTGGATGTTACATGTTTTTCTTTCTACTCTATATTTACTATGATATACCTCGATGATGTATCGATCGTAGTAGTACGTTATCTAAGTGGGATGTCTTTCCACATCCATATTGACCTTAGTCTAAGCTCTAGCTAGAGCACAGGGTTGTATACATTTTTTTGTTAATTAACATCGGTATTTTCGGAGAAGCTATGTATACCAAAATGTCATCAGTGGGTAAGGAAGCAAAAGATTGGCCGTGGAGATTTAAGGGTGTGTTGATGGAGCAGTGTGGACCACCCCCTCCAGGATTTCTCTGGGGTGGCAATACTGAACGAGCGAGCTCGCATGATGATTGCTTAAGTGCAACGTGTGGTGCACCTCACACAACCCCCCCCCCCCCCCCCTCCTTAAATGTAGTCAGCCACCTTAATGCCCCCACTTGGGTGAAAGGCTGGCGTTACCAAGCCCGGCTGCTGGGGTTCTATGACCATCGTTATTTTAATTACTTATAACTTATTCAACAGCCGATGTGGGACTAAATGGGAACCAAGTTGGGCTGTGATTTCATCTCTCTCTCTCTCTCTCTCATAGTCTCATGTTTGTTGTTATGAGAGTTTTAGAGTGCTCAACGAGTGAGGGACAAAGTTATTGTGAGAGATGGGCCGGGGAGAAGCTAGGCAGGTCAAGATATCCTTGATGTGGTCCTCAAGGATCGAGGTCGTCCATTCGGTACAGCCCACCATCGATCTGTTCTTCCTCCTCCTCGTGTTTCATCCATTTGTGGTGGATTTTCTTTTTGTTTTAATTATTGGAAAACATCCCGATCGATTGAGCAAGTGTTCGAGAATCCAAAATGCTGCCGGGAAAGCCTCACTGCCGACGAGCCAAAGAGAAGAGAGAAGACGGTGGTTACGTGAAAAAACCCCTTCGCAACATCAAGGAGAAAAAACCACGGGTGGGGCGAGAATGCACTAAAACAATTCATTCGGTTACAATCTCTCACCTTAACCCCAATTACACACCCCGAGGACCGGTCTCCCAAACTACCAACCTCTGCAGTTTCACTCAGACTACCGACCGCCGCAGGCAGCGTCTGACTACCGGTCGCTACAGATAGTATCTTGCTACCGACCGACCTCCACAGACAGCCTCTGACTACTGTCCGACCGACCTCCGCAGCTCCGCGAATTTCGGGACGAAACGGGCAGCGTTTCCTCCAGAATTCTTCCTCCTTCTTGCTAAAGGGGTAGGTCCCCTTTTATAGTAGTGGGGTGACAGTTACGGCGCTCCGCGAAAGACGGGTTGACGACGTGTCCCCGCAATGAGCTCAACCGCCACGGTTGTGATGACGTGGCGTGCGGTCGACTCCCAGCCACTTTGGCCGGAAATCTCGGAGCGTAATCAGGCCTCCGAGATCTCCGGATTCGACTGCCGCATCGTGCCTCGGCTTGTTGCACGGCCGACCGAGGAGGAATAAAATATATAAAAGGGGGGGGGGGGGGGGGGGGTGTTGCGCAGCCGACCCCCCCTTTTTGTTGTCTGATGACCGGCCGACCGAGGAAGGACGGGGGGGGGGGGGGGGGGGGGGGGCTGCTGCTCCCCCCTGATGACCGGCCGACCGAGGTAAGGAGGGGGAGGGGGGGGGGCTGTTGCCCCTCTTTCTCTGATGACCGACCGACCGAGGCAATGATGGGGGGGGGGGGGGGGGGGGCTATTGCCCCCCTCTGATGACCGGTCGACCGAGGCAAGGAGGGGGGGGGGGGGGCTGTTGCCCCCTCTGATGATCGGCCGACCGAGGCAAGGGGGGGGGGGGGGGGGGCTGTTGCCCCCCTCTGATGACCGACCGACCGAGGCAAAGAGGGGGGGGGGGGGCTATTGCCCCCCTCTGATGACCGGCCGACCGAGGCAAGGAAGGGGGGGCTGTTGCACGGTTGACCCCCCCACTCCTTCCTCGTTTCTTTGCGCAGCCGACCAAGAGGGTACACACAATACCCCCTCCTGACTGGACGGTCTTCGGTCTCGTCCGGTCAGGATCACTCGGCCTCGGTTTGCACGCCCGACTCGGTTTGTGTGCCTACCTTGATTTTGCGCGCCCGCCTCTGTTCGCGTGCCCACCTCTTTTCGCGTGCCCGCCTCGGTTTGCGGTGCTGTAGGAACTCCAAGTAACTGTTTGGGCTTTTTCCGGTTTTTTGCCATATGGCGTCACCAGGCGTCGCCACCTCACCGCCTATTTTCCTCGAAATCCGAACCAACTCTCACAGCTCCAACTTTCTCTATAAATAGGACCCCGAGGGTTCATTTCTTTCCTCTGCTTCAGACTTCTTCTCTGTGGCTGAAGGTTCGTTTGGGTTGATAACTCGCTTCACGTAGCTCCCTTTGGATACACGCCGAGGAGTCGCATGTTGGAAGGAAGTTCGCTTGGATACACATCGAGAGCCGTCGTCGAAGATGTCTTTCACCTGGTTCGTCATGACGAAGAAGATCCCGCTGATGGAGGAGGTCCGGGTGGCTTACGGCATTCCGGATACGATCTCACTCTCCTTCGCTACTAGTCCTTTGGATCCGGATGATGGCGACCGTACCGTCATCACCCTCGAGCAGCTACGTTGCGGCCTGAGACTTCCCCTTGCAAGCTTCTCTGGTCGCCTGCTGGAGTACATGAAAGTGTCTCCAGGCCAGATAGCTGGCAACGGTTGGAGGATCCTCCGCTGCATGGAAGCAATAGAAGAACTGGCGGGGTAGCAGCTCTGCGTCGCGTATCTTCTGAAGAAGTATTTCGTCAAGGACTACAAGATGACGTCAGGCAGCGTATTTTCCTACTTCAGCCTGCAGGCACACGCAGGCAGTCGCCCTCCCATCGGAGGCTTATCTGACTCCGTGAGGGGTTAGAAGGAGTGCCCCATTGTGGTCGGAGGACCCTGGAGGGGTCGCTTCAAAATTCTCGGTCAAGTCTCCAATCTTGCCGCGACCATCGAGGATTTCTACCCCTCTAGGCAGCTTCAGTGCCCTGGGGCTGTTGAGGAGGAGTTGGACCAACTGATTAGGAGGGTGACGCGTAACGACGATGACTGACGGCAGCTGTTTCCGAAGCTCCCGGTTGTCAGGTCTTATAGTACTACTCCCAAGAAGGGCAAGCAGCTAGCAGCGTCCGGTAGGGAAGAAGAGCCCTCTGCTTACTCTTCGAATCTCCCTAACAGGTACGTCAGTTCCGTCCGATGCTTCAACCCAAACATAGCCGCATCTAAACTTTGTGTGATCTTCAGGCGCCGCACAAGGTTGACTGTAGCTGCAAGCGACTGCAGACAACCAGCTGCGCACAACGTAGCTGCACCCGCAGGGAAGGCAAAGAGGCACGTCTTTCTAAATGAGTCCTCCAGCGACGACGATGAAGGTCGCTCTCCTCTCGCTCCCGCCACGCTACGAGCTGCTTGCGATGATCTTCGTTCCCTCTCCGACGACTGGTCATAAGACGTGCCGTCGACGGATAGACATTACGTGGAGATAGAAGAATCTGAGAGGTCTTCCAGTTACAGTCTCTCTCTCTCTCTCTCTCTCTCTCTCTCTCTCTCTCTCTCTCTCTCTCTCTCTTTCTCTCTCTCTCTCTCGGGCGGGGTAAGCAAGCCATGCCGTATAGCTCTGCGGGGTCGCATGGGCGAGCTTCATCCCGCACTCCTACTGTTGCGCCTACTGCTGCCCCTACTGCTGCACCAACTGTTGCACCTACCGCTACACTTTTCGATCAATCGGATGTCTGGCACTTCATGGATTCACCTTCCTCCTCTGCTTCAGGGGGCGTTGCCGGGCCGCCTCCCCGTTCTCCCCCCGGAGCTACCGAAGCTACCTCTCACCGTCGTTCTCCTGGGCTCTCTACCCGTCAGATGGAGGAAGAGGATACTGGGGTGGACAGTTCCAGCTGGCGGAGCCAGCTCGGCGACCTTCGTGAGGTAAGTCTTCGAGTCGTTGTAGGCTTGATTGCAGTAGTAGTTTCCACTCCTGACTCTTTGGTACATATCTCTTCCACTTTTGTCAGATGAGCGGTCGCGTAGCTACGATTGCCGACCATGTCGCCGAGGGGGGTGCTCGAAGGATAGCGCAGCTTGAGGCCTCCCTGTGGGCTGCTCGGCAGGAATTGAGAGAGACACGCGCTCAGTTAGCGGAAGCTCGACGGGTTCATACTGAAGAGTTAGCTGCAGTCCAGGCTCAGTTCGAAATCGCACAGGCGAACGCTGCTGACCCTTTCGAGCTTCAAGAAGCATTGGATACTGCTCAGACAGAAATTGCCACGATGGAAGAACGGTTCAGGCGCTAGGCCTCTTTGATCAGGAGGTAGCATACAGACGTCGAGGCCGCCAAGGCAGCTCACGAAGCCGAAATTGCCGTGCTGAAGTCCTCTCTCAACCAGGCCAAAGCATCGCATAAGGTCGCGCTTGCTCAGCATCATGCAGACTTCTCCATAGAGTGCAAGTTGCTTCTTGAAGAACAGGCGGCGGGGTGGCGTAAGAAGGTTGCGAAGCTGCGCAGCAAGCTCCCGCCGGGGCCGTGGAAAGCTGGGGGAGACGACTGACCGCTCCCGCTTACTGTCTTATTTTGTGATGTAATAAATCCGCGTTCTCATTTGTATTGAGACCTCTAGCGTGATCTATTTGAATGTCATGGCTGCAATCTTTCTTATATCGATCTTGCATCTTAAGTACACGTCGACGACGTGTCATTAAAATTTGGCTCTTGTGTTTTGACTACACGTCGACGACGCGCATAACTACATGTCGACGACATGCATAACTACACGTCGACGACATGCGACCAAAATCTGGCTCTTATATGAGCGGGGGGTGATATACCCTACCTTGCTTGCGTTGGTCGATCGGTCGTACCCCCGGGGGGTTTGTCGACCGATCCTCCCAGGTGTTCACCGACCGGTCGTGCCCTTCGCAGGGACCTGTCGACCGGTCGGCCAAGTGGTAGAACTCGCTCGGAGTGTTATGTACCACTTGGTTTAGGTTGGTTGACCGGTCGTACCCCGGTGGGGTCTGTCGACCGATCTTCCCAGGTGTTCACCGACCGGTCTCGCCCTTCGCAGGGTCCTGTTGACCAGTCGGCCAAGTGGTAAAACTCGCTCGGAATGTTATGTACCACTTGGTTTAGATTGGTTGACCGGTCGTACCCCGGCGGGGTCTATCGACTGATCTTCCCAGGTGTTCACTGGCCGGTCTCGCCCTTCACAGGGTCCTGTTGATCGATCGGCCAAGTGGGAAAACTCGCTCGGAGTGTTATGTACCACTTGGTTTAGGTTGGTTGACCGGTTGTACCCCGGCGGGATCTATCGACCGATCTTCCCAGGTGTTCACTAGCCGGTCTCACCCTTCGCAGGGTCCTGTTGACCAGTCGGCCAAGTGGTAAAACTCGCTCGGAGTGTAATGTACCACTTGGTTTAGGTTGGTGAACCGGTCGTACCCCGACGGGGTCTGTCGACCGATCTTCCCAGGTGTTCACCGGCCGGTCATGCCCTTCGCAGGGACCTGTTGACCGATCGGCCAAGTGGTAGAACTCGCTCGGAGTGTTATGTACCACTTGGTTTAGGTTGCCTTAGTTAACCATTATTCTCACGCATGAACAAGAACGCTGAGCAAATGCATCTTTATTGAATAGATCCGGAATTACAAAACAGTTACAAGCGTCTCGCCTATTTAGCTGCCCTGGTAGAACTTGCGTAGATTGGTGGCATTCCATGGCCTTACTAGTGCATCGCCGTCTTGAGTCTTCAGGCGGTAGGCTCTATTCTTTCCCATACCATCGATGATGTATGGTCCTTCCCAGGTAGCTCCCAGCTTGCCACTTCTCAGCTCCTTGGTATTGTCGAAGACCTTCCGCATGACCAGGTCCCCTTGTTTGAATACCCGCCTTCTAACCTTGCGGTCATACGCCCTCTTGATGGCCTGATGATAATTGGCAAGGCGCGCTCTCGCCCTTTCCCTCTTCTCTTCCTGCAGGTCTAGACCATCGAGCAGGAGTTCGTCATTCAGCTCTGGGTCGGCAGCTATGACTGTTCGTTGTGTTGGGACCAGGGTTTCCGTTGGCAGGACGGCTTCGGAGCCGTAGGTAAGGCTGATCGGGGACTCTGCCGTCGGACGCTTTGGTGTCGTCCGGTAGGCCCATAGAACTCTGGGTAGAGCCTCTTCCCACAAACCCTTCTTCTGCTCCAGCTTCTTCTTCAGTATGTCCAGAATGGCGTGATTTGTCGATTCTGCCTGCCCGTTGCTCTGAGGGTACCGCGGTGTCGAGAAGAACAACTTGATGTTGTTACTGGCACATAACTTCTTAATTGACTCCGCATCGAATTGTCGCCCGTTGTCTACAACAAAAGCCCACGGCAGTCCGAATCGACAGATGATGCTGCTCCATAGGAACTTTCCTACTTGAACTTCTCCAATCTTCAGCAACGGAATTGCCTCCACCCACTTGGTGAAGTAGTCGGTGGTGACGAGGAGAAACTTCCTTCGATTGGACGACGTCAGGAAGGGACCCAAAATATCCAACCCCCACTGTTGGAAGGGCCAAGGGCTGGATATCGGGTGTAGCTCTTCTACCGGTTGGTGTATGAAGGGAGCATGTTTTTGGCATTACAAGCACCTCTTCACATACCCTCCCGCATCTGCTTCCATGGTAGGCCAGTAGTAGCCCTGCAACTTTATCTTCCGCACCAGGGCTCTTCCTCCGGAATGATTCCCACATCCTCCTTCATGTATCTCCCTCATGATTTCTACTGCTTGTTCTTTCGTGAGGCACTTGAGGTACGGTCCACCAAACAAGCGCTTGTACAGCTCGTCGTCGATGAGGGTGTATCTTAGAGCGTGCGCTTTGGTTCTTCGGGCATCATCGACGTCCTCCGGTAGTATCCCATCAAGTAGGTACTTCTTCATGTTGGCCACCCAATCAGCTCCGGCCGTAATAGTATGGGCCACCTCAATGGCTTGTGTCCTCCTTGTCAGGCAACTATCTTCTGCGGGGCCGACTGTTCGGGGGTCAGTTTGCACCTCGATGAAGACCCTTTTCTCTCTGTCTTCTTTGAGTACCGATGCTAGATTAGCAAGGGCATCCGCCTGCTTATTTTCCGCTCTGGGGAACTGGTGGAAGCTTATGTCTTCGAACTTGGCGATCAACTCCCGGGCTAGCTTCAGGTAAGCTTGCATTCTTGCGTCGCGGGCTTCGTATCTACCGGTAATCTGATTGATCACCAGTTGGGAGTCGCCGTAGACCTGTAATCTGGTCACCCCCAGCGCTGTTGCCATCTCCAGTCCTGTCAGCATCGTCTCGTACCCAGCTTCGTTGTTTGTCGTCGGAAAAAGTAGCCGCACTGACTTTTCGAGCTTCGTGTGGTCGGGGGTTACTAGGACTACTCCCACACCACTCCCGATTGCGCATGACGAGCCGTCCACGAACAATCTCCAGCCTTCTTCTTCATCCTCCTATCCTGCTACCGCACCGACTCCCACGGGTCGATCGGCAGCTACCGATAGGTCTTCTAACGTCTCTGGCACCGGTGCAGTGTCTTCCGCCGGGAAATCACTGAGGAGGTCTGCTTGGCCCTTGATTGCTTTCTGAGGTACGTACCGAGGGCCAAACTCTTGCAGTTCTGCAGCCCACTTGCTCAGCCGACCTGCCCGAGTAGAGTTATCCAATACTTCCTTCAGGGGGTGCTCAGTGATGACCTCGATGGGGTGAGCGACGAAGTATGGACGAAGTCTCCTTGACACGTACACTAGTGCTAGGGCCACTTGCTCGATCCGCGCATACCTTGTTTCCGCTGACGTCATGATACGACTGACGTAGTAGATGGGCCTCTCCGCTCCTTCATATTCGTATATCAGTACAGCGCTGATTGTTGCCTCCGATACCGAAAGATACACCCCCAGCGTTGCACCTGGCTGGGGGGCTGTCAAGATAAGGGGTCGGCCAAGGTACGTCTTCAGCTCCTGAAATGCTTCTTCGCAGCGTTGGTCCCAGTCAAAAGGTGCAAGCTTACTCAGCCTTTCGAACAAGGGCCGACACCGGTCTGAGGACTTGGATATGAAGCGGTTGAGGGCGTTGATCCGTCCGGTCAGCTTCTGGACTTCCTTTCGTGACTTGGGCGACGATATCTCCTCCAAAGCTTGGATTTGCTCCGGGTTGGCCTCGATCCCCTGTCGGGTAACTAAGTAACCCAGAAATTTTCCCGACGTCACGCCGAAGGCGCACTTAGCCGGGTTCAACTTCATGTTGTACCTCCGCAGGGTCACGAAGGTTTCCTCCAGGTCTTGCATATGTGCCTCCTCCGCCTGGCTCTTCACAAGTAAATCGTCGATGTAGACCTCCACGTTCCTTCCGATTTGGTCGACGAACATCTTGTTCACCAGCCTTTGGTACATCGCCTCCGCGTTCTTCAACCCGAACGGCATCATCTTGTAGCAGTAGAGACCTCGACCCGTGACAAAAGTCATGTGCTCCTGGTCTTCTGGGTTCATGGGGATCTGGTGATAGCCTGAGTACCAGTCCATGAACGAGAGCCTCTCGTGTCCCGCCATGGAATCTACCAGGGTATCAATGCGTGGTAGCGGGTAGCTGTCCTTCGGGCATGCCTGGTTGAGGTTCGTGAAATCGATGCAGACCCGTATGGCTCCGGACTTCTTGGGGACGGCGACCACATTAGCGATCCACTTCGGGTACCGAGCCTCTCTGATGATGCCCGCTAGTAGCAGCTTCTCTATCTCCATATTGACAGCTGCTGCTTTTTCCGGTGCTAGCGACCGGGGCTTCTGGTGTATGGGTGCAGCTCCTTCTCGAATGTTGAGGTGGTGACAGGCTACCTCGGGGTGGATGCCTGGCATGTCTTCAACTGACCATACGAACACATCCAGGTTTACCTTGAGAAATACCGTCATAGCTTAGGCATGATGCTTTGGCAACTGTGACCCAAGAAAAGTTATCCTCGGGTGACCCGCTTCTCCTAAGTCCACGGGTAGAATTGGCTCGACGGCGGGTGACTCCTCCCACTCCGTGTTCAGGTCTGTCATTGACCTCTTCGATTCGTCCGATTCTTTAGATTCAACCGGTCGGTCGGTCTTCTGCGGATGCGTCGTCCTGTTCAGCTCTTTACCTTCAGCTGACAGGTCAGTCTCCATCGGGTCGCTCAGGTCAGTTAGCTCTTTAAGTTCAGCTAACTGACCGGCCTTCTTCAAGCTTCTCGACGCAGCCAGCTTTTTACGTTCAACTGACTGGTCGGTCTTCAACAGATCCACCGACGCTGTCAGTTCTTTACCTTCAACTGATAGGTCGGTATTGAGCAAGTCCTCCGACACTGTCAGCTCTTTACGTTCAACTGACAGGCTGGTCTTCAGCAGGTCCCTCGACACTGTCAGCTCTTTAAGTTTAGCTAACAGGTCGGTCTTCCTAAGGGCTTGGCTTCCTCGTGCTCCTACGCTTGATCGGGTGTGGTGCTAAAGCGTTGGAGCTTCTTGACTCTACTTCGTAGTCCAGAGATTGAGGATGCCCAACTCAGTGCCGCCTTCACCAGGTTCTCCCCCCTCGATTTGGCACGTCGTCTTCAGATGGATGGCGCTAAGCTCGCACTTGGTCGCCGAGGACTGGTCACCTCGAATGCTCATCACGCCCTTATCGGTCCAAAACTTCACTACCTGGTGTGCCGACGAGGGGACCGCATCCAAGTGGTGGAGCCATAGTCTTCCAAGGATGATGTTGTATGCTGAGTGGGCTTTAATCACAATGAACCGGGTAAGATTGGTGAGATGCCCTATTGTGATTGGGAGGGTGATCTCACCAACCACCCTTGCAGCCTCTCCCGTGAAACCCGTTATCGTCGACGACGACTCAGCCATCTGCCCACGATCCAGCTGCATGGCGTCGAAGGCGCTGAGGAAGAGCACATCTACCGAACTCCCAGCGTCAACCAGAATTCTCTTCACCAGGCAATTCGCAATCTGCAGCCGTATGACCAGAGGATGATTGTGAGGCCTCTCTATTCCGACCAGATCAGCCGCCGAAAACTGTACTGCTGCTTCCACTCTTGGCTCGGGGCGAATGACAGGGTCAAGCACCACATGATGGACTTGCCTTGCTTGTTCAATGCGCCGCACCTGTCGGTCGATGACATTTGATGATGGTACAGGGCCATGGTACCCATAGACTGCGTCTACCTCTCGGAGCTGGCGTCTTTCTGGCGGAGGACCCGGTAAGCGCTGTGCCGTCGCTCCTCGCTGGACTTCCTTTATATCCTTAGTCTCCTTACGTTGAGGGAGATCAATGAAGCAGCCAAGGTGGCCGGCCTCAATGAGATCCTCGATATGATGCTTGAGCGCCCGGCACTGCAAGGTAGTGTGGCCTTGACCCTGGTGGTACTCGCAGTACCTTGATGCATCTCTGGCTCCCCTCTCTCCTGGCTCAAGTGGTTGCGCCCACTTGAAGTACAACTCACCCTTGATAGCTTCCAAGATCTGGTCTATGGGGGCACTCAGTACCGTGTACTCCCTGTTCCATCGCGGCCTCGCTGGCCCATCTTGTCTTTGTCGTTTCGCTTCATGCCGTGTCCCCTCGTCCTGCTGCTTGTTGACGTTCTTCACGGTAGCTGGCTTGGCGTAGCCCTGGTGCGAGACCCTGGTTTCCACCGCCTTCCTCTTGCGGTCCGCGTCTTCAATCTTGATGTACTTCTCAACACGCCGCGATAGCTCGTCGATCGTATCCGGGGTTTGCTTGATGAGCGACGCGTTGACGAGCTGGGTAGGTTGAATGGCGTTCTTGAAGGCCGCGATCACCATGCGATCCTGCCCGTCTGCGTCTGCCAAGCTCAGGTACTCGGACCTGAACCTATGGTAGAATTGTCTGAGCGTCTCCTTCTGGGTCATACTCATCCCGAAGAGTGACTTCAGAGTCTTCAGCTCTCGGCGATTGCATCGGTATTGGTCGATGAACCGCGTGCTCAGCTCCGAGAATGAGGAGATGGACGAGGGCCTGAGCTTGTGGAACCATTCGAGGGGTGTTCCCGACAAGCTGTTGGCGAAGGTCCGGCAGAGAATATGATCATCCTCGTGGGGGACCAGAGCATCCCGGAAAGCCAGTATGTGCTCTACCGGGTCTTTGGATCCGTCAAACTTGGGAAGGCGTAGAGGATTCCATCCCCGAGGGAATGGCTCCCGGAGTAGCTTCTCGATAAGCGGCGACCGTGTGGCTCCTCGGATGGCGACTTCCTCCAACCAATCGGGAGCTCGGACCCCCGGTCGGTCTCGCTTGATTCCTCCTTGATCCCCGAGTCGCTCCGACGCATGTACCCGAATGCGCTCATGTACGCTCCTCCGATCAGCACTGTGGGCCGGCTGCCGACTGGCCGGCGTCATCTTAGTGCGATGGCTATCACTCGGTTGACGATGATGTTCACCATCTCGCTTCGGGCGATGCACTTGTGCCGAGTCGGTCTTCGAGTGATGCTTCGAGGCGGGCGGCTGTCGAGGGTGTGCCCCGAGCCGGGACCAGACATCCGAGCGTGCCGACGCCGCTCGAGCATGCTTGTTTCTCTCCGCAGGTTCTGGGCTACTCGAGTCTCGCCCGTCGGGATTAGCACTTTGGACCTCCACCGATCGATTAACCCTGACCTCCACCTGGGGCAGTGGTTGCGGCTGCAATTGCACTGGTGGGGCAGCTTGAGTAGGAAGGCTATGTCCCGCTTAGGCCAACATGCCTTGGTTGAGTAGACCACCCATCGATGCGACCCGCACGAAGTCGCGCAACTCCTCGTAGTTTCGCTGCATTGTTTGGAGCTGGGCGGTAAGAGCTTGCTGGGTTATCATCATGGTAGCCAGAAAAGCTTCCGATAGACCCCCTGTCAGAGGAGCCAGGGTTGCTACCGGAGATTGACTGGACTTCCCAACCCCCAGTATGGGATTCACCAGTGGGACTATGCCCTCCGTGTCCGTTGGTGGTTGAACAAGACGCCCGACGTCATTAGCATCTCCGAGTGGCGCAGCTTCGGATGGGAGCTGCGACGTCGAGCGGGTACGATACGGTCCACCGGTCATCGTTCTTCAACCGTGTGGTCGTGGATTGCTGGTTGCAGGTAGCCTCGGACTGGTCGACACCCACGGGTCAACAGTCGAAAGCTCTAGTAGGAAGTCTCGAAGACTATCCCACAGACGACGCCAAGATTGAGGGGGGTTTTTAGTCGAACCGGGCGGTTCGGGTGGCAACCACAATCCAACAAGCCAAAGAGAAGAGAGAAGACGACGGTTATGTGGGAAAACCCCTTCGCAAAGTCGAAGGAGAAAAAACCACGGGTGGGGCGAGAATGCACTAAAACAATTCCTTCGGTTACAATCTCTCACATTAACCCCAATTACACACCCCGAGGACCGGTCTCCCAAACTACCGACCTCTGCAGTTTCACTCAGACTACCGACCGCCGCAGGCAGTGTCTGACTACCGGTCGCTGCAGACAGTATCTGGCTACCGACCGACCTCCGCAGACAGCCTCTAACTACTGTCCGACCGACCTCCGCAGCTCCGCGAATTCCGGGACGAAACGCAATGAGCTCAACCGCCACGGTTGTGATGACGTGGCGCACGGTCGACTCCCAGCCACTTTGGCCGGAAATCTCGGAGCGTAATCAGGCCTCCGAGATCTCCGGGTTCGACTGCCGCATCGTGCCTCGGCTTGTTGCATGGCCGACCGAGGAGGAATGAAATATATAAAAAAAAGGGGGGGTGTTGCGCAGCCGACCCCCCCCCCCCCCTTTTTGTTGTCTGATGACCGGCCGACCGAGGAAGGAGGGGGGGGGGGGGGGGGGGGCTGCTGCTCCCCCCTGATGACCGGCCGACCGAGGCAAAGAGGGGGGGGGTGCTGTTGCCCCCCTCTGATGATCGGCCGACCGAGGCGGGGGGGGGGCGTTGCCCCCCTTTCTCTGATGACCGGCCGACCGAGGCAAGGAGGGGGGGGGGGGGCTGTTTACCCCTCTGATGACCGGCCGACCGAGGCAAGGGGGGGGGGGGGGCTGTTGCATGGTCGACCCCCCCACTCCTTCCTCGTTTCTTTGCGCAGCCGACCGGGAGGTACATACAAGTACACCATCTTTTAAAAAAGAAAATATATACACCAACTATGGAGAGAGAGAACCAATGAAGAAAATCTGTACACCATTTTTTTTTTACCCTTCAGTCTACTGTTTAACATATCTTGTCACGCTTGCGGTGACAAGGAAATTGATGCTTATAAATTGTGATTGATGTCTGTTGTGCCCTGACAAGCTTCAACCACCTTTGATAAATTTCAGCAACAGGAGATACCGTCGGATGACCCATGGCTCGTGCTGGTTGGGTGCACATTTAATAACCTAAGTGCTAGATTCGGAGGAGGGAGAAGAAATACATAGCTTGGACAGTGATTCTGCAAGCTGTGAGCTCACATGGAGGTCTCATCTCCGCCGGATGTTCTTCGTTTGGATAGCGTGCTTAAATTTCGGGATGCGGTGGTTTCTCCCTCTTATTTATTATTATTATTATTATTATTATTATTTCAAGAATTTGTTATGCTACTTGGTTTGCCAGCTATGTAAGGTTTTCGCCGACTTCTCATCCTAGCTTACTTCCAACTTTTTTTATGAATCCAAATAATTTGTTAATTATTTGTTAATAATTCAGGAATAATCTGAATAATTGGGGAATTTTCAGCAAATAAATCAGGAATAGTTCGTGAATAATTGGGGAATATTAGTGATTTTTTTCTGAATTGTTCCTGAATATTTTGTTAAAAATTCAGGAATAATTTGTAAATTATTCACGAATAATTCATGAAAAATACGGCAATTATTTGTGAATAATTCGTGAAAAATTCAAAAATAATCCGTGAAAAATTTTGGAATAATTCATTAAAGGTATGAATGCGATGAATATATCGTCGACATAGAACATCAATGTCACAGTCTCTCCATCCTCAAAGGTATGAATGTAGATGTAATAGTCATACATCCCCTTTGAGTAATCGATCTGTACCATGAACGAGTCAAAATGCTTGTACAACTACCTCGATGACTGCTTGTGTCCATAGATCGACTTCTTCAATATGCACATGTGGTTATTCTTGCCTTCTTCAACGAATCCGTCCGACTGTGACATGCAAATCGTCTCATCGAGATCACCATACAAAAACGTTGTCTTCACATCCATCTGCTCAACTCCATATCATGATGAGCAACCTGAGCCAAATGCAGTTTAATGGAGGTATGCTTGACTAGTGAGAATCATAAGCCAATGAGTAAAGCTGCCAGCAAATAGGCAGGTTGCTGATGGGGTTGGCTATTGAGTTGATTGAATACCATTTCCCAACCTGTAAACATATCCTATATATTTTTCATCAAATTTGAGTACACCCATTGATTATACCCCACTTTCATTTTGAAAAAACTCTTGCTCTATCCACCCCGCTCTCTTGAATACAACCCAATTTAACTCACCATTCTCTTGAATATATCCCAACAAGTAAACTGCCCACTCCCTTGATTACACCCCAGTCCGACCCCATTATTCCTCTTGAATATATCCCAATTAATGTTTGTATTTGATAGCTTATTTTTCATGTGTACCTTGTACCTTCAACCCATAATCAACTTCATTTTTAACACTCCACTTTATAATGGCTAGAGCTTGGCCATAGACAAAGAAAGCTGAAAAGGGGAAATGAGATTCATTTCCCAACACACACACACACACAAGAGAGAGAGAGAGAGAGAGAGAGAGAGAGAGAGAGAGAGAGAGAGAGAGAGACTTTTTGATGATAAAGAAGATATTTGAAACATGGAAGAAAAAACTGAAACAAAACTATGTGGACAAAGCTCTGCTAGTTCTGATCAAGTGTCGTATCATTCACCTTTAATCATATTTTAATTAGGGTTTGACTTGGGACATGGGGCATAAAAAAAGGGGTACAATTATTTTTTACAAAGAATTTGATTAGTGCCTGATAATATAGTGAAAATCGGGATATGTTTACCTGTTTTTGGGATGTTCATTAATTTTTTTTAAAAATAAAAGTAAGGACCCGACATATTATTTATGATCCGCTTGACACGACTGAGTCGACCAGTTATAACCCAAAATTCCAAAATGATTCTCGAGCGACATCACAGCCGTCTGTCCGATGAGCCTGCGATGTTATATGGCGTCAGAATGACATTTCCAATCAGATGGCGTAAGAATGACATTTCCAACCAAATCTTGTTTGGACAACATGACGTCCTCTTGATTCCATTCAGTGATCTGATCAGATGCCTTTGCTGGTGCAGACTGTTTTTGGAGTTCGACTCCTCACCGCTTAGTGTGCGTTCGCTAGTTGTTGCGAGCCGTCCTGTCCATCGAACTGTCCGTCAATCTGCAATTTTTGAAATAGAAGGCTGAATTTGAATGTTCCAACATGTTATATATTGTTTTTAATAACAAATTGTTCTATTATTGTGTTCTTGGTTTTCTTTTAATGTATAAAACTATCCTCCCCTACCGGCACCGAAATGTAATAGAATAGAAAAGCATGGTCAATAATCCAAGGGAAGGAAAAGAGATGCAACAAGAATGGTGGAAAAGAAGTTGGGCTACTGTTGGTAGTCTCTTGAAGAAAAACTAATGGGAAGCTATTAACCGGTTCAATTACAGTTTATTTTTTGGTAGACTGCAAAGTGACCATTACAGAATGGCCTGAAGGTCTTCCCTTACCAAGCCAGGAATGACATCAGGAAATCCATCGATTCAGTAACCCTCCATCCCACGGATGTGGGCTGTCTTTGCAAGCTAGTGAGCCGCACTATTAGCCGTACGTGGCACCCAGTGCACCGTACTACTTGGCAAACAATGCCAACACCGCATACAATCGATAATAATCGGACATACATCAGAAGGGATACTCTTGCCCACCACTAAAGCATCACGAGCCATCTGTGCATCCGTAAGGATAGTCGTGTCCCTGCTACATCTTCGAACCTGCTCCTCGAAGGCCCCCTTGATTGGCATATGCTCCGCCCGCAAAGGGCTATCCACTCCACACCTGAAGGATGCCGCCGACCGCACCTGACCATCTCTGGAGACCAAGACCCATGCCCCACTTGCCAACTCACCCTTCTCTTTGAAGGAGCCATATGTCCACATGAATTCATGCACCGCCGGCCACCTTGCAGCTTTCAGTGAGGACGTAGCAATGCATTCCCGAACGAATTGACAAGTGAACTTTATAGACTGGCGTACACTGGTTCGGATATCCGGGCCTTTGCGCTGAAACAGTTGCAGACATCTAGAAACTCATAGATTTCACAATCTCCATGTTAAGATGTATTAGTGTATATACATACACTTAGGGTATATATGACTCACATGTATTCACCTTATATTGGCAATTGGCCTAATGAGAGCTACCTTCCATTCTCTCCCCAAACCCTAGCTCTCCTTCTCTCTCTCCCTTTCTCTCTCTCTTCCTCTAGGGTTTGTCACATGGTATCAGAGCAAGGTTGATCGCCGGCGTCGTCAACGGCTCCCTTGTCTCCTCGCATCTTCCCCGACCAGATCTTCCTCGCATCTTCCCCGCGATCGATCAGATGCTGATCCAGATCTGATCAGATCCTGATCAGATCAGATCCAGATCTGCTCGCGCCCGCTCGCGCTTCACCGCGCGCGATCTGATCGATCCGCTCCAGCCGCTCACCCCGCGCGATCCGCTCCGCTCCGCTCAAGCTCTGCCTCGCGCTCCGTGCAGCGTCCGCACCCCGCGCGCTCCACCCCGTGCAGTACCGGACACGGCTCTGCAAGGACGAGACCGGGTGCAACCGCCGCGTCTGCTTCTTCGCTCACAAGCCCGACGAGCTCCGGTCGGTGAACCCGTCGGCCGCCTCCGTATCCGGGTTGCTACCCCCGTCTCCCAGGTCGCCGTCGTTTGGGCTCTCGTCCATGGACCTAGCGACTGCTCTGATGATGATGCAGCCAGGCCCGGGAACTCCCAGTTCTCCGTCAGCCTCGTCGGGGATGGGATCGTCAGCCTCGTCGGGGATGGGATCGTCAGCGATGTGCTTGAACCAGTCCAGCGGTGCTGCGACACCCACCCTGCAGTTCCCGAGCAGCAGGCTCAAGACGTCCCTCAGTGCCAGGGACATCAATTTTGACCTGGAGATGATGGGGCTCGAGGGGTACCAGCAGAAGCTGATGAATGAGATCTCTAGCACCGCTTCGCCTCGGTCCAATCTGAGGGTGAACGCCATGGCGGCTGCTGCGACCCGGGCTTCGGACTATAGCGACCTACTTGGGTCTCTTGATCCCTCAGTGATCTCTCAGCTTCAAGGGCTTTCTCTAAAACAGCCGGCGACCGCTGCAGCTCAATACCAGTCATCTGCTGGAATCCAGAGCCAGAGGCATCAATTCATGAGCCCGCAGTTACTTTCTGGGTACGGGGGCAACCTGCCTCCTTCTTCCTCCTCCCATGGTAGACCGTTTTGCACTCACTGTCAGACACCGGGCCACTTCATGGATACTTGCTTCTCACTTCATCCAGAGAAGCGTCCTACCTACAGAGATCGAGGTCGAGGACGAGCTCGAGGTCGTGGTCGCCCTGTTCCTACTGCTGCTGCTGCCTCCTCCGTCACAGCGGGCGATCTACAGTCTATTCGTGAAGAACTAGCTCAGCTTAGACTTTCTCAGCAGTCTGCCGCTACTCCTGGACCTTCCAGCACCTCAGCCTTCTCTGCCTCTTCTGGTAGTCCCACAGTTTGGATACTGGATTCGGGCGCCTCACACCACATGACTCCGGATGCCTCCTTGCTCACTGCCTGTCAGCCCGCGCCACACCTGCCACCGATCCACACTGCAGATGGTTCTCGCTTAGCCATCTCACAGTCTGGATCCATTACTTCAGCCTCCGCCCCTGCTTGCAATCTTTCCTTATCCTCTGTGCTTCATGCTCCCACACTCCACATGCACCTGATTTCTGTTAGTGCTTTGTGTGACTCTGGCTGCTCTGTGACATTTACCCCTTCCGCTTGTTCTGTGCAGGATCTGCGTACTGGCCGACCGATTGGAGCAGGTCGTAGGGCAGGCAGGCTCTACCAGATGGAGTTTCTTCACTTTTTGGATCCGTCATCATCTGGGTTTTGTGGAGTTGTCTCTCCTAATGCCGACCTGTGGCATAGGAGACTAGGTCATGTGTCGGAACCACGACTTAAGAGATTACTCCATTCTGGAGCTCTAGGTCGTGGTCCTTTTTCATCTTTATCTACTTGTACTGGCTGCAAGCTTGCAAAAGCTGCTGCCCTTCCTTTTTCATCAAGTACTTCTCAGAGCTCTGCTCCTTTTGATCTTGTTTACTCTGATATCTGGGGCCCCTCTCCTCTCCCTTCTATGACTGGATATTTATATTATGTCTTGTTTGTGGATGATTACAGTCGTTACACGTGGGTCTACCTTCTTCGCCATCGATCGGATATCCTCCAAGTCTATAAGGACTTCACCTCCATGATTCACACGCAGTTTAGTCGGCGCATCAAGATCTTTCGATCTGATTGTGCCCCTGAGTATCTATCCACCGCTATGCGCGGCCTTATTCAGTCCCATGGGACTATTTTCCAGCACTCGTGTCCTCACATCCATGAGCAGAATGGTGTTGCTGAGCGCAAGCATCGCCATATTCTTGCTACTACTCGTGCTCTCCTTCTTTCTGGTTCTGTTCCTCGGCGCTTCTGGGCTGAGGCTCTCCTCACCTCAGTCCAGCTCATTAACATCACTCCTTCGTCCGTTCTTCCGGACGACTTATCTCCTCATGAGCGTCTCCTTTCTACCACTCCTGACTACAGCCCTCTTCGTACTTTTGGGTGCACCTGTTTTGTTCTTCTTCCTCTCCATGAGTGCACAAAGCTGTCTGCTCAGGCAGCTAAGTGCATTCTTCTTGGGATCAGCACTGAGCACAAGGGGTACCGCTGCTATGACCCTGTTGCTCGTCGCTTGCGTATTTCTCGACACGTCTCCTTTGTCGAGGATACGCCCTACTACTCTCCTGAAGCTCAGGATCTCACCTTCCTCGAGGTCTCTTCTCCTCCATCATCGACATCTATGCCTCCCTCGTCGGCCTCTCTAGTTCCCCCGACTCCGTCGGCCCCTTCCCCACCTCCAGCTCCCTCGGTACCACGGGATCCTTTGCCAGTTATTTCCCCAGCGTCTCCAGGGGACTCCTCCGAGGCTTCCTCCTCTCTGCCCGTGCCTCTCTCTCCTCCCCGGGTTGTCTCTCCATTTCCTCAGGTCTACTCTCGCCGGCCTACCCCTGTGTCTCCGTGTCCTTCCTTCTCAGCGGATGCCGGCTCTCCTGCTGTTGAGGTCACTCCTAGTCTTTCGCCTCCTGTGCCTGCTCCGTCGTTGCCAGCCGTGGATCCAGGCCCGCCTTGCTACCCTTCGCGCCAGCGTCACCCGCCTGACCGTTTTAGCCACGACACTGGCCCTCCTGATCGTTTTGGCTTTGCCTCTGTATGCAGTTACTCGCCTCAGTTTACTGCCTTTCTTACTGCTGTGCACGCAGATCAGGAGCCCCGATCCTACTCTGAGGCAGTTCAGTTTCCTCAGTGGCGTCAGGCTATGGATGAGGAGTTTCAGGCCTTTCAGCAGACTCATACCTGGGATGTTGTCCCTCTGCCCTCTGGTGTTAAGCCTGTCAGCTGCAAATGGATTTATAAGGTCAAGCACCGCCCTGATGGATCCATTGAGCGTCACAAGGCTCGGGTAGTGGCTCGTGGATTTACTCAAGAGTATGGAGTTGACTACGAGGAGACCTTTGCTCCGGTGGCTCAGATGACCACCGTTCGCACTCTTTTGGCAGTTGCAACTGTTCATCGATGGGCCCTTCTTTAGATGGATGTGAAAAATGCCTTTCTCCACGGTGACCTGTCTAAGACTGTCTACATGGATCCTCCTCCTGGTCTCCGTGTTCCTTCTCAGCACGTGTGTCGTCTTTGTCGGGCCATTTATGGGCTCAAGCAAGCTCCTCGTGCCTGGTTTGAGCGGTTTCGCCGTGCTGTCCGGGAACTTGGTTATTCAGAGAGCAGTCAGGACCATTCTCTGTTTGTCAGGTCGTCCCCGCAGGGCCGGGCGATTCTACTGTTATACGTGGACGACATGATCATCACTGGAGATGACTCTGTTGCGATTGCTAGTCTTCAGCAGCACTTGAGGAACCAATTTCAGATGAAGGATTTGGGTACGCTTCGCTATTTTCTTGGTCTTGAGGTAGCATACAGTACAGATGGCATTCTGCTCTCTCAGCAGAAGTACCTTTCAGACATCCTTAGTCATGCTGCCCTCACAGATGACCGCACAGTAGACACCCCTCTTGAGCTTCACTCGAAGTTATGTCCTACAGATGGAGTTCCTCTTTCAGATCCCACTCGGTACAGGCAGATTATGGGACAGCTCGTCTATCTCTGCATCACTCGGCCTGACATTGCACACGCTGTCAGCATTGTCAGTCAATTTGTTGCAGCTCCACACTTAGTTCACTACGGTGCTCTTCTTCGGATCCTCCGGTACCTCAGAGGGACAGTTACTCGCTCTTTGTTTCTGTCGTCGTCCTCCTCTCTCAGACTTAGAGCCTACTCAGATGCAGACTGGGTCGGAGATCCGACTACACGCCGCTCCACCACTGGTTACTGTTTGTTTCTCGGCGACTCTTTGATATCCTGGCGCAGCAAGAAGCAGAAAGTGGTGTCTCTCTCTAGCACTAAGGCTGAGTACAGGGCCATGGCCTCCACGACTAAGGAGATAGTTCACCTTCGACGTCTCCTCAGTGATCTCGGTGTTACTTTCTCCGAGCCTACTCCACTTCACTGTGATAACCGGAGTGCTATTCAGATTGCTAGCAACCCGGTTTTTCATGAAAGGACAAAGCACATCGAGATTGACTGTCACTTCGTCCGACAGGAGTATGAGGCCATGACAATCTCACTACCTTTCATTCCCTCAGCAGAGCAGATCGCAGACTTCTTTACGAAGTCGCATCCTACACCACGTTTTCGGTCTTTGATTGCCAAACTCTTGGTGCATGATCCACCCTGAGTTTGAGGGGGGGTGTTAAGATGTATTAGTGTATATACATACACTTAGGGTATATATGACTCACATGTATTCACCTTATATTGGCAATTGGCCTAATGAGAGCTACCTTCCATTCTCTCCCCAAACCCTAGCTCTCCTTCTCTCTCTCCCTTTCTCTCTCTCTTCCTCTAGGGTTTGTCACACTCCACGCCACCAGCTCACTCGGGGTTGGACAACTTATCTCCATCGTATGTCCCTGATGGTGTAATAGCTCAACATTCTGGCACCGAATACCCGTACTATCTGACATATGCGTGCAGAACTCCACTGATCTAATGCAACTCCAAAACACATGATCAATATCCTCCTCTTCTTCCTCACACCATTGGCAACCTCCCAACGGCCATCCCAGGCCCCTCTTAACTTGGATTGCCGCAAGGACCAATTGTAGGAGAACTAATCGCCCAGCTTGGGATAGCAATATGGTCTTCCATTCGGCGAGTCAAACCTCAAGTTTTCCAACCAAATGTTGAAAATGTTTCGCTTGAACCCGAGCTAGCTCCATTAATCGGAATTCCAAGATGTATCCAAGGAGCGGTTTCTTCCCGCATCTTTAAGGCCTGAATAAAATTCCGTCTACATTTGTCTGGCACCTGTTGGGAAAACTTGATACTATATTTTCCCGAGTTAATACTGAGCCTAGTGCTCCGCTCAATCTTTCAAAACACGTCTCGAAGGCCCCAAGCATCCAACATAGTAGCACTAGAAAAGAACTCAATATCATCTCCATAATCTAATATGCTAATAGGCGGCATGTTCGGCCGAGCTTGGAACCCTTCAATGTTCCCCCGATCCAAACTTCTCGTTATCTCCGACTGAATAACCTGTGAGATCAGCAGAAGAAGGTAAGGAGACAAATGATCACCCTATCTCAGCCCACAACTTGGGTATATATCCCTCGTCTCCTCGCCATTGACAAGCAGCCGCATCGAAGTCGTGGTCACGCACAGCATAATCCAGTTACACCACCGAGGATGGAACCCCATTTTTGTCATCACCTGATCTAATGCACTCCATTGTACCCAATCATAGGCCTTGTCTAGGTCCACCTTTACTGCCAGCGCACACCTCCTTTTGGGAGCAAGATGTATTACATGAAGAATTTCTTGTGCCCACAATATATTGTCACGAATCCTCCGACCCAGAATGAATTAAAGCCAATTGTATCTCCGGCATGATTTTGTGCATGAACAAACGAAATCTCTGTGCCATGATTGAGGATATGAATTTATATTTTTGGTTGCACAAACTGATCGGCCTGTACTCCGCTGCTGTGACGACCAAGATCCAATAGGCCAATAGCCAAGAGCCAAGACTCCTGAGGCGGGAATGCCAAGATGGATGAGGTAAGGTGAGGTGTACAAGGCCATGAGTTAGCCCCACATCGCCTGGAGAGAAAGAGATCCTGAGCTACTTATATAATTTACCCTCCCAAACATAGAAGAAGCGTTTTAAAACCGTGCGCCGCTACGGATTTCGTAAGAACTCCACAGTTAAGCGTGCTCGGGCGAGAGTAGTACTAGGATGGGTGACCCCCCTGAGAAGTTCTCGTGCGGGCACGAGCAAAGCGGACAAAATCTTGTGTGTTTGGGGCGGATGTTACAGCTGCCCTCAACGGGGACTTCTTCTTGGGGATAGCACAACTAATGTATCATTCCATCCAGGCTCCGTAGCAGCTCCGTCTTCCGCCATCCTTCAGGCATGAACCTTGGACATGTTGAGGGCTTATTTTAAGCCAACATCATAAACAAAACTCTTAGAATTTAATCTTCCACTTGGTTTTTTTCAGTTTCACACTCTCCTCAAATGGATACAGACACTTCATTTGAAAGGAAAGTTGAAATTACCAGTAAATTCACGAGGTGTTAGAGCATCGGCGAGGAAGAGACAGCAAGAGGAAATGCCGGATCTGGTGTCCAGGAGAGAGAGAGAGAGAGAGAGAGAGAGAGAGAGAGAGAGAGAGAGAGAGAGAGAGAGAGAGAGAGAGAGAGAGAGAGATGGAGTCTAGGGTTTTGGGAGAGAATGAATATCTTGTTGGAATTGATGTGTTCTTAGCTTGTAAAAACCTTTTATTTAGAGAAATAATAGAGAGATTGTATTTGAATAAGAAATGTATTAGTGGTACGTGATCATATCACGTGTTCGAGGATAGAACAGTATGCCATGGTTTATGTAGATGTGCTGAGAGGAAGGCTCAGTGAATTGGAAATATATAATCTAAATTGTTTACAGTTATGATAGGGTTGGTTCCCCTATTGTGAGAAGCTGTTGAAATGACAGAGCATGAAACCTTCACCATGGTCATTGCCAGGCACAGTTACTGTGACCGAACGGAGCCAACATGGTGCACAGATCAGTAAGCAGACACTGGTGCATTGAGCCGTGTTTCTGCTTAGAGTAGTTGGTCCTAAACTCTGAGGAATCATGACCGGTGGGCTAACCAGTTGTGTGGTGCTTTGATGCACCAACGTGTGAGGGATCCATTTGTATGTGACCCAATACCACGGTGCGTTGGGTTACCCGATTGACGTCGCATCGGTGTGTCACTCCTACAGGCTATCCACAACCCTAATCGATAGTGCATTCCATGGTCGAACTCACATCGCACTAAAACCAGGCCTGTTGGTTGTCAATCAAGCTGACGACCGGATCCCCTAGCTTGGTCTAAGCAAAGGGAAGTGCGTTGAGGTTAGTTCACCTGGATAGAACCATGTCAAATGATCACTCGAGTCTGACGATGTTCTCCACCGCTCGAGTCGTGTCATGGCACTGAGTGGAGGGATATCACACTACTGTAACTGAGCAGAAATCAGGGATATGTGAGAGAATATAATAAGTCTAGGAGGATTGGAGGTCAACTTGCGTCGCGCTCTTTTTAGCTTCGCAAGTTAACCGGGGCTCAGAGGCGGTTTTTCGGGTGGTTGGATAGGATAAGGATGGCCATATTTAGAAAATTTTTAATTCCTATGGCCGACCACTTAAAGGAGGAATGAAAGGGAAGTTCGTGTAAGGCAAGAAAATGGTGTTTTGCTGCAATTTATTGCTCGAAACAAGCCCCTCTTGCGCCAAAAATCTGCACATCATTCCTCTCTTTTTCTCGTCTTTCTCAAGGCTTTTGCAAACATCGGAAGAGGCTCGTTGGTAAGAGGAATTCAAAGATCTCTCAACGAGACTGGGAGGCGAGACTCGGTGAACCCAACGGTGGATCTACATCCGTACCCCTTCATTCGTACCTCGGTATCCGTCTCCACCAACAAAGATGAAAATCCTCCGCAGTGAAAAAAATCTGCACGAAGGTATAATCTCTCTATCGCTCGTTCTAAACTTTAATGCATAGGTCATCTGATGTATGTTGCATCATCTCGTTAGAATGACGATTAGGGGTTCGTACTATTGCATCATGTACAGATGATATGATTATATAATCAAAAATTTTATAGCACACACCCGATAACGTGGTCCTACGACCACTGCCCGACTTCCGCTGCGCAGACTTTGATCTAGGGAATTAATTTTTTTCAACATATCTCTTATCTCATTAGGGCAAGAGCCGAATATCTATACAAGACGATATGAGTAGGGTATGACTCTCATACACAATAGAAGATATATAACCTGATATGTAGAACTATCTCTAACAAATACAATTTATAATTGTTATATATTTATAATTTTTATATTGTGGAAACCACACTGCACAATAACTAAGTGATAGACACAATAGAGTATGAATTACCTATAGGAATTACCTAATCGTTCTTTGATTAAACTTCCACTTGGCTGTTTTCAGTTTCACACTCTTTACTCAATGGATAAAGGCACTTCATCTGAGGTGGAAGTCGAAAATTTATCGGAAGAGGTCGAAGGAATCATCGAATGTTGGCTTCCCCTTCCCCTCCACCAATCATCAATATAGTCTGTTCTATCAGGATACAAGCACATAATCTCTGCCTCACCGAGAATCTTCAGAATGTTTTCGGCCTCGCCTAGCAGTAATGCAGCTTCCCTAACGCTCTTCTCCCTCGTTTCGACGGCGCTGCAGAAGCATTCCATGTAAATCACTCTCGGTAGGTTGGTCAGGCAGGCCCCCATGATGTCCGCAATCATCGATCGCAAAGAGTGGAACAATTCTCTATCGGCCGCTGGGTTTTCCTGCAGAATGGTTCTGCTCACCCTGTACATACAATTAGCTGCTAACACCTTGGCAGGCCAATGGAGGGGACTAGTTTCATCTCCATCTCTCATCTTCCTGCAGAACTCATCAACACATTCTTTCCCTAAATCTCTGAGCCGTTCAATTGCCTTCCCGCCATTTTTTTCTCGGGGCACCGATCCGCGAAGATCCTCTCCGAGCCACCGATCGTAGAGATCAACACCCAGCCACACGACATCGGCTGCCTCCCTCATGTTCATCAGCCCCCTCGCATCCAGGTGCTTCTCGACGAGCCGAATGTACCTGAGGCCTTGGCGCACCGCGCGCCGGAGGGACTCCATCGAGTTCTTCTCTATGCCAGGGAGTGCTACGGCGATGCTGGCCAGCGTTACCAAAGGCAGCGCCCAACAGTTGGGCGGCTCCGCCGCTACCAAGGAGGGAACACTGCCGCTGTCGAACCTGCCAACTCCTGTAAAGCCATAGGAGGCAGTGGAATGCTTCTCTATGAGCTCAATCAGTTGCGCCGGCTGATTGCCGGCGCCCTTTTGGATCCATCGCTCCGTGTCCCTGCGCCCGCTCCTCATGATCAATCTAACCAAATCCTCCTCCCCTTCAAGATGGATCACGAAATGGCTCAGGTTGGAGCTCGAATTCCCGCTTGCGGTGGATTCTGACCTTGTCACTGATCTCCGGCCGCCGCCAAGCGAGCTCACCGGTAATGTAGAAGCGAGGCGGACCAACTTGCAGAGCACCACCACTCCGCTCTGAAATCTTATGAGTGCCCCAAGAATCAGCCGGTTCGACTTGTGGGCGAATTTCCTGATTCCCCTGCTGCCGATTTGGAGATGGATTGGGGCCTCCTGCAGCTCGACCAGCCTCTGGACCCAGTACTCCTCCATCCTGAACTCATTTCGGCAGCTCCACCCTCCTTCATGGGGACTCCGATAGCTGACGGCGGTGAACCAGCGGTAGGCCGGGGCGATCGTCCCGACCCCAACTGCAACAGCCTGGGTGAAGAGAACCACCGTGGTAGACCACCTGTAGTCCGAAGTTCCGGTGCAAAAGATGGAAGATTTATCGGCCATGGATCGCACGAGGGCTTCCAGTAGAGTCGCGGCACTGATCAGGCAGAAGGCACCGGAGGCGGTGCAGGTGGCTGAGCGGCCGAGCACGTATTGGGGGCTGCAGGTGTGGGCCATCAGCCAGTACCGCTTCACGAACTCCCTGAGCGCCGCGACCGGGAGTTTCCCACCACCGCCAGCGGCGGCGTCCGAGGCCTGGGCGTGCTTGGACTCGTACTGCTGCTCGAGCAGCTGCTTGGTGGCGGCGGCGGCGAGGGCGGAGGAGCAGACGATGAGGAGGAGGAGCAGCATGACGAGCACGAGGGCGGCGTGCTCGGGGAGGAAGGTGTAGACGACGCCGGTGCCCATCTGGATGCAGACGTTGGCGGCGACCGTGACGACGAGGATGGCGAGGGCGACGACATTCGGAGGGGCGTCCGCGGAGGGGATGTCGCCGAGGGAGGGCATGAGGTTGCCGACGGCGGCGCATAGGAGGGCGGTGCCGCTGAGCTTGGCGAGCTGGTCCTGGCGGCCGGGCATGGAGGTGGAGAGGTCGAGTGGGAGCTTGGTGGCGACGCCGAGGACGGTGAGGGTGGTGGCGTTGAGGGCGAAGAACCTGGACGGGAACCAGAGCTTGCCGCGGCGGACGGCGGAGAGGGCGTCGGCGGCCATGGCAAGGGCGCACAGGGCGGAGGCCGACGCGATGTAGAGGCCCACCCAGGGGGTCGGCTTGTTGTAATCCGAGTCGTTGACCGCACCACCCTCAGTGCATCCCATCCTCTCTCTCTCTCTCTCTCTCTCTCTCTCTCTCCTCTCTCACCACCACGCTGAGTTAAAGCCGCGAGAGGAATCGATTCTTCCCATCATTGTTTTCTAAACCGGACCGGAAGATGAACCGAAAAGGCATTCGGTTCGGTTCAAATCGGTTCAAACCAGTGGTCAATTTCAACTATAGCACCTAACCCGTGGGTCCCACGCACGATCGTCATCCCAGTCGTCCCACTCGCCACATGGAGCGAGTGTAGGTCGCTCGCTACTATGCATGGGTCCCTCGCACATGGGAGCTGCATGTCGACGTCAACTTTATCCTAACGTGGAAAGACCAGACATCTTGGACCAGTCTCAACCATATTTACAATACATTTTATGAGAAAAACCAAAGCTAAAAGAATCTTAATATCCAAATTTATATAGTTCATGATATACAAGTAGCATACTTGTGTTGGATAAATATTTCAATATTATATTCTAAAGATATTATTTACTGTAATTAAATAATCAAAAAGATAAAAACAAAAGAGATTTTTCTGGCCTGGGTTCGAGGCGCGTAATCACTGCCCTAAGATCTTGATTGCCTCCCCACGAGCGGGTTGATTGGCTAATCCGACCCCAAGGTACAACGAACCCCCATTGCCGGGATATGCTCACCACGTGCACGACCGTAGAGAGCCACAAGAACCCTTCATCTATGCTGCCCATAAAAAAAAAATCTAAAGGTAAAATCTAAAATAATATCATGGCTTAGAGGAGGAAGAAGAAACAATTCAGCTCTCTCTTTCTCAAAGGATTGGATTGATTTATAAATACAACAATCCATAACCCCCACATAACTACCATAAAATGCTTAATGGTTATGTGTAATAGCCATCCTCTAAATTGGGTAGTTACATGCAAGCCAAATAAAAGCTAAAACGGTAAAGAATTTAAATGACAAATAAATGTTAAATCATTAAAGAGTTTTGAAACTTTTAATAAAGAATTTTAAATAAAGAAAATTAAACAAAATTCCAACAACTTGTTTGAAATTTTATAAACAAACACTGAAATGATATTTTTAATATGATTATCTAAAATAATAAATAATAAATATCTTTTTTTTTTTAATTACATCTTTCATGAATTTACTTTGTAGATCATTTATAGTCCATAAGAGCATAGCTAATTTAGAACTTAAATGCATCTTGACCTTTATCTTAGTCTTCCATATTCCATGGTCTTTTATTATTTTGTAAATAGAGTTTCACATTCCAAACTTCATTCAATTACTTTGCGTTTTTTCTTCTTCTTTCTTTGTAGTACGTTAACCTTGATACGAGATACCTACGTATTATATGTGTTTTAATGCGACAATTATTGTATTGTAAATAAATAATTAAGTATAAATCGATATGGTTGTAATAGGTAGCATAAGATAAAAGTTTACTTTTTCAATAATGTCGAGGTAATATCGACTTTCAACGGAAAAATTTATAACCTTTGATATCCATATTGCATATTATAAGCTGTCAGTTTTATTTGAAATATATATGTCGAATCAAGAAGTCTATCTAAAATATTTTAAATAAGATCCGTTTGATTAACCTACAATAAATATTTTAAAGAAATATTAGTGACTTGAAATGAACTATTTTAAATCTTATTTGTACAATTAAATTACCTATGTTAAAACTTGTAGTAGTTTTGTTTGAAGTTTCGTCCTACATCAATAATTGGCTGTGTATAGTATTGTCTTCATATCCCTTTGTGGACCTTTCCTTAAAACTTGGGTTTTTGGGTATAAGGGCTAACATGGTATCAGAGCAAATTTGACCTATGCCCATTAGGCTGAGTAGGTGCCTACGCACATGGCAAGGACCAGGAAAACCCGACCTGCACATGAGGGGGGGTGTTAAAGTTTAGTCCCACATCGGTAACAGGTTGGGCAATATTGTCTTCATATACCCTCCGTGGACCAAGTGGGAGTCTACCCACAAGACAAGGACCAGAAAAACTAGACCTACACATGAGGGGGAGTGTTGAAGTTTAGTACCACATCTATAATTAACAGGTTCGGCAACATTCTTCATATACCCTCCGTAGATCTCTCCTTATGACTTAGGCTTTTGGGTGTGAGGGTATCTAACAATTTTGACACAAATTATTTTGTTAGAGTTTCGACTTCTTATCTCTGAAAGTAGTGATCCATATATAATCTTTCACATAGAATCTCAACTTATACATGTATGTATATAATATATTAGTATGTATCTGAAGGTAATAGTTATTTATGAAAATGTAATAAATAATGAGTTATTTTGACTAACCCCCATTTTGATAATGCGTTTTGAGTTATCCCCCAAAATGGTAGGTCAAAATATATAATCCTTTTTTTTAATTCAATTCAATGGCAGAGAGGGAGTGAAAGCATGCTCCTTAGTTACTTCTCTCGGAATCCTCTCTTCTTTCCGGAATGACCCTCTCCGCCACCACCACCACGACAACGATTTGGTACATAAGAAATGATCACAAGATCATAGTGAGCCATAGAGGGATTTGAATGTTTTTTATATCTCCACCACCTCCTTCAAGAAATTGGATTTGGAGGAGGGGCCTAATCTCGTCGAAGATCAATTTGGTGATCACGGTGATCGGCTTTGCGATGCGTACCATGTTCAGAGTCTTCATCTACATGAGGCTCATATGTGCCCCAATCCATCTGAGCGTCTCTGGAGATCCTTCCCCACCGCTTCCCAATCTCTGATCTCTCGGTCCTCCAATCTATGTTGGTTCTCACTATGAATAATACCATTTTATTGTTGAGTTCTCTTTTATCTACTAAGAATTGTTCACCGAATACCGATCATCACTGACAAAATCATAGCTTTTCCTCCAAATCCAATTTTTTAAAGGGGATGATGGAGAAACAAAATCATGGCTTTTCCTCCAAATCCCGTCATTTCTTTTATACTCGTGATCTCGAGCTGGGATGAAAATCCTAGGTCATGGTCGCGGTGGTGGTGGTGGAGAGAGTCAAGAAGAGAGGATTCTGAGAGGAATCACTGAGGAGCTCTCACTTCATCTCTGTCAATGAATTGAATTAATTTAAAAAAAATGAATATTTTGACTTACACCCCCCCCCCCCCCCCCCCCTCCCCCTTTTGATGTCCGGCAAACGGTTCCGTCAAAAGAGAAAAGGTGTGTGGGTGGGGGGGGGGAACACAAATGGCCGGAAGGAAAATTAAATGTAGTCATATATGAAATTTCAATGTTGCTATTGCTACAAAATGATTTTGATTTGATAATTATTACTCTCGTTCGGCATTTATGGTAGGATAGATAATACCAACCAAAATCATATAATACCTTAAAAATTAGGATAAATTACACAAAGAGCCCCTATAATTTGATCAATTATCCCTTACACCCCCTCAATTTTAAAATTACTACGAATACCCCCCTATAGTTTGAAAAACAATACACAGACCCTCTCTGGAGGCACTGCAAGTGATATGTTTTTCAAACTATAGGGAGATTTGTAAGGATTTAAACATGAGGGGTTGTAAGTGATAATTGGTCAAACTACAAGGGGTCTTTGTGTAATTTATCCTAAAAATTATTACCGGGCAAGTGAAAGTTATTTTCAAAAAAAAAAAAAGATACAGATGAAATCTATAAATTACTATGAAACTATATATTATTCAAATTTAAACTAAGAAATTGATATCAAACCTTCGAGGAAGTATCATTTGTTGCACTTAATAAATCTGTTGTGGCCGGTTATTTTATTATTGAACATCAACTTCTAAATGAAAATTTCTTTCGTTCTTTGTTAATTTAAGGTTTTGAATTCATGTCGATGCTTGAGACATACTGTTCAAAATTTAATGCATGAATTGTTAAAAATATACGTCCGTGATGAAGTAATAAGTAATTAATATTATTTCGTCAGATATAAGTTTTTTATCAATCCATCTTATCTGCAACTTTTAAAATTTCTAAGTTAATATATAATTTTAAAACACTTGAAAAAGAAAAGTAGTGGACCGCTAATTTATTTTTTTGAATCAATGCACACATCTTTTTTCACGCGATGAAAATTAAAGTTGAAAACTTAATTAATTTACATAAGATTTGGGTAGAGAGAGATAGAGAGAGAGAGAGAGAGAGAGAGAGAGAGAGAGAGAGAGAGAGAGAGGAGGGGGGATTGGGTAAGTTGAAAACTTTTAGGGATTAAAGTTGAAGTGACTAGCAACTCGTTGTTGGGACTTTGGTATTGTGGGGGGTTTTTAGTTGAACCGGGCGGTTCGGGTGGCGAGCACAATCCAACAAGCCAAATAAAAACAGACCGGGAATTACGTGGAAAACCCCTTCTCAACGACGAAGGGGAAAAAACCACGGGTGGGGCGAGAATGCACTAAGACTATTCTTTCGGTTACAATCTCTCACGTTAACCCTAATTACATACCCTGAGGACCGGTCTCCCAAACTACCGACCTCTGCAATTTCTTTCTGACTACTGACCGCTGCAGACAGCGTCTGTCTGCAGGTCGCTGCAAACAGTGTCTGGCTGCCGACCGACCGACCTCCGCAGACAGCCTCTGGGTGCTGATCGACCGACCTCTGTAGACAGCCTCTGGGTGCTGACCGACCGACCTCTACAGACAGCCTCTGGGTGCAGACCGACCGATCTCCGGAGCTTCGCAAATTCCGGGACGAAACGGGCAGCGTCTCCTCCAGATTTCTTCCTCCTCTTTGCTGAAGGGGTAGGTCCCCTTTTATAGTGGCGGAGTGACGGTTACGACGCTCCCTGAAAATCGGGGGGGGGGGGGGGGTGACGTGTCCCCGCAATGAGTTCAACCGCCGCGGTGATGTGGCACGCGGTTGATACCTGGTCACTCCGGGTCGGAAATCGCGAGGCGTTGTCAGCGCAGCGTAGCCTCCGATCGCAGCCTTGTTGACCAGCCGTGCGAGGTAGAGAGGGGGGGGGGTGTGCTACCTCCCCCTCTGTCTATATGCCGACCCAGGAGAGAGAGGGGGGGGTGTACTGCCTCCCCCTCTGGCTACATGCCGACCCAGGAGAGAGAAAGGGGACGGGGGTGTGCTGCCTCCTCCTCTGGCTACATGCCGACCCAGGAGAGAGAAAGGGGAGGGGGGTGTGCTGCCTCCTCCTCTGGCTACATGCCGACCCAGGAGAGAGAAAGGGGAGGGGGGTGTGCTGCCTCCCCCTCTGGCTACATGCCGACCCAGGAGAGAGAAAGGGGAGGGGGGTGTGCTGCCTCCTCCTCTGGCTACATGCCGACCCAGGAGAGAGAAAGGGGAGGGGGGTGTGCTGCCTCCCCCTCTGGCTACATGCCGACCCAGGAGAGAGAAAGGGGAGGGGGGTGTGCTGCCTCCCCCTCGGACTACATGCCGACCCAGGAGAGGGGGGGTGTACTGCCCCCTCTCTCCTTGGTGACCGACCGACCCAGGAGAGAGAGGGGGGGTGTGCTGCCTCCCCCTCTGGCTACATGCCGATCCAGGAGAGAGAGGGGGGGGGTATGCTACCTCCCCCTCTGGCTACATGCCGACCGAGCCCTCCCCTTCGCTTGATGACCGGCCGATCGGGCGGGTACACACAATACCCCCTCCTGACCGGATGGTTTTCGGTCCCGCCCGATCAGGATCACTATGCCTCAATTTACGTGCAGCTTCATTCTGCATGTCAGCCTCGACTTGCGTGCCTGCCTCGGTTTGTGTGCCCGCCTCGGTTTGCGTGCCTGCCCTGGTTTGTGCGTGCCGCCTCGACATGCATGCCTATCTCGGTTTGTGTGCCCGTCTTAGTTCTTCGGGCATCATCGACGTCCTCCGGTAGTATCCCATTAAGTAGGTACTTCTTCATGTTGCTTACCCAGTCAGCTCTGACCGCAATAGTATGGACCGCCTCAATGGCTTGTGTCCTCCTCGTTAGGCAACTATCTTCCGCGGGGCCGACTGTTCGGGGGTCAGCTTGCACCTCGATAAAGACTTTTTTCTCTCTGTCTTCTCCGAGTACCGATGCTAGATTAGCAAGGTCATCCGCCTGCTTGTTTTCCGTTCTGGGGAACTGGTGAAAGCTTATGTCTTCGAACGTGGCGATCAACTCCTGGGCTAGCTTCAGCTAAGCTTGCATTATGGCGTCGCGGGCTTCGTACCTACCGGTAATCTGATTGATTACCAGTTGGGAGTCGCCGTAGACCTGTAGGCTGGTCACCCCCAGCGCTGTCGCCATCTCCAGTCCTGTCAGCATCGCCTTGTACTCAGCTTCGTTGTTCGTCGTCGGGAAAAGTAGTCGCACTGACTTTTCGAGCTTCGTGTGGTCGGGGGTTAGTAGGACTACCCCCACACCACTCCCGACTGTGCACGACGAGCCATCCACGAACAATCTCCAGCCTTTTTCTTCGTCCTCCTGTCCTGCTGCCGCACCGACTCCCACGGGTCGACCGGTAGCTACCGACAGGTCTTCTAACGTCTCTGGCACCGGTGCAGTGTCTTCCGCCGGGAAATCGCTGAGGATGTCCGCAAGTGCTTGGCCCTTGACTGCTTTCCGAGGCACATACCGAGGACCAAACTCTTGCAGCTCTGCAGCCCACTTGCTCAGCCGACCTGCCCGAGTAGAGTTATCCAGTACTTTCTTCAGGGGGTGCTCGGTGATGACCTCGATGGGGCGAGCGACGAAGTACGGGCGAAACCTCCTTGACACGTACACTAATGCCAGGGCTACTTGTTCAATCCGCACGTACCGAGTTTCAGCTGACGTCATGATGCGGCTGACGTAGTAGACAGGCTTCTCCACTCCTTCACTCTCGCATATCAGTACAGCGCTGATTGCTGCCTCCGATACTGAAAGATACACCCCCAGCGTTGCACCTGGCTGGCAGAGTCAGCTCGACGACTTTCATGAGGTAAGTCTTCCCCTTAACTCTATGGTACATGTCGATGATGTGTCATTGAAATCTGGTTCTCATGTTTTGACTGCACGTCGACGACACGCGTAACTGCACGTCGACGACATGCGTAACTACACGTCGACGCGCGTAACTACACGTCGATGACGCGTGACCAAAATCTGGCCCTTATATTAGCAGGGGGTGATATACCCTTCATTGTTTGCGTTGGTTGATCGGTCGTACCCCCGAGTGGTCTGTCGACTGATTATCCCAGGTGTTCACCGACCGGTCACGCCCTTCGCAGGGACCTATCGATCGGTCGGCCAAGTGGTAGAACTCGCTCGGAGTGTTATGTACCACTTGGTTTAGGTTGGTCGGCCGGTCGTACCCCGGCGGGGTCTGTCGACCGATCTTCCCAGGTGTTCACCGGCCGGTCTCGCCCTTCGCAGGGTCCTGTCGATCGGTCGGCCAAGTGGTAGAACTCGCTCAGAGTGTTATGTACCACTTGGTTTAGGTTGGTTGACCGGTTGTACCCCGGCGGGGTCTGTCGACCGATCTTCCCAGGTGTTCACCAGCCGATCACGCCTTTCGCAGGGACCTATCGATCGGTCGGCCAAGTGGTAGAACTCACTCGGAGTGTTATGTACCACTTGGTTTAGGTTGGTTGACCGGTCGTACCCTAGTGGGGTCTGTCGACCGATCTTTCCAGGTGTTCACCGGCCGGTCTCGCCCTTCGCAGGGTCCTGTCGACCGGTCGGCCAAGTAGTAGAACTCGCTCGGAGTGTTATATACCACTTGGTTTAGGTTGGTTGACCGGTCGTACCCTGGTGGGGTCTATCGACCGATCTTCCCAGGTGTTCACCGGCCGGTCTCGCCCTTCGCAGGGTCCTGTCGACCGGTCGGCCAAGTGGTAGAACTCGCTCGGAGTGTTATGTACCACTTGGTTTAGGTTGCCTCAGTTAACCATTATTCTCACGCATGAACAAGAACGCTGAGCAAGTGCATTTTTATTGAATAGATTCGGCGTTACAAAACTGTCAGTTCTTTACTTTCAACTGACAGGTCGGTCTTCATCAGGTCCCCCGACACTATCGGTTCTTTACGTTCAACTGACAAGTCGGTCTTCAGCAGGTCCTCCGACTCTGTCAGCTCTTTACATTCAGCTGACAGGTCGGTCTTCAGCAGGTCCCCCGACACTGTCAGCTCTTTAAGTTCAGCTGACAGGTCGGTCTTCACAAGGGGTTGGCCTCCTCGCGCTCCTGCGCTTGATAGGGCGTGGTGCTGGAGCGTTGGAGCTTCTTGACCCCACTTCACAGTCCAGAGGTTGAGGATGCCTATCTCAGCTCCGCCTTCACCTGGTTCCCCTCCCTCAATTTGGCATGTTGTCTTCAGATGGATGGCACTGAGCTCGCACTTGGCTGCCGAGGACTGGTCACCTCGAATACTCATCACGCCATTGTCGGTCCAAAACTTCACTACCTGGTGGGCCGATGAGGGGACCGCATCCAAGTGGTGGAGCCACGGCCTTCCGAGGATGATGTTGTACGCCGAGTGAGCTTCGATCACAATGAAACGGGTAAGATTAGTGAGATGCCCTGTTGTGATCGGGAGGGTGATCTCACCAACCATCCTTGCAGCCTCTCCCGTGAAGCCTGTTATCGTTGACGACGACTCACTCATCTGCCCGCGATCTAGCTGCATGGCGTCGAAGGCGCTGAGGAAGAGCACATCTACCGAACTTCCGGCGTCGACCAGAATTCTCTTCACTAGGCAATTGGCTATCTGCAGCCGTATGACTAGGGGATGGTTGTGAGGCCTCTCTATTCCGACCAGATCAGCCGCTGAAAACTGTACTGCCGCTTCCATTCTTGGCTCAGGGCGAATGACGGGGTCGAGCACCACGTGGTGAACTTGCCTTGCTTGTTCAATACGTCGCACCTGTCGGTCGACGGCATTTGATGATGGTACCGGGCCATGGTACCCGTAGACTACATCTACCTCTCGGAGCTGGCGCCTTTCTGGCGGAGGACCCGGTAAGCGCTGCGTCGTCTCTCCTCGTTGGACTTCCCCTACGGCCTTAGTCTCCTTACGTTGAGGGAGGTCAATGAAGCAGCCAATATGGCCGGCCTCAATGAGATCCTCGATATGATGTTTGAGCGCCCGACACTGCAGGGTAGTGTGGCCTTTGCCCTGGTGGTACTCGCAGTACCTTGATGCATCTCTGGCTCCCCTCTCTCCGGGTTCAAGCGGTTGCGCCCACTTGAAGTATGGTTCGCCCTTGATAGCTTCCAGGATCTGGTCTATGGGGGCGTTCAGTACTGTGAACTCTCTGTTCCAATGTGGCCTCGCTGGCCTGTCTTCCTTTTGCCGCTTCGCCTCATGCCGTGTCGCATCCCCCTGCTGCTTGTTGACGTTCTTCACGGCAGCTGGCTTGGCGTATCCCTGGTGCGGGGCCCTGGTTTCCACCGCCTTCCTCTTGCGGTCCGCGTCTTCAATTTTGATGTACTTCTCAATGCGTCGCGACAGCTCGTCGATCTTCTCCGGGGTTCGCTTGATGAGCGACGCGTTGATGAGCTGGGTAGGCTGTATGGCATTCTTGAAGGCTGCGATCACCATGCGATCCTGCCCGTCTGCGTCCGCCAAGCTCAGGTACTCGGACCTGAACCTATGGTAGAATTGTCGGAGCGTCTCCTTCTAGGTCATACTCATCCCGAAGAGTGACTCCAGAGTCTTCAGCTCCCGGCGATTGCATCGGTACTGGTCGATGAACCGCGTGCTCAGCTCCGAGAATGAGGAGATGGACGAGGGCCTGAGCTTGTGGAACCATTCGAGGGGCGTTCCCGACAAGCTGTTGGCGAAGGTCCGGCAGAGGATATGATCATCCTCGTACGGGACCAGAGCATCCCGGAAAGCCAGTACATGCTCCACCGGGTCTTTCGATCCGTCAAACTTAGGAAGGCGTGGAGGATTCCATCCTCGAGGGAATGGCTCCCGGAGTAGCTTCTCGACAAGCGGCGACCGTGCGGCTCCTCGGATGGCGACTTCCTCCAACCGGTCGGGAGCTCGGACCCCCGGTCGGTCTCGCTGGATCTCCCTTCGCTCCCCGAGTCGTTCCGACGCATGTACCCGAATGCGTTCGTGTACGCTCCTCCGATCAGTAGTATGAGCCGGCTGTCGACTGGCCGGTGTCATCCGAGTGTGATGACTGTCACTCGGTTGACGATGAAGTTCTTCGTCTCGCTTTGGGCGATGCACTTATGCCGAGTCCGTCTTCGAGTGATGCTTGGAGGCAGGCGGCTGTCGAGGATGTGCCCCGAGCCAGGACCAGACATCCGAGTGTGTCGACGCAGCTCGGGCGTGTTTGTTTCTTTCCGCAGGCTCCGGGCTACTCGAGTCTCGCCCGTCGGGATTCGTACTTTGGACCTCCACCGAGCGATTAACCCTGACCTCCACCTGAGGCACTGGTTGCGGCTGCATTTGCACTGGTGGGGCAGTTTGAGTAGGGAGGCTCTGTCCCGCTTGGGCCAACATGCCCTGATTAAGTAGACCGCCCGTCGGTGCGGCCCGCACGAAGTCACGCAATTCCTCGTAGTTGCGCTGCATCGTTTGGAGCTGGGTGGTGAGAGCTTGCTGGGTCATCATCATTGTGGCCAGAAAAGCTTCCGACAGACCCCCGGTTAGTGGAGCCAGGGTTGCTACCGGAGCTTGACTGGAGTCCCCGACCCCCAGTATGGGATTCACCAGCGGGACTGCGCGCTCCGTGTCCGCTGATAGTTGAACAAGACGCCCGACGTCATTAGCATCTCCGAGTGGTGCGGCTTCGGACGGGAGCTGCGACGTCGAGTGGGTACGATACGGTCCACCGGCCATCGTTCTTCAACCGTGTGGTCGTGGATTGCTGGTTGCAGGTAGCCTCGGACTGGTCAACACCCATGGGTCAATAGTCGAAAGCTCTAGTAGGAAGTCTCGAAGACTATCCCACAGAAGGCGCCAAGATTGTGGGGGGTTTTTAGTTGAACCGGGCGGTTCGGGTGGCGAGCACAATCCAACAAGCCAAATAAAAACAGACCGGGAATTACGTGGAAAACCCCTTCTCAACGACGAAGGGGAAAAAACCACGGGTGGGGCGAGAATGCACTAAGACTATTCTTTCGGTTACAATCTCTCACGTTAACCCCAATTACATACCCTGAGGACCGGTCTCCCAAACTACCGACCTCTGCAATTTCACTCTGACTACCGACCGCTGCAGACAGCGTCTGTCTGCAGGTCGCTGCAAACAGTGTCTGGCTGCCGACCGACCGACCTCCGCAGACAGCCTCTGGGTGCTGATCGACCAACCTCTGCAGACAGCCTCTGGGTGCTGACCGACCGACCTCTGCAGACAGCCTCTGGGTGCAGACCGACCGATCTCCGCAGCTCCGCAAATTTCGGGACGAAACGGACAGCGTCTCCTCCAGAATTCTTCCTCCTCTTTGCTGAAGGGGTAGGTCCCCTTTTATAGTGGCGGAGTGACGGTTACGACGCTCCCTGAAAATCGGGGGAGGTGTCGTGTCCCCGCAATGAGTTCAACCGTCGCGGTGACGTGGCGCGCGGTTGACACCTGGTCACTCCGGGTCGGAAATCGCGAGGCGTTGTTAGCGCAGCGTAGCCTCCGATCGCAGCCTTGTTGACCAGCCGTGCGAGGTAGAGAGGGGGGGGGGGTGTGCTGCCTCCCCCTCTGTCTACATGCCGACCCAGGAGAGAGAGGGGGGGGTGTACTGCCTCCCCCTCTGGCTACATGCCGACCCAGGAGAGAGAAAGGGGAGGGGGGTGTGCTGCCTCCTCCTCTGGCTACATGCCGACCTAGGAGAGAGAAAGGGGAGGGGGTGTGCTGCCTCCCCCTCTGGCTACATGCCGACCCAGGAGAGAGAAAGGGGAGGGGGGTGTGTTGCCTCCTCCTCTAGCTACATGCCGACCCAGGAGAGAGAAAGGGGAGGGGGGTGTGCTGCCTCCCCCTCTGGCTACATGCCGACCTAGGAGAGAGAAAGGGGAGGGGCGTGTGCTGCCTCCCCCTCGGACTACATGCCGACCCAGGAGAGGGGGGGTGTGCTGCCCCCTCTCTCCTTGGTGACCGACCGACCCAGGAGAGAGAGGGGGGGGTGTGCTGCCTCCCCCTCTGGCTACATGCCGACCCAGGAGAGAGAGAGAGGGGGGGGGGGGTGTGCTGCCTCCCCCTCTGGCTACATGCCGACCGAGCCCTCCCCTTCGCTTGATGACCGGCCGACCGGGCGGATACACACAGGTGGTTGCAGAGGAAATCATCCCAACTAGGAGACTTGGTTGCGGTGGCTAAACAAGTGAGCCCGACGATCCTTAGGAGCTCATTCTAACTAGGACTCGGTTGGAAGTGCTCTAAGAGGTCTAGCTCTACCGCTACAGTGGCCCTGAAGGTTATTTTACAAGGGAGGACACTTGCTACAGTGGTCCCCCTAACCATCTCCCTTTTAGAGGGGTTTATTAAAAAAAAAAGCCAAAAAACAAAATTGCACTCACCTACGGCTGTTATTCTCACATCCAATCGCGGACCAATGAGCGGCCTGAACTCCGCACCATGTGTTGGGTTCCACTCTTTTTTTTTTTTTTGGGTACACTTTGGATATTTCAAGCCATGATGACTTGAAGGTCAACCAAGCTGGGTCCCACTCTGATTTGTGTAGGGAAATTTTATTCATAGAGAGAAAGGGGAGGGGGGTGTGCTGCCTCCCCTTCTGGCTACATGCCGACCCAGGAGAGAGAAAGGGGAGGGGGGTGTGCTGCCTCCCCCTCGGACAACATGCCGACCCAGGAGAGGGGGGGGGGGTGTGCTGCCCCCTCTCTCCTTGGTGACCGACCGACCCAGGAGAGAGAGGGGGGGGGGTGTGCTGCCTCCCCCTCTGGCTACATGTCGACCCAGGAGAGAGAGGGGGGGGGGGTGTGCTGCCTCCCCCTCTGGCTACATGCCGACCGAGCCCTCCCCTTCGCTTGATGACCGGCCGACCGGGCGGATACACACAGGTGGTTGCAGAGGAAATCATCCCAACTAGGAGACTTGGTTGCGGTGGCTAAACAAGTGAGCCCGACGATCCTTAGGAGCTCATTCTAACTAGGACTCGGTTGGAAGTGCTCTAAGAGGTCTAGCTCTACCGCTACAGTGGCCCTGCAGGTTATTTTACAAGGGAGGACACTTGCTACAGTGGTCCCCCTAACCATCTCCCTTTTAGAGGGGTTTATTAAAAAAAAAAAGCCAAAAAACAAAATTGCACTCACCTACGGCTGTTATTCTCACATCCATGCGCGGACCAATGAGCGGCCTGAACTCCGCACCATGTGTTGGGTTCCACTTTTTTTTTTTTTTTTTTTGGGTACACTTAGGATATTTCAAGCCATGATGACTTGAAGGTCAACCAAGCTGGGTCCCACTCTGATTTGTGTAGGGAAATTTTATTCATACCCCAAAAATCTGTAATTAGCCCCCGTATCCCTAACGTTTCTCAAAAACTTACTCAACAATCCTTTAATACCAACAATGCCCTTTTTTTTTTTGTACCCCAAAGCCCCTGCTCAGCGTCTTTTGTACCCCCAACCTGACTCAATGTTTGTTTAAACTTAGCCCAAGCCCAACCCGTCCGGTTGGCCGGGTTGTGCGGGGTGGGTTCGGGTTAACCCGCCCAAAGTTGGGTTGGGTTCGGGTTGGCCCGCCCAAGTTGCAGCTAGGGGTGGCAATGAGTCGTGTCGGGTCGGGTTCGTGTCGTGTCTAGTTTCGTGTGTCGTGTCCAAAACCCCTAGACTCGGACTCGACCCGTTTAACTAATCGTGTCTAGATCCTAAACCCGTACCCGACTCGCTAATAAATAGGTAGACACGATAAGACCCGGTAAAACCCATTTACCACCCGGATCTATTGAGTTGACCCGATCCGACCCAATCCGACTTGACCCGACCTGACCCGAAAGACCCACTGGTATTATATATTATAGTATTGGATTGCTGGTAGACCCGACCCGACACGACCCGTTGAATACTAAACGGGTCTTCCCGGGTCTACCGTGTCCAGACCCTAAACCCGGACCCGACCCGTTTATTAAACGGGTCTATCGTGTCGACCCGTTTACGACCCGAACCCGTTTAGCCTTGTCCCAGACCCGCTAATTTCGTGTCGGGTCCTGTCGGGTTGAGGAGAAATAATTCGGGTTGGGCTCGAATTAGCCCTACTTGTGCCTTCAAGTATCAGCCAACTGCATGTGATTTATTTAAGAGTGGGGTGTATTCAAGAGTGCATATAATTGGGGTATATTTAAGGGAGCATGTGTTTGATTGGGGTATAATCAAGTTGGGGCGGGCCATTTAACTGGGGTGTATTGAAGGTGGGGTGTAAGAGGGAAGGGTATTTTTGGGATAGGAATGGGGTATGAAAAAAAAAATGGGGTGTGTTCAAGTTTGTTGGAAATGGGGGCTAATTACAGATTTATGGGGTATGAATAAAATTTCCATTTGTGTATAGAGAAATGCTATTCATCTCTAAATTAAGTTTTTTCAATTTCGGCAGTCCGATTGACATGGCAGCATGCAATTGGTGGCTGAAACCCACAAGCGACAATTAAATTTTTACATCACCAATTGTACATTGTCACGTCAATCGGGCTGAGCGAAATCGGAAAAACCTTCGGACTGAATAGCAGTGCTCTTTGTGTATATAGAGTGGGCGTAGAGTGTAACCCGCACATTGGCCCGTGCAGGACGTGAGTTTCATGATAGGTCATATATGGAGTGATGGATCCCACAGATAAAAAATCGAACCTTACACGGTGATGCCGTGGTTCGGGACGACTAAGTTAAGAGCTTTAGAATATAGGGAAACGTTGATGGCCACATCCACGGTTGAAGCCCGTTGCTTAAACCATGTTTGGAGCCAAATATTGTAAGACTAAAAAAATTAAGGGTTATTTTGGCTTTACCCACCAAATTTTGCCTTGAATTAGACTTAACCCCCCATTATTTCATTAATTAGACTTTACCCTCCAAAGCTAACTGTTCCGCCAGCTCACCCCCAAAACTTTATTTCTTTTTCGTCAGCTCACCCTTCTCTTAGATGGTGAGCTGACGGAACAGTTGGTTTTGGGGGGTAAAGTCTGATTAGTGAAAGATGGTGGGTAAAGTCTAATTCAAGACAAAATTTGGGGACCAAAGTCAAAATAGCCCAAATATTTATAGGAACATGAAGAATCATGCAATTACAGCAATTAGCAAGCGGTTAAGGTAAAAAAAAAACGAAATAAAAAATATTTTCAACATAAAAAAACGTCTCGTGAACATCTTTCACATCTTCTCCACGAACTTACTGTACTCATGGGCCCACCTGCACAACTGACTGCAGAAAGTTTTGGGCCTCTCATCAAGCCACGCACCCTCTCCGATCCCTCCCCCCTTCTCCACACTCCCGCACGACCTATTCCCGCACCCCCAGCCCGGCGGCGGCGAGGCGCGCCACCTCTCAAATGTCATCTCCCGCACAAGCATCAGCGCCTCCCGCCTGCATCTCATGATGCGGTCGTCGCCGGACTGACTCCCGGTGGCGGCTGTCGGCGCACCGGAAGCCCTCCCATCGCTCGCCAATCTGTTCAGCAGTTGCACACCGAGGGACCGCGTCCCTTCGTCGCGGAAGAGGATCATGCCCAGCATGTAGGGCCGCAGCTTGGTGACCCCCGGCCATCGCTTTCCACAGACGGCCAATTCCTGCGTTTCTCCTGTCCAAGATTGTAGAATTCTTCCTGCATCCAGACCATCCATAACCCAATGATCAGTTGTGGAAATTGTTGTACACGGAAGGGTGTATATGGAAAAAAGAATCTTGAACAACCAAGAACTAACACAGAACTAGCTAGAGGCGGGAGAGTCATGCACGTACCAATCCAAAGATGTAGTTGGCGTCAAGATTTCCACACCTAGCGCATGCCTCGAGCAAAGCTAGGTATCTGTTCTTGTCCCACCAATGCATCGGCCACTCGCTGCGGACCGCCATGCACCGCCCCACCTTCTTCGCCTTGGATGCTTCGTAGAATTCCTTACACCTACGTACAACATAAACAGGGCAATAACAATCGAGAATTTTTTTTTATTAATTCAAAACTAAAGCACGGTGGATCGATAACTTACGATGATCTCAAGGTTTTGAGATCGCTGATGGGTGTCGGAGAGTCGGAGGCCAGACGAGCTACCACCTCGACTATGAGATCTTTCGGGAGGGAACTGATCATGCAAGATAGCTTCTTCTTTCGACTGCTCATGCTACTCATGCTGCTCTACGTTAGCGAGAGAGAGAGAGAGAGAGAGAGAGAGAGAGAGAGAGAGAGAGAGAGAGAGAGAGAGAGAGAGAGAGAGAGAGAGAGAGAGAGAGAGAGAGAGAGAGAGAGAGAGAGGAGAGAGAGAGAGAGAGAGAGAGAGAGAGAGAGAGAGAGAGAGAGAGAGAGAGAGAGAGAGAGAGAGAGAGAGAGAGATTAACCTATTTTCAACGGGAGAGGGCTTTTTAAGGGTTTCGGGTATGTCGGTCGATCCGAAGACGTGTAGGAAAAGGAAAGAGGAGTTCCGGTGTCGAGCGGTGGATGCAGTATCAGTCTATCAGTGTTCAAACGATCTCATCATACGGCTGTAGTGCGATTCGCTTGTGGGGTGTCATGCCATCATACGGCTAGCTGTGAAGTCACTCAATATTAGAGAGAGAGAGAGAGAGAGAGAGAGAGAGAGCGAGAGAGAGAGAGAGAGAGAAGAGAGAGAGAGAGAGAGAGAGATTAACCTAGTTTCAACGGGAGAGGGCTTTTTTAAGGGTTTTGGGGTATGTCGGTCGATCCGAAGACGTGTAGAAAAAGCACAGAGGAGTTCCGGTGTCGAGCGGTGGATTCAGTATCAGTCGATCAGAGTTCAAACGATCTCATCATACGGCTGTAGTGCGATTCGCTTGTGGGGTGGCATGCCATCATACGGCTAGCTGTGAAGTCACTCAATATTAGAGAGAGAGAGAGAGAGAGAGAGAGAGAGAGAGAGAGAGAGAGAAAGAGAGAGAGAGAGATTAACCTAGTTTCAACGGGAGAGGGCTTTTTAAGGGTTTTGGGGTATGTCGGGCGATCCGAAGACGTGTAGGAAAAGGAAAGAGGAGTTACGGTGTCGAGCGGTGGATGTAGTATCAGTCTATCAGAGTTCAAACGATCTCATCATACGGCTAGCTGTGATGGCATGCCATCATGTGGATGTAGTGCGATTCTCTTGTGGGGTGGCATGCCATCATACGGCTAGCTGTGATGCGCACAGGGCCCGAGCGGGACCATGGGCCATGGGATGAACCCCGGCTAATTAGGGGATGTCACCACCGCCGGCCTCCATCCACCACCGGCCTCTGCAACGGCCACCCGCCACTGGAGACCAGCGGCACCACCGGCTGAAGCTAGCCACTGGCGACCAATGCCGGCCACCAACCGTTGACGGCGGTGGTTGCCGGTGGAGGAGGGGGGAGAGTTGGTCGTGGCCGGCGGTGAATGGGCAGCGGTGGTTGCCGGTTGCGAGCGATGGCGGCCGGTGGTGGGCTGAGGCTGATGGTGGTGGCATGCCTTTGGGGTTCATCCCATGGCCAATTATACCACCAATCAGGGGATGCCGTCTATGGGGTTGGTGATTGCGTTTGACTTTTACTTTGGTTAAAAGCAATATTTTTTCGTTGACCTTGAGTTCGACTTCTCTGCCAGGCAGATAACCTGGTGATCGGAGGGGTGTCTACGGGTCGTGTCGTGTCGGGTTCGTGTCGTGTCTAGTTTCGGGTCGTGTCGAAAACCCCTAGACACGGACCCGACCCGCTTAACTAATATTTGTGTCTAGATAGTAAATCCGTACCCGACCCGTTTATAAACGGATAGACACGATAAGACCCGTTAGACCTGTTTACCCGATCCGACTCAACCCAACTTGACCCGATAGACCCGTTGGTACGATATAATACAGTATTGGATTGCGGGTAGACCCAACCCGACCCGACACAACCCGTTGAATTTTAAACGGGTCTTATCGGGTCTACCGTGTCCAGACCCTAAACCTGGACCCTACCCGTTTATTAAACGAGTCTATCGTGTCGACCCGTTTATGACCCGAACCCGTTTAACCCTGACCCAAACCCCCTAACTTTGTGTCAGATCGTGTCGGGTCTGCCATGTCTGGTCCAAAATTGCCAGCCCTAGTGATAGGGATACCAATCATAGCACACCACGTTGCTATGCCCTAGGGCTCCTTGCCGCCCCATCGAAGCTATCTATTAAGGGTGTTCATGGTTCGGGTTGGTTCGGTTTTTTGCATAATCTTGGAACCGAGCCAAAGTTGATCGGTTCTCTAGAAAATGGAACCGAACAAGACCATTCCTTGGTAAAAAACGAACCAAGCCAAACCAGAAAAGTTCGGTTTGGTTCTGCGGGTCTTTCAAATCATTCGTCATCACACCATGAGGCATGAATGGTTGAGCGTTGAGCCACTAAGTTGGTTCAGATTTCATTTTTAAGCATTAAACTTTGGGTGTTGCTATTTGCCCCTATAGAATTACTAGTAACACCCTTAATTTTTCACTTTGAGATATTTCATAAGTTAGGATTTGGGGGTGCTAGTCATTATGTGGGTAACACCCTTCACTTTTTGAGTTTCATCACATCGTTGAACACTTGAAAGTTTTGAATGCACCGAATGGTGGTAATTGGGGTCACCACCATGTAATGTACAATATTAGTGAGATTCTGTATAGTAGTAACTACTGAGGTTATAGTACCAATGGTTCGGGTTGGGTTGGTTCGGGTTAAAAAACTCACAACCCAGAACCGAACCGATCATATCGGGTTTTTTTTTTTGGAACCGAACCAAACCGAATGGTCAAAAATACCCGATCCAAACCGAACCAAATAGACCGGTTCGGTTCGGTTTGGCGGGTCAACCCGAACCAATGAACACCCCTACTATCTATCCACGGGGAAAAAACTTGGGACAATTGATAACTAATCCCTGATCAGCATTTGATTTAGCATAGAGGATAACCAAATATGGTAATTTATTTCAGGTTCTTGTATTTGATAAATGTCCACTTTACCCTCTACATGCAACGTACTATACAAGAAGAAATCACGTAAAAAAATGAACTTCAATAATGAACAGTAACGATTGAATGATTTAACTCTAGCAAAAATGTTTTGCTACAGTGATTTTACTTTAACAAATTTTTTAAAACAATGATTTTACAAAAAAAAATTGCTACAGTGATTTAGTTCACTATACCAAAGAGAATCAATCCGGTACCAAAGACTAATAATTGATTTACTCAATAGTGATTGATCCGCTTTAGTATCGAATTGTTGCTCTTTGCTATAGTGTTTCAAAGAAAAACAATTCAATGCTAAAGAGGAACAATTGCAACAGTGATTTTACTATAGCAAAAAAATTTAAACAAGATTTTCAAAAGAAAATTTGCTTCATTGATTTCATTCTAACAAAGAGCAATAATTCTCCACTAAGGAGGAACAATTTGTAATGTATTGTAACTGCCCATTTGCTCCATTGAAATCAAGTAATGTGGGCTGGTGGTATTTTCTCTCTCCCATGTTGGAGAGGTTCCTTGTTCAACTCCCGGTATGGACACTATCGAGTGAACTTTCCCTCAAGACCGGTGTGCCTTGTTTGCGCGTGTGAATTCAGATCGTTGATGTCATATTCACGGGATTATGGAAATAATAAAATACCAGCTATTGTTTGTCTCCCCTCGTTTCAATCTCCGGACGTCATTAATCCCTTGCTCTAGCACCTTGTCCACTGGCCGCCAGGTCGATCTAGCAGAAAAAAGTAACGTGGGTTTTTAATCAGAGATACCTTTATCATTTAAAGGGGATAAAAGTTCATAGAGGGACCTGCTGCAAATACATATGTTTCGAGAGGGACCATATGTGTATAGGGATTTGGACGTCCTTTACAATAATCAAATTCTATGTTAGTGACCTACCACCAACTCTCCAAAAAATCTTGGATTGGGAGGTCCTATCGTCCGTCCTTTCCTGCAATTCACTTAGCGGGGGCCCAATGTGCATTATCGTTGCATGATTTCGGGCACCTAGACTAGTGTATCACACTTAGCTCAGTTGCGGCTACATCAGATGGTTGTGATTCTCTCCATGTATGTCATATACGGAATGAACTGAGGTAAAGGACAGATGGTAGGACCTCCCTAGAGAGCGGAGGTAAGTACAACAGAACAGCTCCATAGTTGGGGATATCTAGCGGTGTTAATGGATTGGATACGGAGTAGATACCATACTATCCGTTATCCGTATCCGTTTAGAAATGCACTATCCGAATCCCTATTTGTTTTCGCCCAGATAGCAAGTGCAACTAGTCGAATCCTTATCTGCATTTGTCCAGATAGTAAGTGCAATTATCCGAATCTGTATCCTGCTGGAGTATCGATCCGGATTTGGATAATATCCATATTCATAATATTCATTATATAATATATGAACATTGTGCTTATATTCATTATATACTCTATGAACAAATTTTACTACAACTAACCAGTATCAGGGCTTATAGAATCGGAACTTTTTTTTCCACCATTCTCAAATAGGTATATCAGGGGTCCAGTAGCCATTTAAAAAAAATCCTAGGGAAAATATATTCTTATTTGGCTACGTTGGACACAAACCTTTTCCTGGTGTGGTGTACATCGTGTGTCGAAGTGGGCCATGCTCAATGTTATGGTCGCATCGAGTGGTGGGCTCCACTAACAAAATTGCTACCAATGTATCCACTTTGGTATTTACTATTTAATACAACTATGTAGCGCAACCAGACATTAAGATTTGCTCTTGAATCATAATAATGCACAAATATCATATTAATTAGTAAGTGCTAGTTAGGTGAGTTGGTAAAGTATTGGGGAATGGGTATCCAAGACCTAGGATCAATTATAGTTTGCATCGAATTAATAACTTTTAGGGGTCTGCCTTAACCCTCCCACAAATCACACATCTGTGGGGTGCTAAAAAAATCATATTATATGTTACGGATACGGATATACGGATATCTGTTTGTATATATAGTCTGTCTTGCATATGGATTATCCGTGTCGAATACCTTAATATTGTTATCAATATCTATATACGTTTTTGTCGGATATTAAAAAATACAATCCAAATCCTCAAAATTCTGATTCGAATACGGATCGATCATATTCAAATTTTCAAATATCCATTTACATCCCTAGAGATATCATCGTGGGATGATTCAATTGCATGTACATATATGATGTGTACTAATTAATTAAGCAAGGCCATATATCCTTAATGCCAGCAAAAGCAGTTATGTAAGTAGACACGATCACATGGTAATGATCTTTTTTTTTTGTCAGATCAGCTATGATGGTTACACGTGGTTACGGTTGACTATTTGACCATGGATCTCTGTTTTTTTTTTTTCTCTGGTGGACCGGCCAAGCGGTTAGATGACAGGGCGCTAGAGCAACGGCTTAAAGAGGTCTGGAGATAGAAACGGGGGTGGAGGGGGGTGGAGGTAGCAAAAACTATTTATTAACTCCATAATCCCGAATCAACAGCCAGGATTCGCACATGCAAACAAGGTACATTGTTCTTGAGGGAAATTTCGATCCACGATGTCAATACCGGTAGTCGAACAGAAAAGCTCCCCAACATATATGGGAGAGAGGAAGTACCACCAAGCCAAGAGCTAGCCCGTCGGTTGGCCATGGATATCTATAAATAGAGATCCCCTTCTCTAGAAGGCGGTATCCTCTTAAGTCCCTAGACTCTTTCACCAAGCTAGTTTTTCATTTTCATGATGGAGATTACAGATCTGAGCATCGGAGGAGGGATCCGATAAATCGATCTTCCGGTATTCTCTTGTGTGTTCTTATATCGATCGATAGCCAGAAAGCTTGTGTTGATCTCGACCTTCGCAAGTTCTAACAAGTATTTTCAGATATGAAATTTTTGGGAAAGAAACATAGGAACTAGAGGAGCCGATAGCTTTCAGCTTTAATTTCCACTACTTTCATAATTCACTATTGGTGAGATTTTTCTTTTCATAACCACCACCCTAAATACAAGAGATGTTGCTAATCATGTAGTTACAGTACTCTTGAGGATAAAATTTAAAGCAAAATTCAATAAAACACCAGAAAATCCCTCAACTAATACATGCTACAACAGGCTTTAATTAATCATGAAGGCCTCAAGTTGAGCCTTCTGAGCCACACCGAATGCAGTATCATATGGAACGCGTCGAACCTCTTGGCCGGATGGTTCAGCACGAAATGCCGCCTCACCGCCCTCACCCCTTCCCTCAGCCTCCGGACCTCCCCCTCCGGCACCCGGCCCAGCACCTCCTTCAGCCTCGGGATGTCCTCCACCCCGATCGCCACCGAGAACTCCTCCCACCGCAGCACGTCGCTGAACGGCAGCACGTAGCCCTCCGATATGATCACCGGCACGCACTCCGCGTAGATGGCCTCCACGATCCTCGGGCTGGCCACCTCGTACCCGCTCGGGCACAGGCAGAACCTCGACCGGAGCATGAAGGAGTAGTAGTCCACCCCCGGCGGGAGGTACTCGTACACCCTCACCTCCTCCTCGTCGTCCCGGCCCTTCCAGTGGCGGAGGAGCGAGGGGCGGATCGGGCCGTGCAGCCCCCCGGCGAAGAAGGCGAGGTAAGGGCGCGGAGACGACTCGGGCGGCGGGGAGAGGAGATTCTCGGGGATGTCGCCGGTGCGGAGATTGATCTCCGGGATGCTGACGTCTTTCGTGGGTCGGAAGCCTTCGGATGTGTTGGCGTTGCAGAGGGCTCGGATGGAGTTGTTGTAGAGCTCTGGGTTGGCTCGGGATGTACTCGGGCCCTGTTAATATACACCCTCGGTCAATATCACAAAATAACTGGCATGAGTTTGCAAAATAAAATAAATATTGATTGGCATGACCAACGGCTATTGGTCGACTCCCGGTATGGACACCGTGGAGCCAACTTTCTCTCAAGGCCGTTCTGTCGTCTTTGTGTGTGCAAATCCAGAGATATTATGTCCATAGAATTATGAAAATAATAAATAGCAGCTACTGATTATCTTCTCCCGTTTCAATCTTCAGACCTCATTGAGCCCCTGCTTTAGGGGCCTATCCTCTAACCTCTAGGCCAGTCCAAAAAAAAAAAGAAATGGCATGCTTAATGGATCCTTTATAGTAGAGTTCACATCTTCTCTAATCGGTCAACCCCGATGCATGGGACCATGTGCATCAGAACCGCTTGGCGGCAGGTGACCAAAAAGTGAATCGTACTACAGCTAATTGCATGTAGCTATGATGCGGGCTCTGGGCCCACCGACCGGGATCGTTCAACTAGAGAAGATCCAATCTCTTTATAGTATGTGCAAATAGCCAAATTTTATAAGTTCAAATCTTATCCAATCTGTCGCCCGGTCGGTGGGCCCGACACGTATCACAGCCATCCGATGGCTAGCGAGGACCCAAAGTAAATGGCACTCCAGCCGATCATGTGTGGCTGTGATTTCGTCGGGCCCACCGACCGAGACAACCACTGGAGAAGATTTTGAACTCAAATTTTATGGGTGTTGACCCTCCGAGGATACAACCATATAGAATCTCTAAGATTAGAGCCAAAATTGAATCAAAGCCGTCCTTTTGTATGCCGGTCAAGGATGAATGCGACTGACTAATCAATGCTTGGTGTAAGGAACGGTTGTGGTTCAATCATCTTTTGCATGTTGGTGTGGGGATTTAGCCGGGGATTAGTGTAACGGACTATTGTGATTTAGTTTTGCCGGCAACCACAATGGATCCCTTGCCAAATTTTATACAAAATTCAATAATAAATTTTAATTTTAAGAAGTACTCGAGTTTTTTTATAACTTATGGTGCTAGCAAATAGTTGACTATTTAATCGGTTTAGACCTATGTTATGAATTATTCTGATCAGACATACAAGTCAAAAAATAGGGAGGTAGCTCAAAATTTCGACATGAAACTGGTTGGGGGGGGGGGGGTTTGTTAACTCAAATTTGGACATGGTCAAGTTGCAGATTGTGGGGTTAAGTCTAATTTTGACATAAAAGTGGGGGTGTTGCTTAAATTTTGACATAAAAGTTGCGGTGGTGCTGGTGTGTGTTAGCTCCGGTAGTGTAGCTAAAAATTAGTGTGGAGTTCGGAGCTGTTCAGGTTGCACCGTTGACCTTGCGCCTACACCCTAACGGTCTCCGATTTTATTAAAATCGGCGTCCCGCCAAAAATCGACACCACACCGTATCGAAGACTCACAGGCACCACAAAATTCGAATGGAAATTAAAAAAAAAACAATAAATAACAAAAACAAACGATCAATACGTACCCAGTCATGGCACGAGAGCATGAAGTGGTCGGCGCCTGCGGTCCGGTTCCAGAACGGGTACTTGGACCCGACCACGCCGACGTAGTCGTCGACGAACCGCCTCAGGGGGCTGAGGTCGTAGGAGAGGGGGCGGTAGATGTACTCCACCATCATGGTCACGCTGAAGGGCAGGAAGAAGGCGTGGGCCCGGCTCGGGTCCCACGTCCGCAGCCCCCTCCGGCCGCCGCCGCTGCCGCCGGCCGCGGGGCCCATCATCTCCAGCTCCTGGATGAACCGGCCCTCGGTGGTGTAGATGTTCTTGCACGGCCCGTCGTGAACCAGCGGCGGCTCCCCCTCCTCGTACACGTACACCCTGAACCGCCTCTCCATCTCCCTGTAGCTCCTGGAAATCAGCACGCCGGAGATCCCAATGGGGCCATTCATCATTCCCTTCATTGCATGGAAATCATGAGCTACGTTAAGTTGCCCCGCGGGGCCAACACACGCGATACAGGTTCGTCCCAGATCAGGACGTGGGCGTGAGCGTGGGTTGTTTAGTAGACCTAGGGTACGACCATTTTGTTGCTTCGCGGGTGAGCGTAAGCGAGGCCAGGCAGAACACGAGGGGTTGCTATGATGGCGATCGAGTCCGGCGCAGGGCGCACCCCTCTCGGCGTGAACTGCAAGCGTCCCGCACGTGTGGGCTCGTTTTGCCCATATTTTTTTTGTTTGGGCTAATGTGCCTAAGGTCCTTGAAAAATATATTGGTTTACTCTAAGGATAAACAAGAGATCCGTTTAGCCAAAGGTCCTTGCCTTCTAATAATAAACCCAACACTACCCTCCGTTCTCTCTTCCGATCCCGGTCACCTCTCGACCTCGGAGACCTCGTGACCCTGACGACCTCCAGACCCCGGCGATCTCGACCTCCGGTGGCAGTGGGCTCGACCTTCCAACCCCGGCGAGCTCGACCGGCCTCAGGCGACGGGGGGGATTCGGTTAGGTCTAGGGTTCATCCCCGGCGATCTCGACCTCCGGTGGCAGTGGGCTCGACCTTCCAACCCCGGCGAGCTCGACCGGCCTCAGGCGACGGGGGGGATTCGGTTAGGTCTAGGGTTCATCCCATGGTCTATAGATTAGGTCCGATTGACCGGGGGGGGGGGGGGGGGGGGGGGGGGGGGTTCGGTTAGATCCGACGACGACGGGGGAGAGGGGTTCGATTAGGTCCGGCGGCAACGGCTGGGGAGGGGGGTTCGGTTCGGTTAGGTCTGGAGGCGGCAGCCGAGGAGAGAGGTTCGGTTAAGTCCGACGACGGGGGAGGGGGTTTCGGTTAGGTCCGGCGATAGAGGCAGCGGAGGGGGAGGAGGGGTGGTTCAACGGTTTGGTGGTATTTCAAAGAAAATTTAAAATACTGTGGAAGACAATTCCGTCCATAACATTTGAAGGGACTTGGGTTTAACCGATCTCTTGATGAGGGACCTCTCACTAAGTCCCCCTTTTTGTTTCCAAAAGTGGAAAGAAAAGAAAGAGATTGGCTGGCACGTGTGAGTTGGAGATCGTACTGGTAGAAGGCGGCGGGGTTCCGGTAGACGTTCGGACGGAAGAAGACGCCACCCTCAAGTGACGAAGAAGACGAGACGTTTCCCGTGGCCCGCCGGATCGCCGCCCGTGCTCTCGCGAGGTCCTCTTCCACCGTCCCCTCGCTTCTCGCCCGACCTTTCTTTCTCCTCTGCGGCCATCCATGGACGAAGCAGTCAGCAATGGAGATCCGTGCAGTCCAAGAATATCAAGATCGAGATGGATTGACGAGATAGACTTACTCGGACGGCGCCAAGATCAGCATCCGCGCTTTCGGATTCGGGAACAAGAAGAGCTCGAGATCGCTGGCCCTCCGCATCCAGGATGCGGATGAGGCCGGCGGGGACTAGGCCGCCGCCGGGGGCGTGGAGGAGCAGGGCGGTGACTGAGAGGAGGAGGAAGAGGAGCGGGGCGGCGATTTGGATCCAAGAAGTGCAGAAGCGGCGGTCTCCCATCTTCCTCGCTTGGGGAAGGCGAAGCGTGCGTCGATTTGTTTCCTTATCTGGTTCGATTCCTTTCCCACCTATTTCTTCGGAGAGGATCACCGCCGCCTCTGCGCTATTCGTTTCTTGCGCGAATTCCGAGATTCGTAACGTCCGCTTCGGACGCGGGTTGGAGTATATATGCTGTTTGGTCTCCTTGCCTCGCCTGGTGTTCACTGAATCTACGGATTTGCCACCGCCGCTTCTTAGCCCTTCGATGCTGTTCGGGTCCATCGGGCAAACGCATCACCAGCCGTAGGAACTCGCTGGGCCGCGGTGGGGTCCTCACATGGTGAGAGACGTTGAAGGGTTGCAGGTGATGGACTGTTCCGGTTTAGGTCATCAGATATAAGTAAAGTATTTATATTTAGATTTTTTTTTTGATAGAAAGTATTTATGTTTAGATTTGTCCGTCGGCCCGGTCGGTGGGCCTGGCGCACATTGCCAGATGGTGTGATTCATTTTTGGGTAGTTAATTATTGTGCGGCTGTGATGCACGCTGGACCCACCAACGGGGAGGACCCTAGTGGTGGCAATGGACTCGGTAAACCTAAAATCCTAATCGGAACCCGACCCGAAACATCGGGGATTGAGACAAATTTTGTACCCAAAATAAGGCTTAGGTAGGGTATAGACATAGAAACTCCACCCGATTAACTTTCGGGTATTGATATGGATATGGATATCAATACCCATGCCTGAAATCCAAATGCTAAATACAGTTCCACTCTAAACTTGTCATATATCCAAATTCTAACCAAATTCATATCCATGTTCAAATGTACACTTAAATAAAACCAATGTAGTAAGAAAATAAAAGAGCTCTTAACATTATATTGTGATACCATGAAATATTTTTCTCCGACATTGTATATATGATAGAGAAAAGAGATAAAATTATACCCAATTCATACCCGAAACCAAAATGGATATGGGTTGGGTATAGGGCCGGCAATTTTGGACCCAACACGGTAGACCCGACATGAAGTTAGCGGGTCGGGTCAGGTTTAAACGGGTTCGGGTCGTAAACAGGTTGACACGATACACCCGTTTAATAAACGGGTCGGGTCCGGGTTTAGGGTCTGGACACGGTAGACCGGGGAAGACACGTTTAAAATTCAACGGGTCGTGTCGGGTCGGGCTGGGTCGGGTCTACCCGTAATCCTAGGGTTGGCAATGGGCCGGGCTTAGGCCGGACTCGGCTAAGCCTGGGTCCAGGCCCACATTATTTTTTTCGGTCCAAGCCCGGCCCGTTTTATATTCGGGCTTTAGAATCAAGGCCCAAGCCCAAACCCATATTCGTGATTCGGGCTTGGGTCAGGCTTGGGCTCGAAAAACCTCAATCACTGATAAATAAAAAAATTTGGCTGAAGTTGTTTGGCATAATCCAAATTGTCAAACACACTATTGTAATCAAAACATAATACAAACAGATCAAGACCAAATTTTGTTTACTAGGACTTTGAATAAATATGTTTGATCTGTTAGGGCTTTGAGTAGATAGACTTGATCTACTCTACGAGAGCAAGGCATCGAGGGCATCGAGGGGGGCTTGAGAACGAGGACTCGAGGGGCCTTGAGCTTGAGGGCTAGCACTCGAGGAGCCAAGGGCGTCGGGGCCTCGAGACATAGCGTCAAGGGGCCAAGTCGCGTCGCTCTGCTCGGTTATAAACTCTAAAGCCTCTGATTCTCTAAACCCATAAGAGGTCAAACCCTATTATCATCATTATATAGCCACAGATATAGATTTGAGCCGTTCAATTATCACCCATCAAATGACTCACATCAATCGTAAAGAAACCTAATAAGTTCCGGCACTTGTTACGAAACTCAACTTGGTAAATGTTAAATGTAGGCTACTAATCGGGTCGGGTTTGGGCCAGATCCATACAAGCCCGGGCCCGGCCCGTTTTCTATTTCGGGCCTGGAATTGAAACCCAAGCCCGATGATTCAGCTATAATTGCAAGCCCAAGCCCTGTTAACCACGGGCCGGGCTTTATCGGACCCGGGCCGGGTTCAGGCCCATTGCCAGCCCTACGTAATCCGATACTATAATATATAGTACCAGCGGGTCTATCGGGTCAGCTCGGGTCGAGTCGGATAGGGTCGGATCGGGTCAACTGAATAGACACGATTAGTACAAAACGGGTCGGGTCCGGGTTTAGGGTCAGGACACGGTAGACCCGGGAAGACCCGTTTAAAATTCAATAGGTCACGTCGGGTCGGGTTAGGTCGGGTCTACCCGTAATCCGATACTGTAATATATAGTATCAGCTGGTCTATCGTATCAGGTCGGGTCGAGTCGGATTGGGTCAACTGAATAGACACGATTAGTGAAACGGGTCGGGTCCGGGTCTAGGGGTTTTGGACACGACCCGAAACTAGACATGACATGAACCCGACCCAACACGACCCATTGCCACCCCTAGTTGGGTATGGATCCTCTTCCATCCGAATGGATACGGACCATGCCACCCCTGCAGGGATTTGGGTATGGGTAGGGGTAGGGTCCGACCGAAGCCCGACAGAGTGCCAAACCCTAGGCGGACCAGCTGGACTCTAGAAATGAAGGGTTTATGGCCAGTTTTTTAAATATAGTTACTACAGCTTTTTTTAATGAATGGCCTTGTGTGCCTTTTTTTTTTTTTTTTTGAGGGGAGGGGGGGTATTTAGCCTAAGGCTCTTCCAACTAACTCTGTAATTTGTAGACCCCCTCCAACTGTTTCACAGCACGTTAGGTCCCTCTCTCACTCATCTTTTTTAAAAATAGCCATTTTATCCTTCTAACTACCCCTGTAGAACCAAATCTATAGTTTTTTTTTCCAGCAAATTAGTTATAGGTCCTTAGCTATTTTGCAATACTAGCTGCAGAACACCATAATTTGCTATATTAGTTAAGGTCCCTACAAGCATACATTCGTCTCCAGGAAGAATACATATTCGTCTTCATAAAGAGTATATACTCGTTTCAGAAAGAGTATACATTCATCTTTAGAAAGAGTATATATTTGTAGGAAGGGATTTGAGCTATATTTTTAAATTAACGTGTCCTGCAATTAAAAGTCATATGTCAAAAAGGACTTATGTCAAACTTTTTCCTTTTTTTTTTTAATGTGTTGTATAGTGAAAGCCCCAAAAGTAGACCCAAAACACTATAGTTGCTACAGTGATTTCACTATAGCAGCAAAATGTTGTAGTATAAATTTTGGTGTTATAGTGAAATCACTATAGATGCTACATGATTTTTACTATAGCATCCGAATTTGTACACTGTACAGCCGAATTTATATACTATAGTTGCTATAGTAATATCATTGTAGCAGTAATATTTTTGGAGTATAAATTCGGCCGCTACAATGAAATCATTGTAGTTGCTACAATGATTTCACTGTATCGACCGAATTTATACTCCATACAATCGAATTTATATATACTCCATTATTAGGAGTTGATATCACTATAGCTACTGAACCTGGAGTATAAATTCGGGGTTAGTGGAGTATATATTCAATTGCTACAGTGATTACATTGTAGCAGTTACAATGATTTCGTTGTAGCAACCGAATTATTTTTTATATTACTTTTCTAGCCACTCCTTTTATCTGTAACTAAATTATCTCTGAAACCTAAAAGAACTATATTATCTCTTCCATCCCTATTTTTTTTCATATCACTGATCAATCAACAGCCGCCTTCCATGTTCATCGCCTATTAGATCTAAGCATCATCTTATTGAAATTTTATAGCTAGGCTGATTAAGTTTCGCTAGCTAATAACCGTACACTATGAGATCAACTAGACGAAGCTAGTTATGGTGCCCCATAATGAACAAATACAAGCACAAGTTAGGTTGCATAAGATGCAAAAATGTATATAGCAAGTAGTCATTCATACTGCATCTATTTTCCTTCCATTTCGATATTTCTTCCATTCTTTTTTAATTTTCAACCTTTTCAGCGAGAGCATCAGAATCCCTCATGCAGCCACGATGTTCTTTGCCCATTTGAACGAGAAAGTATCGGATTGGATTTAGGTCAGGTTGGTTCGGTTCTAAGATTTGTGGACCCGACTAAACATTGGTCGGTTCCGGTTAGGGCTCGGGTAGACTCGACCCAACCCGAGAACCGAACTCATATATATTAGACCACATTTATATGTCACGGGTTGGAATTTTGGACTTCATCACACTAACATTCAAATAAACATTAGTTGTTCACTAACGTTGAACCAACTACCAAGAGAATTCAACGGGTGGTTAAAGCCTAAAACATAACGTGGACCTCTGGCTTGCTAGTAAATAGCCGATGGTTATTATTTTTTTAGACCAACTACCAACCTAAGAACTGATCCGAATCAACCCGATCTTAATGTTGGTTAGATTGGTCCGGGTCTATGCCCAAGTCGGATTGGTTCGGATTTTGATATGAAAGAACCGATCTAGTTCGGTTCGGTTCGGTTCCGGGCTGGCTCAAACTCAAATGACATCCTCAAAAGTCCTAAATAGTCATCAATGCTTGCTGCTCCAAATAGGGATCATCATTATACAAGGTTTGTCGGGTTATAAAATTGCACACTCATAAGAAAAAAATTGACAGACCAGCTTTGATGAACAGAATTACGACCGGTCAATGACATTGTGCCACATACCCCTACAACCTCAATGGAAATTACCTTGCTAACCCTTTCAAATTAAAATAATACTATTTAAACAAACTCGTTTGGCAATCTCATCAACAAACCAGACCCACGAAGTGGTGGCAAGGCCCAGGACTCAGTGTCAATGCATCGGCATTCGCTCCAAGCGAGCCCGCCACCACCCCATAGGTTTGGTCTGTCAATGAGATTGCCAAACCAGTTTGTTTAAATAGCATTATTTTTCAAATTACCTCCTTACCTGTATGTGGGGTATGTGGTGCAATGCCACTGGCAGACTGGCCAGCCGACAAATTTTATCTCGAACACTCGTCGGGCGGTTATCATTCATGCCAATGACAAATGCAAGGCTACCAATGGAGACGGTTTCTTACTATAATGGCGTTCTGGCCGGTCGACAAATTTTTTGCAAGGCTACAAATACTTGGTAGCTGCATTGCACCAAATAACAAAAAGATTCCCAATGGAGGATGGAGGATGGAGGATGGAGGAACGATGGACTGATCGATGACAATCCATTGAAGTCCTCAATTTATACTCAGCTAAGGTCTGAAAGTATGTGAAGCAAGCAAGCAAGCAAGAATGATGGATTCCGTTCGTGCGATGCTTCTTCTCGTGCTTTCGATCGGGCTGTTGCTAGTTATCGGCGGGACGGTGGCGGTCGCTCAAGAGCAGCTATTTTCCTACAGGTGCAACCTCAGCAAGTATAATGCTGTTTCCAACTACGATCCTTTTGTCCACTCAGTTGTCGACTCTCTTGCCAAGCGGACATCGGGCGAACCCCAGCGCGACTACCGCGACTTCGATTTCGATGCCGTCGGCGTCGCCAACGTTTGGGGGCACGCCTACTGCTCCCTGGGCATCGCGCAGGATGACTGCAGCTCCTGTCTCGACGGTGCTGCGAAGATGGTCTACGAGTATTGCGCAAAGGCAATCGGGGCAGCAGCTTGGAACGACAACTGCCAGCTTCGATACGAGATTTACCAGATCTAGTCTGGGGTTAGTTCTTGTTGGGAAACAAGAAGATAGAAAGAATGATTCAAACCCCTTGTGAGGAAAAAAAAAGGAGTTTGATGTAGAATTTGAGTTATAAAATTTTCTTTAAAAAAAATTGAGTTGTAATGGGTTTGAAAGCTTCTCTTATATATATATACATATTTTAAATATATAACAAAAAGATTGTCTGCTCGATTATCTTCTTTCTTCTCCTTTATCTTTTTTTTTCGCTTCTAGCTGGCCACCACACATAGGAGGCCCAAGAATAAGTTTAGAAGATTTGGATTCAACAAATGATCATTAGAGCTATCCCAACAAATGCATATATCAAATTAATATCAGTGATATTAGAACTGGTCGATCTAGAAAACCACAATCAATTCAGGATAATTTACGATTAAAAAAGCATGGGAAGACTTAGACCCAGACAACAATCAAGACTGCGAGTGCGAAAAGCTAGTGTGGGGGCTAAAAGTGGCATAGCGAGCAGTGCGAGCATGAAGCTATGATACCACTTGAAATAGGTGGAAGTGTGGGTGTTAGGAGATGACGGCTAGGGTTTGGAGAGGAACATAATGATTCCATTAAGGGACTCAAGCCCAAATATATGTACATGTAACCGACCCGACTGTACAGTAAACCCGACTCATTATATGTACATTAACACTCCCCCTCAAACTCACGGTGGATCATGAACCGAGAGTTTGCCTAGAAAATGCCGGAAGCGAGCTGTCGTCAGGGGCTTCGTCAGAAAATCAGCAGTCTGCTCCGATGAGGGAATGAAGGGCAGGGAGATGGTGTGATCGATAAATGCCTGGCGAACATAATGACAATCAACTTCAATATGCTTTGTTCGCTCATGGAAGACCGGATTGCTAGCAATCTGAATAGCACTCCGGTTGTCACAGAAGAGAGAAGTGGGCCCGGATATCACCACTCCCAAGTCAAGCAGAAGACGACGAAGCCAGACAATCTCGGCAGTGGTGGAAGCCATAGCCCTGTATTCGGCTTCGGTGCTGGAGCGAGCAACAGACTCCTGCTTCTTGCTGCGCCACGAAATCAGTGAGTCACCCAGAAACACACAGTATCCTGTAGTAGATCGACGAGTGTCTGCATCTCCTGCCCAATCTGCATCTGAGTAGGCACGCAGCACCAACGGAGAGGTGGAGGGAAACAGGAGTGAACGGGTGATGGTGCCCCGAAGGTAGCGGATAATCCGAAGAACAGCTGCATAGTGTACCGACCGTGGAGCCTGAACAAACTGACTGACAATGCCAACAACATGGGCAATGTCTGGCCGGGTCATGGTGAGATAGACAAGCATCCCAACCAACCTCTGGTAGCGGGAGACATCCTGGAGCGGCTCACCATCTATAGCGAGAAGCTTCAAATTGAGCTCCATGGGTGTATCAGCAGTACGTGTGTCAGTAAGGGCAGCATCAGTAAGAATATCGGAGATGTACTTCTGCTGGGAGACCAACAGACCACGGGCTGACCTGGCAATCTCAAGGCCCAGAAAGTAGCGAAGAGAGCCCATGTCTTTTATCTCAAACTGACTCTGGAGGTGCCGCTGGAGAGAGGCGATGGTGGTACTGTCATCCCCAGTGATGATCATATCATCCACATAGAGGAGAGATCACCGTGAAGAAATGCATTGGTGACATACATCTGATGGAGAGGCCACCCTCGAGCAGCTGCCACAGCTAAGAGGGTGCGCACAGTAGTCATCCGAGCAACTGGAGCAAACGTCTCATCGTAGTCAATCCCATACTCCTGGGAGAAGCCACGAGCAACGAGGCGAGCCTTGTGCCGCTCAATGGATCCGTCAGGTCGAGTCTTGACCTTAAAGATCCACTTGCAGCTAACAGGCACTACCCCGGGGGGACAAGGCACCAACTCCCAGGTCTGGGTCTGCTGAAAAGCCTCAAGCTCAACTGACATGGCCTGCCGCCACCATGGATGTAATGCTGCCTCACGGTATGATTAGGGCTCCCGATGAGTGTGAAGAGCAGTAAGAAAGGCCTGAAAGGATGGTGAATAGGAGACACTGGCAGAGAAGCCAGAAGAGTCAGGAGAGTCAGTGGGAAAAGCAGAGTAACCAAACCTGTCAGGAGAGTAGTCATATCTGGCAGGAGGGTGATGTTCGCGCGCTGGGTAGCGCCGAACAGGAGCAGGATCCACGACCGGGGAGGAGGGAGCAGCAGCATCAGGCGAGGGAGTACCAGTGAGAACCGACTCTGGAGGGGGAGCTGCAGACCGACGTACATAGACACGAGTAATGGGTGGTGGTGTAGGTGGCGTGGGGGACTGAGGAGGTGGTGGTGGTGGTGGCGATGGAGACTGAGGAGGTGGTGGTGGTGGTGGAGTAGGCGTGGATGGGGCAACAGAAACCGGGGGTAGAATAGGGATGTGGAGATATGAGGAGGGCGAGGAGGAGGACGAAGTAGGCAAGGAAAGATCCCGAGACTCAGGTGCAAAATACGGGACATCCTCAACAAAGAAGACGTGACGGGAGACACGGATCCAACGAGCTAAGGGATCATAGCAGCGATACCCCTTGTGTTCACGACTGAGCCCCAAGTGAACACACCTAACAGACCTCGCAGAAAGTTTGGTACGCTCATGGGGAGGAAGAAGAACGAAGCACGTGCAACCAAACGTGCGAAGAAGAGAGTAGTCAGGTGGACTGGAGTGAAGGCGCTCGTGAGGGGTGGCACCGGACAGAGCAGACGACGGAGTGATATTGATGAGGTGGACAGCCGTCATGACAGCTTCAGCCCAGTAGGAGTGAGGAACAGACACAGAGAGAAGCAAGGCTCATGCAGTCTCAAGGACATGACGATGCTTGCGTTCGGCAACGCCGTTCTGCTCATGGGTGTGGGGACAGGACTGCTGGTGAAGAGTGCTGTGAGACTGAAGAATCTCACGCATCTCAGAGGAGAGATACTCCTTGGCACAATCAGACCGAAAGGTCTTGATTCGCCGACCAAACTGGGTGTGTATCATAGTGGTGAATCTCCTAAAGATGTGAGGTACTTCAGACCGATGACGCATGAGATAGACCCAGGTGCACCTAGAATAGTCATCAATAAAACACACATAATACATATAACCCGATAGAGATGCAACAGGAGCAAGACCCCAAATATCCGAATGAACTAAGTCAAATAAGGCATCAGACTGGGAAGTACTAGCAGAAAATGGAAGAGCTAGATGCTTTGCCAGTCTACAACCCGTACAAACAGAGAGGGGGGAGAAAGACGCTCGACCCAAAGCGCCCGAACGGAATACGCTTTTGAGTCGATCACTCGATATATGACCTAACCTTCTGTGCCACAGGTCGGCATCAGAGGTGACAGACATGACAGATACAACTGAAGACACACGGAGATGGTCCAACTGGTAGAGTCCTCCTGCCCTACGGCCCAGCCCAATCCTCTAACCCGTCCGTGAATCCTGCACAACACAAACAGAAGGGGTGAAGGTGACAGTCAGGCCAGAGTCGCAAAGAGAACTGATAGAAATCAAATTAATATTAAGACGGGGGGCATGATGGACATGGGATAGGGTCAGGCGACCAGAAGGGTCAGAGGTGGTGGTGATGGAGCCACATTGCGGAATAGGGACGAGAGTCCCATCCGCAGTGCGAACCTCCTGGTGGGTGGTAGTGGGAGAGCAGTCCGTGAGGACAGTAGAGTCAAAAGTAAGGTGACAGGAGGCACCCGAATCGAAGATCCATGGAGCAGTAGTACCAGAGGTGGCAGACAAGCCGTGCGCAGTCGCGGAGCCGGTAGAGGCTATGTGGCGAAGAAGGAGCTCCTCGAGGCGCTGAAGATGGTCCGGCTCACGCGGCGAAGGAGCTGTGAGAGCAGTGGGGAGCGGCGAGGCCTCTGCAGTAGCCGCTGTACCACCAAAGTGGCGGAAGGAAGACGAACCACGTCCACGGCTCCGTCCACCACGACCGCCGCGTCGATCATCGCGTGAAGACGAAGTCCAGCGTGATGCTCTCTCATCCAGACCCCAGCGGGGGTTGCGAGGAGGACGAGTAGGGCATTCGCGCTTCATGTGACCGGGCTCCTTGCAGTAGTGACAGAAGACAGCCTCATCGGAGAACCCGGTGCCAGGACAGTGTCGGAGCTAGGAGCAAGTGGAGGAGGACGAGCGCCCTGGGTCTGAAGGCGGGTCTCCTCGTCGACCAAAGCGAGTAGAGCATCCTCCAACCGAGGGAGTGGCTCACGGTGCAGGAGCTGGGCAGCTATGAGAGCAAATTCCGGCCGAAGTGCTGCCAGGAACTGGTGTAGGTGACCCTCGTCAAGGTAGCGCTGGAAATCCCTGGAGCGGGGGCAGGCACACCTCTCCGGGATCAGTGAGTCCAACTCATGCCAATAGGCACTCATCTGACTGAAGAAATCCTGAATGGTGCGCTCCCCCTGACGGGCAGACTGTGAGTCACAGATGAGCTGATGTCGGCGTGCGCCTCCACGCGGGAGAAAACGGTCCCGGAGATACTCCCACATCGCGCGCGCTGTCGGAAGGCGGCCGATGGGAGCAAGGAGTGGACGAGCAACAGAGGCCAGAAGGTACGCCCGGATGGCCTGATCGTGGCGGCGCCACATAAGGGCAGCAACGGTGGTGGCCGTGGTAGCAGTCGCAGCAGAAGAGGCTGCACTGCTGGAGACAGATGAGGAACCGGAGTAGTCAGTGGGAGGAGTATCCTCGCCGGTGATGTGACCCCACAGATCACGACTGGAGAGATCGACCTCGACGGTGAGGGACCAGTCAGGCCAGTCGCCAACCGATGACAGCTGAAAGGCGACCGCCTTCAGCGGAGGAGAGATCGCAACGACGGACGGTACTGCTGGAGAGGCCATTGAAGAGGCTCAATAGAGGGGGGGAATCTGGGAAAGGTGGGAGGGCTGAAGGGGGGTGGAGGAGGGGGGTCGGGGGGTGTCGGGGGGGCTGTAGGGTGTCGGGAGATGATCGGGTGGGCTGTAGGAGGTTCGAGGGGGGGGGAGAAGGTGAATCGGGGGGGGGGGGGGGGGGGGGAGAAGGAGGGGGCCGGCGGTGACTGGAGGGGGATCGGGTGGGCTGGAGGGGGTCCGGGGGTGACTGGAGGGGGATCGGGAGTGATTGGAGGGGGATCGGGTGGGCTGTAGGAGGTTCGGGGGGGTCGGGGGGGGAGAAGGGGGGGCCGGTGGTGACGGGAGGGCAGAGGAGTGGCCGGGGGGGGACTGTAGGTGGTGCGGGGGGGTTGTAGGTGGTCGGAAAAGGGGGGCGGGGGCTGTAGAGAGGTCGGGAGAGGGTCGGGGAGATGCAGCCGGTGGGAAGGGGCAGCCGGAGGAGGTGCAGCCGGAGAAGGAGGGAGGCCGGAGGAGGTGCAGCCGGAGGACCGTCGTCGTCGTCGGGAGAACCCTAGAGCTCTGATACCATGTTAAGAGATGACGGCTAGGGTTTGGAGAGGAACAGAATGATTCCATTAATGGACTCAAGCCCAAATATATGTACATGTAACCGACCCGACTGTACAGTAAACCCGGCCCGACTGTACAGTAAACCCGACTCATTATATGTACATTAACAGTGGGGAAGGAAATGAGCAAGATCGGGGATTGAGATAGGAGATTGGTCTCCTTGAGATCCGGTGAAGGTGTGGAAGAAGAAGAGCAAAAAGAGCAAAAATCGCCGGTCGGCGCCAGACGAACCCACTCCCGCAGCACGACACACATAGGAGGAGCCACCGACAAACTCCAAGCTGCCATCGCAAATGCCGCCGCCGCCACTGTCATTAGGGAACCACCCCACCGAGCAGAGGATGCAGTCTGGAAATCCACCAATGGAACCATCGCCAACCGGTGGGCCGGGACAGACCCAACACCTCGGCTGCATCTGGCACGAGATCGCGTCCCCGAGGTCGAGCGAGGCCGACGAGCAACATAAGGGAGAGCTGGCCGACCTTTGACTAGACGATCACAAGATTACCGGCCACCGGAGGAGCCGAGGTTTTGATGCTGGTTTTCTAGTGTGAATTAGGGCCGACTTTGCAATTTACAGATCAGGTTTTATTGCAAGTGTGCACTCTTTATGAGTTTTGACCTTTTGTTATATCTTGCTTGTAAGCATGAGAGGATATCTTGCAAAAGTGTGTAGTTCTTGATAGTGTCTGTTATGAGCTTTTTTTAAGCATGTGAAAGCTACTATGGACTACTAATCATCAATTTTACCAACTAGTTTACTAGTTGAAATGATACCCAATGATATCCAGAATTTACAACAATCTTTTTTTCTTTGCTATGTCTAGTTGGAATACTAGGAGTACCAATAACACCCAACAAGGCTGCTTACACTACCCACAATATCCTGTTAGACTACTAGCAATGCCCGGTCTCGTAAGTGTTAGCGCATTTAGAGTCGTAATTATGTTTTGACACAACTTGGCTGCATGATTGAACAAATTAGAAAAAGTGTTGTAAATATCGAGTTGTAAGTGTGTCTTGAATCCTAACTCCTTAGTGTCAAAGAACAAGTCTAATTGAAGCTTTCAGATAAAGATATAGATAAAAGACTTTATGCTCAAACTTCATCATGCCTATTAGAACACCCTTTAGGAACAAAGTTAAATGATTTAGTGACTTTGGATAGCCCTTGATGCATTTGCTTTATATAGGTATTAGGGTTAGCCGAGGTGTACTTTGTGCCCTGGGACGAACCATCATATACTTCACACATATGGGGGTTGAGCTCCTCGGTAAGCTCATGCATAGAGGTCTAAGGGGCACACCGCCTAGTGGGGGTTCGGAGGTAACGCTCCCGAAATATAATAAAGATTTAGGTTTCACATTTACATGTTTTCATTAATTGCACATATTTTGGATTTATCGATCGTATTTTATCGAGATTTGTACATATCGGTTTTATGATGTTACTTGGTGTGGATGTACTAGCATCATATCGGTTTTATGATGTTACTTGGTTTTGTCGGTTTAATTAGAGAGATTCATATAGAGGCTTTCCTATTACTTGCGTTGATTTTCATCTCTAGTAAACCGTAGGAGCCATCACCCATCACTATCATCCATATTTGAGGGTGTTCATCCATATTTGAGGGTAGAGCCTTCGGCAAGATCAAACCATCGTGTTCGTGGCGTTCGATCCGTTTATCAGATTGGAATGAGGCTGGTGCTACTGAAACCGTCGTTGCAGAGGGTAGGCAAGACAGAGTCAAAGCATTGGGTCATGGGCACGAGTGTGAGGAGAAGCAAACTATCGATCGGCGGACCGGAGGCCGCTAGCCGTAGTGAAGATCCAGCAACATACCTATGAAATGGCAAGGCGACACGAGTCTACATAGTCATATGAGTTGGTTGAGTCGAGTCGTGTAACCTCTTACCTCACATAGTGCATAATCCTAACAAGGACTAGGAGTGTAAGGAATCACCCGAACCATCAAAATATCTCAATTGTCATTCTGAATGCTTCTTTAATCGTTGCTTTACATTTGAGAAATTTTTAGAATTATGTGCTAGAAATTCACAAAGGTATGAAAAGAAGAAGGAGAAAAAAACCAAGAGCATTTTTAATTGGGCATTTTTAGTCGCTTCACATATTCATTGTTCTCTAGGTGTTCGTGTTGTCACTAGTGCAATTAGCACGTATGTTGCACATGCAACAGTTGCTGATCTATGGACCCTTTTACACGTACACAAATTAAAAATAATCATTTTAGTATAGGATATGGACACATGAAATAATGATAGGTGTATATTGGTAATTTCTGTTGGGCCACAATGGAAAGTGCAAGAATGCAATATTTTCTTCCTTGCTTTTGTTTTAATGACATAGAATCCAAATATGGGGTACATGTATACTATATATATGTCAAATTGTATTATGTACACAAGTTAGAGAGACAATCAGGTTTCGGATGTCAAATATAGGTATTGAGGTATCCATACCTATACCTATACCTGACAGTTAATCGGGTAGAGTTCCTATACCCATATCTTACCCAGCCTTGTAAAAAGTATTAAGGTACCCATACCCAAAAGTTAATAGGGTAGAGTTTCTATACCCATACGTACCCTACCATGTAGAGTTTCTATACCCATACCCTACCCAAACCTTATACAACCCATGCCAATACCATACCCAAACCTTATAAAACCCTTGTACAACCCATACCCATATCCATACCTGAAAGTACATTTGTACTCATAACCTATACCCGTACCGGATGTTTTAGGTGTTAGAATTGGTGAGGTCTACAGCTCGTAAAACCTATAGTTTAGCTATGTATGGTTGATAGTATAAGATTGCATCTAGGTACGTACCTTAGTACGTGTTCTGATTACAGAACAGAGAGCCATGGCTACATGGTAATCCTCTTGAGTGGGAGACTCAAGGGACTGGTCCCATGTAACCTAAATACGTTCGCAGCTCTGATTAGGGTTGGTCGCCCTATCAGGATAAGCTGTTGGGATGACAGAGCGTGGGTGTCTCCACCACGGTCATTACCAGGCACAGTGTCTGTGGCCGAAGGGAACCAACACGGTGCACAGATCGATGAGCAGACATCGGTGCACTAAACCGTGTTTCTGCTTAGGGTAAAACGGTCCTAAACCCTGAGGAACCATGTCTGGTGGACTAACCAGTTGTGTGGTGCTTTGGCGCACCAATGTGTGAGGATCCGGATGCAGTGATCCAAAACCACGGTATACTGGGTTACCCGGCTGGCGTTGCATCAGCATGTCACTCCTGCAGGCTATCCACACCCCTAACGGGAGGTGCGTTCCTTGGTTTGACCTACGTCGTATTAAACCCTGGCCAGGTGGTCATCAGTTGGACTGGTGACGGATCCGGTTGCTCGAAAGAGTAATCGAAGATACGATGTATGTGGTCAACCTGGAAGGAACCGAGTCATATGAGCACTCGAGTCTGACGGTATTCTCCACCGCTCGAGTTGCGTCATGGCACCAGTGGAGGGACAGCGAGTTTACCATACTAAGCGGAGAGCAGGGGTATGTGGGAGAACATAGTAAGTCCGGGGGGATTGGAGTGCAGCCTGCGTCGCACTCTGGGTGGCTACGCAGGTTAACTCGGACTCAGAGGATCGATGGTACACTCGGGTAGTGTGTCGATCGAGTCTGAGTTGGAAGCCATGAACCCTGGTCCCTGAAGGTTCCACCTTATCGACATTATGTACGGTTCTTATACCATCTCATCGAAACACAGAACGTAGTTAGAGGAAGCGAGAAGTCCAGGCCTACGCTCCGTGAGTGCTTCGCACTAGTGCATGGTAGATGCGTAGCTACGTGTGTGCACTAAGGGGAAACCCTAGGTTAGTGTAGAGACGCATGTAGCAATTCCTTGCCATAAGTGGACCTTGCCACATGGGTGCGATGCACCGGGACATATTGTGAGTTGACTAGTTGACTTCACTAGGGGCACCCTACGGGAACCTCAGAGAATAGTGAAATCACTGGTGCACTTCACTTATGTGTGCCTTGCAAAGTCTCGTACACGAGGAACGGCCAACTAGTGACACAAGGGTGTTTTGGTCATACCATGCGCCACTGTGTACTAAGGGGGCCAGCCCTAAGTGTTGAGAGACTGGTCAAGGCCGGCCCTATTAGTTTCAGGAGGTTGTTGCCTCCGATGAAACGGCCGGTCATGAGGCGCAGAAAACGGGCTGGTTTTGACCGTTTTCGAAAACAAGAAAAAGATAGAGATAAAAGAAGAGATATATAGGGAGAGGTTTGAATCAGTCAATCCTATCCGTTAGGCTTATCCATAAGGATAAGGCCGACCCTATATAAGGCATAGGGAGAGAGGGGGGGACGAAATTAATGAGCCATGCAAGCCCTAGGGCCGGCCCAAGCCTTGGGGGAAACCCTAGCCACCCCCTCTCCTCTCTTCGCATCTTCTCTCTCGTCTCTCTCTCCCTCGCTTGCGCCATTGGATGGTGACTCGTCTTCCTCACGTGGTGTTTCGTAGAAGGAGAAGGCTCGTCGTATAGAGGCACTCAGAGATCCATCGACGAGGTGCCATGCATCGTGTGAGATCGGGTGAACTAGAAGGCGTCTCCCGCAACCTTTTGCTGTCCAGAATCTGCACAGAAAATCAGCGTTGTTTTTGTGATTCCGGGAGCTACAGAAGTCCAAACGATGTGAAACTTGTTGCCCAAGTTGCGTCTCGAAGTTGGCTACCTGCAGTCCAAATTTCATCCCAATCGGAGTTCGGAGCAGAAAGTTATGGCCGTCGTACCGAAGCTATGTCGAGCAGATCCGTAGCCCGTCTCCATCGACAAAGAAGAAATTTGTCGCGGTGAAAGATTCCGCACGCAGGTATGATATCTAACAAGTAGATATAACATAATTAGAACATGCATACATGCTAAATTGTTCTTTTGCGTTAGATCATCGTTAGGGGTTCGCTTAGTTGCCATGCTAGTTTCATACACGCATATGTAGATCGTTTCGATGAAAATTTTGATATGTAACGCACACCGCTCTCGGTCCTCGGACCTATTCTTTGCTTCCGCTGCGGGCCTCTGCCATGGATTTACTTCCAACAATTGGTATCAGAGCACGCTAGTGGTGTGCGTTTCATGTTTTTCATGAAACCGTCATGTGCGCGCATGAATAGTATGTGCCGCCATCGGGGTTCTACGAGTAGATCATGCATATTATATTTTTTGTATGTTCTATGAATCATTCTTGCAGGGCGCCGCTTCTAAAATTATTCTGGATATGTGATTGCTTGCTACCGGGGGTCGGACCCCGTGTTAGCGATTTTGTCTGGATATTTTTTTCTTCTGTGTGTGGATAGATTTTAGAGCCATAGTCGGGCAAGAGGTGAAGATTTACCACCCTTGATTCCCAGGCTTTTAGCTAGGTTTGTTTTCCTTTTTATTCTAGGAAATTGTGTACGAGCGAGCATTTGCTCGAAGCGTACTAGATCTTTTTCGGTTACAGATTGAAGAGGAGGACCTACCGTGAAGATCCACCACCGGGAGGACGAGCGGAACCTTGGAGGACGATGGTGATCCGGCGAAGCGTACACGATGACGACAAAGGGCAGAAAGCGTCAGGAGATCGTATACAGAGGCTTGCACCGGATCGAGGAGCCTTGCGAAGGAGACAGAGAGCCTGCGCTGTGCCAGTCAGGTTCAGGGGTCGGACCCTGAACTTGATTCAGTTGTGTGCTTGTTTCTTTCAGTAGTTCTTTATATTTCTGTAGAGAACCCCGATGCGATAATTTGATTATCTGTGTTAGAGGGATGCCCTTTCCCCTCGGGTTCTAACGACCTTATTAGGATAGGATTCCACTAGTGACGCCTATTATTTAATTGACCCTTGATGATAGCATGAATTCCTCACATTTGGTTATGCCCCCATTAGGTCAACACCCGATTAGTCGGGTGTGCCTATTTGGCAAGCATCGAAACCTAGAATGAGTTGGAATTCTACTATGACATCATTCGTCAAATTTATAAGCGAGGCGCCATGGTAGTGGAAGACCTTTCCTTTCAGTCTGACCTTAGGTTAGGCTCCAGGGCATTAGTGTGATAGTCAAGTTTGCGAAACATCTATGTTCTTGGGATATGTAATGTGACCCTTGAGTGGAGAAATCCACTTGAGGCAGGGACTATGATATTCCGAGATCGATTAATGCTTCGTGAAAGGCTTGAAACGCTAGTGGGAGCATGGTATGACCAGGGTCTAGTGTATAGGTTGTCGTGACCTTAGTATACACTCATACTTGCATTAAATAACCCTCAAATTTAATAAGGGATGCAAGAGAGGACTTTTAGAGATCCTCTGGCCTCCACGGCCAATCACTTCGTGCTCGGGTGGGAGGGCATAACTCAACAACCCCCTCGGGTGAGAGCTGTGTTTTTCCATGCCAATCTACTTAGTGATCTCCCTCGGGATATGGCGATTACGGCGCCAAGGGTTCAGGCTTTTACTCACCCTCGTGGGGGCCGTTAGAACTTCCGTTCCGTAATTGCCTAGGCTCGTGGTTAAGCATCCGAAGTACACGTGAGGTATTCGTTGCGAAGACAATGGTGATCACGTGGTACTGGCCAAAAGATAATCATGGTTCATCAAAGCCCTTAGTTGGCAGATTTGGATAGGGTCAAGGGAAAGACCCGTGTAAGCGGATGACCTGCACACTGCCCCCTCGGACAGGTGCAGCCTATTCCGAGATCTTACATATATGGTTAAATTAATCCATAGAGGTGTCTTCGCTGTGAGGGTAGCGCTGACATTTGGATATAATTAGCTTATTTTCAAAATCCATAAAATAAGTTTTCCTGTATTCATTTTCATTCAACCAAATAGTTCCCCTATCCGCTATCCCATAAGAGAACCAGTTATCGGGTCTCTAGCTACGTAGAGCGGAAGCGCTATCTTTAGTTTATGCTTAGGGTAGTAAACGTACATTGGCATCCAATCTAAATATCCCTGTACTAGACCTAACGGGTCCAGATATCACTAGGGCACTAACTAGGGCATATGATGACTAGCGAGAATCTGAGGAGATGTGCAAGTTCTGTGTCATAGCAGACTTGTAGACAACTCCTTAGAAGCAAGTCAGAGATATGCCGGGTCTTCTCTAATAAAGTTTTACTTGCATAAGATATCTGCTAGGCGAAGTCAGTAGACTTATCGCTTATCCACCAAGATACTTGTCAGTACCAAGATATCAGAGGGAATGCTTGTTCGGGAACACATCCTTGAGTTCCAGATCGAACTAGATTCCAAAGACATAGTACCAGATGACGAGGTGGTGGAAGACGTCTATCTTGCATCCTTGTCTGGAACCTTCGAAGGCGTTATCAGAGACTTTAGCTTTAACAAGTTAGAGATGATAAACGCAGAACATCTAAGGAGATTTCCAAGAGACAAAGGATGAGATCAAGATTAAAGGCAATGCCTTTAGTGCTTAACCTAGGTCTTCTTTAGAAGAACCTAAGGGAGTAACTTATAAGAGATCGAATACTATTTTAGTGCAGAAACTAGTATGGACTCCTAAGTTTGGTAACGCTAAGGACAGAAGTGTTTCTGTTTTGGCGACTATAGGGGGTATTTGAAGATTGAGTATGGCCTCAGGATGTTAGGATTTGAGTCGCTATCTAGTAGCAGTTCTTATGCTTCTTAGAATGTAGACTTCGGGTCTACAGAGATTCAAGGAAAGCAGAAGGCTACTTTATAGTGAAGTAATCCTAACATAGGTACTGATGCCATAAGCCGCTGCGGAAGCTGTTAGATATGAATGTCTTAGTTTTTCCGAAATACAGATTTTGTTTTTTTAGAGATGTAGTTCTGTTTCCTCCTTAGTAAATAAAGTTTTTTAGTTTTAGACAGCACCGTATGTGTGTATCTTAAACTGAAAAGATAGCTTAAGTACTAGAGGAATAGATCAGAATAATCTCTTTAAATTTAATCTTAATTCGGAAATAGATTTCATGACAGCTGCAGCGTTAAATTTAAATTCATCTAAATCCTTCGGAGAATCTATCCCATTTGTGATCCCTCTGATTTAGATATTTTGCCTCAGATAAATTCAAAGGTGACAGAAGGCCGAGTTTCTGTTCACAGAATCATCGGAGATCCTTCTAACCTATGATTGTAATCTGGAAGGCAGAATAACTAAAAGGGCCATGAAGGTATGGGAGTTAGTTAATTTTAACGTCTATGGTTCCAAGAGCGTCCAGACGATAGGAGTCTCTTTGATTTAATCGAGGGAATGAGAACCTATCGGATGGGTTCCATAGGATCCTGAAGGAGCATAAGATTATCTCCCAGTTAAATGCTCCTAGGATGAAACGTCAGAATGAAGTCTCCGAGAGAAGGAATCGGACCCTGTTTGACATGGTCCGTATTATGATGAATATTGCCAAATGTACTACCCACCCTTTGGTGGGGTTGTACCTTAAAACAGTAGCTTATATCTGAAACTCTCTTTCATCTAGATCAGTGCCTCAGACCTATAGAGAGCTATGGTCTAAGCGAAAGCTGACACTATAGAGTCTCGAGATATAGGGTTGTCCTGCACTTGTGCAAAAGGACAAGAGGGATGAGATGGAGATGTAGTTCCAGGTATATCTGTTTGTAGGTTACCCTTAGGAGGCATAAGGTGGACTGTTCTATGATCTTGAGGTTTGGAAGGTAATCGTTTCTACGAATACCATCTACCTAGACCAGGATTATATTATAGACCATAAGTTTACCGGTAAGGTAGTTCTGGGTGAACTACTGGGTACTGGTAGAGAGTGCGCATCTGAAAACGTAGTGGGAGTAGATGATACAAGAAACTAGTATACCAGACACTGTAGAAACAATTCACTTGTGTACCACCACCACTTCGTCGTTGTGGGACCATCAGAGCTCCTGAAAGATACTATGGAGAAACTTCGATAGTTAATCCAGAGTTTCAGGAGGATGATCCCTAGAGCTACGAAGAAGTAGTGGGAGCTTCCTTTGTACCACCACCACCTCGTCGTTGTGGGACTATCAGAGCTCCTGAAAGATACTATGGAGAAACTTTAATAGTTAATCCAGAGTTTCAGGAGGATGATCCCTAGAGCTACGAAGAAGTAGTGGGAGCTTCCGACAGCTCTGACTGACAAAAGACCATGGAGGCAAGCATGCATCAATGTCCCTTGGAACAGTCTTGACACTTATAGCACTATCACCCTTCAGGGTGTAGGAGGTGTATAAGAAGAGCACCCGGTTAAGACTTAAGTAGCTAGATTAGTTACCAAAGGAGAAGGGATTGACTATGTCAAAACCATCTCACTGATAGCTATGCCTAAGTCTATAACGGATTCTCTTAATCCATCACAGCCCATTATACTTGGGAGATCTGGTTGATGTCAAGACAGTTATTCCCTAACGGGAATTTGGAAAGGACATATGGATGATGTAGCCTCAGGCTTTGTGTCAGTAGGTTAGGAAGATATGGAATGCAAGTTGCAACGGTCCATTTATGGACTGATGCAAGCATCCAGGATGGAATGTCTATTTTGATCAAGGGAATCCGCTCACACGGATTTGATCAGAATGAGGATAAACCAAGTGGGTACAAGAAAGGTGAAAAAGCTACAAGGGTGTACGTAGTACTTTACGTTAACGATATCCTACTGATTGAAAATGACGTAAGAATATTGTTTACGATAAAGGTTTGTAGTCATCACAATTCGATGTGAAAGATCCTAGTGAGGCGAGTTATGCTCTGGGAATCAAGGTAACTCTAGATAACCAGAGCAAGATTCTCTTGCTGTCACAGGCTACGCATGAAGATAAGATTCTAGCCAGATTCGTTTTACGAGGCTAGATATCTATTGCGCAGCAGGAAGATGGGTCGGTTTCAGTCGAACCCGGGTCCAGATCTTTGGACCGATGTGAAGGGTATACTCAGAAATCCTCGTTAAGTAAGGATTGTGAGTTAGCTTGCACTTCACAGGTCCTGATATCGATTGGAAACACAGGATCTAACTTTAGTGTCAGATGTGTGTTCCAGAGAATCGATTTCAGGGATTATTTTTATCTTGGGATTAGAAGCGGTAGATGGTAGAGTGTGAAGCAAGAGTGCATCACAGACTCTACCACAGAGGCTCAGTACGTTGTTGCGTGCTAGGTAATATATCAGGTGGTAAGGCTTAGGAAGTTCTTAGAGAACTTGGGACGCGTACCAGAAGCTCAGTTATCTGTTGTTTCAACAGAAGAGCGGTAAGCAAGGTCCAAGGAGACTAGGCACCACCGTGAGGGGAAACCCATCAAGTACAAACTCCACTTGATCTGACAGTTATAGGAGGAAATGCAAGTAGCGGTACTGAGGTGGAATCTACAGACAATGTTGCCAATTCCTTTAAGGAATTCCTGCAAAGGCTTTTGGGCAGCATGTAGAAGCTACAGAGCTCAACACCGTTATTCCTCGTTAGACCTAGTGGGAGATTGTTAGAATTGGTGAGGTCTACAGCTCGTAAAACCTATAGTTTAGCTATGTATGGTTGATAGTATAAGATTGCATCTAGGTACGTACCTTAGTACGTGTTCTGATTACAGAACAGAGAGCCATGGCTACATGGTAATCCTCTTGAGTGGGAGACTCAAGGGACTGGTCCCATGTAACCTAAATACGTTCGCAGCTCTGATTAGGGTTGGTCGCCCTATCAGGATAAGCTGTTGGGATGACAGAGCGTGGGTGTCTCCACCACGGTCATTACCAGGCACAGTGTCTGTGGCCGAAGGGAACCAATACGGTGCACAGATCGATGAGCAGACATCGGTGCACTAAACCGTGTTTCTGCTTAGGGTAAAACGGTCCTAAACCCTGAGGAACCATGTCTGGTGGACTAACCAGTTGTGTGGTGCTTTGGCGCACCAATATGTGAGGATCCGGATGCAGTGATCCAAAACCACGGTGTACTGGGTTACCCGGCTGGCGTTGCATCAGCATGTCACTCCTGCAGGCTATCCACACCCCTAACGGGAGGTGCGTTCCTTGGTTTGACCTACGTCGTATTAAACCCTGGCCAGGTGGTCATCAGTTGGACTGGTGACGGATCCGGTTGCTCGAAAGAGTAATCGGAGATACGATGTATGTGGTCAACCTGGAAGGAACCGAGTCATATGAGCACTCGAGTCTGACGGTATTCTCCACCGCTCGAGTTGCGTCATGGCACTAGTGGAGGGACAACGAGTTTACCATACTAAGCGGAGAGCAGGGGTATGTGGGAGAACATAGTAAGTCCGGGGGGATTGGAGTGCAGCCTGCGTCGCACTCTGGGTGGCTACGCAGGTTAACTCGGACTCAGAGGATCGATGGTACACTCGGGTAGTGTGTCGATCGAGTCTGAGTTGGAAGCCATGAACCCTGGTCCCTGAAGGTTCCACCTTATCGACATTATGTACGGTTCTTATACCATCTCATCGAAACACAGAACGTAGTTAGAGGAAGCGAGAAGTCCAGGCCTACACTCCGTGAGTGCTTCGCACTAGTGCATGGTAGATGCGTAGCTACGTGTGTGCACTAAGGAGAAACCCTAGGTTAGTGTAGAGACGCATGTAGCAATTCCTTGCCATAAGTGGACCTTGCCACATGGGTGCGATGCACCGGGACATGTTGCGAGTTGACTAGTTGACTTCACTAGGGGCACCCTACGGGAACCTCAGAAAATAGTGAAATCACTGGTGCACTTCACTTATGTGTGCCTTGCAAAGTCTCGTACACGAGGAACGGCCAACTAGTGACACAAGGGTGTTTTGGTCATACCATGCGCCACTGTGTACTAAGGGGGCCAGCCCTAAGTGTTGAGAGACTGGTCAAGGCCGGCCCTATTAGTTTCAGGAGGTTGTTGCCTCCGATGAAACGGCCGGTCATGAGGCGCAGAAAACGGGCTGGTTTTGACCGTTTTCGAAAACAAGAAAAAGATAGAGATAAAAGAAGAGATATATAGGGAGAGGTTTGAATCAGTCAATCCTATCCGTTAGGCTTATCCATAAGGATAAGGCCGACCCTATATAAGGCATAGGGAGAGAGGGGGGGACGAAATTAATGAGCCATGCAAGCCCTAGGGCCGGCCCAAGCCTTGGGGGAAACCCTAGCCACCCCCTCTCCTCTCTTCGCATCTTCTCTCTCGTCTCTCTCTCCCTCGCTTGCGCCATTGGATGGTGACTCGTCTTCCTCAAGTGGTGTTTCGTAGAAGGAGAAGGCTCGTCGTATGGAGGCACTCAGAGATCCATCGACGAGGTGCCATGCATCGTGTGAGATCGGGTGAACTAGAAGGCGTCTCCCGCAACCTTTTGCTGTCCAGAATCTGCACAGAAAATCAGCGTTGTTTTTGTGATTCCGGGAGCTACAGAAGTCCAAACGATGTGAAACTTGTTGCCAAAGTTGCATCTCGAAGTTGGCTACTTGCAGTCCAAATTTCATCCCAATCGGAGTTCGGAGCAGAAAGTTATGGCCGTCGCACCGAAGCTATGTCGAGCAGATCCGTAGCCCGTCTCCATCGACAAAGAAGAAATTTGTCGCGGTGAAAGATTCCGCACGCAGGTATGATCTCTAACAAGTAGATCTAATATAATTAGAACATGCATACATGCTAAATTGTTCTTTTGCGTTAGATCATCGTTAGGGGTTCGCGTAGTTGTCATGCTAGTTTCATACACGCATATGTAGATCATTTCGATAAAAATTTTGATATGTAACGCACACCGCTCTCGGTCCTCGGACCTATTCTTTGCTTCCGCTGCGGGCCTCTGCCATGGATTTACTTCCAACATTAGGTTCCTTGTACAACCCATACCCATACCTGAAAGTACATTTGTACGCGTAACCCATACCCGTACCTGATGTTTTAGGTCAGGGTCAGGTCACAAGTTAGAGGGGCAATTGGGTTTCAGGTATGGGTATTGGGGTATTCATACCCATACCCAAAAGCTAATCGGGTAGAGTTCCAATGGCCATACCCTAGCCAAACATTTTCCTTGATGTTGTTTTAAAACATAGGATTAAGAAGGGTAAAATAGACAACAAAATGTAGGATGGAAGGAAAAATGGCTTACTGGATTAGTGGGATTGCTCTTCCCATCAAAGCCCTTGTTTTTTTAATTGATAAATAAGATTCAATTGATTAGTGGCAAAAGAGGAGCAAAATAGAAAACAAAAAATAGGATAGAAGGAAAAATGGGTTAGTGGGATTTATTCCCATAATAGCCCTTGGTTTTTTAAATGGACAAATAAAACTCAATTGATTAGTGGCAAAAGGGTAATATTCTTGGATGGTATTTGTGATTTGTGTAGGGATAGAACAGGAAGGCAAAAATGACATATTACGCTCCTAGCCCTTTTCTTTGTTTTCATGACATAGGATTCAAAATACTATATATGGATTAATATATATGGTGAAGGATAAAATGGGAACATATGTAAAAGGATGGAAGGAAGCAAGGACCCTAAACTTCGGATTTTATATACCAAACAAAAACCAAGGAAGCCTAGTTTTTGACCTTCAATTTGTGATTTAGTTTATAATCAAGTCCATTTTTTTTTAAGACCATTTAACTTTCAAATTCGATAATGCTATTTATCGAAAATACTCATCCATAATACATGCTAAGACATGTTTCGATTAATTACAAATGTGCCACTATGTCCAAGATAAAATCCGATCGTTCATCTATAAATCGATGAGGAGTGTATGTTGCCGCCGAAGACAACTACGGCGGCCGCCGAAGATGATCGTCCGGGTATCAATAGGGACGTGCATTTATTAGTTTCAACAATTCACAGCAGTTGTTGTAACCATGCAATAGTGCAATCATGGGTCACTTTTTATTTAATGAAAACCAAGGGCCCACTATTTATTTAATAGAAACCTGCAATCATGGGACCCATTGATTGGGATTCCTCTATTCCAGTTTGCATGGGATACTAGGGCCGATGTGATCACGCCCTAATCCAAACTCAAACCCAACCACATCCAATTCAAATGGTTTAAAATAGTCGCCCCGAACCACGGAATCACGGTGGTTCGGGGTCCAGTCATCGACATCTGTTCTCACCCGTTTGATCACTCAGCCCTTACGATGGGAGCCTACTGGGATTCTCCTGGTGACCTATAGATCTATACAATTTAGAATCATCCAAAGGGATGAAAATAATAGGTGTCGATGACCGGATCACTAGGTTTGGGTTCAGGACGACTAAGTTAAGGGCTTTACATCCAGTTTGATCCAGACAAATTGCATACGCCCTAATCCAACTCACACCCAACCCAATGTGATGCAATACAGTATTAGGGGAATAAAGACCACCACATCCTTGTATTAGATCTTATTATACGTACCTTTATTAAAAAGACAATAATAATAATATCAAGTTTATCCCTAGAGAGTCAAGGTTGCCATGCCCTTGTATTAGATCTAATTATCCCTTTGTTAAAAGGATAACCCTAATAATAACAAGCTTTAACTGCTCATCCTCTTTTTTTTTCGAGAAATCTCTTAGTGGATGATAGAAGAGGGGGGGGGGGGGGGGGGGTCGACCTTGACCTCTACCAATTAATTAAAGTAAGTAGAATGTACAAATTGTGCCATAGAGACACCAAACACCAAAAAAAAAACCCAACCAACACGGCCTAACTCGAAAAATCCAAAAGCTCTAACAAGAAGAACAAAAGACCCCTGGGTCTCAAGACTTCGAAGCTCTCGATCTTTACAACCCGCGGAGTTGGCCTAGAAAGGATTTTGAAGCTATCTCCATACTAGAGAAGCCGATAGACGAAGTTATATCAAGAATGGTATCGTCCTCCAGCAAATTAAGAGGTTGGTTCAGACCGTCCTCATCTAGGTTTGATAATTGCTCTCAAAGATTTTGTATGGAGGAATCTGATATGTCACGTCTCGATTGTTGAAGAACCCCGACCGGAGTTGCACAGCAAATTAACATCTCATCTTTCGGCATTGAAAAAAATATCAATTTACCAAAGTAAGACTCTAAATCAATGCTCCTCAAGAGGGCAAACTAAAATTAATACCAACCAAACTGATTCAATAAATTTATGCGCAATCTTTATGTCAACATCATTATAATAGTTTTGATCATGTAAACTAAGTTATTCGAGAATGTTGATCATCTAAATTAACCATCATAATAGTAGTTTCGATCCTAGAAGCAAATTGTGCTGATGTTTTTTGAACTAATCAAATAATATTTATGTTTACCAAAAGAAAAATCAGATAATATTTATGTGTCATTATGTTGATATGAAAAATCTTCGGCCAAATGATGAGTTGTTAAAGCTTTCAGATTGTTATCATCATTATCTGTTTATGTGTTTCGATCCTGAAAATGTTAAAGCTTTCAGTTGATTTTTAACAATTTATCTTAAACATTTCAGGTTCACAATCATCATCAGATTCATCATTGACAGTAAATAATCTGAAAGCTTTAATATTCCAGATAAAAATATAATGACAGTAAACAAATGTATTCAGATTTGTTTACTATAACTAGCTTTTAGATAATCTTCTGACAAACCTAGACCCTTGGATATCCACCTCCTAACAAAATTGACTTGTAGGGGGAGGTCCAAGGCTGGTATAACTGCACATCACCTGCTTCCATTACTGATGTGGGACTAACCTGTGTGACCATCTCAACACCCCCCCCCCCCCCCCCCCCCCCCCCCTCTCACGTGGGACACGTGTGGCAAGGGCACAATCTAGAGGTGCTCCCGAAGCGGTTTGGCTCTGATAACATGTGACAAACCCAAACCCTTAGATACCCACCTCCCCACAAAACCGACATGTAAGGGGAGATCTAAAGCTAGTATATAAACTTTACATCACCCGCTCCCATTACCAATGCGGGACTAACTTGTGTGAATGCTCAACACAAGTTATTCTTGAGTCGAAATATTCTTGAGTCTACAAATTAAAGATTTCAAATTATGTTTATGTGTTTGTTTACTGTCATTATTTTATGCGTTTTGATCCTTTAAACAAAGCTATTCTTTTTTTTTATTGAGCTAGACTCCTATTTACATTCCATTACTCTTGTATTTGTATCATTACAAAAAAGAAAAACTATGAGCAAAGTGTTGGCATATGAGATACTAGTAAATACTAGTGCCCGTCGTAACTCAGACGGCCACCTTAGGCGGCCGTGGCTCCTTTCGGAGTGTGATTCACTTGTTAGAGAGAGAGAGAGAGAGAGAGAGAGAGAGAGAGCACTAATTAAGTAATTAACCTTCAAAAACTAATTAATATCAAATGGGCGTTAAATGACATTGAATAGATATTTATCATCTTTATAGTAGGTTTTTCATATCTTTATAGTAGGTTTTTAATAAGATTTATGAGAGAGCCGTATTCACACATGGGAGACGGTTCAGCTCAAAATTGGAAAAACCGATTTTGGGTGAAGAAGGGATGATATTTAAAATCGGATGAGTAAGAGGGTTTTTTTTTATCCTAGTCAGCACAATACTGCTATGTCATGTTATATTGCAATGGACATATGAAACCCCCCCCCCCACTATATTGATAGGCACTTCCACATTATATTGGTGGTCCCGGAAGGAGGATCAAGAGGACTCAACAACTCTATAATAGACTATGGAGGTGGAATAAGATAGCGGCCGGGAAGCAGTTTTTTTTTTGGCTAATGTGCCTAAGGTCCCTAAAAAGAGATCCATCCCATGAAAAGGATCCCTACATGTTTCACTTAGCCTAAGGCCCCTGTCTTTTCATGATAAACCCGAAACTAACCCCATCTCTCTTCTGAACGGCGGCGGCGGCAGCGAGAGCTCGACCTCCCGACCCCTGCGAGCTCGACCTCCGGCTGGTGCATCGCACCCCACCCCGACAACAGATACTGCCGACCGGTGTATCGCACCCCAGCCCGACGGCAACCACAACCAGTGAGGAGGGATGTGTGGTCGGACGGAGGCGATCAGATCTGGCTGCTCAGTGTTCACTGGTCTCTGTGTCAGGGATGGCTCGCTTAGTCCCCCTTTTTGTTTTGTTCATCAATGGGGGATCACAATCGGATCCCCAAGAGACGCTACATGCCGGTGCAAGCCAAGGAAACCGCCATCCAGGCGAGAGGAGCACAACCACCGGCGCACCACCAAGACGTGAAAACAGCGGCCGGGATGGAGTTGCTTCACAAAGAGTTGCTTTCTCCACGAAGAGAGAAGCTGCTGTTGCTGCCTCCAGTGGTGAAGAAACCAGAATGAAGAAGGGTCACATCTGAGGGAAAGATAGAAAGGATAACAGCCATCGTGCGGCTGTGATGCACACCAGGCCCACCGACCGGGGCGCACCGACTGGAGGAGATCTGAGCTCTCTGTGTATAGGGTAAATTACACGCCCCCCCCCCCGGTACCTCTGAATAGGGCTGGCAATTTCGGACCCGACACGACCCGACACGAAGTTAGCGGGTCTGGGTCAGGGCTAAACAGGTTCGGGTTGTAAACGGGTCGACACGATAGACCCGTTTAATAAACGGGTCGGGTCTGGACACGGTAGACCCGGGAAGACCTGTTTAGTATTCAACGGGTCGTGTCGGGTCGGGTCTACCCACAATCCGATACTATAATATATAATACCAACGGGTCTTTCGGGTCAGGTTAGGTCGGGTCGAGTCGGATTGGGTCAACTGAATAGTCCCGGGTGATAAACGGGTCTTACCGGGTCTTATCGGGTCTACCCGTTTATTAACGGGTTGGGTACGGGTTTAGGATCTAGACACGATTAGTTAAACGGGTAGGATCCGGGTCTGCGGTTTTTGGACACGAACCCGACTAGACACGACCCGACCCGACACGACCCGACCCATTGCCACCCAAGTTTGGCTCAAAAACACAAAACCCCCCAATAGTTAAAAAACTACATTTTGCCCCCATTCAATTCAGTTTTGAATAGATAAAAATTACCAAATGAAGAAATAAAGTAGTTAACAAAAGGGGTATTGTGCCAAATTTCAAACTTAGGGAGTGATTTGGAACAAAATAAACTACATGGGGGGTTAAGTGTTTTTCAGCTAAATTCAGGGGGGCAAAGTGAAATTTACCCTTGTTGATATGACGCTAGGAAAGCTATGACCATCTCTCTCCAGTTTAGCAAAGGTAGTTAAGGTCGTATTTGGTGGCCTAATTGAATGGATTTCCATTAAACCTCACAAAACTAGGTTTTAAAATTATTTTTTCCTAAAAAAAAAAAATTAATTTTTGCGCTTCTGAATTATTTATAGCCTGTCTGATAATGTTTTGTGAGACTTAGTGATCGGTCCCTAGAATAAGTCTAGTCTAGAAATACACAAACAAGTGACGTTTTACATTAGTTTCCGGGGCAAAGAATAGTTTTTGTCAGGTCCTTGTTGATTTTTTGGACTGGATCGTCAGACTGGATGTAAAAATAGTATGAATGAGATTCACCTATCGTGGATGTGTGTAAGTACAAATCAGATGCTTCTCGAGTGTCATATTGAATGCAAAAGCATATGGATGAGATGCACCTATCGTGTAAGTGTGTAGAGTACATATCATATATATCTCGACCATTCCTTATTATTTAGGGATACATCTCAACCATCAGATTGAATATAAAAAGGGTATTAATGGGGATTGTGTATAAGTACATATCAGACGATCTAGATGCACCTGAAGCATCCCCCACAGGAGCAAAACCTCCTGGAGCGTCCCTCGTAGGAGGAGAAATTAGGGAAGGACTTGAACGCTTAAGTCAAACATTAGCGTCATAACGCTAAATAAGAACTATCTCAACTGTTTCAAGGACTGAACATCAATTTTCCGTAATTATTTTTTGCATTTAAGGTTGTTTTCTTCTTTTCTGTGTCCGTCCTACGATAATATAGCACAGATGAATGTAAAAAAAAAAAAAAAATGCCAAATTTTTTCTTTTTTGGGAGATATGCGGGTGTACAAAAACCTTTCGGGCAATGACCCACTTCAAGCTCGGACTAATCCCTCCGGGAGTGAAGCCTGAAACAATCGGAATTTTCCACCACAATCCTAGGTAAATCGAGGGGGGGGGGGGAGTCAAACACACCTCCTCACCCAAGCATCAATTGCTTGCCAACACTCCTATACCCTGGTGGGTCCACCTTGCAAATCAAGTTTGAAACTCTGACATTTCCAGCTCAGATTAACACCACCAAACTACAAACTTAAAACGACAGTCCCATCATACTCATGCCATCTTTTTTTTTTCTCACAAGGAATACCACTTCTATCTAACTGACATTAATTTTGATATAAATCAACAAAAAAAAAAAAAAAAAACAAGGGAAACCAAATCCCATCCCAAAATCACAAGATATTAATGTGAATGGTAACCCTAAGACGCGATGCATGATCGTGATCTTTTCTGTAGACTAACACTGCACAACTAATCATTTTTCAAGTAAATCATATATACAAGTCCAATTCTGTTTTACCTTAACACGAAAGACGCGTGATATGCCGAGGGGGGGCAGGAACAGTAACCCTCCCAGCAGGGAATTCATCATATATTTACCTCACGGACGTCACTCTGCCCGAATGGGGTCCCACATCCAGGGCACTTCCGATGGCGGATCTCCAGATTCCTCTGGATGCAGGGATAGCAAAACAGGTGAAAGCATTTGGTGATCACAACCTGCAGATAGACAAAATCAAGACATTCTGATCACAAAGAAAGAAGGTGAGACACCCGAAATGCACCCACTTTTTTTTTTTGAGAGAAATCCCTATAGAATTTTGTTTTTGTTTTTGCTTTTTTTTTTTTTGGAGGGGGGGGGTCGGCCTAGACCCCTACAAGTTTATTGATAAGAAATATTGTACAATAAGAGAAACCAAAATAGGAAGAAAAAAAAACACAAAAACTACAAGAGATTCAACAAGGACTTCAGTCCCACCAAGGAGATTTAGAATGCTGTCAGCAAATAGCAGTAAAAATTCTGTGAAATTCAACTGATGGATTAATGGGATGAAAAATATTTAATCCTGGAATACATGGTTTCTATGGTTTAATAAGCATAGACATGAAAACATAAACATATAGCACAGAGGGCAATCAAATCTTTACCTCCTTTGGCCGGTCAAAACACACACCACATTTGAGGATTGCCTTGCACTCCTTAATCTCCTCCTGAAGTTTCTGGATGGCGGCCTCTTCACTCTCGGGACTCATCTCCACAACCTCGCCTTTCACCTCCTCAAGCTCTTCCTCGAGCTTTCTCCTCTCGTTTCTGAGTTTACAGTCGGGGTTACATAAAGATGACAAGGCAGAGGGATGATATGGGGCATAACTTCAAAGATAATATCTGAGAGGTTTAACCATTAAACCAATCGCCGAATGAAAAGGGTTACATCGCACCTTTCCCGCTCTAACTCCATCCTCAACTCGAGAACTTTCTTCTGGTTCTGTTCATATTCCTTCTCTGAGGAATCAACAGCGGATCTCAGCCACTTCAGCTCTTTCTCAGCACCTGCTACCTCCAGATTTGTTTTGTCCAGATCGATCGCAAGATGCCTGTTCTCCAAGGAAGCTTTCACAGCTTGGGCGAGAAGTGTTTTCATCTGCAAGACTTAAAATCAGTTAAAGAAGGCGACGACTAGCTGAAACAGTGAGTGAATTGGAGTGTTTCGGCAAGTAGCCAAGCCACAAAAAAAAGGGTCACCTGCTCTTCACCACGACCAATTTTCATCTTGAAGAACTCTACCGACCCGTTGATCTGCTGGAGTTGCTTTGCCATCTCTTGCTTTTCAGAAAGGAGAGAGGTCTGGGTCTGCTTCATCTTCAAACTATCGGATACTAGCTGGGGCACATCAGACACGAACGAAGCTGAGACAGGGAATGGAGATGCTTGTAGATCTGAACGAACTATGGGTGGATTGTTTACAGGCTGATATACTGTATACACCAATACTTCAAAACAGGTGTCGTACCCGTATCGGATACTTCCCGATACGACGGGATACGTATCCGGTACGGCTAGGAAGTATCGGGATTTAAAAAAATAAATAAAAAAGATCAGATATACCGAGGATACGGGACCGATATGCTGGGGATACGGGACCGATATGCTGAGAATACGGGACCGATACGTCGGGATGTGTTTGGATGGCTATGTAGTCCAAAATTCGAAAACCCGACCGAAACTTCGGATATAGGTCTAAATTCCATACATAACCAATTGCTTAATGATATTATATATATATATATATATATATATATATATATATATATATGGATGATGCATATGGCACTAACTTTATATTTTGTAATGGATGATGAATGTTAATGTTTTTTTCAAGCGTTTTGTAATGGACGATGAATATGAAACTTGCATAATGTTGTTGATGTTACTTTTTTGTAATGGATGAATGTGATACTAGCTTCGTAATTTTTGGTTGTATTGGATGTAAGTCATGTAATGAATGATGAACATGGTCATATTTACTTTTCAAACTATTCACTATTAATATTCTAACATAAAAAATTATTATATTTAATTATATATAAATATATATAATAATAATAATAAAATTATATATGTATCTCTGTCGTACCATGTATCCTAGTTTTTCAAAAACCCATGTATCATCGTATCCGTATCGCCGCATCCGTATCTCCGTATTCGTATCGTTACTTCCTAGTTTACAGGGTATGATAGTTCTTAATAGAAGTCACTAAATTAAATCGATATAGAAAAAGAATATCGGGAGCAAAAGAATAAAAAAATGATCTTTATACCCTAAATATGAGGAACTGTTCATTTGACAGAGTAAAATCTATGTTAGACATAGGCAACATGTGTATTGTATTTCTGGGAGGAATTAAATATTTGACGACATGGAATACAATAATGAAACAAAAGATATCAAAACATGTTACTTGGACTCAGGACACGGGTGTCAAGTGTCCAAGTGCATTGAAGAATCCGACACGGTACATCTCCAAAATGTCCACATAAGAATATACTGACAGAATGTCAATTGTTCGAGTAGGTGTCGTGTCTGGGTGGATACACGACATATTTTAGAAAAAACGAAGTGTTCGGTAACACTGCAACAAAAGAGTTTCTCTCCTTAAAGAGGCATATATTCCAAAGATTCTCAAAATCAGTAATCAATCCATATTGCAAGTTTCTCTAGATGACAAGTGTTTGAATGTCTAAGAGAGGAGAGAAGTTATTCATTTGCTTGTGTTTGGAACAAATGGCTACTACCAAATTACAACTCATCGGTCATCTGTAATTTTGATAGGGTATTGCACAAGAAGATTCTAACAAGAGCCATTAGCCCCCTCTTATACAATGTATTAGTAATAAAAATACTTCAGCATATTCAACTTCATTGTTAAGATCGAGGTGAGATCGATCAATTCTCATTTGGAGGAGATAAGGTAACCGCAACAAATATAGCCGATCTTAACTGGTTGGGTAGGGTAAAGTGGGACATCTCAAAGAGAACTAAATAACCTTCACATATGAAATATATGAACGGAATGGAACAACATCCCATACGAATTTCTAGCAACTGGAATAAGATGAATCATTTATTGTTGATTCATAGCATCGTGCAAGGAGGTCAAATAAGTTGAAGTGACATTGGAGAAATGTTTGGAAGTGTTAATGGATAGTCCCACATCTATGAGGGAGGCACCCATCACCCGCTTTATATACCCTCTGTGGACCTCCCCTTACAACCCGGGTTTTGGGGCGTGAGGGTATCTAACATGGTATCAAAGCTGGCCCGTCTCCTACTCCTGCTCCCGCTCCAGGTGCTCCCTACCAATCGTGCCTTGCCACGCGTGCTCCGCGTGGGAGGATCCTTGCCACGCGTGCTCCATGTGAGGGGGAGTGTTAATGGATAGTCCTACAACGGTGAGGGCGGCACCCATCAGCCGCTTAATATACCCGCTGTGGACCATTCCTTACAACCCGGGTTTTGGGGCATGAGGGTATCTAACATGGTATCAGAGCTGGCCCGTCTTCTGCTCTGGGTGCTCCCCATCGATCGTGCATTGCCATGCTCTTTTGAAAACAAGATTACTATGAAGTGGGTACCGATGTAATTATTTTATATTATTTTTATATTTTGTAATTATCTTAAATTTAAAAAACGAAACCAAAAACACCGAAACTCCGATCCGAAACTTTGAAACCGACCGAAACCAATCACCGATGGGCGGACCAAAACCAAAACTACAAACCTTGGTTAAGAGTTCTTAAATTCACCAATTCTGTCGGAAAAACTACATGGGGTGGGGGTACCGAAATTCCCCAACACTGTCGGAAAAACTACGAGGAGTTGGAGTACTAAAATTCCCCAACTCTGTCGGAAAAGACACGAGGGGTGCCGAAAAAAATACGAGTGGTTGGAGCACCAAAATCCTCCAACTTTAACGAAAAGAGTGTGAATGGCCCGAGGCAAGGGTGAGCGCAAAAAAAGCGAACACACAAAGGCATTCAAAGAAGGTTCGTCACCAAAGGCAGCGAACACGAAGGGCCCAAGACATGTGTGGGAGCAAAACGGCGAACGAGCAAAGACGTTCGAAGAAGCTTCGTCACCAAAAACAGCAAACAACAAGGGCCCGAGAGATGGGCGGGCGCCAATATAACGAACACGCTAAGGCCTTCGAAGAAGCTTCGTTACCAAAAGCAGTGAAGACAAAGGGCTAGCTAATGGGCGAGCGCAAAAATGGTGAATAAACTCCCCCCACTTTGAAAGGGGGAGTGCCAAAACAGCGAATAAGTAGAGAAGAAATCGATATGTTTCGTAAATTCAAAGCAACTGTGGTGGGCCCACCTCGAGCAGAATTGCGGTGCATGATTGTCTCTTTGGCAAGTGCTAAAATGGAAAACAGATTCCCCACTTCGAATGGGGTGAATGCCAAAATAGCTAAGTAAAGAAGAAATCAAAGCAGGCCCCACGTTCATAGCAACTGTGGCGAGTAACCTAGAGCTAAACTTCGGTGCGTGATCGTCTCATTGGATTGATCTCTACTCTCTACAAAGTAGATTAGAGATTCTCTTCTAAGAGGCTACGAGGCATATGAGCTCAGCTAGCCTTTGGTTGCAAAGCCCTTTCTTCCTTTTTGCCTTTATTTTGTAAAGGCATTTTTTCGCATGTGAGAGAACTCTCTTTGATTAGGAATTTTTGAAGAGAGCTCAATGGTGGGTTTATTAGTTGGAGTCAAAGGAAGTTGTAACTCCAATTTGCCAACCCCCTTTCGGCAGTTAGTCGTGAGGCCGTGCAGTGGGTACATCCGTGGGAAGCGAGGTTCACTAGGGATCGGCATGCGGGAGAACGTCCTGGTGCCATGGAAGAGCGGGATGGGGGTGGAGTGATGTGATCATGTGTGCATATCAATCTTGACCTGCGGGTTGCGTGTCTAAACTTCTGTACCTTCATAATCATAGTGGAATTGTGTAGGACTCCGAGCTTGCCGGGTGAGGTTTTTCCTAGTTGGGTTTCCTCGTAAAAATCTCTTGTGAGCTTTCAGTGATTGCATTGATAGGATAGAGCCTTGTATGTTTCCACCCTTAATCTATTGCATGCAACCTTGAGAGAAGCGAGAAAGAGAGTTGCGAGCATTCTTTGATAGACCTTTCGCATTTGTCTATCAGAGTAGCCGCAGTGCTTTGCGTGTTAAGACTTGTCCATTCGGATCACCCCTTTCAGTGTTAAGGGAATTACAAGTAGATCCCTTAAAGACTATTTTCAAGAGTTGAAACAATTACATAATGCAAGATCAAAATCAGATCTGATTGCAGTTTCAAAATCTGGAATTCTTTCCAAATCAAAACGCACTGAAGTTATTTCTATCGTGCATAAATTTGGTATAAGAGTTCAGTTTCTTTGATGCCTCCTTCATTTCTAGTATATCTCTAACGCCCTCTCCCTATACTCAAAATGAATCCATCCCATGTTCTCCGTGAAGACGACAAAGAAACCACCACCAGGTATGATAAAAAAAAATGAAACATGAGAGAACATTACTGCAACAAAGGAGTATGTATATAAAGATGACCTCCAAACTGGAGTTGAAGGAGCAGAAGAAGCCACCCGAGGAAGTAAAGGAATATTTATATGTACAAGATGTTGCACCACATACCACCCCTCAAACTCAGAGACTCCACCGGACTAGCAAAAACAACAACAAATTTGTCGGTGGAAAGGATTCAAAGGAGAGGAGATGCCATTAAATGCCATAGCAATAACCTAGTAAGTGTCGATAAAAGAGATGATAGCCTCAGAAATGCTACTAGCATAGAAGCTGAACACGGAAATACACTACCACTAGGATTAAAAAGACAACATTACTGCAACAATGGAGTACGCATATAAAGATAACCTCCAAAACTAGACTTCAAGGAGCAGAAGACGCCACCCAGCCACCCGAGGAATTAAAGGAATATATATATGTACAAGATGTTGCACCACATACCACCACTCAAACTCAAAGAGACTCCAAGATAACAAACTAGCGATGACAACAAATTTGTCGGTGGAAAGGATAGATAACCTATGAAGTGTCAATAAAAGTGATGAGAGCCTCAGAAATGCTATGACCATAGAAGCTGAAAACAGAAATACACTACCACTAGGATGCAAAAGACAGTACCACCAATCACCAATACCTACCATATTATTTGAGTAATTGTTGAAGACACAGGAAGTGTAGAACCCCTGTTGTGAAACAACAAGAAAGATGCATGCTGGTTCATGACAATATGAGATACTTAAGAGTGTGAGAAATGCATAGAGGATTATTCAACGGTAAATCATAAATAAATGGAAGCATAAACAAATCCTGGTGGAGAAAAGCAGAGGCAGAAATTCTACAAAGGGTATGTACATAAGGTATACACAATGGAGTCCCAAGTTCAAAAGAAAAACCTCAGCAAGAATGCTGAGGTTTAAAACACCCTGAAGGATGGACTCCCAAGAATGCTTAAAACCTCAGCAACAGTATTAAAAAAACAAAAGAAAAGGTGAACCCGCGTAATAAAAAAAAGGATCAAGAGTAACCCTAAAATGGCATCAAGAACAACCAGGAAAGGTTGAACACTAAAGAGCTAATACAGGTATATCTCACAGATGCAAGCGAATGATGCAAGGATCAAAGAATAGCAGTAAAAGATGAAATGATGAGGGGCAAAGGACTATAAAGAGGGCGAAATGCATCAAAAACTCACAGCAAAGTGCTTCACCAAATTAGACCCTTAAACAAAAAGGGATGCAGTGATGCCACAATAGAGGATCTAAACACAAAAATGAAGCAAAAGAAAACACAAAAGATGTCGAATCCCTAATAAACTCTAGCAAAAGGGTGGAAATGCCTAAAAATAGTGAAATGACTAAAATTAAGACACTAATTTAACAAAACGGGCTTAATTCATACAAAAGGAGCTCCTGATATAGAAACTAAGGGTTCCTAAGAAGGTTACTGTAAAATCAATTTGTATGAACCTAAAAGTGAAAAAAGTGTCTTCAAGAACCCAAAGAAAATTAAGTAGTGGGTAATAGAGGCTATAACAGCGCTCACCAAGCTGCCCAACCAGGCGCAAAGACAAGGCTCTGATACCTTTCGAGCAGAGCTGGTGGAGACGTACAGGTCCCCAAATTAGATTAGTCTCAAGACAACCAGGTATGAAAATTAGACGCAAAAATCAATTAGCCTCAAAATAATAATAGCTGAAACAAGTCATAAGTTGAATATATCCAATTTGTGAAGATAGGGGAGTCAGGTCTAGTTTTAAATTCTAGGTTAGAAGCCAATTTGGGTAAATCTGGGTCATGTTGGACCCAAACATACCCAACCTAATTGGATAAGAGCATAACCAAAAGAGAACAAAAAAAAGGCATGAACATCCCTACACGATTTATCCATCACCTTCACCTCCAAAGCCAAAAAATTCAGATTAAATTTTACAACATACTAGACACGAAATCATTTTATTGGTTATATTTCACATGGAACCAAACGCACAAGGATTTAGAATTCGCACAAGGAAGATTCTACCTGAATTTGCAGAAATATATGCAACCAAACACAACCAAAGACGTTTAATCATTAAGAAGCCGTGCATTTTACACCAAGACAAATAAACATAAACATGCCAACTGTACCAACTTATATAATAGGATATGCAAATCTAACAGAAAATAACTACAAGAAATTAGATTAAGGATACTCCTATCAAGATCTAGGAGGTGAGGGATTACTTTCCGACAAAAACCAAAACTTAGTCACTGGTCTTAACCTGAATTTGAAGTTCCAAGTTAGCTTAAAGGGCATAATTCCTCCCAGAAAATCTTAGGAATTTTATGAGTGATGGCCCTTTCTTGCTAGAACTTCATAGGCACACATCTAAATCAAAGGCTGTAAAATGGTGCAAAGTTGAAGTTGCTCTCCATACCATGACACAGAAAACAAAACATCTGGGTCCGAACATCCAAAAACTAATTTGTCCAATGAACAGCCACCACCACCAACACACACCAAGCTCAATCTTTTGAGTAAATTATAATTAAATATAATTTACATTGTGACTATACAAGTAACCTAAAGGGTGAGGTAGAGAAATGACAAACCTTGATATTATAATCATCTCTATCAGCAACCTGTTGAAGTAAATGTTGGTTCTGTGTCTGCATATCTTCATACGCTTGACCAATAGTCTGCAGTAAAAACTATATCCATGAGGACATGAAGTGACCGAACCACAAAAAAAAAATAACATGAGACAGAATGACCTCAATTTCAGAAATGTAAGCCTCTCCTTCAGCATCTTTAATTCTTATGGCCTCGGTAAGCTCCAACACCTCTCTGCTAAAACATGTGCTAGTTACTATGATAGAATCGAGAACAAGTAACCTCCGTCATTGACAATGAATAGGATTCGTTTGTCATATAATAAGAAAGTACAGATACCAAAGAAACTTTTATGTTCAATGCAATTTAGCATTGCTATAAAAATCAAGGAGTTTCTGAAAACTGCTTAACCCAGTTCACGACGATAAGATCTTAGCAATATGATAGATGCAAGCTCACTGTATTTACTATTTAGTACCATCATCCATTAATAAGCAGATTATCATGAAAAACAATTGAAATTACATGATAACAAAATAATAGAAATCTGGATAATTTTTAAAAACAACACTAAAAACATGGCACAATTTTGTAAGAAGTTTGTGGAATGTTGGATGTTGGGTAACCAGATCAAGATTTGAAGTACTGTGTATGTTTTTCTATGGCTTACTTGAATGTCCAAAAAAATCATAAGTAGATTAAAAGAGCCCCAACATGATCCACAAAATGCATTCAAGATAACTGGATTCATCAAACACTAATGAGCAAATTATAGGGAATTGATAATTTAGTGAAACGTAAGAAAATTACTGAAAACAATACATAGGTGATATTCTTTGATAGAAAATTTCTGGTAGGATGAAAGGTGCAGTCACCAAAGCAAATTGAATCAATCATTAAACAGTCTTTCAAGTATTGCAAATATTTTTGGTGGAAGTAATAAATAACAGATGAAACAGGTATCCAACCTCTCAGAAGCATCCAGTTTCACCCTTAACTCTGCTATTTCAACTTCGGCAGCAGAAAGCCTTTCCTGGCAAGCAGCCTCAGCCTCATTTGCAGCTTTCACCCGTAATTCAAGACTGTGTTCATCTAGTGCACTTCTCAAGATGTCAGCTTGCACCCGAGCTCTGTGTTCTGATTCCTTGATTTCCATTATCGTTCTGAATTCATTGTCAGAAGACTTCAAAAAAGACCCTATCTTATACAATTATAAAAACTATGAGTAATGCTACTCGTACAATCTAAAAGACAATCTCAGACCCAAGAAGTGGTGGCGAGGCCCAAGGACAATGTACTGACCCCTGTGCCCCGCCACCACTTCTTGGGTCTGAGATTGTCATTTAGATTGTACGAATAGCATTACTCAAAAACTATTAGTGGGAAATATGACAAAGATGTGTGCAAGGTAACATTGAAAAAAATTATTAGCAGAGGAAACAGATACAAAAATGCTCACCTATTTTATTCCAAGATCCAACCAAGGCTTGCAACAATACATGTGATGTGTGGATATCTCAGATGACCTGTGTGCATTGTGTGTATTTCCCCTGCACACTTGGGAATAGGTGGGACAGGGAGGTATGTATGTACCAGCAAATAGAATAACAGTTGCTTTATAGCATATTCAATGTTTCGCAGGTAACTTTCTGGAAATACTAAGAGAATTTTGTAGCATGTTTCTGTACGACAAAATCATATATTATTCTCGGTTTCTTTTTGAATTTTTCCGCTGCAGTGCCAACAACACGAGAGAGGAAATGATGCCATCGTAGGTGAATGACTGAGGTTTACCGCCAAAGACAGCCGCTACAGGAATTCTATATATGTGTGTGTGTATTTTTTTTTTTTTTTTTTGAGAAAGAGAGAGAGTGCCGATCGGGTGAGAAACCCCTTATAGGCGCAACATTGTGCGAATCCTATTTAGAGGTTTCAAAATTTGATTAAACGTGGTGGGTATGCTATCTATAGCAAGTTGATCAACCTCACCAAAAATATCAAATTCTAAAACCTATAGGTACATCAAATGTTAGAAGATTTATCGACCATCTATTAAAACCGTTGATTTGAATAGTATATTTGATGCCCCTATAGGTTTTAGAACTTGATGATTTTTTGTGAGGATGATCAGCTTGCCATAGAAATCATACCCACCAAGTTTCATCTGATTCTGAAACCTCTACGTAGGTTTCTCAAGGTTTCACATATAAGAGGTTTTTCATCAGATCACCCATATAAATATAAAAATATATATAGGATTTTTTTGACTTACACCCCCACTTTTATGTCAAAATTTGAGTTACACCCCTACTTTTGTAAAAATTTATCTTTACCCCCCTAATCCGTCACTGAGCGACCCGTTAAAAAGGGGGGCGGGTTACCTATCCCCATCCCCCCACACACACACTTTTATGTCGAAATTTGAGTTACAACCCCACTATTAATTGGTCGCTCACGGTCAATTAACGGATTAGCGGGTAAAGTCAAATTTTTTGAAAAATGGGGATGTCACTCAAATTTCAACATAAAAGTGGGGTATAAACAAAAAAAACCCATATATATATATATATATATATATATATATATATATATATATATATATATATATATATATATATATATATATATATATATATATATATATATATATATATATATAGTTAAGATCGGATGACCCATGAAATTTTGACTTATATTTTGACCCATCATCCTAATCGTTGGATTCGGGTTTCAGAATGTGCTGATTTTTTGTAGAGGTGTTATCTATGGTATGTTGATCATCCTCACAAAAAATCAGTACATTCAAAACCTTTAAGGTCATCAAATGTTATAAGATTTCTCAACCGTCAATTTCAACCGTTGATTTGATGCATCTAAAGGTATTAGAATGCGTTGATATTTTATGAGGATGATCAACATACCAATAATAGCACCTCTACAAAAAAATCAGCATATTCTGAAACCTGAATCCAACGATTAGAATGATGGGTCAAATATGGGTCAAAAAAATATAGGTCAGCGGATCCTGACTATATATATATATATATATATATATATATATATATATATATATATATATATATATATATATATATATATATATATATATATATATATATATGGGTTGGGATCCAGAAACACGCTACTTTGCCACAAAGTTAGACACACATCATCCAAAACCCTAGATAGAGGTTTCAGAATTTATTGATTTTTTGTAAGGATGATCAACATCTCTTAGATAGCACATCCATAAAAAATTAGCACATTCTAAACCCTTTAGGTGCATCAAATCTAAAAAGCTTTATCGATTGTTCATTTTAACCGTTAAATTGAAGGGAATATTTGATTAGTCTATAGGTTTTAGAATGCGTTGATTTTTTGCTGATGTGCTATCTAAGCAAAGGTTATCACCCTTACAAAAAATTAACAAATTCTGAAACCTCTATCTAGGGTTTTGGAGATGCGTGTCCAACTCTGTGGCAAAGTAGCGTGTTTCTGAATCCCGACCCTATATATATATATATATATATATATATATATATATATATATATATATATATATATATATATATATATATATATATATATATATATATATATATATATAAAAGTGCTAGAATGCGGCATGCGGTGCGTGCGGTATCGCACCGCAGCCGTCTGATGCACTGCTGTGTGCATCGCATGCATCAGACGGCTGCAGTGTGATGCCGCACGCACCGCATGCCGCATTTTAGCATACCCCTATATATATATATATATATATATATATATATATATATATATATATATATATATATATATATATATATACACACAGAGAGAGAGAGGTCAAGATCCGTTGACCCATATTTTTTTTGACCCATCATCCTAATCGTTGGATTCGGGTTTCAGAATGTGCTAATTTTTTGTAGAGGTACTATCTATGGTATGTTGATCAGCCTCACAAAAAAGCAACGCATTCTAAAACTTCTAGATGCATCAAATGTGCTCTTCCAATCAATGGTTAAAGTTGACGGTCGAAAAAGTTTATAACATTTGATGGCCCTAGAGGTTTTAGAATGTGCTATTTTTTGTGAGGATGATCAACATACCATAGATCAAAGTTTTAAATCTCGACCGATACCGGTACGTACCGACCGGTACGTACCGGTTTTGGCCGGTTCGAGACCGGTACTGCATCCGATCCCGATACCTGGCCCGTACCGGCCGGTACCGGTACGTACCGGTCCGTATCGGCCGGTTCAGGCCGGTACCGACCGGTACGGCCGATACGGACCGGTACAGACAGGTTAAAAAAAAAAAAAAAATTTGGGGGGGTTTCGGGTTTTTTTTTCTCAACCGGTATCGGTCCGTATCGGCCGGTACCGGTATGTACCGGCCGGTACATACCGGTTCGGAGCCAACTGATACCGCGACCGATACCGTGATTTTAAACCTTGCCATAGATAGCACCTCTACAAAAAATTAGCACATTCTAAAACTCGAATCCAACGATTAGGATGATGGGTCAAAATATAGGTCAAAATTTCATTGGTCATCTGATCCTGACCCTATATATATAGGGAGGTCCCTAGAGTTTTTTTTTTGTTTGATTTCTTAGCAAAGGCTGATCGTCGGACGTGTAGCAGATAGATAGAGAGAGAGACAGAGAGATTAGAGCATAGATTTTTTTTGCCGTCGGCCGCCTGTAGTGCTGACATGCACGAGCACTACCATAATTTTGGTGTGTGTGTGTGTGTTGGGGGAGGGAGGGGGGGTGGGGGGGGAGTGTCGACATCGAGGATAACCATGGCTGCCGGAGGCAGCAGGGGAATGCTGGTAGAATTTTGTTTGTCCTAGCCAAAAAAAATTTACCCCCACAGGCGGCCAACTCTTTTCTGTCGCCGAAGGTGGCTGTTGTTGTGCCAACAGGCACAAGCATTAATAGTGTGCGCGCGCGTGTGTGTGTGTGTGTGTGCGTGTGTGTGTGTAAGACGGAGAGTATAATATTACTATCAAAAATCATATTCATTTAGGGTGCTTAGATTATCGTAATAGTACTACATAAATAATTGGATTTTGACCAAGTGAAGCATTTATAGGAGCTAGATGGATATTTCAAACATTTCATAAAATGTGTATGTGCAAAAATAAGTCATTTCATCTTTGCTAAATATTTTACAAAATACCACAAGAATTAGATGATTTAATTATAAACGTACATACATATACATATATATACAAAATATATATTAACAGAAGAAGTAGAAAAAAAAGAGAAAATAATGAGATTAATGGAACAATATGACATGTTGACTAAATAACACATCATACTTTGGTTTTGACTTACATAGTATGGCATCAATGTCTAACATACCTATTGTCGGAACATTCTTGTCCATACATATCCAGGAAGATTTGCAGCTCCTGTTTTTCCTTTTCCAATTTCTCAATCTGCAGTTTATTTTCTTCATTATAAAGATCAGTTGATAAGGTCCATGACAACCTCTAAGAAATCTTCTAGCTCTGAAGCTGGATCCAATCAAAAGATTGCAAACTAATCAAATAATGGATAAGAAAATTTTAGCATACCTGCGCTTTCAGGGACTTTATCTCTACCAGTTGTTCAGCACATCTATCTGACAGGTTTTTGTGTTCGTTAATCTAGCAACTCAGAAGAGGCCAAGAGAATATCATAACCATATTTTAAAGATAACAATGAAATGCAATTCATTGATGGCTTTCAGGATGCATATGCAGTTCTTTCAGCACCAGTTGTTCACGAACTAACATGTATACACATTGAGCTGGAGGCAGATTAATAATTTAAAATTGAATAAAATAAACATAAAATGCAAATTTTAATATACAAGAAAAAAACAACTGAGTCAATCAATGGAAACACCAAGTGAGTTCATGTAATTGTGGATTTGTTCAAACATCCGCCCTCCTTAGAGTCCACAAAATTACCTTCACCTCTTGTATCATTCAGAGTCAATCAATGTCAATGGGGAGTTGAGTCCATGATGAACCCCCAGATGCTCTAGCATTAATTCTCTAAAGTATCGAATTAAGGCTCTAAAGTATAAAGCTAATAGACCATGATGATGCTCTAGCATTAATTCTCCCCGAGTTGGGAGTATTTAGAATCCATCGAGACAATCTGGGTGATGAATTCGGCTCGTTACCAAATGGTTGTTGGTACTCAAGGTTCGAAATTTTGATTTCGGCCATAATTTCGAACTACATGTTATGGAGTTGAGTCTATTCAAAATTCTTAGTTGAGTCTATTCAAAGTTATAATTTATAATTTATAACTTATGGAGAGAGAGAGAGAGAGAGAGAGAGAGAGAGCAGCGACAGTGAGGATAGGTTTTTCTTTTTCCTTTCTCCTCTTCCTCTCCTCCACCTCCCCTTTTTTAATTTTTTTTTCCTCAAAGGGGGGCCAAAACAATGAAATTGGGGGGAGGTTTCAATATTGCTCCGGCCAAACCACTCCAAAAGGGGTCAGTTTCGGCTGAAACTATAAACCCTGGTCTATATAATTTTAGCTTTTATTTTTTTTTTTCAAAGTTTTAATCAGAGTTGTTTTAGGGGTTCCCCAGGTGCTCCGACATCATATGTCCAACACAACACACATTTCAAGTTTTTAACAACAATAGAAACCTTCTTACGAAAATTCTCAAATTTCTCCATTTTCTAAAGCTTTTGAAAAACAACTTAAAAGGAATATACTATATTTAAAATTAGAATACCCAGGAAAGATGGAAGGAACTTATGAGATGTTTTCTGGTTGAAATGGGAGAGTTTATCAAAAATAGCTCCTTCTATGATTGCAGCCATGAAAAACCAAATTCAACAAGGGACCAATAGAGCCAATTGAAAACAATAGTGCAAGGAGAGCAGGACCTGGTTCATACCTTCCTATTTAATGTAGCTCTCAAAGAATTGGCTTCTTCCCGTAAAGAGAGTACTTCATAAGCTGCCTCTTTAGATCGATTTAACTGTGTTTCCATCATCTCCATTTCTTTAGACAATGCTAAAGACATCACACGAAATTCATCCTTGATATCCTTTCTTCCTGAAAGAGAAATAGATTTAGGAACCTGTTCAAAATATGTGAAAGCATGGTGAAAATCAGTCAAATTCACCTAAATCCTGCTCCGCTTCTTCTACTTTCATTTCAAGACTATTTCTCTCAGTGATTAACTTCTGAATTTGAAGTTCCAGCTCTTTTATCTTAGCCTCAAAATTGTTTACAGAACACTTTGCAGTTTCAGCTGATTCTGCTTTCGCACTCAATTCCTTCTCCCTTCGCAGTAAATGGTTCCTGTCGGCCTGAACTTGAAGTTTCATATACAAAACCATTGATTGACTAGCACCTGAGCACAGTATATATGTGAAAGTAAAGTTACCTGCAAAGATTCTATCAATCCCTTGTATCGGTCAACTTCCAGATTCAAATGCTTCAGTTGATCATTTAGTAGGGTGTATGGTTTTGATGAAACTATATATTTGTCATCCATCAGTTCGTTCTATATAAATCAAATTAAGAATCAGAAAAGAATGCATGATGCCAGAGACTTATAAGTCATAAAATAATTAAGCTCACAAAATTTCCAAAGAAGAACAATTTAATAAAACAAAGAGAATCTAACTTGAAGATCTTCCAACTGCTTTGACAGGATTGATTTATCCTCTTGTGCTTCCTGAAGTTCGAAAAGATGGCTCGCTGCCAGTGTCTGTCATTCATTTGAAAAAAATGTTTGAGTCAAATAAAAATACTGTACTGGAGAAGAAAAAGTACAATCAAAGCCAGGGATTTTTCAGGGACCCATCCTTACAAGGCTTACACATAGATACCTTAGCCTCCTCAACAGAATCTTTCAGTTCGCGTAAACCCATGGTTTTATCTGCAGGTTTATCTGGTGAACTGCTCCCATTTACAGCATTCATAACTGAAGCATTCAATACAGCTGTCCCATGCTTCTGCATTTGTAGAATTACCAACTTTCGCCGACTTTCCTCAAGCTCTGCCATGCTTTCTTCCAACTCACCTAAATCACAGAAATATACAATATGGGCATGTACTTAGTAGAATAATAATAAAATATCATGCTGAAAAAAGAAAATAATTAGGCATAAAAATTCCACATGCAAGTGTATGCCAGCTCAACTTAACTACCAAATATCCAATATATGTATGAATTCAATTGAATAAAATGAAATATTACATGGGGGAAGAATTAATCATGCAGCAAAGTTCTTTTACATGCAAGCTTACACACATCTGTTCAACTGAGTAAGGCATTTCCCTCGCTTAGTCTTCAATGCCCCAGCTGATTTCATATTAAACAATTTAAAGAGTATCGGTTGAATTTGCCATTCCAGAGAAGCATATTGGTAGTTTGTAAAGTTTAGTAGATGCCATTTTCTATACACTTCAAAACTGAGCTATGAAGAAAAGATTATAAATCTGATTTATCAGGATCTGCAAAGAGGGTACAGTGCAAAGGAGCGCTACATATTGTACAAATCAGATGGAATATCTTCGTCAGAGAGTAAATTAACAGTTCAGAATTCTTTAATGCTTGTGAATTCATCAACATAAGGAAGATGCATGACAGAATGATGGTGAATACATGTTTGACAAAGAAGATAAAAATACAGAAACAGAAATGAACCTGAAAGGCGCTTTATTTCAGACTGATCTCTCGTATGACTGTCAAGATAACTATTAATTTCATCTGCATACTGTCTATGCTTCTGGTGGATAACATCAATAGCCTGGCGCAGATTGTTAGCTTGCTCTCTCAAGGAATCATCAAGTTTCCGTAGTTGCACAATAGCAGCTTCGAGAACATTATAATAAAGACAATCATCAATTCAATGCAAAGGCAAATCCATTGACAATAGTATACTACAGATAGTCGTGCCCAATAATATCAAGAAAAGAAACTAGTGTAACTTAAGTGTTCGAAAACAGATGTAAAAGTTGCAGATTAACCCATAGAAACATGCTCAGGATTTTTCTGACCTTCTGAAGATAGCTTCCCACGTAAAGCCAATGCTAAGCTCTCAGTTTTAGCTCGTTGAGCAGCAATGGTCTCCTGAAGGTGTTTCATCAGATTCATGGTGGATACATGACGCAAAGCAAGGGCTTCTTGGACATATTTAATGGTTCCATTTCCTCCATTGTTCTCAACAGGGCCTGCTTTCAAGAGTCTACAGAGAAATGTTTCCTCTGGGAGACATGCTGCAAGTAAACCTAGAAAAAGAGAAGAAACACACATTAAAGCAGGGAAATCATAGACCCATCTTAGGAAGACCAATATCATATATATATATATATATATATATATATATATATATATATATATATATATATATATATATATATATATATATATATATATATGCAAGAAAAATACAGAAAAGGACCTAGCGAGCATTCTTCATGATCCAATGCTTGTAAGCCATCAGAATGGCCGCCAGCTCGTATTCCAAGCAGGACCAAATCATCAACCAACTATAATTGTGATAAGAACATAAATCAGAAAGCCTCTAGCAGAAACAAGAGGAAGAAGTAAAGAAGAGGGAACAATAGGAAATAAGAAGAAACAAGAATAGGAAGTACTGGAGATGGAACAATATAAAATAAGAAGCAAAAAAGTTGAAACATAACCTGATTCCATATTTTGTTCAAGGTTATCAAAGTTTGGTCATAAGATAATTGTTTGTGTTTCAAATCTTTGAACTTTCCTTCCAATGCATGCATTTCACTTTTCTGTGCATCTAGCTGTTGGACAAGCTTCTGATTCTGGTATTGGAGCACAGCCGCATCAACCTGCAATATTCAATGGTAGTAATAAGCAAAATAATTAAATACAAAAGCAAAAAAGAGACGTCAGCTGCATCAACCTAAGAGCCACCCGGCCCACACCACAAATGGGGAAACTATAAACTGTAGTTGGAGTTTCTAATATCACCGGTCATGCCATCCACCCTAGCCATGGAGGCAGTCAGCATTGAATACTGATGAAATTACAGTACGACACTAAATACGCATAATAGTGTTTTTCAATACAATGAGCCCACTATACCACATGATACCAAGTCCTGCTTTTACATTTTCGTTTGAAAATAATTGTTCTTCAACTTTCGACAAACCCCTAGAAGTGAATTTCGTTTAACCAGTAACGTTGGCTTTCCTCCCTACAATCATTCATCTGCGTTCCTCATTAGGCCCCTCTCATCCCCAAGTTGCCTTGGCAAGGAAATTCAGCACCAATTCACTACGAGTTGATGTCGGTTAACAGTTGATCATAGGAAATTACCAACTTTGTCGGATCATAATTCAATCTATAAAGCCAACCTACGTAAATTTGTGTAAGGCTTGGAGACTAGCTTTAAGGTTCCCTGAATGAAGAATGATTCCATGCCATCCTTTCCAAGAGAAACTGCACTAGAGAGATTGATAGAAAGCAGACTCATCAACTTGAGTTTTATCTACTTGGTAGAGCCCAGCCTCATCTTTCCAACTTATCTGGCATCTTTCCAAATAGAAAACTCAAATCTGGAACATATTAATGCTAGCAATCCACAACCATAATCATGTTTAGTTAACATAGGGAGAAATAAAACCTCCTTCAGAGCTGAGGAACAAGCTTAGCTCCAACAACTTTTTTTTTATTTTAGAACTTTTGACTGAAAAGATACCTTATAGCTACTCTCTCCAAATTTGAACATCTCCAAGCCAAACAACAAGATTCACCCAACATGCTAGAGTTTATGGTTTGGAGCCACCAGGCAAACAGCTCAGCTTCATTTCATATGCCTCAAAAACAGTGATGGGGACTAGGAATCCATCCTATTTGTTCTCTCTGTAATTCTCCTTTATTTTAGTCTCTCAAGGATCCAGTTGTTGTTCCATCTTTGTTGGGGCTTTCTATTGGGTGAGTGATCTTGCAAAAGAGTTTTATTTATGATGGAATGTTCTGACTTCTGAGAATAGTTGGGATAGTGATCGTTTAAAGCTTTGTTCAAACTCCTATTTAAGGAGCCCAGTTTGGATATTTTGATAGATTAATTTTTGGACAAAGGCTCCCCCAAGGGCTGGCCTCGTTGACCATGAGGGTCTAATTGTGAGGATCTTCTCTCTCTCTCTCTCTCTCTCTCTCTCTCTCTCTCTCTCTCTCTCTCTCTCTCTCTCTCTCTCTCTCTCTCCTTGGTCTTTCTCGCCATTAGGGGTGCCCGCATCAATCATATCACCAACGATCCAAGCTTCAACAATCGCAAGAGGAAATCCTGAGTGATATGTGATTTTTTTTTCCCAAATAGGCTCTAGCATCCGGCCTCCAACGCCTTGCCCATATCCATGCCAATCGAATGGTCCAAATATTTTGTCGACTATTGCTGCATATCGGTAACACTATAACCTTCGGCAACAAAGCAAATCCCTATGCTCTGCACCGATAGCAGGCCCATCAACGGTGCCCTTCGAGCAACCTCGACCTCCATAGCACTAAGCAACCCAATGTCAGTCAGTCGTTACCACCTACAGCAAGATCCATTAAATCTCTCTCACTCTTGCAACCCTTTGCGCCAACTAGCCATCCCAGCCTCCCTGTAGTCAGCCATGATGCGTTGGAATCTCCTATTGTACACCGATATTGCCCCCTCCTTGATGCCAATTATGTCGACCCGCTACATACCAGCTGGCAAGATCACCCCTCTATCTCCTCAAACATAGTCGAGTCTCCTTTCATGAGCCTCTATTTTTGTTTGAAAGACTAAGATCCCACATATTAACAAGATACTTTTTGAATCCATTAACCCACTAGCTGAAATCCAATGGATCATAGATCCAAGATCCGCTACTGCAAACCCATAAACCCGTGGACATGAACCTAGCGGATCATAAAACTCATAGATCCACAATCCAATCACCCATAAATCCACAAACCCACACCGCAGGAATCCACAGACCCACTAGTCTGAACCCGCAAACACAATAAGCTTGTTATTCTCATTTTATGGGCAGATTTTAGGCAATTATGGGTCCATTTGCACTACAAAATATAGAATGTTAATACAAATGTTCCCTTCGAGAGTTTATAGAGCTAATTATGTCATAATTTGCCATAAAAAACAATCCAAGGAAGAAACACTAGGAGTTGGTATGAGATTAAATTCTTTTTAACATGTCAGGTGCCCCTTAACTTGTTCTACATCATTTGTATTGGAGTTGGAGGTTTGACCACCATACTCTATCATAGTTGTTGATCTTACATTTCCAACTCCTAGTTCAGATCTTATTATGAATCCTAATCTCATCTTTATTCTGAATCTTAATTCCCGTTTAATTTCAGGTCATATTCTACCCTTATTTCTAGTCTAGTTCCCAGTATTATTATAAGTCTTCTTAATAAGGTTCTCAGACCCTATGTTATAACCCATTATCCCTCATCTTTTTCACTACTTCACACGAAAGCCTACTTCTGTTTTGTAGCATTACTAAAATCATGTTGGTTATCATTTCCTCGTTAGCCAAGGTCCCTATAGGAATCTATCATCTGTCACTTATCAAAGAACGAGCATATGACTTGGATATACCAATTGAGCCTATTGAATAGTGGTTTTTATGCAAAGTCGATGCATATCACTGAAACATAGATTTGAGTACAGTACGGCCACAAATACAATGGATGACAACGAGGATGAGTTGAGTTACCATGAGCCAAAAGAAGCAAAGAAATTACATTTATTGCCCTCCCCCCCACTCATATTACAACACTTCCTCAAAAATAAATGTCAATCTAGAGCTAGAATCAGAGCCATAACCAAAGAAAGACACTAAGCTTCCAATGAGGAGGTCAATTCTCCCAAGGACGCATTGATTTTCCTAATTTTTCTCATGATCGTATGGAAGATATTTAAAGAAATCTAGTTATTGTGGGGCTTGAGCTGCCAAAGACAGAAGTACTTGTGGAAGAAGATTCTCAGTAGTCTAAAGATACGAAACATGTAGTGTAACGCAACACATAAAGAAGATCAACTTGGCATATGAGAAGTTTTAAAAAACTTTTAACTCGTAGGAATGTGACAGTTAATCTAATCATTTTATTGTTGCAAAGTGCCTCATTGATTTTGTATTCCTCCAGTACCACTTGAGCTTAAGTTCACTGTCAATCTGTTGCAAAGCCCCTCGTTATTAATGGGGGTCCTAATCAAATACCAATAGCATTTTCTGACGAAAGAGTTAACACTAATAGTGGAGCAAGGAACGGATTTGCCCGGGATTCTAGGGACTAAAGCACTATACAGTAGCAAGCCAAACAACCGAGAACTCATAGATGAACTTGTCGATCCAAGTCATCCTCCCTCATAGGCGATCCAATCCCCTCGAAAAGGTGCACGAACCAAGGGCCGGAAGAAACAGGGGCTCCAAAACCCTGATGTCATAGATGACTCCAAGACAAGCAATGAACCGGCTATGCTAGTGGGCCTACAGGCCGCCAGCTGATGCTAGTGACATGTGGGCCTGCCGGCCTGGCTGGTGGACTTGCGGGTCTGCCAGCCCGGTGTTGTTGGGTCTGCGGGTTGCCGATCAAGACTAGTTGCTTGTGGGCCTACCAATCTGGCCAACAAGCTTGTAGGTCTGTCAGCTAGGGCTAGTTGGCTCGCAGGTTGCAGACAATGTTACCAAGTCGGAAGTTGGGAAAAAGTCGGCAGGGAAAAAAAACGAAAAAAAATTTAAAAAAAATCGATAAATTAGGTAATAATTAGATATATGTATTCTAACACTTTTTTTTAGCAAAAATCAAGAAAATGACAAGGGAAAAAAGCGTAATTCGCAATTTTTTCAAAAAATCCCGACTTTTAAAATAATCACGACTTATTCTTGTAGCAAACGTTTGAAAAATAGGTCGCGATTAAAACGTGACCTTTTGAAAAAGTCGACGATTTTGGTAACATTGGTTGCAGTATACCTTGGCCACAAAGAGGGTAAAGGCAAGGCGGTAATAATGTGGCACAAGGGGAGGGGTGCAGAGGAGAGCCGGCTATGGTGCGGCACTCGTGAAAGAAGGGGGCGAGGTGGCTATGGTCGCGGCACACACGGAGAGGGAGAAGGAGAGGGCACACGGTGGTCATGGTTGCAACACGCGTAAGAGAAACAGAGAGGGCACAGGTGCCGGATATGGCTATGATACACACACGCACGAGAGAGAGCGATAGGGGAGACCCAAAGTCGGCACTGGTTAGGGTTTACGAGACGTACTTTTACAATTTTATTATTCAATTCATTGACTAACAATAGGAGCCCGAGGTGTTAAAATAACCCCTTGGTTTCATGTCAAACATCCCCCCATCCGATGTGGGACTAAACGAGTTCAAACAACGAAAAACATAAATGCACAGTTTTAACTATTAAATAAGGACAAAACTAAATAAATAAACAACAATAAAAAACTGGACCGTAGCACTGGGCTCCAGTGCAAGTGGGTCAAGTAGGCCTGGGTCTGTCGAGATAAAGCCTCCAACCATAGTGAAAGTGGATCGGATGTCCTGCGCTGTCAAGGATGGTAAACCCTCGTTACAGGTGGTCTGATGTCCGCATCAAGGAGGCTCCTCTATAGGCACTAGAAGGGAAAGCTCTATTAGATTTGGACACTCCTCAGGTGGTACCACTAGTGGAGTCGAAGGCTCCATGGGAGGCAGAGGCTCTACTGAAGGTGGTGGCTTACTGCGTCTGGTAAAGCTCATATTTTGTCGCTCTCGTCATCCCAACTTATTTTCAATATCGTCTAATAGTAGTTGGGTGTCATTATACATGTCCTTCAAAGACAATGATGGATAATTCTGTTAAACCTATCTATCAAAATGTTTTGAAGGTAGATCTAGGTCAAGAGCTTGATCTCTAATCAAAAATGAATAACAATATTTTTTCGAAGATCTTAGGTGAAGAATATGAACTGACCCAAAATGTTGAAAAAGTTTAATGAAATTTTTGTAGACTCGGGTGAGAATAAGGGGATCGGATACTATGATGGGACATGGCGTCAGATTACTCTAATACCAACTTGATGAAAGCAAAAACGATCTTACACTATGGAATAGGGTTTATGATGCAAACATATGGTGCAGAAAGAATTTGCACGGTAGCAAAGGCTAAGAATTAGTGTTTATGAGAGAATTAGTGAAATTCTGTAATTAGAACAAAAGGGGGTATTTTCATCTTTTCACCATGTGCTTTTCTGATCTTGCTGAAATTTGGCGGAGGTATAGGTCTTGATGTTAGGAAGGTATGACTAAAATTTGGCATCAAATGTATAGCTATGACCGGATCTATGAAAATTTTATAAAAACAGCAAGCGGGATTTTTATATACAAAAGGGGCTAAACAATCCAGCAAAAGGCCACAACAGTCAGATATAATATACTAACGATTCAGCAATTTAACGGGCTTCAAAAGGAGAAGATGATAGTGATGATAAATGGCAGTGGGAACGATATTGAAGCAAACAAAACCATGGAAAATGATATAGAAATTGGGGAATGAATTCTTACAGAAATACGAATAATCTACGTATTAGCGAAGTTTTTATTAGCAAACTGAGACTACAGCTCTTCAGAGTGAGCAGCCAGTTATCTCTCTCTCTCTCTCTCTCTCTCTCTCTCTCTCTCTCTCTCTCTCTCTCTCTCCACAAACATCATCTGACTCAATGAGAAACTCCCCGGCAAACCCACAGCCCACGAACATCATCTTCCTCTTCCATAAACCCTAGAATCGAGGAGAAAAGGAAAAGAAAAAAGGCACAAATGAAAATTTTACCTGCTCGCCGCCGGCCTGACCTCCCGTCGCCTCCTCCCGCTCGAGTCGCCCCGCCATCGCTGCTCCGCGATCACAGCCCAATCTGTCTTTTGAAATCCGTCACCTAGACTACCCAATGTAATAACTAACCCGGCCGAATAGCCAACCGGAGCTGAACCCAACCACATAGGGTCTAAAAAAGCCCATTGGCCTGAGCCCGGCCCGAGCACACATGGGGCGTGCTCGGACCGCCACCTTGAGCCCACAGCCCGGCCCGAAAGGGATCCTCCTCATAGCGCACGGTTTCAATTAATGGAGAGATGACTCTCTCTCTCTCTCTCTCCACCTACCATCCAAGCCGGTATTTCAAATACCGATTTTTACTGTCAGGTGAAAAAAAAAACCACCCTTCCACTTGACTATTAGTTGGCAACTTTAAATTTTATTTTTTACATATGATTATTAAAATAATATTTTATTTTTTAAATACAATTTTTAGGAGTGAGACTTGGACGGATTGAAGGGTCTGCCCATACCCAACCCGACTTACACTCACCTTAACCTATGTTGCCCATGGAACCTGTGGAAGCCCATCCCATGCTTGCCCATTCCAGTAGCTCAAGTTGCTTGGGTTGCCCAATTTGCAAAAAAATGGACGGGCTGGTCGGGTTGCCCAATTAGAAATGCTTGTGAATATATGTAGATGGAAAAAAAAAATCCAAATTTAAGAGTTCAAAACCATTTGATTGAGAATGAAGCATTGCTCTGCACCGCTGGAGAGAGACGAACAAGGGGATAAGATAAGAACATATGGTGTCGGTCTTGTGGTGGGGTTTATGGCTTCTTTTTATATATTGTGAATTTGTGATTTATATATGGATTACTGGACTGGTCAAGCACTTGAGCGGGTGTGAGTCTGAGTCATGTGATTGTGTGTGTGTGCCACTAATCGTTGTACATTGCAATGCAATGAGATCATACTGTGATCCACTCATCGTTGCACCACTACAGTGCAATGAGATTATATTAGTGAATCACTGTAGTGAAAGCAAGTATGACACTGTACTAGGGTTCTATAAGACCGGTGACCAAGCTCGTTTAAATTAAAATCGGGTTGTTGTTCTTTTTTTTTGTTCAAAAGTTTTTAACCAGTTTTGCTCATGCTTGTTGATTTTTCGGGTTGGGCGGGTTAGACCTGCCCAAGTCCCCACACCTAGCTATTTTGAAAGAAAAAAAAAACTAATATTAAATGGATGTTTTTATTTAGAGCTTTTTTAAAAATATTATTAAAAAAAATATATTTAACTAAATAGCGATTGACCAAAACTATTTATCAATCTAGCGCTCTGAAAGCCACGTCGCATGTCAGCGCCGTAAAGCGAGTCGTCATTTTTTTTTCTTTCAATTAGAACCCAATATTTCGATTACTAGGTTTAAACCCAGTATTATAGATACCGGGTTTACCCGAAATCCAACGAGAAAACGGCTAAGTATGAGAACGTTATACAAGGGGGTTTCGGTTAAACTCGGTATCCAGAATACCAGGTTTAAATAGGGCTGGCAATTTCGGACCCGACACGAAGTTAGCGGGTCTGGGTCAGTGCTAAACGGATTCGGGTCGTAAATGGTCGACACGATAGACTCGTTTAATAAACGGGTCGGGTCCGGGTTTAGGGTCTGGACACGGTAGACCCGGAAAGACCCGTTTAGTATTCAACGGGTCATGTCGGGTCGGGTCTACCCTCAATCCGATACTATAATATATAATATCAGCGGGTCTTTCGGGTCAGGTCGGGTTGAGTCGGATTGGGTCGGATCGGGTCAACTGAATAGTCTTGGGTGATAAACGGGTCTTACCAGGTCTTATCGGGTCTACCCGTTTATTAGCGGGTCAAGTACGGGTTTAGGATCTAGACACGATTAATTAAACGGGTCGGGTCCGAGTCTAGGGTTTTTGGACACGAACCCGACTAGACACGACACGAACCTGACACGACCCGACCCATTGCGACCCCTAGATTTAAACACTGTAATCCAAATACCGGGTTTTACTTGAAAAGGAAATAAAAAAATCCCGCGACTCACTTTCCAGCGCTGACATGCCCGTGGATGTCAAGCGCTAGGTTGGTAAATAATTTTGATCAACCGCTATTTAGTTAAATATTTATTTTTTTAATAATATCTTGAAAAAAAAATCCTTTTATTTAAACAACCAAATATTTGGGGTAGAAAATCCCCCCATCTCTGATTTCTTATCATCAGTGTCGTACAGGAGGCAACCACGTAGCCAAATTGGTAGCGGGAGCAGCAGCAGCAGCTACTCGTCCTGAAAAATATCAGCTATTTTTTCCTCTCTTCCCTCCTCGTTCCTCTTAAAACCCCTTCCCCTGCCTGCGATTTCCAGGTCGCCAGATACACTCTCTCTCTCTCTCTCTCTCTCTCTCTCTCTCTCTCTCTCTCTCTCTCTCTCTCTCTCTCATCGCAGGTCGCCAGATACCCTCACAGGTACCCTCTCTCTCTCTCTCTATTGGTGCTCCTTTGAAGATGATGATATCAATAGAACAAATTAAGCATCAATCCACAGATTTTTATTGAAAAAATAAATTTTGGGTTCTTTTTATCTTACTGGAATTGCGTGATATGATATAACAAATGGTCTATTACTATTGCTTTGGATACGTATACGTTGATGGCTTGATCACCTAACTCTATAGGATGGGTTTGAATTCATTCATGTCATAGAGAGTTTAAACATGAATCAAGCCAAAGATCAGGAATGGATAGGGTATTTACTACTATCATTGTGATGACCCAACTATGGAATCGCATCGATGGTTCTTTATGGCAATTCAAAACGAGACGAGATACAGGCCAAGATCAATACGCGGAGGTCACCCAATATTAAGCTTTGTCTATAGGGGGGAAAGAGTATTGTTTTCCACTATTCAACAGTAAATAGTGTGAGGAGCAGCCCGGCTACAGGAATTTCACGCGGGCGAAGGACTTGTGGTGCGTGGGCAATATCATAGGCAGAGAGTTCTCAGGTGGCTCCAGGTGCTGATTTCGCCCGGGCAAACTCCGCGGGTGGTTGTAGGCTGAGAGTTCATCATATGTTTTGACAGCTATTTTGGGGGCTTCTTCGGGCTTCTCTATTGCGTGTGAGAGACGAAGAAGGCGTTGGGGATCAAGAGAGGAGGATTGTTTCCTTGGGAACTGGTGGAAGCGAGGAAGAAGAAAATGGTTGTAATTCTCCCATCTAATTCCATAGTGCTCCGAAAGCCGGTGACCGACACTTGCAGAGGTAGGGCCTTTCGGAATTGCATCAACAAATGTCTTGTGTCGTGTGATTATTTTTTATTTGCTTTGTGAAATGTGTGATTTGTGACATGTGTGATTTCTTCGGATCGTCGGAGATCTCAAACGCTAATGCCCTTCTGCGAGCAAACGATGACGATTCTACCTCGTTATGCTTATTTCACGCCAACAAATAGTCCTAGGCTCAAGGGTTTAATCAATAGCAAGACACAAGAAAGATAACACCTTCTTAACAGCTAAACAAATATTTAATCAAACTTTCTACTTTGCTTTGGCATAAAAGTACTTCGCCAAAGCGTTTTTATGAGAAACTAGCACCGAAGACACCGTGAGAAAGCCGATGAAATCTCATTCAACAAAGCCCAAACACGAGATACTGATCAAGAGAGAAATATTTTTCTCTGTTTCTCTCTCTTCCCTTTGTCTTTCTTTTTGTGTTTCTCACTATTTTTACTTTTCTAGTTCAACTTTAGTACAAAAGATGAGCAATAAACATAGTTCACTTATAAATTTGCTACGTTCGTAGGCGGTGAGAGATTTATCACTGTTTCCACAGTAAATTATACTAAGTGTGGGCTAACATACACGACCTAATGAGGGCGGATGCGTCAACCCAATATACAGTAGTCTATAAAGAAGCCACCTAGAGGGTGTGAATAGGTTTTTTGATTTATTAGATTCAATCTAACCTCATCACAGGTACAATCAAACATGTAGTAAAGGCATAGTGAAATATCAATAACCATACAGCACAGAGAGGACACACAAGATTTTAACGTGGTTCGGATCTACACAGGTTCCTATCATGGGACCTCTTCCAGTTCTAATGCATTATCAAGATACGAGTTACAAGATAAGACACATATACCATCACACGGCTCAGACTCGTTGATGTTGTCTCTATTGATGTGATGTCTTCACGCTTTGTAATCAACACAAGAACCGTTTCCGCAACGGCCTCAATCTTCAACAGAGGTGTGAAGACATCGCATCAACAAAAGACAATATCAATGAGTCTGAGTCGTGTGATGGTATATGTGTCTTATCTTGTAACTCGTATCTTGATAGTGCATTAGAACTGGAAGAGGTTTAGACACATATAGCATGAAGATACGAGTTACAAGGCTCAGACTCCTTGATGTTGCCTCTGTTGATGCGATGTCTTCACGCTTTGTAATTACTCTTAATGTGTGTGTGTGTGTGTGTGTGTGTTTGCTTAAACAATACAAAATAACACACACATATTAAGAGTAATACATATATCAGTATACCACTAAAGTCGTCTTGAGGGAGGTTGATGCGAGACATATGCAAGCTAAATTATGTGATGAATTATCAATCAACAAAATCGTTGATTAAGAGTAATTTAAAATATAAAGACTTTATGGATCACCTTCAATTGCTATGGAAATTTAAAACCACAAATTTATTCCAAGCTCAGGGGCTGAATCACATACATGTGGTGCTAAGTGTTGGCGTGGAATAACCTTAGCAAGGTAGAACCGTCGCCGATCGCTCGCGGAAGCAAACTAGGGTTTCGGATCTCCGACAATCCGAAGAGAATAGAACAAGATCCAAACAATCACAAAGGAAACAGGGAAAACAATCACACATGACACAAAACGTTTGTTGACGCAGTTCAAAAAAGCCCTGCCTCTGTGGTATTGGTCACCGCCCTCTGAAGCTCTATGGAATTAGATGGGAGAATACAACACTCTTCTTCTTCCACAACTCCACCGGATCTCAAGGAGACAATCCTTCTCTCTTAATCACCATCGATCTCTCTTCGTCTCACTTTCAATAGAGAAGTCCCTAAGAAGATCCTCGTAGCCATCAAAACATATGACGCTCTTAACCCTAAAAGAGACAAAAGTCCCTTTTAAAGGTGTAATCAGTGCAACAGCTGCCTACAGCTCGTACAACCTGAGCCGGGTTCACCCGGGCGCCTAATACTTGAAACCACCTAAGTAAGGTTTAAAACTCGGGTATTGGTACCTGTATTGACCAGAGCCTTACGTATTCGTACCGACCGCTACGTACTGGCATTAGTCGGTTCCGGTACTGGTTCTTTTTTTTTAATTGTAAAAAAAAACCTTTAAAAATTAAAAAAAATTAGAAAAAAATATTAGAATTCTTTTTGGGTTACTTTAAGGAATTTTAGGGTTAAAAGTTTAGGGCTTTAGGCCCTTTAGGGTTTAGGACATTCGGGTTGTTAAGATGTATTCGTGTATATACATACACTTAGTGTATATATGACTCACATGTATTCACCCTATATTGCCAATTTGGCCTAATGAGAGACTCATTTCCATTCTCTGCCCAAACCCTAGCTCTCCTTCTCTCTTTCTCTCTTTCTCTTCCTCTAGGGTTTGTCACATGGTATCAGAGCAAGGTTGATCGCCGGCGTCGTCAACGGCTCCCTTGTCTCCTCGCGATCAGATCCCGATCTTCCTCGCGACCAGATCTTCCCCGCGATCGCGATCAAATCCAGATCTGCCCTCCTCGCGATCCAGCCTGCTCCAGCTGACCCTGCCCTGCTCGCGCGCGCGCTCCAGATCTGCCCTCCTCGCGATCCAGCCTGCTCCAGCTGACCCTGCCCTGCTCGCGCACGCGCTCCAGCCGACAGATCCTGGCCCTGCTCGCGCGCGCGCTCCAGCCGACAGATCCCGACCCTGCTCGCGCGATCAGATCCCGACCCTGCCCTGCTCGCGCGATCAGATCCCGACCCTACCCTGCTCGCGCGCTCCAGACCCTGCCTCGCGCGCGCGCTCCGCTCCCTGCCTCGCGCGCTCCAGACCCTGCCTCGCGTGATCCGGCCCTGCACTGCCTCACTCGCGCGATCCTGCTGCCTCGCGTTCGGGCCCTACTCGAGGCTGCTCCAGATCCGGCCTGCTCGAGGCTGCTCCTAAGCTGCTCCTAATCCAGCCCTGCTCGAGGCTGATCCAGCCCTTCTCGAAGCTGCTCGAGGCTGCACACGCGGCTCCGCACCACTCCGCGCATCTCCTCGTCGTCTCCGATCGGCTCTTCTCCGATCTCCTCGAGCTCTTTGAGCCTTCCCTCTCTCCGGTCTCCCCGGGCATGTCCTCGACTTCCTCGATGACGACTCCGCCGTCTCATCCGGTGCCTCCCTATGAGATTCCACGAGATTTTCTCCCGCTCGCCACCGACTTTCTTCTCCAAGAGGCCTCCGACTGGCCGGCATGGTCCGCCACGGTGGAATCCACCCTTGAGGGTCGCAATCTTCGAGGACACCTTGATGGATCTTCCATATTTTCTGCTTCCGATGCAGAATACGGTCCCTGGCGTCTTCGCGATCAGCGCATCAAGGCCTACCTTGTTGCATCAGTGGATCGTTCTCTTCGCCGGGACATGGTTGGGCTTGCCACTTCTGCAGCGATTTGGGGACAGCTCACTGCTCGCTTTGTTGAGAAGAGCGGAGCACGTGAGTATCAGCTTCTCACACAGGCCCAGTCGGCACAGCAGGGAGAGTTGACGGTCCAACAGTTTTACTGTCAGATGCGCTCCTATTGGCGTGATCTTCAGGATCTCGCTCCCGTTCCTGACCCGCTCGTGCTGTAGAGTATCAGTTCTACCGGGAGCGCCTTCAGCTCTATCAGCTATTCGCTGCCCTACGACCAGAGTTCAGTGCTCTGGCCGGTCAGCTTCTTCACCGGGACAGCCTTCCTCGTCTTGATGAGGCTGTGGCTGAGCTGGTCGCCGAGGAGACTCGTCTGCGTACTCTTGCCTCCAGGGCCTTATCCCTTCCATCCGGTCTTCAGGGTGTTCTTGCTGCTGCCCCGTCGCCGGTCTCAGGCCCACCAGCTAATGCCTCCCATGGTAGACCATTCTGCACTCACTGTCAGACACCGGGCCACTTCGTGGACACTTGCTTCTCACTCCATCCAGAGAAGCGTCATATCTACAGAGATCGAGGTCGAGGACGAGCTCGAGGTCGTGGTCGCCCTGTTCCTACTGCTGCTGCTGCCTCGTCCGTCACAGCTGGCGAACTACAGTCTATTCGTGAGGAACTAGCTCAGCTTAGACTCTCTCAGCAGTCTGCCGCTACTCCTGGATCTTCCGACGCCTCCGCCTTCTCTGCCTCTTCCGGTAGTCCCATTGTTTGGATACTGGATTCGGGCGCCTCACACCACATGACTCCTGATGCCTCACTGCTCACTGCTTGTCAGCCTGCGACGCACCTGCCACCGATCCACACTGCAGATGGTTCTCGCTTAGCCATCTCACAGTCTGGATCCATTACTTCAGCCTCCGCCCCTGCTTGCCGCCTCTCCTTATCCTCTGTGCTTCACGCTCCCACACTTCACATGCACTTGATTTCTGTTAGTGCTTTGTGTGACTTTGGCTGCTCGGTGACATTTACCCCTTCCTCTTGTTCTGTGCAGGATTTGCGTACTGGCCGACCGATTGGAGCAGGTCGTAGGACAGGCGGACTCTACCTGATGGAGTTTCTTCACTCTTTGGATCCGTCATCATCTGGGTTTTGTGGAGTTGTCTCTCCTACTGCCGACCTGTGGCATAGGAGGCTAGGTCATGTGTCGGAACCACGTCTTAAGAGATTACTCCATTCTGGAGCTCTAGGTCGTGGTCCTTTTTCATCTTTATCTACTTGTACTGGCTGCAAGCTCGCAAAAGCTGCTGCCCTTCCCTTTTCATCCAGTACTTCTCAGAGCTCTGCTCCTTTTGATCTTGTTCACTCTGATATCTGGGGCCCCTCTCCTCTCCCTTCTATGACTGGATATTTATATTATGTCTCGTTTGTGGATGATTATAGTCGCTACACGTGGGTCTACCTTCTTCGCCGTCGATCGGATATCCTCCAAGTCTATAAGGACTTCACCTCCATGATTTACACGCAGTTTAGTCGGTGCATCAAGATCTTTCGCTCTGATTGTGCCTTAGAGTATCTATCTACCGCTATGCGCAGTCTTATTCAGTCCCATGGGACTATTTTCCAGCACTCGTGTCCTCACATCCATGAGCAGAATGGTGTTGCTGAGCGCAAACATCGCCATATTCTTGCGATTACTCGTGCTCTCCTTCTTTCTGGTTCTGTTCCTCGGCGCTTCTGGGCTGAGGCTCTCCTCACCTCAGTCCAGCTCATTAACATCACTCCCTCGTCAGTTCTTCCGGACGACTTATCTCCTCATGAGCGTCTCCTCTCTACCGCTCCTGACTACAGCCCTCTTCGCACTTTTGGGTATACCTGTTTTGTTCTTCTTCCTCTCCATGAGCGCACAAAGCTGTCTGCTCAGGCAGCTAAGTGCATCCTTCTTGGGATCAGCACTGAGCACAAGGGATACCGCTGCTATGACCCTGTAGCTCGTCGCCTGCGTATCTCTCGACACGTCTCCTTTGTCGAGGATACACCCTACTACTCTCCTGAAGCTCAGAATCTCACCTTTCTTGAGGTTTCTTCTCCTCCATCATCGCCACCTTTGCCTCCCTCGTCGGCCTCTCTAGTTCCCCCGGCTCCGTCGACTCCTTCCCCACCACCTGCTCCCTCGGCACCGCTGGCTCCTTTGCCTGTTGTTTCCCCAGTGTCTCCGGGGGACTCCTCCGCGGCTTCCTCCTCTTTGCCCGTGCCTCTCTCTCCTCCCCGGGTTGTCTCTCCATTTCCTCAGGTCTACTCTCGCCGGCCTACCCCTGTGCCTCCGTCTCCTTCCCTCTCCGTGGATGCCAGCTCCCCTGCTGTTGAGGTTACTCCTAGTTTTTCGCCTCCTGTGCCTGCTCCGTCACTGCCAGTCGTGGATCTAGGCCCGCCTCGCTACCCTCAGCGCCAGCATCACCCGCCTGACCGTTTTAGCCACGACACTGGGCCTCCTGATCGTTTTGGTTTTGCCTCTGTCTGCAGTTACTCGCCTCAGTTTACTGCCTTTCTTACTGCTGTGCACGCAGATCAGGAGCCCCGATCCTACTCTGAGGCCGTTCAGTTTCCTCAGTGGCGTCAGGCTATGGATGAGGAGTTTCAGGCCTTTCAGCAGACTCAGACTTGGGATGTTGTCCCTCTGCCCTCTGGTGTTGAGCCTGTCAGCTGCAAGTGGATTTATAAGGTCAAGCACCGACCTGATGGATCCATTGAGCGTCACAAGGCTCGGGTGGTGGCTCGTGGCTTTACTCAAGAGTATTGTGTTGACTACGAGGAGATCTTTGCTCCAGTGGCTCAGATGACCACCGTTCGCACTCTTCTGGCAGTTGCAGCTGTTCGTCGCTGGACTCTTCTTCAATGGACGTGAAAAATGCCTTTCTTCACGGTGACCTGTCTGAGACTGTCTACATGGATCCTCCTCCTGGTCTCCGTGTTCCTTCTCAGCACGTGTGTCGTCTTCGTCGGGCCATTTATGGACTCAAGCAAGCTCCTCGAGCCTGGTTTGAGCGGTTCCGTCGTGCTGTCAGGGAACTTGGTTACTCCGAGAGCAGTCAGGACCACTCTCTGTTTGTCAGGTCGTCCCCGCAGGGCCGGGCGATTCTACTGTTATATGTAGACGACATGATCATCACTGGAGATGACTCTGCTGCGATTGCTAGTCTTCAGCAGCACTTGAGGAACCAATTTCAGATGAAGGATTTGGGTACGCTTCGCTACTTTCTTGGTCTTGAGGTAGCATACAGTACAGATGGCATTCTGCTCTCTCAGCAGAAGTACCTTTCAGACATTCTTAGTCGTGCTGCCCTCACAGATAACCGCACAGTAGACACCCCTCTTGAGCTTCACTCGAAGCTACGTCCTACAGATGGAGTTCCTCTTTCTGATCCCACTCGGTACAGGCAGATTGTGGGACAACTCGTCTATCTCTGCATTACTCGGCCTGACATTGCTCACGCTGTCAGCATTGTCAGTCAGTTTGTTGCAGTTCCACACTCAGTTCATTACGGTGCTCTTCTTCGGATCCTCCGGTACCTCAGAGGGACCGTTACTCGCTCTTTGTTTCTGTCGTCGTCCTCCTCTCTCAGACTTCGAGCCTACTCAGATGCAGACTGGGCTGGAGATCCGACTACACGCCGCTCCACCACTGGTTACTGTTTGTTTCTCGGCGACTCTTTGATATCCTGGCGCAGCAAGAAGCAGAAAGTGGTGTCTCTCTCTAGCACTGAGGCTGAGTACAGGGCCATGGCCTCCACGACTAAGGAGATAGTTCACCTTCGACGTCTCCTCAGTGATCTCGGTGTTGCTTTCTCCGAGCCTACTCCACTTCACTGTGATAACCGGAGTGCTATTCAGATTGCTAGCAACCCGGTTTTTCATGAAAGGACAAAGCACATCGAGATTGACTGTCACTTCGTCCGACAGGAGTATGAGGCCATGACAATCTCTCTACCTTTCATTCCCTCAGCAGAGCAGATAGCAGACTTCTTCACGAAGTCACATCCTACACCACGTTTTCGGTCTTTGATTGCCAAACTCTTGGTGCATGATCCACCCTGAGTTTGAGGGGGGGTGTTAAGATGTATTCGTGTATATACATACACTTAGTGTATATATGACTCACATGTATTCACCCTATATTGCCAATTTGGCCTAATGAGAGACTCATTTCCATTCTCTCCCCAAACCCTAGCTCTCCTTCTCTCTTTCTCTCTTTCTCTTCCTCTAGGGTTTGTCACACGGGTTATGACTTATGATTTTAGGGTATTTGGGTTTAGGGTTTAGGATTTCAGGCCGAGGCAATTGGGCTTAGGGTTGGGGTAATTGGGTTTAGGGTTTTAGTTAGGGTAATTTGGTTTAGGGTTTTAGTTAGGGTAATTGGATTTAGGCCCTTTAGGGTTTGGGGGGTTTATATAGCCTCCAATCCCTCTCCCCATGTTCTAAATCCAAGAATAATACCCTCCCATATGCCACAGCTGGGAATGCATGTGCAGCCCATGTGGAGGGAGATATCAAAGCCAAAAAAAAACACAAGCAAAAGTTATCCTTCCCCCCACTAATGCTATCGGCCAGTTCAGTTCAGTTAGTTTGTTCAGTTTTGTTTTGTGGTACACCCCCTCCCCAGTCCAACGATCGTCTCCCTCCACCGGCGCCATCTTGCGACCATTGTTTTTCCGCCGCTCAGCAGTCCATTTTTCCAAACGCTACCACCATTCCGGCTATTTTCTCCAAATTATCCCTCCCCATCCAACAAAGGTACATTTATTAACCTTCAACGAGATCTAGGGTTTTGTAAGAATTTTTTTTTCAATCCACACATAGATAATAGATTGCACACCATTTGGAAGATCATGGATGGAAAAACAATCTCATTCAAGATTATTAGTTCATGATCGTATCTTTAAAACAAAACCGAACAAACCGAACCGACTTGGGATCAATCGGTTCAATAGTAGATCTATCGAAGTCGGTTCGATTTTGGTTTTGTCGAACTCAAAACCGACACAGGCGGTTCGGTAGCAAATAGACCCTCAAAACGACCGAAACGAACTGTGAACAGCCCATAGTGTGCACCAATGCATGTCTTTTTCCCATGAGGTTTCCATGTATAAATCATCTATGCTATTGTGCTTTACTCATATTGCAAGCCTTGTAGGCTTACATTTTATAGCGCATAAATGGCCTCCAAAGTCCTCACCTTGATTGATGTATCTTTGAGTGGAGAGACTGAATGCACATCCCCGAGCATGTAACTACAAGTATTTAATTCAAGAGCGAGGCGTAGTAAGCATACATTAAAGTAGGATTAATTGATTTTGTAATCTTCTTCCTGTTTGCATTGTGCCGTCAAGCCAAACGATTGTACGATTAATTTTATTAAGTCAATTGTTCACTCAATGAACGAGCTATAGTTTTGGAGTACCATGTCCTATCTTTCCTTTCTTTCTTATGTTGAACTTTTTGGATATTTATTTTGTGGATTTATATTTTTGAGATTGCTGTAAAGCTGCAGCTTTTAAGAGCATTAAGAAAGTTTATTCGACAGTAAGGTGAGCTTGACTATTTTTTTGTAGCTTTCGGAATTCTGAATATCAAATGTAGACATAATCTGGTTCCTCTTACTCTGAACACACACACACACACACACACACATAATGTGTGTGTGTGTGCGCATTATTTTGCATTGTTTAAGCAAACATAATGCGATGAATGCAAGTGATTATTGAATTTTCTGTTCTGAATCTTGGATTTCTAATGGATTATAGTTTAGAAATTTTGCCTATGATTTTTCAGTTCCCAATTGAACATTGATATTTTTTTAAAAATTGTTTTCTGTACTACTACTGATGTGGTATAATTCTACTTCCATGATGGTTTTGCTTTAAGTAAAAAAGCAAGGAAAGCAAGTCCGCTTGATCTGTATCTGCTCTTTAGTATGAGTTTGACATCTTGTTCCTCTTTATTTTGCAGTGAGTGTAAATGGCTTTTGCTTCTATATGTGTCACTGCAAATGGGATGTCTGCCTTCTGTAGTAAGCCAAGTCTTAGCAAAGGCAATTATCGGACTCATCTAACTTTTTCTGCAAGCCTCCCTTCCACCGGTGTTGGGTCGAGGCCGGTCCCTATGACTGCCTCGTTGGACCAGAAGCTGATTTCTGCAAGAAGGGGATTTCTAAAACTGCTACTTGGAAACGTGGGTCTTGGTTTTCCTGCTTTAGTGGGTGCCGGGAATGCTTTTGCTGATGACCAAGGCGTATCTTCTTCAAGAATGTCGTATTCAAGGTTTTTGGAGTACTTGGACAAGGATCGGGTGAAGAAAGTGGATTTATTTGAGAATGGAACAATAGCAATTGTAGAGGCTGTTTCACCTGAGCTAGGTAATCGGGTGCAAAGAGTACGTGTACAACTCCCAGGGCTCAGCCAGGAGCTTCTTCAGAAGTTAAGAGAGAAGAATATTGATTTTGCAGCACATAATGGCCAGGAGGACTCTGGCTCTCTTTTGTTCAACTTAATTGGAAACCTAGCTTTCCCTCTACTCCTTATCGGTGGTCTATTTCTATTGTCGAGACGATCTTCTGGTGGACTTGGAGGACCCGGAGGACCTGGCTTTCCCCTTTCCTTTGGTCAGTCTAAAGCCAAGTTTCAAATGGAACCCAATACCGGTGTCACATTTGATGATGTTGCTGGAGTGGACGAAGCAAAGCAGGACTTCATGGAAGTAGTGGAGTTCTTGAAGAAACCGGAGAGGTTTACCGCAATTGGTGCTCGTATTCCTAAAGGTGTTCTCCTCATTGGTCCTCCAGGAACTGGAAAGACTCTGCTTGCCAAGGCAATTGCTGGCGAAGCTGGTGTCCCATTTTTTTCGATTTCAGGGTCAGAATTTGTAGAGATGTTCGTTGGTGTTGGGGCTTCACGAGTTCGTGATCTTTTCAAGAAGGCCAAAGAAAATGCTCCGTGCATTGTGTTCGTTGACGAAATTGACGCTGTTGGAAGGCAAAGAGGAACAGGAATTGGAGGAGGAAATGATGAAAGAGAACAGACTCTTAATCAGCTTTTGACTGAGATGGATGGTTTTGAAGGAAATACCGGTATAATTGTAATTGCAGCCACCAACCGTGCAGACATTCTAGATTCTGCTTTGCTGAGGCCTGGGCGCTTTGACAGACAGGTTAGAATGATTCATGGATCCTATCCTATTTCTCTATGCTATTTCATATCCTTTCTTTGTAATATGAAGTTATACTTTTTTTTATTACAAAATGCAATTACACTTAGGAGCATGCATAATTTGTGTCAAATGATAATTTTTACTGCATCATGCTATTAATCTCTGTAATTTCTTTCTGTATTGGATATCATCAGGTAAGTGTTGATGTTCCTGATGTCCGTGGGCGCACAGAGATACTGAAGGTTCATGCTAGCAATAAGAAGTTTGATTCAAATGTATCTCTTGATGTTATAGCCATGAGAACTCCTGGTTTTAGTGGGGCAGATCTTGCAAATCTTTTGAATGAAGCAGCCATATTGGCCGGTCGCCGTGGGAAGACGGCCATTTCATCAAAAGAAATAGATGATTCAATTGACAGGATTGTGGCTGGCATGGAAGGAACAGTTATGACAGATGGGAAAAGCAAAAGCCTGGTGGCATATCATGAAGTTGGACATGCAATCTGTGGGTATGTATAAAGTTAGCTTCTTGCCTTGGTTTCTTGGTTTTATCTACTTTATCCTGTTTGATTGAGGGGCTGATTTTTTTCCTTTTTCACCTTGAAATTCCATCATAATTATTTTTACTATCTAGTGAGCATATTCTGAAGTAACTTTGGAGTTTGGGCTTCCTCGTTCTTAGATACATTGTGCGTTCGTTGCATTTCATTTTTGCTACATTGTTTCTAGAGGGTTCTAAAAAATGTAATATTTCACATTAATTTCTGTTAGTATCTCGTCGCCTATATCCAAAGTTAGAGATGTGATAATGTCCTTCAATTTGTTCTTAAAAACTCTGATGACGAAGTTGCCTCTGGCTTGGTTATCCATTATCTCGCTTACCCATAAACTCCCCTTTTGGAGTAATCCTTTCGTGGAACCTTGCCCTGCAAGCATGTTTTTGTCCTCCTCAGCGATAGAGTTCTCCAAAATTGGTAAAATGAATTTGAAGCACATCACTTCTATTTGTAGGTTGGGACAGGGGATACTAAATAAATCAGGCTAACTGAGGAGCCTAAACGCTAAGCTATGTCCACTTAACATAAGAGGCGTATAATGTGATAACTGTAGTAAGTAGTAACTACTATTTTTTACTTGATTGAGGTTTGCAATTTACCAAGTAGAAGCATTAACATTTTGAACATGATTAGTCTGCAAGAGATTTTCCAATCCAAATATTAAGAAGAAAATCTTATGAGAGAGTGGGGAAGATTATTTAGATGGGCTAATGCAACTTTGTATGTAGTAGGTTATGTGAGTGGTATGAATTAGTGTTGACAAGAATTTTGGGTCAACGGATGAACTGGTAGATATGTAAGCTAATATCAATTGGGACTATGATTTTGGATTTACATCTCTTGGTGTCATCAAAAGATGAATTTCGTTGCCCAAAACTAATTTTTGTATGACTACATACTTGTTGTAGTGGACAAGTTTTCGAAAATGGCACACTTTTTGCTATGTTCCAAGACATCCGACACCTCTAAAGGTGCAAAAATTTTCAAAGATGATGTCGTTAGACTCCACGGGTTGCCTAAAATCATAATGTTTGACAGAGATGTCAAATTTGTCAATTACTTTTGGAAGTCACTTTAGAACTTTACGGGCACAAAACTCAAGTTCTCTATAGACTACCACCTACAAACAAATGGCCAGACTGAGGTAGTTAACCGAAGCCTAGGAAATTTACTGAGATGTTCAGTAGCTAACCACACTAGTATTTGGGAGCTAATCGTATCCAAGGCTGAATTTGCCTATAACAATTCCACTAATAGGACAACTGGCATGAGCCTTTTCAAATTGTTCATGTCTACACGCCATGAAAGCCTGTTGATCTTATTCCATGGCGCCAAACAGTCGAATTTCTGAGACTATTGAATCCTATGCACAACACATACAAAACCTGCAATAAGTTCGTTGAAAATCGGCAAGTTTCAATAAGTTGGCGAGGATAAAACTCAGGAAAGTTCATTGAAAATCGGAAAGTTCAAGAGGAAATTGGGTTCGAGGTTTAATCGGAAAAGGCGAAATTTGAAAAAAATCGGCAAGTTCAGATCTTTGAGTCAACTTTTAAGCCCACATTTAAGCAACTAAGACGTTATGAATGTGACATTCATAAAATAATAAGCCAATCTCTATAGTGGATGAAAATGGTTAAAACTTAATGATAAGATCTATGATAATCAAGACGAACAAAGCCTGAGGGTAGAGGACCTGAACAATGAAACCTAATGAAATGAATTTGAGCACAATGATGCATCGTTATATTAGAATAGGGCTTATGTATATTTATAGTTGTCAAAATCCATGTAAATAGCGCCTAAGTCACATGACTCAGGCATATAACATTACATATAAAGAATTCAATATAAATCTCAAACATGGATTTTGAGCACAAGGTGTTATGCGTGCATGCTGAAAGGGTACAAACGATGGAATAGAGAAAAGGCGAGGTGTCACCAAATTTGGTGCTTTAAACGTGATGCTTTGAAAAAGAAAAAGGATAAAGAAACGCTAAATTTAGTGATGTATTAAGTTCGGGGTATAAGACGACAATTAATCGGTTGAGAAATAAATCATAGTTTAAACTGTTTTTTTTTTAAAAAACGGAGAACTTGGTGACTTTATATGTAATGATTAGGACAAGGCCATAACGGTTTCCTCCAGGAACTGTTAAAAACCTGCACGCCCGTATTACGGGATCATCAAAATTCTGAAACATGTCGAATCTAATGCGTATGTCGTGGACCTCCCAAGTGATTTTGGGATTAATATGGTATTTAACGTAGAGGACTTAGTTGGGTACAGAGAACCAACACCTGAAAACCGTTTCAATGGGCCTTAAAATTATATATTTGGCTTGCATGTTGTCGGTTTGCAAAGTTCCCAACAATATATGAACCTCTGTTTTGGAATCAAACCCTATTGAACCTGAAAGAATTATTTATTGGGACCCTCTGTGGTAAGTAGGAAATCTAGTAAATCTGGTTTAAACCCTACTCTACTCGGAAGTCCTTAATTTTGTACGATCTACTCCTGAAGAATTTATATGATTCAAACATCACCTATGTTAGTTCTGAAATAAATGTATCTTTTCAACATGAATTCATCAGTTTTTGCTAAAATTAAATCTGAAGTATTGAAGTTTTGTGTAAAAGCTTTGTGTATACATGTGTCCCACCTCTGACACATACTCTCTATGATTCTTAGGGCTAGCCAAACTTCCATATCAGTGGGGGTTCATGGGTTGGCTAGACCATTAGGCTACTCTAGTGGGAAACCTAAGGGTCAGCCATCATGTGTCTCCCACTGGGCAACTAAGGGTGCGGCCACCTAGAAGGTTGCCAATAGGAGAGCTAGGGGTCGACTCTTTGGAAGATTTGTCGAAGGAGTCACATAGGAGGCCACATGGAAGCCTCCTAGGTGTTATCCTAGGGGTGGTTTCCATGGGCATCCTTATCATGGAGAGTCAGACCCCATGCTTGCTAATACAATCCATTATAAAATAATACATTATAGACATCATGTTGGCCGACCTAGGAAAGCTAGAGAGAAGAGGTTGGAGGGAGTGTTGGGGGAAGACTCTCACCAGTTGAAGCTTAAAGGATTGCTCCTGAGGCATTTGGGGTCAGACGAGTAGTCTAGTAGGACTAATGGCTTGTCCTTTGCTTCCTCTTCATCTATATGTTGCAGTAGTTTAGGTTTGTTCTATGCACTTAGTGTATGTTCTTTATTTTTGTTGTTCTTTGTTGACTATGAAAACTTTTTGCAAGTTTTTATTGCTTCTAATGCTAGATGGATCCTACAACTAGCATCAGAGCAGGTTTGGTTCCTGAATTAGTGTCAAATAGGAATCATTTCTGCACATCTAGTATCATATTGTTCTTATTCTCTGTAGATTGGTATAAAATTTGGGTTAATTCCCTAGAATTGGTTTAGAGTGAGATTCATCTCCTCAAATTGGTATTAGATAAGAGCTGGTTCCCCATAGCCTGAGTGTTTCATATACATTATCTTAGAAGAACTCTCATTATGGAGGATCGTACGCATATGGCAAGAAATCATCATTTATTCGTTGTTTGTAATGGTGTGCTAATTTTCATTGATTATAATATAAAAATAAAGGCCATATTTCTATATTACAAAGAGTCTTTGACTAATACGAGTATTCATAACCTTAAGGGATTAAGAACCTTAAGGTTTACAATCATAAAAACTAAAGACCAATAAGCATGTGAGACTTGACCAGTTGACCAACAATTCTCCATCTGTTCAATGGTTGATTTTGATTTAGTAATCCTCCCCTTTATACCAAAGAAAAAAAATTCCGGATTGTCTATCCACAGAGGGGGCTGGTGGGGATAGAATTTGGCAAGGATAATGTGGTGATATCTCTAGACAGTCTGAGGGTGGCTAGCCACGATGGCATCTTCCAATAGAGATGGTTACTTGGTTCGATGCCTCTAGAAGCCTGAAGGAGGTCAACTATAAACTTGTGATGTGGCTCCAACAAGGAGGCCAATTTCCTTGTTTGAATAAAAAAGGAATCAACTGCTCTGTTAGAATCAAATTGGGCAACTGACTATCTTGTTTGATTGAAATATGGGGGCTAGGGCTGCAACTTGGGCGGGTTGAACTCGAAGCCAACCCGCCTTTGGGTCGGGTTTAACCTCATTTATTAAAGGACATGTTTGGTTCTTGTTGGAAAAATTCAACCGAATTTGGGTCGTGATCATGCCAAGGGGTCGAGCAACCCAACCCAACCTGATCCCAAGTTGAGTATAACATGTCACGTTATGGGCCCCGCTAACCTTATGCCAAGACATGCATGGATCCTATATATTACAAACCTAAAGTGCCACAAAGTATCAAATGATGGAGGTAAGAGACAACTTATTGGTAAGGGTTAACAATAAATGAGTTTTTTTGTGCAATTTTCCTTTAAAATTCAAAACTTTGGACAAGTTGTAAAATAAGCACTATCTGACTCATGCAACCCGACCCAACCCACCAACTTGCGCTATCCCGATTTTAGCCTGAGCTTAGAGATTTCCACTTGGGTTGGGCTATGCGGGTTGGGTTGGGTCTTGGGTTGAGGGTTCTACAACTCGGGTTGAGCTTGGGTTGACCATTAATCTGACCCAACCCACACGAGTTGCAGCGCAAATGGGGAACCAGCCAATTGGCTGGACCCCTTGATGGGTCGGGCCAGCCGTAAGCAAATTCTGTGCCCCACTTGACGTGTTTCGGCGGCCTGGATGCTCATAGGCAAAAGCCTTGAACAGAAACAAGAACCATGATGTTTTTTTTTCTTTCTTCTATTATCGGCTGCATAAAAGTATCAAACATCAAATCCACTTTCTATGTTGTACCTTATCAGAGGGCTTTCCTTGTATTATTTAAGATTCGACCTATTTTATGGTAGTACCTTTTTATAATGTGAATGCAGCATGATTTCGATGTTCAACATAAATTTTTGATATGCCCTACGTGCACAATACCCAAATCATAGTATATGTGCTCTAGCCCATGAGCTTTACTGTTGTATTGCTCCTCTAGGTGAGCTCTTACTTATCTCACTGATTTCACATAATCTGTTTTACCGCTACGCTTGAAACATATGTGATGAACTTTGTCCTATGTTTCTCTGGAGTCTTGAATTCAAAACTGACTTTTGTCGTGCGAAAATTAGAAGATTTGTTTCAAGTCGTCTGCTATTTGTTAGCATCAGGATTCAGGAAATTCAATAGTGTAACAGTTCTCTACTAGGGTAGCACTTGACTAATAGTCTAATACATACTTTTGAAAGGGAAAAAAATGTGTTTTTAATTTTCATACATTTATTTGCTATGTTTGAAATTGTTCTCGATGTAGTTCTCGTTTAGCCAAATTTTGAAACGACTACAAAATGCACAAGTTAGGGTTCCTGTTAGAGTAGCAATTAACTAATGTTTGAAACTATGTAATTTCTTTTCATTGATTGCTTATGAACTATAAATTTATCAAGGCACAACATCCATGCAATTAACATGATATGGTTTATCAATAGTGATGTTCTAACATAATTCAGAAAACACTGTTGGCTGTGCTTTATATAATAAGCAAAGTATCACTGCCCATTTGTGACCTATGTCTGCTGTATCATAATTTGATTGTTGATAGAACAGAGTGGTGTGTGTCTGCCTGCTCCAACCTGAAATATCTCATCAGTTAGACATTTTAGTTCTCCAATCAAGAAAACACACTATACCTTATGGTTAATGCATTTGCAACTCAAAGAGCTTTTTTGGGGATACGCTGTTTCATTTCAGCGTTTGTTTCTTATATAACCGGGCTATGTCTGGATGTTCTAGAACTTTTGGTTGGGAACATTGCCCCTTTGTTAGGTCTCCCTACCTGCCAACTGGACTTTTAGGTTTCTCGGCTTTGCCCCTCTGTTACCAAGTTGCCTTGGTCAGGTTTTCGGCACCAATCCTAGAAGGCTGACTTTGAGTTCTACAGACGGTCAGAAAATTCTTTTCGACCTTCCTTTTAGAATCGACCCCATCTTGATGAGACAACAGTTGTACAATGATAATGATGATGATGCTCTAGAGCTTTTGCTACTTTATGAATAAATATATGCTTTGTAGCAACTTAAGAGTTTGCAGCTAATTGAAAAAAATTATCCTTGCAAGGACTTTAACTCCTGGGCATGATCCTGTCCAAAAGGTCACCCTAATCCCCCGCGGCCAAGCAAGGGGGCTCACTTGGTTCATCCCCACCGACGATCCAACTCTGATCTCCAAGCAGCAACTGTATGCAAGGATAGTAGGTGGTCTTGGAGGCAGAGCTGCCGAGGAGGTTATCTTTGGGGAGCCGGAGGTTACCACCGGTGCTGCTGGTGATTTGCAGCAGATCACTAGCTTGGCCAGACAGGTAAATTCATCTTTCTCACATTCAAACCACTTCTTTCCCATCCTTCATCAGATGAGCAGATTAAAATACCTAACTGGGAGTTTATATGTTTTTTGTCTATATGGAACCATGTCTGACTTTTTCTGATTTGTTTTTTTTTTGTGTTATTTTTTTTCTTTTGGTGGGTGAGCATGCGTCTTTGTGTGTGTGTTTCCTAGTATAAGGTAACAATGGAGGGTTACTCCCTAGTTACATGAGCTTAAACTGCATAACCAACAAGGTAGTTCTCTCCCGACCAACTGATCCTTTAGGTTTCTTGGCATGTTCCTTTCTTGCCAAGTTGCCTTGGTTAGATTTTCGGCACGAAGCTTAGAGGGTTGATGTCAAGTTGACAATCCGTCAGAAAATTCTTGTCAACCCTCCTTATAGGTGCCCCATCTTTGATGGGATAAGACTTCGATGATGTGGATGATTTCTAAATGATTTTTTGGTCACAGATGGTAACAACTTTTGGGATGTCCGAGATCGGTCCGTGGTCACTTATGGACACTTCAGCACAAGGTGCGGACATGATCATGAGAATGATGGCGAGGAACTCCATGTCGGAGAAGCTCGCGGAGGACATCGATGATGCCGTGAAGCGGATATCGGACGGAGCATACGAGATCGCGCTGGGTCATATCAGGAACAACCGGGAAGCCATGGATAAGATTGTGGATGTGCTTCTAGAGACGGAAACAATATCGGGCGATGAGTTCCGAGCCATTCTCTCGGAGTTTGTCGAGATTCCTGCTGAGAACAAGGTTGCCCCAGCCAAACCAGCAGCTGTCCCTGTCTGAACAGATTAATTCAAATGTAATAGTACTCTATTGCTTACAAAATCATCATAGTTCAAACTCTGCTCAGAGATTATGCCCTTACATTAGTGGGTAGGAATGAGCATCACATGTATGTACAATCTGTAACATGTATTGTGTTTTGTGTAGATGTAACTGGAGATATATGCATCCCGTGAACATCGTAATTAGAGAACTTCTACTATACATGACGCCTTCTACTATACCGAGTCATATCAGCTGGTCTGTATCCGGTTTTCTATGTACTGTGATTAGGGCTGGCAATTTCGGACCCGACACGGCAGACCCGACACGAAGTTAGCGGGTCTGGGTCAGGGCTAAACGGGTTCGGGTCGTAAACGGGTCGACACGATAGACCCGTTTAATAAACGGGTCGGGTCCGGGTTTAGGGTCTGGACACGGTAGACCCGGGAAGACACGTTTAGTATTCAATGGATCGGGTCGGGTCTACCCGCAATCCAATACTGTAATATATAATACCAGCGGGTCTTTCGGGTCAGGTCGGGTCGAGTCGGATCGGGTCAACTGAATAGACCCGGGTGGTAAACGGGTCTTATCGGGTCTACCCATTTATTAGCGGGTCGGGTACGGGTTTAGATTAGTTTAACGGGTCGGGTCTGGGTCTAGGGATTTTAGACACGACCCGAAACTAGACCCGATACGAACCCAACCCGACACGACCCATTGTCACCCTTAACTGTGATCGATACAAGGACAGTAACCGATATGGGTCAAGTTTCGATCGATATCGATACAGCTTGACCTGTATTGAACGATACGGTCGTGTCTGACTCAAATACGTTCAAATTGTACCTGTCTGACCCACTACCACAAATAGCCAGCTTTGTTGCCTTGCTGGATATGGACTATACACATGGGTTGTAAAGACTACACCAGTAGCACTTAAGAAGCCCGAGCCCATTTGGTATTAGGTTACTCATTAATTCCTTATGGTCTTTCACTGCCGGAAGTTTCAGGATTTGATTATTATTATTATTATTTTTTTTTTTTTTTGAGAGGTAAAAAACTAATAAATTAAATGGATCAAACAGTACAGCACACGGCTTACTCTGAATGAGCAAGCAGAGACACAAGAATTCAGATCACTTTAGTAGGCAGACCAACAAGGTTGCTACCAGAGTGTTCTGAATTCTAATAAAAAAGTCTAAAAACACCTAAAAAACTACACCACTAGACCACAAGCATGTAGAGGAGTTGTAATCGTCGAGGATCGAGAAGGGCTTGGGCCCTCCAATGCCCCTAGGTCTTCATCAATCGAGCTATCTCCCCTTCAACATCTGAAGAATCTCCCCTGCATCCAAGCTTGATGCTCCCTGCATTCAACAAGGATCTAGAAGGGCTTGGGCCCTCCAAACCGCTCCAGATCACCCACAAAAGGTAAACATGGCTCCGGATCCCCAATATCTTCTCGTGCTCGATCAACTAGAAGAGCTTGGGCCCTCCATACAAATTCCAAGCATCTTCTGCCACTTGAAGCTACGACATAAAGTACAAAGCTCTAGTCCCAATCTGCACCACAACATCCCATACTCAGAAAATATCATAGGGACAAAACTCCCCAATCAGTAAAAACCCCAAGTAAGGTTTCCCCATGGTAAGGTTTCCCCAGGTAAATTTCCCCAATGGTAAGTTTCCCCGATGTAAATTTCACCAAACTAGATTTGATTATTTTTCGTGCATGTGCTATTTGCGGCAAGGTAATCATCGTCGTCAAAAATCAACAAAATTGAAAATCTCTAGACGTATCAAGTATGATATTCAAATTTTAACACTTAAATTGGACGGTCGATATTAGGGCTGGCAATTTTGGACCCGACACGAAGTTAGCGGATCTGGTCTGGGTTAAACGGGTTCGGGTCGTAAACGGGTTGACACAATAGACCCCTTTAATAAACGGGTCGGGTCTAGACACGGTAGACCCGGAAAGACCCGTTTAAAACTCAACGGGTCGGGTCGGGTCGGGTCTACCCGCAATCCGATATTGTAATATATAGTACCAGCGGGTCTATCGGGTCAAGTCGGATCGGATCAACTGAATAGACCCATGTGGTAAACGGGTCTAGTGGGTCTTATTGGGTCTACCCTTTTATAATCGGGTCGGGTACGGGTTTAGGATCTAGACACAAGTCACACAATTAGTTAAACGGGTCAGGTCCGAGTCTAGGGGTTTTGGACCCGACCCGAAACTAGATCCGACCCGAACCATTGCCACTCCTAATCGATATAACTTCTAACATTTGATGGCCCTAGAAATTCTAGAATATGCTGATCAACAAATTCTAAAACTTCAAGGTAGGAGTGAAAGACCGGAAGTAATTATATGAGTAATAGCTAGCAATTGGGTCATATCAGGAACAACGAGTTCCGAGCCATTCTTTCGGAGTTCTGCCGCGATTCCTGCTGAGGACAAGCTTAACCCATCCACACCTGCAACTATCCCTGCCTAAACTGATTGGATTTAAATGTGCAATGATACCCTATTGCTTACAAAATCATCAATCAGTTCAAATTTTGTACTCACAGATTGGTCCCTTGTCGAGCTTGTTCGTGAACCCTAGACTCACTCAAATGCTTAGACTAGGTTAGGTCTGCTCAAGCCTTTCATGAGCCTATTCACGAGTCTACTCACGTGCTAGCTCACGTTCCCTAAATAAGCATGTTTGGTGGCCCAAACGAGCGGAGCTTTGGTCTGCTTGAGCTCGGCTCACTCTCGCTTAATAAATGAGCCTAAAGTTTAGGATTGGGTTTGACTCAAACGAGCTTTTATCGAGCTTGTTTGTGAACTGCTCACGAACAGCTTGGTTCATTTGCAACCTTACATGGCGAATTCCTCACTAAGATGAGGGCGTCTTTCGCTGGATGGTGACTACCAGTAAACCTGGCCGCCAGTCAAGGAGGAGTAGAGGACGACTGTATTTGGAATGCAATTGTGCCGATGGAGAGAGGGTCGCCGAATTAAGATAAGCATTTGGTGCTATATGTTATAAAAAAAATTTACAACAATTAAATTGGCGACCTAGCCATCGTAAATTCGTAATAGAGAGCAAATAAGGTGGCCAGCTCATCCGCCGAATTTGGTAGAGCAGTTGCGGGGACCCGGCTGACACAAAAGGACTACCGTGGTTTAAAAGAAGGAAAAGTTGGTGAAAACTCCTTTTAAGAATATGCTTTTAAGTCTACGGACTTTGAAATGCTGTGAACGGAATAACCCTCCACAGCATTTCAAATTTTCTTTTGGGATGCCACCGAACCAGTGAACCACCAAGCACCAAACGCCGCCGCTCGCCACCACCGAACCACGAATCGAACCACCGAACGTCGCCACCGTCGAACCGAACCTAACCCTAACCCTATCCCTAAGATTTACAGGCCATGGGATGAACCCTAGACCTGAGATCTCACCGAACCGCCACTGAGTGCCGCCGAATCTGCTCACCGACGTCGCTGGGGTTACTGCCCGGTGCCCTCGCCGCCTCTGCTGCAACCGTCAGAGCTGCTCGCTGACACCGCCGGAGCTACTAGCTGATCCCCCACCGCCTCTGCTGCAGCTACCGCCGGTGCTGCTCGGGAGAGTGGGGAGAAGACAGGAGTAATTTCAGGTTTATCGTGAAAAGCAGGAACCTTAGGCTAAATGAAACAATTCGGTGTCCTATTCATATGATGGATCTGTTGCCAGGGACCTCTCACACATTAACCCTTAAAAGAAATAAAGTCACATTATCCACGTGCGGGTAAAGTCCTGTCAACACCGGGAAACATCGCACGGTTGGGATTCCTCCATCGATGGGGATAAATAGAAAGAGACATTCTTTCGCCTCTATAAATATTAATATGAAGCAGCTCCCTTCGTCAAAATGCTGAAAAGAAGACAACACAGTGTATCCAATTCCAACCATGGATGGATCCAGGGGGCGTGTGGGGGCGACCGCCCTCCCCTAGATTCGAAAAAGAATACTTTATTATAGTAGTATTAGCTATGATTATTTTTAAATTATATAAGTTCACCCCTCCCTTTTCATAAAATTTTTAACAAAATTTAAGACCCGCCCCCTCCCCCCCCCCCCCCCCCCCCCCCCCAAGATTTTTCTAACATATTTATACTTCCCGTTCTGTACTTTTTTTTAAAAAAAAATATCACATGAATTGTTTTTTTTTTCTTCCCTGGATTGAAGAGGACATACCGTATCATAACCATCAAACTATGTCTCATCACAATTCATTTCTATTTAGTTCAGAGGAAATTTGATTGTGCACACTCTGATGGCTGCTTTGAATAAATACAAAATATCACGATTTATTTTTTCTTTGAAGAGGATATATGATAACCAAAATATGTATGGAAGAGTTGGTGAGCGGTCCCTGACAACAAATCCGATTTAGCTGCAGGACAAATATAGCTTGTGAACGGAAATGCCTTCCAAACCATTTCGAATTTTTATAGAAATGTCATTGAGTCTAAACGAACCGCCTACACCCCGTTGTCGTACCTAACCGAACCTTCTAAAATTAAGATCTACAGGCCATGAGATGAAACCTAGACCTAGACGAACTTAAACCGAAGCTTTTCTTTTCGTTTTCGTTGCTCGTCATCGTCAAGGCAGCGGCGACTTACAGCTGCAACTCGAGAGGGGGCTTGCCAGAGGTGGGCGAGATTGATTCACCGACAGGGGACCTCACTGTAACCTCTGCCACCGTTGCTTGAACCGTCCTCCACAATCGTTGCTCGCATTCGAGAGAAAGATGGGAGGAGAGACCAGAGGGTAGTTTGGGGTTTTTTAAAAAAATCAGAGACCTAACGTTAAAGGGGATATCTCATTGTCCTGTATATTTACAATTTCTTATATCAGGGATTGGTCACAGATTAATCCAAAATATATACACAATAGTTGTTTGGCCAGGGTGCAATTGTATGGTACCGAGTTCAGTACGACAGTACCGTACCGAAATTCATAGGGATCGCACACCTAGTCTTCTCTTGAGGTGCCAAGTGGCACCTATAATCGTTGAAGCAGACACGTGGCACAAACATTTGTTTGAGGCTACTGTTTTACTTATTTAGTATAGATACAGATGCCGAATTGATTTTTTATTCTCCTTGTGTACGGCACAGGTCCAGTCACATTATTTTTTTACGAGTACAGTGTACACCATAAAATGCAAGCTCCTCATTTCCCACTAGCTAGGATAATGCACCTTGAGAGATCAAAACAATAGAACTGCCTTTAAATTCCTTCACAGAGTTGGCAACTTGTACAATTCACCATACACATTCATCCAACCAACATCTTGAATCCTCATGAGAGTAGGAAACCATAAACCTTGGTCTTCACTCAAGGCCCTGTCCAGCTCTGGCCATCCACTGCAGCAACACCAACAGTTTCTGGAGAAAGAATTCCAAAGTGTTTAGATCTTAGATTTGCCACTGCGGCCACAACAAAGGCGGCACCGGATTTCCAGCAACAAAGGCGGCACCGGATGGGAATGATTTTGCTGCTCAATCCTCCTCTAATATCCAAAATTTTGTTAAGCAGTATGCTACAAGGTATCCTGCAACAAAAAATAGATCACTGTTATTTTGACTACATAATGAGAGAGAGAGAGAGAGAGAGAGAGAGAGAGAGAGAGAGAGAGAGAGAGAGAGAGAGAGGAACTCGTGCCACATTGCCCAACAACGATGATTAATACAATGATGCAGCGTAGTTGAAGAGAAATAGCATGAGAAGATAAAGATGGAAACAAATGTACATCAAAAGAAAATAGGGGTTTTGCATATAGCCCCAGGAATAGCCACAGAAACGAGGCTAATTGTATATTACCACCTGGACGCTTCAGAATTTCCATAATCCACACCTGAAAACTTCGATTACTCAAATCGCCCCATCAAGATTATTGGTGTCTATATTTAGGGGGGATATTCCTAGCTTAATGGCTGTTTGACTGATACTTTCATACAAAAGTTTTCCTGGGATGATTTTACACTAAGTTAATATGAAGAGAAGTTAAAATAAAACTAAGTTAGGAAAAATGGAGAGCCAGAGGTTGGGGCAAAACAGTCATTTGAGACCTTATGTAACAGGCCAGTAATAGTGGGTGACGGTAAACTATGAATACAGTTGGAATATTCCCCTAAATAGACGTCATTTAACATGAGGGGGACAATTTGCACAGGTAATCTAATTTCCAAGGGTCTATACGTAGTTCAAGTGGTCAATATTCACACTAGATCGCGTGTTTATGTGTAAAAATTCCAAAAAAACTAAGGGCCATAGTTTTGTAAAATAATGTATGTGGTCTCATGCTAGAGCCTATATAAAGAGAGTTTGTCCTTTTATTTTCCATAGCTCAGTGAAATTGGTTGCTAAGAACGAGCCCTGTTTCAAATGGCTAATATGATGCAGAAGGAAACAAAGATCTGAAATTGAACTCAAATTACAATATAAAGGTTGTCAAATATGTAATAAAATTTGACCGTGGAAACCTATTATCACAGAGGATGACGGTCTCAAAAAGTTTTGAGAACGGACATGTAATTTGTGAAGGAATTCGAAGATCAAGTCTTTGGCGGATTTGATTTGTATAGAAGATTTTCTTAGTTTGAAAAAAGCCTGAAACAAGGTTTTGACAAGTGAATGACCGGAACTAGGATCAAGAACTGATGTAAATAAAGAACTGAAAATCTAGATGTAGAAATCTAAAAAAAACAACAAATAAAACTAAGATAAGTACTAGAAGAGTCTCACTTCTTGCGGGCATTAAGGAATCAGGCTTCACTACTATTTTCAAGACATCTCACCCTGGAACTGAGGCATCTCACCAAGACAAGCAAGAGAATGCAGCAAGACGAACAAAGAGCTTTGAAACCCTTCCGTCCTAGAATAGGACTCATAAAATCACTTGCGTAAATACAACCAGAAATATATGTCGGCAACTAGAATAAAAACAAGAAATAAATAAACAACATTAGACATTTACCAACTCTAACTAGGCATCACAAATTCACTCCAGTTAGCACTCCTAATGACACACAGACACAGTTCCCTTAAACTACGGTTCTGAGTCCAATTTAATTTGCATTGGACTCCTAAACAATTTAGAAGTTGATGCAGCATAATCCGCATCACCGGTTCTTCATTATATATGTCTCTTTGCTGCATTTTGTGATACTTAAATTGCTGCAATAATGTACTTCCACCTACATATTTGATAACTCCACGTTTTTGCCTTTTCGCTTATTTTATTATTGTCGTTGATGCCTTGTCATGCGGGATTATCCACGACCTCATTCGGAGGCTTTTCAGATCATTTAGGATACTTTCCAACATTATATTAATAAAATTTGGTCTAATATGTTATGCAAGGTGTTGACTGTTGAGATAAAACTCGAACCGACAGTTACATAGAGGCAACTTAGCTACTTGATGATATGGCATTAATATGGGCTTTAATTAAAGCCTAGTGGGCTTTAAAGATAAGCCCAAAAGGGCCCTCTTTAATATCCACACCCCCCCCCCTTTTTCTCTTTCACCAACTTCTTTCCTCACGGTCCCACACCCCACGTCTCACTCTTTCTCCCTTATTTCTCTCTTTTCTTTCTTTGTTTGTTCCACTTCATCCCCACCTTCCAACCCTTAATTTCTGTGATCTAAACCATTGATTCGCAAACCCTAACCTTATAAACGAGGGGAAAACAATAGGAATCGCAGATCTGAAATATATTGAAAAGAACTTCTTTTGGGAGAGACTCAGTCCCCGCTAGTTGCCATCTTCCTCGACCTTGTCTTGAGAAGGCCTTGGCTTGCGATACGAAGGATCCGGTTCCTCTTGAAGTTAGGCCTTGCTCCGTGTGAGGATTCTTTGGCGTATCCTCGCACAATCCACGACAGTTTCATCCAGGCATTATCTATCTTTAATCTCCATCTTCATCCTCCATCATCGCATCGCTTTTCTTCGCTTTCATCCGCATCATCATAGGCTCAAAGCTACCCCAAATCATTATTATCTCTGTTTGAACTTGAAATCTACTGCTGCAAGCCTGCAATGAATGCTATTATATGCAAAAATTCATATTTTGTGAGCCTTGCATCTCTACTTGTTAGATTTTGAACCGGTTTTGGTATTACTCGGATAAGCTTGCTAGAAGTATTGGTAATTTACTTATTTTTACTCTGTCGACCAAAGAGCGTCTTAGAGGCTTAGAATTGTAACGTACCTTATTGGTTCCTACATCATAAGTACTATATGAAATAAATCTGGACCCTCTAACAGAACTACTCCTGGATCGGAGTTTTAAAGAGGATGGTCTTCTAACTAAATTCAAAGACAAGGAGTTAGACCTCCTTGTGATACCCATGATGGTGGCAACCTTCTTCTCCTTCTTGCTGAGGCCAACTACATTAGGTTATTTGGTTGGTATGTTGATATCATCTACAATTCTCTCTTTATGTACTTCCACCTGCATTTTTTGTTCTTGTTCCTTTCTTTGTGCATTCAATCTTTGCAGCGAATGTTTATTCTATATGCCGCAAATTTGTCAGAATCTGCTCAAAGAGCCGCTTTAAATTGTTTCTCTAATTCCCTAATTTTACTTTGGTATTTAATCCCCCACCGCATGAATTCTTGGATAGAATTTCCCATTTAAAGTGCAGCAAGAGATCTGTAAGCCAATATTTTTTTTACTAATTTGGTTGTTTAATTAATATAAATCACTCTATAAATCTCTCAGGACAGCCATTTATATAGATTGAACCTATATTGCAATACCATTAGACCAACCAGAACTAGAAGACTTGTGTTCCTTCCTGATGGTGACCGGAGCACTTATGATGGTGATCGGAAAATTCAGAGAAGACTATGGAGGTGCATAGTCGAAATCTTCCCAGAGGATGAGTTTGGACATGTTTTGATGGAGCATGGAGTGTATTCAGAGAAGCTTTGGAGCAGATTTTTATATGTTTTTAGTGCCTTTTATTTCAGATTTGATGCAATTAGCTTTTGGAATTAGATTTAGTGTAGCAAGTTTAAATCAGATTCTAACAAAGTCATAGATTTGGACTTAAATTAGAATGGATGTGTCATAAGTTAAACGGGTCCAGAACTTATGTCATTTAGATGCAGGTTTGGGACTTAAGTTAATTGGATGTTGCCATTGTATGAGGGCAAAATTGGAAGATTAGGTCAAGGAAATGAGAGGAGGGAGGACTCTATACGCCGGCTCTTACTTGGCTCTCCTTTCAACTTGCGAGATTCATGAAGAGGCCTCTCCCCTTAGTGAATATGATTCAGGGAACTCCTTGTCACCCGTGCGTCCCTTCCCTCTCGTTTGGCGGTGTTTGAGGGTCCTTTGGCCTCTTCTTTTATAACTTTTGATGATTTGAATCTTATAAAAAAGAAAGCTTGCTGCTGCAATGATGTAGCCTGATCTAGCTATAATAAATTTTTTATCACTTTGTTAATATTGCTCAGAATTTTGTGATTCCATTGCCTGTCTCTGGCCAATTTTAGACAGTTCGATCATTAGTTATTTATTTAATTTTGCTATGCTAGCCAACAATGCAGGGTTGTCGCACCCAACTCGATTATCGGGTTAAGTTGTTTATTTATTTGAAGTTAATTAATGAGATATCGCCATGCAAGATCAAGAGAATACATCGATGATGTATCCAACGATAAAACAAGCAACCCATTAAAAGCCAAATCAGAGGGTGCTCATAGAACATTTTAAAAGTCTACACAAGAGTCACAAGACTAGCTTTTTTCGTAGATGGGGTGCCCTTAGCATAACCTCGTCGCCCTTCTTATTTTTCATATGAAATACCTGGTGTGGGATATTTCTTTTCCATGAAACGAAGTCGTACACGGCTTCCATTCCATCACCCGTGCGGACTACCTCTCTCGTTCCTCATCTTCACGCTGCCCGAGAGCCCTGTGCATGTCCCAATGGTAGCCGGCCACTTTTGTCCTTTCATCTCTTTTTATGTTGCCCCTTTGCTTTGTGTTTCCTTTTTAGATATCATTAAGTCTATGAAACAAGGAGAAGAGGAGAAAATTAGACCAAATTTGGATGAAAAATGAAGTTTCTTTGTGAGATCTTGCGAAGAAGGTGTTCTTCGTTACCGCTCCGTAGAAATCTGGTGTGAGAGTCGCTCGCACCAACTTATTCGTGTCAATCGGACACTTGGGTTAAAAATCAATCGGACACTTGGTTTAAAAGATCTTGAGATTTCGTGTCAATCGGACACTTAATTTAAAAGTTAAGGACATTTTTTTTCTATGCTAACTCTGATATGAGAGTCGTGTTCGCACCAACTTATTCCTAGTTGGTTAATTAATAAAGTAAGCATTGTTAGATGGCCTAGTCCAAAGGATGAGAGCAGAAGGCCTTTAAGTCGTGATCAATGGATGAGATCAAGCGACTTGAAGAGTGAATGGATCGGATTAAAAGAAGCCCGGAGAATCCCTAATTCCTCTTCTTTTGAGAGCATAAAACCATCGTTTTCTAAACAAATTTCAGATCTGATTATTGTAAGAAAAACCCCAAGTTGGGAGCCGTTATCGCTCGAGACCTTTGCTACTTCAACAAATCAACTGACTTCTTTATTTCCCTCTTCTAGATCGCCTGCTTCTCATCCCTCCACCCTTCTCAAACCATCTCTAGTGCAGATTTTCTACATTAGGGATTTACTTTCATCCCCATATTCATTTTCAAGGCTTCTAATCCCTCTCTTCTAAACCATCATCTCCCTTTCTACTATTTCCCTCTATTTCTGGGCATTTTTGCGAGGATTTGGTGGCATCAACGTACTGTCCAGACTACTAGGTCAAAGGTATTATCATCTCCAAAGGTAGTACTTGACCTAAACCCTCTATTTGATTCATTTGAACATCATTATTCGTCTTTATGCTAAAAATCTGCATGCTGAAATTTAATTACAGCAGCTCTTTTTTAAAGATCCAACTGTTAAGCATTATTATTGATCCATCCTTTGGTCTGGTTCATCTAGAGATTAGTGCTTGTCTTTCGCAGCATCAGTATGGCTGAATTTGCATGCTTTTCTATATTAATTTTAGCACTGAAATTGTTTTGCTCATGGAATGAATTTTATTACTTGTTGAATATTTGATAGTTAGTCTTGGGAAACTTATAAATTGAAGCATCGTTGCTTAAAGGATATCGTTGTTCTTGTTATTCCTGCTGAATATTAATTGTAGAGCCTATTTTTGAATTCACCTTAGCATCACTCAATAGATTAGCAATCCCGTCTGCATCAGGCAACTTCTTCCCCTTGTGAGAGATGAACCATTGGACCATTTCAGTTCGTCGGAGAAAGTGAGGAGGGTGCGAGCATGTTGTCAGACTCGTTGTGACTAGGACGAGTCGACTCATTTTGACGCAACTTGATCTCGGTTATGACTCGACTCGGGTCTGTGACTCGCAGGCTGCCTGACTCGTCCGGGCTGCCTGACTCGTCCAAGTCATGGTCAGACTCGTGTCTGACTTAGACGAGTCATGGCTAGACTCGTCTCTAACTCGTCTGAGTCATGGTCAAACTCGTTTCTGACTCGACCAGGGGTTTTTATCTATTATATTTTGATAGTTGCATGACTTTGATATATTTTGTGATACTATTTGGCATATGGATGCGATGCATATCTCTAATTTTTTCCAAATTTCTACTATTTTATCAAATATTATGTATATTAATCCAACGAGTCACTGTTTGTGACTCTTACATGCCACGAGTCGACTCTTCCGAGTCGCGTCGCTAGGGGTCATAACGAGTTACTTTCCGAATCTGAAAACATTGGGTGCGAGATCCATTCATCCTCTATCTTCTCACGCTCCTTCTCATTGTACCTTTTCCTTTGATTGCTGCACTTTTCTCCATAGCTGAACATATTTCATCCACACAATGCAATCGAAGTGAAGCCAAACTCCATTGCTTTTGCTACTTTCTGCATAAACCTAAAAGTTGAACCTAAAACACCATTAAACCCTCATTTCTTCACCTCCAAAACCTTACCCATTGACGCCCTTCAACATTTCCACCACCAAAGCCTCGTTTTTCTTCATTCAAATACCTCACAAGTCACAACAGAGCTAAAATCTGATCTGGACAGCATCTGAGCCCCAACTTTGGCTCCAAACCTACCAAAACCTCATCTAGATCCCAAAACACTGCATCTAAGCCCCATCTTTGGCTCCAAACCTTGCCAAAACCTCATCCATGAAAGCCTATCGTCATCCTAAAACATAAACCCACTTTAGATTATCATTCACTCGCTGCATGTGTCTCAAATGAGCTATTTTGCAGCTGATTTCTAATTGCACATCCCTGGATAGAAATGAATGGCAAAAAAGGATTCATAAGCTGGACCCACGTAGATGGGACAATGCTGGATGGTTATAGTTATAGTACCATTCTTGGGTACGAGAGTAACCAACAAAGTGAACAAACACATATTTTAGAGCCCAAGGAGTAGAACTATCAATGGACCGGGTTTTGATCCGAATCCAATCGTTAAGTCAGATATGGATGAATTTTTTTTAATCCAATAATGGTCTGAATCCGGTAGCCTATTTACTTAACAAATCAGATATGGATTTAAGCCAATCCGATCCGTTAAGAACCCTATACGACAAACTATAACATAATAGATTTTATTTTAGATTTGATTGCTTTATAGATATAAGGCTAAGGCCTAAGGGTCAATATAAAAAATATTCTCATGATTCCTTGCTCAAGACTCAGATTTTATCTTGGCTCTTCTAGGTCTCGAGTCTAGTATCGACTACTCTTCTGTGGATTCGACGCTCAACAATATCACAATCGTCCAATGTAGACTTGTTAATGGACCGGATTCTGATCCTAATCCGCTTTGACCCGTACTTAACAAATATGGATTGGGTTTTTTAATCTGATGATCCGATAAGAATCCGAATCCAATAGCACGTTTACTAAATGGATTGGATTTCGATATATAGCCTAATCCTATCCGTTGACACCCCTACCATTATTAGCCTTTATTGATCTACTTAGATCACACTTTCACCCATCTTAATTATTCGAAATAGATCGTACTCGGATTAGATTCCCAAGGAACTGAGAACAACCCAAATCTCCTCTGAACCTAATTGTCCCAAATCCTAGTCACCTGCATCAAAAAATTTATGCCTTTTGCACTATTTCTACCATTTGACAGTCAAGTTTTTCAATAACCACAGACCTAGCCAACTTATATATCATTTTGTAGTCCATGCCATGCGGAAAAACCAATCTAAGCACTCATTTGGACCCATAGACATGAAATCATGAGCAACGTAAAGAACACCAGTGAACAACAGCAAGCAGTAAAAAGATATTCTAGCTATAAACAGTAACAAGTTTAGTCTATCAATAAGCTACTCCATCAGATATTGCAGTACATGCAGAATACATGTACATAATCTATTCCAATTGGATGCACGTTAGAATGCATATTTTGTGAATTGGTGGTGGTGGGTGTATATCCTTGTGTGCAGTGCATATGAGTGCGAGAGGATACGTGGTGGTGGTCAGGAAACTAGCTAGACAAGCTAACTTGATCGCATAGTGTACAGGTAATCTTAATAAGAAATGCAACTCACGTAGATAAGGCAATTCTAATAGAGTGTGCATCTCGGAAGGAGGCACCAATCTGCTGCATGTATAAAGATGGTTCACACACAATGAAGCCTGCATAGTAATAGAAGTGATGCATCAGTAAGCTTTTACATGAAGCATGAAAGATATATATCATTGGGGCAAAGATATATTACATTGATTTTTCATCTAAACCAGGGATACTGACTGATCTGTTTGCATTGCTATGCCTATGCATATCTAATACCTATGGGATTATGAGGAGTCTTAAAGCATAAAGGTTTAAAAACCAAAACAAAGTACATGGGCGAAATTTACGTACAATATGGGTAGAGTTGAAGATGCAGCTAGAATTAAGAGCAACAAACTTTCAAAACAAATGGTTTCCTAAACCTCCATTCATTATAAAAGGAGGAGATAGATGAGAAATTGAGAATACCTCATGTAGAATTGATGAGCGGACGAAATGATGCACCACTAGATTGGATGAACAGTTCATGAATCTAAAATGGGTACAGAAGAGAGAGAATTTGAGGTGGATGCATAGTGAGGTGCAATTAGGAAATATTTGAGCGGAAGTACACCGCCAATAGAAGATAAAGTGAGAAAAGGCAAGCATTTGAGATGTTTCATACACCATACAAGTTAAAAAGTTAAAAGGGATGGGTAAATAGACGTAGTGAAAAATTATATTACTTTACACCATGCAGGACTAGGCCATGGACAAGAACAAGTAGTGGACTAGGGTCCATAAAGTTAACACTAAATTGATGGGATAAGGCTTGTTTCCTAGATTTATGCTTTTAATAAAACTATGAAGATACAAAAGAGAATTTCTTCACAAATCATGAGTATGATCTAAAAAAGTTAAAGCCCAATACTTCAATTCTACTCTATTACAAGGAGATGAATCTTGAGCTATAAAGGAAGAAGAATATATTTAATCAAATCATCAAGCAAAAATGAGAGAATTTCTTTTAGCAGGTCTTACCTATGCACATATATGTCCATGGCTTTCAATAAATCTATGAGTTGATGACAAGTAGAGAGGATAGTCTAGACTGAAATCCTGTGTCTAAATCGGTTCTTTATGAATCAAAAGTTCAAAACTGCCAAAAAAACAATCTCAATGGTACCCTCTTGTAGCCCAGACTCCATAAATTAAAATCACCATGGAGACAGGCTGCTTCGACACCAAATTTGCCGACACCAACAATTTGATTCTGTGCATCGAATTCAAACAGAACCGTCAAGTATGGTCACTTTGGGCAGGATCACCATGGGTGCTTGTGACTATACCCTGTCTTCTCATATCATTTTGTAATTCCAAGACTACATCAATATTTCCCAACTTGTGGTACTTGCTTATCAGGCAATTATAAACAGCCTCATCAGGGTGAACTCCATTATCTATCATTTCTGTTAGTGTGTTCCTTGCTTCTTCCATTTGCCCAGAATTACATAAGCCCCATATAAAAGAAGTGTAAGCATGCAGATCAAGCTCAAGTCCATTTTCTATCATTTTGCTCCTCAGAACAAAGGCTTCCTGAAGATTACCCCGCTTCAAATTTCCAACCATTAGAGCTGTGTACGTGAATTTGTCTGGAACCATCCCCTTCCCAACCATTTCCTCAAAAAGTTTTGTGCCTTCCTCTAAGCAACCATTTTTACAAAGGCCGTCAATGAGGGCAGTGTACGCCACAACATTAGGTTGCAAACCCAAGTCTCTCATCTTATCGAAATGGAACATTGCTTCACGCACTGACCCTTCTTTGCATAACCCATCAACTAAAGCACAATAAGTGATGACACTTGGAAGCATGCCAGAATCTTGCATCATGTGAAGCAGACCAAGAGCCTCTGAGGGTTTCCCTGCTTTAAAACAAGCATCCATGAGAGTGGTATAGATGACATGATTAGGCTTTAATCCACACTCATCCATCTCGCTGACCACAACCTTAGCTTCATGAATCTTTCCATCATTACAAAATCCCCAAATAACGGTACCAAACAGAGATATGTCAGGTTTGCTGCCCTTCTCCCTCATTTCCGTTAGTAAGCTCAATGCCCTCGCCATGTTCTTGTTTGTGAAATGCCCATGAATGAGGGCAGTATACATCAATTGGTTGGCATCCACACCAGCCATCCCCATCGCCCTGAAAACCTCTTCGGCTTCCAAAACCTTCCCCTCTTTGCACAGGCCATCCACCAAAGCTGTATAAGTAACAACATTCAACACCACTCCCTCCCTCTTCATTTCATCGAACAGGACCAAGGCATCCTTCAGATTCCCTGCCTTGCAATTTCCATCTATCAAACAAGTATAGGTGAACTCATTCGGCGTGAGGCCTCTCACCCTCATGTCCACAAAGAACTTGACTGCCTCCCGCATCATTCCTTCCTTGCAGAATGCATCGATAAACGTGCTGTACGTGACAACATTGGGCTTCAAGTCATTCCTCTTCATCTCTCTGAGGTGCCCTAACGCCTTTGGTAGCCGCTCAAACTTACAGGAACAGTTAATTAGCGCGTTATAAGTTATGACATCAGGCCTGCAACTGGTCTCCCTCATCTCTGCAAGAAGCCGCTCGGCTTCCTCCAACTCGCCGCACTTCCCGTGCCCATCAATGAGGGAGTTATATGTGATCACATCCGGCGAGCAACCAATCTCTTTCATCATCGAAAACAATCTCCTCGCCGCCGTCAAATCCCCCTCCTTACACAAGTAATCGATCATTATGTTGAATGTGAACACTGTCGGAGACAACCTAGTACTGACTATATCTGAAAAGAGCTTCTTTGAAAGATCCCCCCTCCCAGATCGGGCGAGCTGCTGCAGCAGATTGTTGCAGGATCGCATCTTGGGGAGAACCCGGGAGCTCCTCATCCGGTAGAAGCACTCGCTGGCATCCTCAAGGAATCCCAGGTCGGTCAGGACACCGAAGAGGGCATCGAAGACACCGTGCCCCGGATTGTTACAGGCCCTGCTCGTGGCCAGCAGCATGTCGAACAGGCTCTCGGGAACGGTCAATGCCCGGGTCGACAGAACGAGGCCTTGGAGGACCTGCTGGGCCTGGGAGTACATCCGGCTCTTGAAGAGGATATGGGCGGCGACACAGTGGGACTCGACCGTGTGGCGGAATCCCTGCTGCTTCGAGGCCCAGACGAAGAACCGGAACGCTGACCGTGGGTCGTCCCGGAGCTCCCGGAGGACGTAGGAGACCCTGAGCGGGGCCAAGGCGGAGGTGAGGAGGGCGGCGAGGCGGGGGTCGTCCCAGCGGCCGTCGACGACGAGCTTTGGGATTGGTTCGAGGTCGGGGTTGACTCGGGGCTTGCAGGGTTCGGGTTGGGCGGGGAAGAGGAAGGTGGCGAACCAGAGGAGGAGGGGCTTGCTAGGGTTTCGGGAGGGGCGGCAAGAGGTGGTGACACGGATTCGGAGACCGCCGGTTAGGATAAGCATCCTTCTCTGCTAGGAGGCGGGTTCGATCGGAGCCATTCCCCTTTTGTTAGGTCGGGGAGAGGAGCCGTTCTTCTTCTTCCATGGCGGTTTACTCCTCCAGGGGTTTTCTAGGGTTTATGGAGAGTTTGGCAAGACAACGGCCAAGTAATTGAGTAGATGAGTTTTTTTTTTTTTTCCCTTACTCTAACTTTTTCTTAATTTTAATTAAAAATTTAAGGGGTTTTTTCAAAATATTATTAAAAAAATAAATATTTAACTTAATATATGTTGATCAAAACTATTTCACACGACGTGTCAAAGCCGTAAAGCGAACAGTCGGTGTTTTTTTTTTTGGTTTCAAGTAGAACCTGGTATTTGGAATACCGGGTTTAAACTCGGTATTCTGGTTACCGGGTTTAACTCACACTTAGCCGTTTTTTGTCCCATACTTGTCGTTTTCTCATTGGACTTTTCGGGTAAACCCGGTATCCATAATACTGGGTTCTATTTGTACCGAAAAACAAAACAAAAAAAATCTTGCGCTCGTTTTACGGCGTTGATATGCCACGTGGCTGTCAGAGCGCTAGGTTGGTAAATAGTTTTGGTCAACTGTTATTTAGTTAAATATTTGCTTTTTAATAATATTTTAAAAAAAGCCCAAAATTTAAACAAAAATTAAATATGTTTTTTTTTTCTTTTTTAGAAAATTCAATCTGATACATGGTACTCCAGCCATTCCTCAAATTTGAGTAAACTAACTTTGGTACGAGTTTAAGGATCGGTGCTGATTTTGAAATGTTTATTCAGATTTAAATAAAAACTCAGTTCTCGGAAGGCAATGTTGTTGTAAATAGAAAAGGCCTCGGAGATGACTGTCAAGAATTTGGTATGAGATTTAAGTCTTACTTGATTTGGTGAAAAGTCTTGGTAAAACTCAATTTGATAAGTTTAAGTAAAGGACTAGAGCTAATTTTGAAAAAAAAAATTACTTAGATTCAAATTGGAGCAAGGGTTTTAGTAAGGACTAGGGATAGATACCGTAAGAGCATCTTCAACCCTTACCCAAATCTTTACTCAGATTTGAATAAAAATTTAAGTAAAGACTCAATCTGAAACAGAGCACTCCAATGTCAAACCCAAATCAGGTCTTTAAATTAATGTTTGAAGATGACACTGGGTGGCATTTTCATAAATAGGGCAGGGTTGAAGAAGACCATTGGGATTCTAAGTAAAGATTTGAGTCTCACTCGATTTGGTGAAAAACCCGAGTAAAACTCAATCTGGTATGAGTTTGAGTAAAGGATTGGAGCTTGGTTTTGGCCATATTTACTCATATTTAAATCTAAGTATGAGTTTGTATAAGGGCCAAAGTGAGCCGACTTGGAGCGTTTGTTTTGATGTAAGTCACACCTGAAGTTCAAGTAGCGAATGAAGGACCCAAAATACCCCTCCAACCGGCTCGTTACACCTCCTTGCTAGGAACGGGAAATCGCTCACCAATCACCACTCTTGCGCGAGCGAGCGGAGGTGGACCCCACCCCACGTGGAGCTTTGAATCCGCCTGTAGTTGAATCTGGCAGTTTAAAATATGTTCATAGTCTTTTGGGAATTTGATGCTTTGTCCAAGGAAATTTTGGACAATCCACTTTAACAGGGAGTGGGCTAGAAGCCGGTTGGAGTGATCTTTTCCTCGGCTCCCTATATTAGCTGATGGCAGTTTTTACTCCGTAAAATATGGAGCAGAGCTAGGAGTCCGTTGGAGATGCTCTTAGGACCAAAAAGACTCCAAGTAAGAGTTCCAGGTCGAGGAAGTGGCTAACCAATAACATTTGCTTAAATATATTTTTTATAAATAAGATTGTTGGGAAGAAGTGTGAGTAGACCAGTGAGCATAATGTTTCGCATACGCATTACCATGCCATGATATGTATTGACTTTGCGCACATCCTGAATCAATCCCAACAATACGACAGAGTTGGGGACCATTCTGGAAAAAAACCTCTTTGAAAAAGCCCCCTAAAGCTATAATGATATTTTAACAAGCGGTTCATCCCATGGCGTAGAGAGAGAGAGAGAGAGAGAGAGAGAGAGAGAGAGAGAGAGAGAGAGAGAGAGAGAGAGAGAGAGAGAGAGAGAGAGAGAGAGAGGGAGGGGTTCGGTTAGGTCATACGGCGGTGGCAGCGGCAAGGATTTCGGTTAGGTCCGATGGTAGGGATGACAACGGTACGGTTTAAAACCGAAAACCGCAATAAACCGCACCGCATATTGCGGTTTTGGTTTGCTAAAATATAAAACCATCGTGGTGAGGTTTCAGTTTTCGGTTTCGGTGCAGGTGCGGTTTTGGTTTTGATCAAAACCGTATAAAACCACACCGTTTTAGACTATTCTAGTGGTTTTACATAATGGTAGACCGTTGCAGTGCGGTGCGATTTTGGTGTGGCGGTTCGGTGTTGCAGTGCGGTTTTGATTTTGCCCGAAATCGTACCGTTGCCATCCCTATCTGATGGGGGCGACAGGGGGCAAGTGGGCGGGTTTGGTTAGGTCTGACAGGGGCGGTAGATGAGTGACAGCTGGTATAAATTCGAAGGAATATAAAGAATATTTTCGTCTATAAGGGTTTCAGCTTAAATGAAAAGATGGTCGGGACAGATGTTTAAAAAAAGATCTTTGTTGCTTAAGATGGACTTCTTGCTAATTCCCCCTTTAAAGATTGATAAACCCCCCGAAGAAATCCGTCCGATATATCCGGTTTGGGCCGGGGTGACATTTGACGTCTATAAAACCCTACACCACTGTGCTTCCCGCGCGGTGATGACGAGCTCTCTCCCCAGCTTGAGGGTCGTAATTCCCGCATCAAACCTCCGCTCCCTCCTCCTCCGCAACCGCAGCGGCGCCAGGGGCGGTTCGGCCCGAGGAATGCGGACCCATGGCACGAGCACTGCGCCGCCGGCCCCCAACCGCGCATTCCAGCTCCGGCTCAATCCCCTCACCGGCGACTCGGAGTGGATCGTCGTTGAGGGAGCAGAAGGGGAGGAGGAGGAGGAGAAGGTGGAGGTGCAGGGGTCACCCAAATCCCTTCTGGCGACCACCTCGTACCTCGACATGCTCAACGACTCCCGCCGGAACCGCGCCTTCCGCGAGGCCATTGAGAAGACCCTCGCCAAGCCTTGCCACGTTCTAGACATCGGGTCTTCATCATCGACCGATCTATCCACTCTTTTCAATTGATTTTAGGTTCTCCCCTTGATTTTTGTTGTTTGTATTGAACGGTGGGCTTTGGGGGCGCAGGGCGGGGACGGGGCTGCTATCGATGATGGCCGCACGGGCAATGGAGGAGGCTGGAGGAGGCGGGGAGGGGAAGGTGTCGGCTTGCGAGTCGTACCTTCCGATGGGGAAGTTGATGCGCAAGGTCTTGCGAGCAAACGGAATGGAAAAGAAGGTGAAGGTCTTCCACAAACGATCCGATGAGCTGCGGGTCGGGGCAGACCTCTACTCGCGCGCGGATGTGTTGGTAGGTTTTGGTTTTGTGTTCCATTTCTAGATAATTGCTTTAGATTGGTTTTCAACTTCTGCTCACCATTTTGATACTCTACTAAGGTTTTAAATGTCATTTTCAATGTCGATTTTGGTCAGTCAAAAAAAAAAGATAAAAGTTTGTCGGATTTAGGTCAAATGCCAGAGGAAATTTGTCGAATTTCGATGAAATTTTGGTCTATTCTGGTCGATTTCAGTCAAATGATTGGCAAATATCGGTCTGTAATGAAAAAAATCCAAAATGAAGGGAAAAAATGAAAATTTTCACGGAAAAGTTAAAATCATTTGCTAGAAAGAGGGAGTTTTTTTAGTGAAACTATCTGAAAAAATCATGAAATGATGGGTTTCAGTCAAATGTCGGTCATTTCTGAAATCGCAAAAGCGACGTGGAAGCGATTGGCACAAACACCTAGAAGGGGTGGAATAGGAGGAACTATTGAGATGTCCAAATAAAAATTCACAGCGATGAATTTATCTTATTATGCCCTTCTGAGTTTCCATCTTATCACGTCCTTTTAAGTTTCTAGCACAAAATCCCTAAAGATTCTCAAGTGTAAAAAGCATTCAAAGAAGCATTCATATTGTTAGGAGATGACGGCTAGGGTTTGGAGAGAATGCGAATGCTCTTTATTAAGGGACTAAGCCCAATATATGTACTTTGTATTACATAGTGAACCCGACCTGATTGTACATGAAACCGACCCGTATGTATTATACATTAACACTCCCCCTCAAACTCACGGTGGATCATGAACCGAGAGTTTTCTAATGAAATGCTGGAAACGAGCAATGGTAAGAGGTTTCATGAGGAAGTCAGCAGTCTGCTCCGTCGAGGAAACGAATGGCAATGAGATGGTGTGAGCGAGAAATTCCTTACGAACATAATGACAGTCCACTTCTATATGTTTTGTCCGCTCGTGGAAGACCGGGTTGCTGGTGATCTGAATAACACTCCGGTTGTTTTAGAAGAGAGACATAGGTTCGGGTATCACAACACCCAGGTCAAGGAGAAGGCGGTGAAACCAGACAATCTCTGTAGTAGTGGAAGCCATAGCTCTATATTCGGCTTCAGTGCTGGAACGAGCAACATACTCATGTTTCTTACTGCGCCAAGAAATCAGGAAGTCGACAAGGAACATACAGTAGCCGGTGGTAGAGCTGCGGATAGCAACATCTCCAGCCCAATATGCATCGGAGTAAGTACGCAGTACCAGCGGAGAGGTGGAGGGGAAAAACAACGAACGAGTGATGGTGCCTCAAAGATAGTGATCCAAAGAACCACTGCATAGTGAACAGAGCGAGGAGTCTGAACGAACTGGCTGACAATGGCAACGGTATGGGCAATGTCTGGCCTAGTCATGGTGAGGTAAATGAGCATCCCAACTAGCCGCTGGTATCGGGAGATATCCTGGAGAGCTCACTATCTGAAGAAAGGAGCTTCAGATTGAGCTCTATGGGCATGACAGCAGTACGAGAGTCAGTGAGAGCAGCCTCGGCAAAAATATCGGAGATGTACTTCTGCTGGGAGATCAACAATCCACGGGCTGATTAGGCAATCTCAAGACCAAGAAAGTATTCCTTCATCTCGAATTGACTCTGCAGGTGACGGTATAGTGGCACTGTCATCTTCGGTGATAGTCATATAATCCACATACAGCAGCAAAACAACAATACCCTGACTGGAGGAGAGGGTGAACAAAGCATAGTCAGAGTGTCTCTTTACAAACCCAGCTGCTAGAAGTGCACTGCGAAATCTCTCAAACCAGTCACGAGGTACTTGTTTGAGCCCATAGATAGCCCGGTGCAGACGACAGAAGTGCCCTAGAGGAACAGTAATGCCCGGTGGAGGAGCCATGTAGATCTCCTCATAGAGTTCACCATGAAGGAACGCATTGGTCACGTCCATCTGATAGAGAGGCCACCCTCGAGCAGCTGTCACAACTAAAAGGGTGCGCACATTAGTCATTCGAGCAATTGTAGCAAACGTCTCCTCGTAGTCAATCCCATATTCTTGGGAGAAGCCACGAGCTACGAGGCGGGTCTTGTGTCGCTCAGTGGAGCCGTCAGGTCAAGTCTTGATTTTGAGGATCCACTTGCAGCTAACAGGCACCACGCCAAAGGGACAAGGAATCAGATCCCAAGTCTGGGTCCGCTGAAAAGCCTCAAGCTCCACTGCCATGGTCTGCCGCCAATCTGGGTATAAAGCTGCCTCACAGTATGACTGGGGCTCCCGGCGGGTGTGAGGGGCAGTAAGAAAAGCCTGATAAGACGGGGAGTACGAGGCAACTGCAGAGTAGCCAATGGAGTCAGAAGCGTCAGAGGTAAAGGCAGAGTAGCCAAACTTATTGGGAGAGTAGTCATATCTGTTAGGAGGGTGATGTTCGCGCACAGGGTAGTGTCGAACAGGGGCAGGATCCATGATCGGAGAAGAGGGAGCATCGGTAGCAGGCGAGGGAGTACCAGTGGGAACCGACTCAAGGGGAGGAGCTACAAACCGACGAACGTAGACACGTGTGACAGGTGGTGGAGGTGGCGGGGTAGACTGGGGAGGGGAAGGCGGTGGTGGTGAGGGAAGTGGAGGCACAACCATGGGTATAGGAGCAGGATAAGGAAGTAGGAGGGGGATGATGAGAGGTGGTGGAGGCGTGGAGGGTGACACAGGCGGTGAGGGAGGATCCCAGGACTCGGTGAAAAAGTACGGGACATCCTCAACAAAGGAGACGTGATGATAGACACGGATCCGGCGAGCCAAGGGATCGTAGTACTGATAGCACTTGTGCTCTCGACTGAGTTCCAAGTGAAAATACCTAACAGATATAGTAGAGAGTTTGGTGCGTTTATTTGGAGGGAGAAGGACGAAACATATGCACCCAAAAGTATGAAGACGGGAGTAGTAAGAAGATGTAGAGTAAAGTCGCTCGTACAGGGTAACACCAGAGGGTGGAGGATGGAGTGATGTTGATAAGGTGAACGACGGTCAGAACAACCTCAGCCCAGTATGAATGTGGAACAGAAGCATACAAAAGTAGAGCACGCGCTGTCTCAAGGAGATGTCGATGCTTGCGCTAGGCTACTTCATTTTGTTCATGGGTATGGGGGTACGATTGTTGTGAATAGTACCGTGAGTCTGAAGGATCTCACGCATCTCAGAGGAGAGGTACTCTTGGGCTGGGCACAGTTAGACCGAGAGGTCTTGATATGCCGACCAAACTGAGTATGGAGCATGGCGGTGAATGTCTTGTAGAAGTGGGGAATCTCAGAATGACGACGCATAAGATAGACCCAGGTGTATTTGGAGTAGTCGTCGATAAAACTCACATAATATAAAAAACTAGAAAAGGAGGCAACCGGAGTGGGATCCCAAATATCAAAATGCACTAAATCAATAGGGGCAACAGATCGAAAAGCACTGGCTGAAAATGGTAGAGCCAAATGCTTTACCAATATGCAACCCGTACAGACAGAGAGGGGGAAAAGGACACGATCCAAAGCGCCCGAACGGAAAACGCTTTTGAATCGATCACTAGATAAATAACCTAACCTTTTGTGCCACAAGTCGGCATCAGAGGTGATTGACATGGTTGACGCAACAGAAATAGGAAAAACATGAAGATGGTCCAGCTGGTAAAGTCCTTCCGCTATACGGCCCAGCCCAATCCTCTGATCCTTTTGCGAATCCTGTACAACACAAGCAAAAGAGATAAAAGTGACAGTCAGTCCAGAATCACAAAGAGTACTGATAGAGATCAGATTAATATTAAGAAGGGGAGTATGATGGACATGGGTCGGGTCAAGTGACCAGGTAGTAGTGATGGATCCACACTGTGAAATAGATACAAGTGTCCTATCCGTAGTGTGGACCTCTAGGTGGGGAGGAGCAGGAGCACAGTCTATAAGCATAGTGGAGTCACAGGTGAGGTGACAGGAATATCCTAAATCAATAATCCATGGGGCAGCAGTACCAGAGGTGACAGACAAGCCGTGAGCAGCCGAGGAGCCGATGGAGGCGATGTGGCAAAGAAACTCCTCAAGGCGCTGGAGACGATCCAGTTCAGGCAGAGACGGTGCAGTGGTAGCAGTAGACGATGCCGGAGTCGGTGTAGCAGTAGCTGCAGTGCCACCAAAGTGGCGAAAGGAGGACTGACCATGTCCACGACTCCACTACCTCGACTACCTTGTTGATCATCACGGGAAGCAGGAGCCCAGCATGATTCCCGCTCGTCTCCATCCCAGCGGGGGTTGCGAGGAGGACGTATGGGACATTCACGCTTCATATGATCGGTCTCCTTGCAGTAATAACAGAAGACAGGCTCGTCAGGAAAACTAGCAACCAGGATGCTGTCTGGTGCTGGGGCAGGTGGGGGAGGACGAGTACCCTGAGTCTGAAGGTGAGTCTCCTCATCAACCAAGGCTAGCAGAGCATCTTTTAGCCAAGAGAGAGGCTCACGGTGAAGGTGCTGAGCAGCGATGGGGGCGAAGTCCAATCGGAGCGCGGCCAGGAACTGGTAGAGATGGCACTCATCAAGGTAGCACTAGAAGTCCTTGGAGCGTGGACAAGCACATTGCTAGGGGATCAAAGAGTTCAGCTCATGCCAGTAGGCATTCATCAGGCTGAAGAAGTCCTGACGTTACCCCTAGCGAGCGGACTGAAAGTCACAGATAAGTTGATGCCGGTGTACACCGCCGCGCGGGAGAAACCGATCCCGGAGATACTCCCATTTTGCCCGCGCTGTAGGAAGGTGGCCGATGAGAGTAAGGAGTGAATGAGCAACGGAGTCTAGGAAATAGGCTCGGATGACCTGGTTGTGGCGACACCACGTGAGGGCGAACGTGGCAGCGGTCATGGCAGCAGCCGTGGCGGCAGTAGCAGTAGAAGACTCACCGCTAGCATCGGCACGACTGGTGACCAAGGAGGAGTTGGAGGAGGCAGCAGGAGGTGGGTCATCACCAGTGATGCGACCAATCAGGTCAATCGCTGTCCGAGGTCAACTGAAAGGTGACCGCCTTTAGCGGCAGAGAGATCGTGACGACGGAGGGCATGGAAGAGGACGCCATGGATGGGCTGGGGGAAGACTGCAGGTGGAGGACGGTAGGTGGGGCTGCAAGTGCAAGAGGATGGTCTAGGGGGTCTGCGGGTGAAGGAGAGGGCCGATGGGAGGGGTGGTGGGGCCGGGGGGTGCTGCAGGACCGGAGGGGAGGTGTGGAGGGGGGCTGTGGTGGTAGAGGCGGAGCTGGAGCTGGTGGGGGAGGGGGAGGCCGGGGGGGGGGGGGGGGGCGCTGGCTAGAAGGAGAGTCGGGAGGGCCTGCGGGACCGGAAAAAGGGGGGCGGGGGAGGGGGTGGGTGGGTGGGTGGGGGGGGGGGGGCTACGGAGCCCGAAGGGAAGCTGGGGGGGTTGCTGCAGAGCCGGAAGAGGAGCTGGGAGGGGGAGATCGGAGCCGGAGGGAGATCGTCATGATCGTCAGAGCCGGAGAATCCTAGAGCTCTAACATGTTAGGAGATGACGACTAGGGTTTGGAGAGAATGAGAATGGTCTTCATTGAGGGACTAAGCCCAATATATGTACACTGTATTACATAGTGAACTCGACCTGACTGTACATGAAACCGACCCATATGCATTATACATTAACACATATACGTCACAAGAGATTTTTAAGGTGGTTCGGGCAATTCCTTGCATCCACCTATAGCCCTTGCTAAGATAATGCACTATGTGGGCTAGGAGGTTACAAGACTCGAGTCACCCAACTTGTCTCAATGTGTAGTGTCACGTTGTCTTCCTACGACTACGGTTACATTGCTCAACCTCCGTTACGCTTAGTGGGTCCGGTCCGCCTGATCCGTCATTTGCTCCTCCGCAGACTTGTCTCTGCGACCCAACACCTAGAGTCACTTCTGCCTCCACTTCGTGAAGACAGCTCTGGGCACACTGACCTCAATCCAATCCGACACACTGGTTTGATCTGTTTCCTCGACGAAGGCTCTGCCCTCCAAGCGATCGAGCACACTCTCAAATATCAAGGAAGGTGAAAGATGATTGCTCATTACCTTTTTTATATGTAGAGATCAATAATGCATGCATAATGAAATCAGTGAAGAAAACAAGAAAGATCGAGAAGAAAAATCATCAAAATCATGGATGGAGGCCAAGGTTTCTCTCTTTGAAGAACACACCCAATTTGGGGATTTCCCTTCTCTCCTCTATGGTGGATGCCAAAGAGATGCCCTATAGAGGTAAAGCGTCCCCTTTTATAGGGTAATTCGGACCCCATTAATAGCCATCAGACCCAATGTTATTAAAACCGGACCGGACCGGGAACCGGTAGGGAAACCGGTCCGGTTCGGATATGAACCGGTGTTGGAAAACAAACCGGTATTGAACCGTTGGGCCGGACGGTTTTAGGTATAAACCGGACCGGACCAGGCGGTTTTAGGTATAAACGAACCGGTTTTTTTTTTGGGTGCACAAATGCTCTCTCTCTCTCTCTCTCTTTCTCTGGGTTTGATTGTGTTTGTTGGGCCGGTGAACCGGACCGGACCGGCCGGCCGAACCGGACCGGTACACAAACCGGTTCGTCCTCCGGTCCGGTTCTGACAACATTGATCAGATCGGGCTATCAACGGTGCAGAAAACCCATTAAAATCCTGCCTCGTTGGGATCCTGTAGCAGGGTCCGGACCTCACAGTGTGGAACTGCCAGCCTACAGGCTATAGCGACCCGAACCCTTAAGTGGGCCGGTCCGGTCTCTGATCTAGACCCCAGAAAATCCGGGCCAGTCCAGGTACTAGACGGTTCAGACCACTCCAACAGAGCTCGGACTCTTTCACTTGAGGGTCCGGATCGCCCCTTTTAAGGGTCCGTACCACACAGTGAGAGTACATGCTTTTGAGATGCCTCGATGACACCTATCATTTGGATGTGTTAAGAGACCAAATACCCATCTAAATGATGCATCTCATCTGAGGCATCTCAAAAGAGTATACTATAAGCCGAAAAATGGAACCCCAAACCACAAGTTATAGCATCCACATAGGACATCAAGTTAGAGACACCAAATGGTCCTAAAAAAAAAGAGTTAGAGATACCAAATACGTCATGTCCTTTATGGTTAGTCGATCACCACATAAATAGGCGAAAATTACTTAAACCTGAGAAAATCTAGACTTAACCTAAATTGTTGATCCAACAACTAATCCTAATCATTTGTCCAAACTTTAAAGGGATACTTACTTAAAGGGATACTTACAGAAATACAACTTTTGACAAAAAATGTACCCCTTTGGTTTAATGGTTAGGATTATTTGTTGGATCAATGGGTTAAGCCGTGTGTCTGTAAGTATCCCTTTGGTTTAATGGTTACGATTAGTTGTTCGATGAATAATTTAGGTTAAGTCTAGGTTTCTTGGGGTTTAAGTAATTTTGGCCTATTTATGTGGGGATTGACTAACCACAGAGGACATGAAGTTAATGAACAGAAATTGTGTTTAAATTTATCTTGGTCATTCATTCCACCCCTTTGCTTGTGGATTTTGGCATATGACCGTGGGTTCGGTCCTCTCCTTCCCCCTTGGCCTTTCTTTCATCTTTACTTCTTATCCAGGCAATTATCCACTTCAAGTTTCTTGTGCACTATTATCTGCTTGAAAATGGATCACTATTTGGTGTACCAATATCGCTGCTAGTTATTCATTTATCCTCTCACATGTTTATCAATTAGGGTTTTTTAGTCTGGTAGTCTAAAGATGCTTTTCCAATACATTCTCTCTTCACGAAAATAAATCATTTGTTGATGCAGGTCAGCGAGATTCTGGACTCAGAATTGTTGGGTGAAGGTCTAATACCGACCCTACAAAACGCGCATGACATGTTGTTGGCAAAAAATCCATGGACAGTTCCATATCGAGCTGCTATTTATGGGCAGGTATTACTTGCGCTGTTTCTGTGTGTGTCATGCAAGGTTTACTGCAGCAGGTTCTTTCTTTTGAATGGAAGCTTGCTGTGCAACGTTCTAAATGATATAGACTAGTCTTGTTAATTTATTCCTGTGCCCATTCCCTTAATTCCTGTAGGAAGTGATCTTTTACTTCATCCTGACAATATGCTGACTGTGTTTTTGTTTTCCTTTTGCATTGAATTTAGAGGCTTCCTTGTGAATGTTACTTTGAAGATGTTAGATGACTTATTCCTTTGGATTGCACTTCAATGATTTACAGTCTGCACTTGTAGCACAATATGTTGAACTTTGTGGTATTCCTTAGTGCTTTCTAGCTTACAATGTCCATAGACCTCGACTTTCATTATACTAACATAAAGTATTGATTGATTTTGCCTTCACATTAATAACATTCTTAGGTGTCTGACTTTCACCATGCTTTATATTCATGGTTTAGGATGATGTTGTATAAAAAAGGATACATTCCTAAACATGTAAGAGCATTTCGGTTTCATAAGATGTATAAAAAAAAAGAAAAATTCCTAAACATGCAAGAGCTCATATTAAGCATGCTGCTGTTGTGACATGGCCTAGTGGATGTAACAATTACTGTTTTCAATCTGTTAATCCTTCGAGTTCGAATCATTCAATCATTTGATATTGCAATTGCAGGTTCCTTGAGTTGTCACTGATATGCATTAATCTGTTGAACCTGCACAATGAAACCTTGAAGAAACTCCCACATCTTTGTTCATATTCATGAGAAGTGATAACAAAGTCATTTCTTTTCCTTTTGTTGTCCACGTTCTTAGCTATAAACAATGTAGTGGATATGTACATTCTTCCATGACTTGTCTGCTCCTTGATGTGGTGTGAAACTTCCAAAAGGTAACGTTGTTTGTTGCTTTCAGTAATTTCTACAAAGTGTATAAGACTACGAAATCGAAACCCAAATATATACATTTATTTTATTCAATTTTTGCACCACTAGTTCCATTCTATGAGAAGGCTGAAGTTTCACATGAAGATGAGAAGTGGATGCGGTTCTATAACATCTATGACTATAGGTTATGCTTTCAATGACTTATGTAAAAGAAAACTTTGCCCTAGGGCACCAATCGTGTAGTGGGCGACCGTGAATGATTTGGAAGGATTACCATCTGTAATTATAGCTCAATTGGTTGAATATGTAAATTAACAAGAAATTTTAAATCTAATTCCTACAAGCATATAAGCTATGATCTGTGGACACGGACACGGGTGTCGAGTATTGACACGGATACGGGAGTCGGACACGGCAAAATCATAAAAGATGGATACGGGGACATGTGGGTATATATATATATATATATATATATATATATATATATATATATATATATATATATATATATATATATATATATATATATATATATATATATATATATATATATATATATATATATATATATATAGAGAGAGAGAGAGAGAGAGAGAGAGAGAGAGAGAGAGAGAGAGAGAGAGAGAGAGAGGGCTGTTACAGTGAGCTGTGGGCTGCCGGGGGGGGGGGGGGGGGGAAGTGAGTTGCGGGTATTTTGACCCCCCAAGAAGTTATGGAATTTGACGAAATTTGGTGAGGTTGTTGCCTAGGATAAGATGATCATCCTCACCAATTTTCATCAAATTCCAAAACTTCTAGGGGAGTCAAATGGTTGAAGCAATTTCTGCCGTCCGCAGTCACCGTTAAAATTGCTTCGACCATTTGGCCCCCCTAGAAGTTTTGGAATTTGATGAAAATTGGTGAGGATGATCATCTTATCCTAGGCAACAACCTCACCAAATTTCATCAAATTCCATAACTTCTTGGGGGGTCAAAATACCCGTAGCTCACTTTCCCCCCAAGCAGCCCACAGCTCACTGTAACAGCCCTCTCTCTCTCTCTCTATATATATATATATATATAATTTACATCAATAAAATTATGAAGTTAATAACGATTGAAAATAACTAGAATAGAATTATCAAATATTACTAGAGTTCACACACGAACGATTGAAAATAGAACTTTAAAGGATGAACATCTAAAAAGCAAATCATTTGGCGAGAAAAAAAAGCTCAAGCGTTTTCAAGAGGAGGTATGTTTGGATCAACATCTTGATTATCATCATCCGCTATCACAGGCATGCGTTCGACGACTGGATCATTGAGGGAAAGTTCCTCAAGGTCCATGTCTATAGGAAACTCCAAGTTTGATTCTTCAGCCATCATATCCCAACACTTTGAAGGACCATTTTTGTAACTTTGCTCACTCCTAGATAATAGTCTTAAATTGCTATGAATGAAAACAAGATCTTCAGTACGATTTGATTTTGTTCGATTCTGCTTCACATTCAAGATATATGAGAACGTGCTCCAATTTCTCTCACAAGAAGAAGAAGAAGCTGGTTGATTAAACAACCTACAATGCACAATGTCAATGAGTAGTTAGTATCATGTCAAATTTATAACTTGGAAGGATTCAATAAAATAATATTTAAACGAAATGGTATACCTATCAGCTAATGCTGCAATCTTTGGAGCACCGGCCCTATAATTTGCCCACCATGTTTGTGGCTCCATTGAGTATCTGTCACGATTAGATTGCCAACTTGAAAATTTATTACAAGCCATTGAGAAATCTGCATATTGTTGCCGTACTTTTGCAATGTCTCCTTCTGAAAATAACCTCTCCAGACATTTATTGCGTCCTTCTGATATTTTTTCATCATGATGTGGAGCAACACGCTTCAAACCTTTGCCTCCTTCTATCAACCATCTATCGCTGTAAAATTTGGGAACCAATGAATGTGCGAGGCAGTGCAATGGGGTTTTGCTTTTATTCTATCTTTTAACCAAGCATTATGTAGCTCAGTATAGAAATCACTGCTATCTATAAGGAGACTTTTCTTCTCGTGAGCAAAGACAATAGTACGGACTTTTTCAATCATAGTATCCCACTTATTATAAATCAAGTGTAGACAAGGTTTGCCAGAATCTGCTTCTCTACATATTGACAATTGGTGCAATAAATGATAAAAAATATTCAACTTTATCCCACCAGCTATCATACAAAATGATGTTATTTATATAATCAACTTTCTTTCTGTCATCTGACCTATAAGATGTTTTCCAATCTTCATCAAGAACCATTTTCTCTAATGATTTCTTTACTTTTTGCACTCGTATTATAATAATATTTGAAGCAAACCGAGTTTCTGCAATATTAAGAAGCTGAAGATAAGAGTATATATTGAATATTTTTAGTGCATGCGAGTGATTTGCAATGTTCTTGCATCAAAAATAATATTTTGAATCCATTCGAACTGCTGAAATCGATTTTGATCAGCCGTCTCGGATGCACATGTCTTTTAAAGCTAAGTTCAACGTATGAACTACACAAGGTGTACAAAATATGTGTGGATATATCTCTTCAACTCGCAAACCAGCAGTTTTACAAACAGCAGCATTATCAGTGATAATCTGGACTACATTTAAGGACCCCACTTCAGTAATGACTTCAAGATATAATTTAGAAATAAAAAAAAATTTACTTTCTGCAAGTGCTGGTGGTTATGCTAGTATTCCTTTACCTATTGTTGATGATGGATCAAAAAAGCGAAAAGGAAACAAAACATTGGGTAACTTTTACAATGTGAAAGCACGGAATGAGCTGGATCATTTAATTACTCGTTATTTTTATGCAGCAAGTATTGCACTTTCAGGAGTTATGAATCCAGTTTTTCAACAGATGATCAAGCATGCATGCAATAGTTATTTGCCTGGATATGAAGTTCCAAGTTATGATATAGTACGAACAATATTGATGGCACAAGAGAAAGCCAATATAAATCAAATTTTGTCTTCAATAAAAGCTGGATGGCCACGTACTGGTGTTTCAATTGTTAGTGATGGATGAACAGATAATAACAGTCGTCCCCTCATCAACTTTTTAGCATCGTCTTCTAGTGGTCCAATGTTTTTGAAGGCAATTGACTCGTCTGGGGAGTATAAGGATGCTACATATATTTCTAAATTATTTCTTGAAGTCATTACTGAAGTGGGGCCCTTAAATGTAGTCCAGATTATCACTGATAATGCTGTTGGTTTGCGAGTTGAAGAGACATATCCACACATATGTTGGACACCTTGTGTAGTTCATACGTTGAACTTAGCTTTAAAAGACATATGTGCATCCGAGAGGGCTGATCAAAATAGATTTCAGCAGTTCGAATGGATTCAAATTATTATTTTTGATGCAAGAACATTGAAGACTTTTGTTACAAATCACTCGCATGCACTAAAAATATTCAATAAATACTCTCATCTTCGGCTTCTTAATATTACAGAAACTCGGTTTGCTTCAAATATTATTATGATACAACGAGTGCAAAAAGTAAAGAAATCATTAGAGAAAATGGTCCTTGATGAAGATTGGAAAACATCTTATAGGCTAGATGATAGAAAGAAAGCTGATTATATAAAGAACATCATTTTGTATGATAGCTGGTAGGATCAAGTTGAATATTTTTTATCATTTATTGCACCAATTGTCAATATGTTATGAGAAGCAGATTTTGACAAACCTTGTCTACACCTAATTTATGATAAGTGGGATACTATGATTGAAAAAGTTCGTGCTATTGTCTTTGCTCACTAGAAAAAAAGTTTCCTTACAGATAGCAATGATTTCTATACTGAGCTTCATGATGTCTTGGTTAAAAGATGGAATAAAATTAATACCCCATTGCACTGCTTCGCACATTCATTGGTTCCCAAATTTTACAGCGATAAATGGTTAATAGAAGGAGGAGAAGGTTTGAAGCGTGTTGCTGCACACGTGATGAAGAAATATCAAAAGGACGCAATAAATATCTGGAGATGTTATTTTTAGAAGGAGACATTGTAGAAGTACGACAACAATATGCAGATTTCTCAATGGCTTGTAATAAATTTTCAAGTTGGCAATCTAATCATGACAGATACTTAATGGTGCCACAAACATGGTGGGTAAATTATGGGGCCGGTGCTCCAATGATTGCAACATTAGCTGATTGGTATACCATTTCGTTTAAATATTGTTTTATTGAATCCTTCCAAGTTATAAATTTGACATGATACTAACTACTCATTGACATTGTGCATTGTAGGTTGCTTAATCAACCAGCTTCTTCTTCTTCTTGTGAGAGAAATTGGAGCACGTTCTTATATATCTTGAATGTGAAGCCGAATCGAACAAAATCCAATCGTGCTGAAGGTTTTGTTTTCATTCATAGCAATTTAAAGATTATTATCTAGGAGGGAGCAGAGTTACAAAGATGGTCCTTCGAAGTGCTGGGATATGATGGCTGAAGAATCAAACTTGGAGTTTCCTATAGACATGGACCTCGAGGAACTTTCCCTCAATTATCCAGTCGTCGAACGCATGCCTGTGATAGCGGATGATGATAATCAAGATGTTGATCCAGACATGCCTCCTCTTGAAGACGCTTGAGCTTTTTTTTTTTCGCCAAATGATTTGCTTTTTTGATGTTCATCCTTTAAAGTTCTATTTTCAATCGTTTGTGTGTGAACTCTAGTAATATTTGATAATTCTACTCTAGTTATTTTCAACCGTTATTAACGTCATAATTTTATTAATGTTAATTATATATATATATATATATATATATATATATATATATATATATATATATATATATATATATATATATACCCACGTGTCCCAGTATCCATCTTTTATGATTTTGCCGTGCTCGACTCCCATATCCGTGTCGATACTCGACACCCGTGTCCGTGTCCACAGATCATAATGCTTACTCCGATGCAGATTGGGTAAGAGATGTTAGTAATGTTACTCACCGTTCCACTACCGGCTACTGTGTGTTTCTTGGTGACTCCCTCATTTCTTGGCGTAGTAAGAAACAAGATTATCTTACTCACTCCAGCATCGAAGCTGAATGCAGGGCTATGACTTTCACCACCGCAGAGATTGTTTGGCTACGTCGCCTCCTTCTCGACTTGGGCCATGTGATTTCCGAGCCTACTCCTCTCTTTTGTGACAACTAGAGTGCTATTCAGATTGGTAGCAACCCTGCCTTTCATGAAGCACCAAACATATTGAGGTTGACTGTCACTATGTTCGTCAGGAGTTTCTCGCCCACACCATCTCCTTACCGTTCATTCACTCGATAGAGCAGACTGCTGACTTTCTCACGAAGCCCCTGACTATTGCTCGCTTCTGATATTTTTTTAGCAAACTCTCGGTCAAGGTTCGAAATCTCCATTTCGGTGGAAATTTCGACCTTCTGGATATGGAAATATTTCGACAGTGTGAAAATATTACAATTTTGTAGAAATGGTGAAAATATTGATCTTTTGATGGAATTTTTTAGTGAAACTCGGGATAGTCATAAATCAAGTATAGATACATACTTTGGAACACTCAAATAATATTTGTACCCTATCTAGGGGTGTAGAGCTTCACACAGCATGTATTCAATGTATTGAGTATGTGAGTCTTGTGCAATTTTATTTGGTTCGGTTTTAATATAAAATTTTCAAATGTTTTTTAATCGTTTTTTTTTGGATAAAAATATTTTCAAAATAAAGATTGGTTGATTGTTAAAATAATGTTTCAAACGATTTTGAAAGCGGACTTAAAACAAGTTATGCAACTTTGAAATTGTGCAAAAATTATACTGAAATGTGACACTTTTTTTACTAAATCTGGAAAAAAGAGTTTTTATACAGAAAAGTTTTTATATATTCAAAATTTCCTAAGACGGACTATGGTTTTCTAGATGCGCACTCGTACTTCTATATCTTGTGGAATTTTTTGAGCTAAAAAGGAGGTGATTTAATCACTTTTCTCACCATGTAGATTTTATAAAAAACCATGAAAACTGTTTTCTCCTAAAATTGAAAGTTTACTTTTTGATTTCTTTACTTTTTGATTTTTTTGATATTTTTATTGAAATCAAATGGGTGGGTATTTGCTTATTTACATATAATAACTTAAAGTAAATGGAGAATGATATTTACTTAAATGTTATTATATGTAAATAAGCTGCTGAGAACCAGGTCTCCCACTCCCCTTTTATAACCAGTAAGTTACAAAATTTCGGATATATTTCGCGAAATTTTTCGAGAGTTTCGCCAAATTTCGACAAAATCTCGCGATATTTCGTGGAGATGGAAATATTTCGTGGAAATATCGCGATATTTCGTGAAACCGCTCGATATCTTGACATTTCCAGTTTTGCTTGAGATTGCAGGTGGTACTTCGTATCGGGTTTTTATTTTTCCGATATATTTTGCGATATTTCTTGAAATATATCGATTTTTTGTACCTTGCTCTTGGTTCATGATCCACCGTGAGTTTGAGGGGGAGTGTTAATGTTAATGTATAGATGGGTTAGTTTCTATGTACAGTCGGGTCAGGTTCTATGTTGTATATATATATTGGGCTTAGTCCCTCAATGAAAAACATTCCATTCTCTCCAAACCACCTAGCCGCCATCTTCTAACCAGTGTTTTCAGAGGCGGGGGCGTAAGGCGGGGCGTTTTGCCTACTGTGGGGCAGGGCGTAAGCCCGATAAATTTTTATTTTTTATTATTTTTTTTTAAAATATAAATAAAAATATTATATAAAAGAGTGAAAATAGATTAAGAACAAACAAAATAAAAAATACTATGAACCAAGTTAGCAAACAAAGCATTTAAGCCTACAAACATGGTTAATAAATCACAAATATATAAAAAACGATAATAAAAATGAACTTGTCATTTCCTTTCAATATCATTTAAGATCTAATTATAAGTTTCTAACCAAATTCAAACTATCAATGTTTATATTCCATTGACTCTATTATTCCATACATGATATAGAACCAATTTAAAACAACTTTAGTTCCCAAAATATCATAATCGTCATCCAAGAGAGTAATACGCATATAAAAGATCACACGGTAGCAATCAAATTATTTTTTTTCAACTATGCAGACAAACTCCAGTGGGGCGTAAGCCTAGGCCATTGGGGCGTAAAAGGCGTGCCCGGGTGTTCGGAGCGTACACCCCAGTGGTTTGAGCGTAAGCCCCATAGGAAAAAGCCCCAACTGGAGCCACCTCGGGAGTTTTAGGACCGCACTGCCCCGGGGCGAGCCTCGAGCGTACCTTGGGGTGAGTTTTTTAAAACACTGCTCCTAACAGAGAGTAACCTCAAAACTGGTCAAAGGCTTGCTAGAGGCTCGAATGGCCTTGGTGAGATCAAAATTTGAGTGAGGATGAGTCTGGCCTTATAGACAGGACCTAGTCCGGAAGTCACTTGCTTCAAAATCATCTAAGTGAGTATGGGTTTCAGAGTGCTGAGCCTCCATCCTAGTATCCATGATAATGTGTCACTCACTCAATCGAGCAATGGCCTCAAGTATCTGGTTTTGTACTGAGGGTTCCATACCTAACTAGTAATTCCTACCACTATGGATGAACATGCAGTAGTAGGAGCCTACACTATATGAGATGAATGCAAATGTAATGAATAATCAAGAAAGCAATGTGACTCCCTATGCCTAATGGTTAGCTCTAATACCAAAGTTGATGTAGTGCAATCCTAGGTTGTATCGATGCCAGGAGATAATCAATTGAATTTTAAGCAATAATATGCAAATATAAAGTTGTTTGTTCCCATTCTGGCTATTCAGAATCATTAGATGGCAACTAGCAATAATGAGGAGACGAAGTGCATGTACCTAGTGCCAGACAACTCAATGCTTGAGTTCATCGACCGTTTGGAAGTTGAGAAGCTTCTGTAGGCTAGGGCAGTCCACGTTAAACACCAAAACCGAGTAGGCCCAACAAGGGTTTCAAATATGATTGAAACAAGGAAAGACAAGGCGCTTGTTCATATGATATAAGGAATTCTAACGCAAACTAACAACAATTTTAATAAAGAATTGAAGGATCTAAGTTGCAGTTTAATCAAGCAATAATAGGGAAATATGGAAGATCAAACCAGGCAAACAGGAGATGCCAACATGCGCGAGAAGGACAGGTCTGTAGGAGTACTAGTTCTCGGTTGGCCGGGGGTCGGGCCGTGATTGGCTGGCCATGGGTTGGTCGGTCGTGGGCTCCTCGCGGCTGGGTGTCTTGTGAGGGCTGAAGAAGATGTTGATGATGATGGTTTTTGGGGTTGCCTTCGCCTTCGAGAACACCAATGCAAGATCGAGATAGAAGAGTTTAAACCTTTGGCCAAGGTAGTTACAGAGATTTTGGCTCTCGCCCATGCTATCTCACCCTCACAATCCTCTCTTAGGAAATGGTCAAAGCAAAGTTCTAGATTTTTTATTGTCATAATAAGCATGATCCACAATGACAGCTCATAGGGGGACTAAATAAAGCCTCCTACTAAAGCTAGTGACTCATGGATTCAAAAAGAGACTTAAACACCCTCATGCTGTGGTTTACACAAAGTGCATAAATTTAATCAATAAAAGGGATGTGAATCAACAATTAATATCTAAAAGAATAATAAACAAATAAACTGGCCTCCAACAACAATTGGCCAACATCTTTGGCTTAATCTCCAAGCCATGACCCATTGTGATGGGCTACTCCCCTACTCCTCCAAGTGTAGACTCGCGTCTCTAAGAGTCGAATTGGGCCAGTGTCCCCATCAGGTTTTTTCAATGAAAAAAGATAGGAGGTCGATAGATGACTAAGAAGAAATCAATTAAGGAGGAATTTACTGAGAAGGGATGGAGAAAATACCCAAGGTCATCACTCAACCAAGATTCAAGCTTCAATCTTTTATAATTCTTGTTGATCATTGAAAAGAGAACAATTTTCTCTTTTAATAGGGCCTATTAGCCGACTCCAATGGAGAAAGAGAGGTGGTGAAAGAGGCTAGAGAAGAGGGATGCTTCGGTTTTGAGGTGGACCCACAGGCCATGGGTTCTATCTGCATGGGGGAAGCGAATTGGGAGAAGCGAGGTTTCGAGGTGGACCCACGGGTAGTACCCTCGTGGGGAAAGGGTACCTGGGATAAGGGAAGCCATTGTTTGAGTTTTGGCATGGAAATCACGCCAAAATCGCCATTAGTTGAAGGTAGGCTGAGGGCTTGCCGCAAAATTTAGGCGATGGCCCACTTGGTTTAAATTATAAGTGATTCAAACCTTCTATCTAGTTATAAAAGCTGAATTCAATCAAGGACCTTGATCAAATATGCCTATGGTGCTCCCTTTTGGTCTAATTGCACATATGTTTAAGTAATCACTTTAGTCATGTGCTGGTTACATGACATAAGTGGGTGCAGATACCCATGCTCCATTGGCCAACACAGGTACATGTTAAAACCATGCCTTGAAATAGGCATTCCAAAGAAACATACTGCACAACTACATAAAATTTAAGGCCAAAAGTTGGCAGGTGGGCTAAAAATAGCAACTGTTTCTAAACACGGAAGGTTAAATGAAACATGATGTTTCAAAGGACACTTGCATAACCAATATCATTCTCGTAATGGAGTGACATGTGATCTATTGTTCCGACCATCTACCATTGCTATTGGTCGTAATGGCTACAAGTATCTAAATCTGATAGCCATTGATCTATTGGTTCCGACCTTCTATTGTCCTGACCATCTACTAGAGAAAAAGGCTGTGGGGTATATCGTTTTGAAAATAAATAGGCATGCATTAAACATCACTCATAAATTTTAACTTTTGTTTTCATTAATTTCGTGTGGTTCTCTCTAAAACAACCTGAGGAAAAGCCTCGAAAATTCAACCCAGTGAGAACATTGGGACATATGTCCATGCTCTTACTTTAGCTGAACGTGTATTTACCCACTAACTCCCACTGTCCAGGCATCTATGCAGTCAAAGTCGGTAGTCGGCCCTAGTCGGCCAAACCTTATTCTAACCCCTCCCCCCCTCCCTAAACATATATGATATATGAACTAGCATAAATGTCAATAAGTATATGATATTAGTCGGTTAATAACAATACATACCTTCACACTTCACAGCATGGGTATAAATACATAAGTAACAGTCTAACATTACACAGTTGTATTGGCTCCATGCTCATGTCAAAAGACTCAGAACTAAGAATTCATCACAATATTTGTTTGATGATGTTTAATCAGTGAACAACCCCAATTTTGATTATAGGGTTATATGGATATCAACAAATAAACTAATTATTTGTTTATGTTTTTATCTGAGATTCTCAGGTGCTCAACAGATGATTACAGGGAAGAGCCATAGTTGTGAGTCTTGCGACTCAAGACTTTGAGCCAATGTAAAAAAATTCAAACAAAATTGCTTGCAAAGATTCCTTTCAAAAAAAAAAATTGCTTGCAAAATGCTGCCCGGGGACTAGTCGGCAGTCGTTAGTCGGGGACTAGTCGGGTCTAGTCGGGGACTAGTCGGGATTCCGTCCAGCAATGACAGAATCGAAATTAATCGGTCGGCAGAATGCCGCCCAGGGACTAGTCGGGGACTAGTCGCCGACTAGTCCCGACTTTGATAGCATAGCCAGGCATCATGCCAAGTGATAAGTTGACATCCGAGCTATCTAGTATCTTTGGCCTCTAGTAGAGATGGCATCTAGCTCCTCAGGGAGAGTGCCATATTTCTCAGTCAAGCGTACACCATTGCCTAGGTTTGCATGTAAACGAATAGGCTAAGCCACTCCGGTGGTCGCTCCCATCCCCTCACTGCTACTTATCCCTAGGAAATCCATACTTGTAACCACCAGATAGTGCCACTCAATCTATAGGCTCACAAGTCAGGAGGCGAGGCACTACCCAACTTACTATGGATTGGCAATGGAAGGCCATGAGAATCTAACATGATTTCCGTTCCAACTCTATTGTTAAATTTAGAGAGGTTTTCTTATTACATCCATCTGATGGAAGAGGGTTCTATCATAGATATCATTCTATGGTTGTATGTAGACATATAACCATCACATAGTTGTATTATATAACCACCGCATGATTATAAGAATTATTATTGCAATCATCTCATGATAATAATAATTAAAACCTACTATGCATCTCATGTAAAATTATCTGGATTAAATGACTTCTATGTTTGCACATAGAGGTCAACTTAACTGTGGTGGTGTCCACAAGGTTATGCTATCTCATAAACATATTCTCATATCCAGAACAATTATTGTATCGCATATAATAAACATCCAAAAAATAAGGAAAATATGCATGCTTGCTCATTACCCATGATCCTCCAAAACAAACATAAATAACAACATACTGAGTTTACTTATTCTGGAAGATGCCCCAAGCGTCCTCCCGAGTTGTCCTCCAGATCCTCTGTGCCACCTCTTCATGGTTTCTCCGGGTCTCATCTTTCTTGATCCAATCCCAAAGAAATACATCGATCCTATTCCTCCACTTGCGTGGTGTACAAGTGATCTATTGAAAATAAAAACAAGGCATGGGAAACCGAGTCTTCATAGTCGCCCTTTATATGTGGCCATAATAATAATGATATGATCGCATGACTACATTGACTACACATGATGCAAGATTAAAGACATTGATCTCATCAACATATGCATGACATAATCAAATCTAGTATTGCAACTCATTATCATCCTATGATGAAATAACTAAATTAAAATTCAGCATGCTAGCAATCTTACTATCAAGTTAATGCTAGGTGGACATTACCAAAACCCTCAGATTTTCACAATTTAGAGGAGAGAGCATGCGACCTATGCTCTGGTACCAATTGAAGGGACCGGTGAGCATGCATTGGAAGCGATTCACATGATTCTAATAATTTTACGAATCAGGTCATATGCAATCTCACTAACTAGAAGATGAACTTGATGAATTTAAAAATAAAAACTCATGCAAACAAGCTAAGGACTACTTTGGATTTTACCTCACTAACCATTGCTTGTGATGGAGAATCCTGGATGAAGACACACGACAAGGAGAACCTCACATCCCTTGTAAAGCGACGGTTGTTCCTCTTCTCATGCTGATGATAGATGACTTGTAGAAGTCTTCCTTCATCGCAACCTCTTCTTCATCTTCTCCGCAAAGCACCTCAACTCCATGTGTGTGTGCATGGCCGAAATCCCCCCTCTCATTTTCTCTTTTTGCATTAGGGTTTCCCAAAGAATTTCCTCCCTTTTCTATGGGGCCGACCTCTCATGAGAGAGACCTAAGGAGACCGGTCACCATGGATGGAAGGTCTCCCATACATGGCTGGCTCTCCATATAAGGGGGCGAACTAATAGGGGCTGAGTATACACATGGATGTGTTTCCGATGTGTGGCTGACCTATAATAAGGGAGAGAGAAAGGGAGGGCGCTTTGTCATGGATTTCCTTATTGATTGGCTCCTTATAAGATCTCTGTTCATATATGAAATTGCGCACTTACGACATATGCGTGGGGTGATAAAGTCACCCTCCTAGTACATAAATGCACCCACATCATGGAATCAAATTTCGACAGATGTCGGCCGAAATCACCGACATATGTCCGTTTTTGGAGGATCTAACATAAAAAAAAGTAGGAAATGTCGACATTACATTTTGTCGACCGACATTTGAGAATGGCCGACATTTGACCAAAATGTCTGACATGTGACCGAAATCTGACAATTGCTGAAATATTTCATCTTTTTCATATCAAACGAACAAAATCGAAATCTAACCGAAAATGATAAATTTCCATCGAAAACACCGAAATTTGTCCGAAAAACGAAATATTTCCATCGAAATTTGTCTTTCCATTTTACAAAATTTCCACCGAAAAATTATCGAAAAACAAAAAAATTTCTTTTTTTGGCCGATCGACATGGACACCAAAAACGACATTTAAAACCTTGACCCACACACACTGACACACAAACTTAGTCGACTTATTTTACGGAGGCTTGACTCACTTTAGCAGACCCATGGGGGTCCCACATATGGTGTCATTTAATAAATCCTAGTTGTACTAGGACTCTTACTAAAGAGAGCAACTAGAAGGAATTGTTAGGTCTCCTAATGGAATCCTGACCTCTAGTAACTCCAGTCCTAACTGTGCTAGGTTTCCGTAGTCATTCTAGTGTCACCCATGACTAGGTATACTACTTGCAATAGGACTAGGTTAGCTCGGCTGTATGAAGAGGCTAAGAGTTTGAATCTTTGAGACCCCAATAACTTTGGTTCCAATTGGACTTATGTTCTAAGTCATCTCATGACTAGACTAAGCTCCAGTTAGCCATGGCTACAATCACTACTAAGCCACAACTGCACTCTGAAGTCATTGGAAATTACACGACTACCCATCTCCACTAAGTTGCACTGAGCCCCTCCTTCCTCGTTCTGATGTCCGTGAAGCTACCTGGGATCATAGACTGTCCTTCTGGCAATGCTCACCTTCTTGAGTCTCAACATTCCGAAGTCTTGTGATCATCATCTTATGTTTAGATTCGTCTAGCCAGACTTGTTAATCATACTTTCATGGAAGTTGCTCAAGGAGACACCCAGCTCCCCTCGGGGAGTGAGGAATTCCCACAACATTTCTTTGTTCCCCAGTATCCAATGCAAGCCACCCAGGTATTGGCTGCAATAGACGTCACTGCTTAATAGATCAAAGAGACAAGTATCGAATCCAGAGTCCACAGAACATCTTGAGATTAAGAGTTTAGTCAATTAGCAGAAGAGTGGCCATGCTCTTAGCGACTTATTAGACTTTGTCCATTCTCTTGATTCTGTTTAGTGTATTCTAAGCACACCAACACTCCTGGCTTAGAGTCAATAACTCCAATGGTCGAGATATACCATCTATCTTTCACGAGAGGATTAGGGTGTTATAGTCATGCAAACCGGGTGTCCATTCCGATTACTGAATGCAAACTTACTAAGGTGTGTATAATTCACTTAGATCTTCTATTTGTTGATCTCATCCAAACACCTGAGTCACCTAGAGCATACCTCAGTGGACTAGTGGTTTGTATAAAAAGAGTTGCCTCTATAAGATGCAATGTCTTATTTTTATCTAGAACTAATGTTAGAATTCATAAGTTCAGGGCATTGAAGAACACCCAATCTTAACAGGTTCTTCTCTGATTGATGATGATTCTTCTCCAACTGATGTTTCCCTCACCGAAAAGATAGGTTGTTTTCTTATGAAGAGCACAGATCTACTGACTACTTCTCCGATTGATTCTTCTCCAAAGAGTGGTCGATGACAAAGGAGAATGTAGGTCGATGGACAAGTCGAGATGTGGAGTCATCGATGGAGAAGTTGGGACGTGTAGGGTGACAAAGAAGAATCTAACCGGCCACACACATACACTGAGGGAAAGAGCAATACTGTTATTGTGCCGATGACAATGATGACGAGACTATGGATTTGCGGTCGATGGAGAAGCTGGATGACAACAATGAGAAGAGGAACCAATCAATGGCTTTGATACTGTTAGGAGATGATGGCTAGGGTTTGGAGAGAATGGAATAATTCTTATTGAGGGACTGAAGCCCAATATATATGTACATGTATACACACTCAACCCGACCCGATTGTACATAGAACCCGACCCGGTATATACATTAACACTCCCCCTTAAACTCACGGTGGATCATGTACCGCGAGTTTGCTTATAAAATGATGAAATCTAGCAATCGTCAAGGGCTTTGTGAGAAAATCAGCAGTCTGCTCCGTCGAGGGAATGAACGGTAAGGAGATGATGTTTGCAAGAAACTTCTGCCGAACATAATGACAGTCGACCTCGATGTGTTTGATCCGCTCATGAAAAACCGGGTTGCTAGCAATTTGAATGGCACTCCGGTTGTCACAGAATAGAGGTGTAGCCCCAGAAATCTTGACTCCCAAGTCGAGTAGAAGACGTCGAAGCAAGACAATCTCTGCAGTGGTGGAAGCCATAGCCTGGTATTCGGCTTCGATGCTGGAGCATGTAACAGACTCTTGTTTCTTGCTGCACCAAGAAATGAGAGAATCACCAAGGAACACGCAGTAGCCAGTGGTAGATCGGTGAGTAGCAACATCTCCAGCCCAATCTGCATCGGAGTAAGCACGCATAACTAGTGGAGATGTGGAGAGAAACAGCAGCGATCGAGTGACAGTGCCACGGAGATACCGAATAATCCGAAGGACCGCTGCATAGTGAACCGAGCGAGGAGACTAAACGAACTGGCTGACAATACCAACAGCATGGGCAATGTCAGGCCTAGTCATGGTGAGATAAACGAGCATCCCAACCAGCCGCTGATAACGAGAGATATCTTGGAGAGGCTCACCATCTGTAGAGAGGAGTTTCAAGTTGAGCTCCATAGGCGTGTCAGCAATACGAGAATCAATAAGAGCAGCCTTGGCAAAAATATCGGAGATGTACTTCTGCTAGGAGATCAACAATCCTTGAGCTGATCGCGAAATCTCAAGGCCAAGGAAGTATCGGAGAGGGCACAGATCTTTTATCTCAAACTGACTCTGGAGGTGACGCTGAAGGGAAGCTATGATAGCACTGTCATCCCCGGTGATGCTCATATCATTCACATAGGCCCAGATCCTTCATCTCGAACTGACGCTGGAGGTGACGCTGAAGGGAAGCTATGGTAGCACTGTCATCTCCGGTGATGATCATATCATCCACATACAAAAGTAGCACATCAATACCCTGACTGGAGGAGCGAGTGAACAGAGCGTAGTCAGAGTATCTCTCAACAAACCCAGCTGCCAGAACTGCACTGTGGAATCGCTCAAACCATGCTCGAGGTGCTTGTTTGAGCCCGTAGATAGGACGACGCAAACGACAAACGTGCCCTGGAGGAACAGAAATGTCCGGAGGAGGAGCCATGTATACCTCCTCGGAGAGGTCACCGTAAAGGAACGCATTTGTGACATCCATCTGATAGAGAGGCCACCCTCGAGCAGCTGCCACAGCTAAGAGGGTGCGCACAGTAGTCATTCGAGCAACTGGAGCAACCCTCATAGTCAATCCCATACTCCTGGGAAAAGCCACGAGCAACGAGGCGGGCCTTATGCCGCTCAATGGATCCGTCGGGTCGAGTCTTGACCTTGAGTATCCACTTGCAGCTAACAGGCACCACGCCTGAGGGACAAGGCACCAAATCCCACGTTTGGGTCCGCTGAAAAGCCTCAAGCTCCACTGACATGGCCTGCCGTCACTCTGGTTGTAAAGCTGCCTCACGGTACGACTGGGGCTCTCGGTGGGTGTGAAGAGCAATAAGAAAAGCCTGATAAGATGGAGAATAGGAGGCAATGATAGAGTAGCCAGAGGGGTCAGAAGAGTCAGAGATAAAGGTAGAGTAGCCAAACCTGTCCGGAGAGCAGTCATATCTATTAGGAGGGTGATGTTCGCGCGCCAGTTGTGCCGAACAGGAGCAGGATCCACGACCGGTGAGGAATGAGCAGCAGTAACAGGCGAGGGAGTACCAGTGTGAACCGACTCTGGAGGAGGAGCTGCAGAGCGACGAACATAGACACGAGTAACAGGTGGTGGTGGAGGTGGCGAGGGAGACGTGGGAAGGAAGGGTGTAGGTGCTGACGGCGAAGATGTGAAGGGTGGAGGTGCTGAGGGTGGGGGAGACCCAACTGGAAAGGACACAACCAATAACGCAGGATCATGATACGGGGGTAAAACAGGAATGGTGAGAGGTAGTGAAGGCGCGGAGGGTGGCGTAGGAAATAAGGGAAGATCCCGGGACTTGGTTGAAAAGTACGGGACGCCTTCGACAAAAGAAATGTGACGAGAGACACGGATCTGGCGAGCCAGGGGATCGTAATACCGATAGCTCTTGTGCTCCCAACTGAGCCCCAGAGGAACACACCTAACAGACCTAGCAGAGTTTGGTGCGCTCATGGGGAGGGAGAACGAAACACGTGCACCCAAAGGTGCGAAGCAGGGAGTAGTCAGGAGATGTGGAGTAAAGCCGCTTGTATGGGGTAATACCAGAAAGGGTGGAGGACGGAGTGATGTTGATGAGATGAACGGCGGTCAGAACCGCCTCAGCCCAGAAGGAATGCGGAACAGAAGCAGATAGAAAGAGAGCTCGCGCTGTCTCAAGGACATGGCGATGTTTGCGCTCGACGACTCCGTTCTGTTCATAGGTGTGTGGGCACGACTGTTGGTGAAGAGTGCTGTGAGTCTGAAGAATCTCACGCATCTCGAAGGAAAGATATTCTTGGGCACAGTTAGATCGAAACGTCTTAATGCGCCGACCAAACTGGGTGTGAAGCATAGTAGTGAAGGTCTGGTAAATATGAGGAATCTCGGAGCGGTGACGCATGAGATAAACCCAGGTGCAACGGGAGTAATCATTTATAAAACTTACATAATATAAAAAACCAGTCAAAGAAGCAACTGGAGTAGAGCCTCAAATGTTAGAATGCACTAAATCAAAAGGAGCAACAGATTTGGAAGCACTAGTTAAAAATGGTAGAGCCAAATGCTTTGCCAATCTACAGCCCGTACAGACAGAGAGGGGAGAGAAGGACACGACCCAAAGCGCCCGAACGGAAAACGCTTTTGAATCGATTACTGGACAGATGACATAACCTTCTGTGCCACAAGTCGACATCAGAGGTGACTGACATGACTGACTCAACAGAAGCATGTGAAACATGAAGATGATCCAGTTGGTAAAGTCCTATCGTCCTACGGCCCAGCCCAATCCTCCATCCCGTTCGCGAATCCTGCACAACACAAGCAGAGGAGGTAAAGGTGACAGTGAGTCCAGAATCACAGAAAGAACTAATAGAGATCAAATTAATATTAAGAAAAGGAGCATGATAAACATGGGATAGGGTCAGGCGAGCAGTGTAGTCCGAGGTAGGAGTGATGGATCCATATTGCGGAATAGGTACAAGAGTACCATCCGTTGTGCAAACCTCCATGTGGGCAGGAGCAGGAGTACAGGCGGTGAGCACGGTGGAGTCATATGTGAGATCATAGTTACCAAGTCGGAAAACGGGAAAAAAACGGCGAGGGAAAAAATCGAAAAAATACGATGAAAACGGTAAAAACGGGAAAAAAATGGGAAAACATCGGGAAAAAATAAAAATAAAACTTACAAATTATACCAAGTGTATATGTCATTTTCTAACATTAAATAATCAAAATATATAGCATATGAGTTTTCTAAGAAAGAACAAATAGATCATAATATTCAGCTTTTCATTGTTTTCAATAGTAAGCTACATAACACATACGAATTAACCGACCCATTCCAATACATCATAAAGTCTAAACTCTAAAGTGACATGAAAGTGTTCCATAGAATCCATATATATCATAATGAGCCATCAAAAAAAGACATCAAAATATTTCAAATAAAAAAGAGACATTTAATCCATATCTAAAGCAAGTTCATCTTCAACATCCAAGTCTGTGTTCGGATCCTCTTCACTATCCGAAGAAAGTGACCACTCATCGTCATTATTGCCAAGATCTTCCGGAAACGCCGAGATGTTATCAAGAAAGATAGGATCCGCATCTTTGGATTCTTTCAATGCACTTTTCTTCATGAAATGCATGTTCATCCTGACATAGACCAAGTCATGCAACTTTCTCGGCTCTAGTCTATTCCGTTTCTTTGTGTGCGCTGCATCAAAAGCGCTCCAATTCCTTTCGCATCCAGAAGCACTGCAAGGTTGGCTGCACAACTTGATTGCCACCTTTTGCAAAGTAGGGATCTCAATCCTAAACATATCCCACCATACTCCTGAAAATACAAAGTATAATTTACCTAGGAGCCTACAATGTTCATAAATCATAATCTAAATACTATAAACTTTTAAACAATTAGTCACTTGGAGCCGCATTATCAAGCAACTCAATGGCAAACTCTACAAAGATTTTAGGATCTCGGGAATGATAATGTCTTAAATCATTAGTGAAGTCTTTTCTTTCTTCCACGGGAACCAACTTTGTCTTCACTTTATCAATTGCATTCTTCACTTCAAGATCCATCTTCACAAGCTTATGATGAAAGAGATATGGATTTAGGTACCCAGAAAAAGCATGAAGAGGATTATCTAAGGTCTCATTCCATCGTTTATCAATGATATCCCAATATGGCATAAACTTGGAAGCGTCATCATTGAAAGCTTTCTTGACTCCTTTTACTCGATTCATACCTTCATACAAATAGCACATTGTAGACCCTTCACCGTCTACCATTCTCAAAACACGCACAAGAGGCTCAATCGCATTTATAATCTTTCTTCCCATTTCCCAAAAGTGGTTGCCTTGAATCACCGATGTGATTTCCATCCCATCATCACTCTTGCTTTGAGGTAAAGACCTCCATTCATTTGAAGCCACCATGTTCCGTAGGGCTTGTTCTTCTTTGATAACGGAGTGCAAACACAAGAATTGTGTTGCAAACCTAGTTGCGCCAGGCCTTTTCAATTCTCTCATCTATGTGTGGGATCATTAGATCTAGCACATGTTGAAACTTGTACATAAATTTGACCATATTCCTTGCACTAGCCAAGATTGGACTGACATCATGAAATTCGTCGATGTGCTTCAAAATCAAATCGAGACAGTGTGCGGCAAGAGGTTTTGAAGATATGCGGAAATCGTTCTTGAATAATATACCCCGCCGCAACATAGTTTGACGCATTTTCCGAAATGAATTGTACAACATTGCTTGCACCTATTTCTTCTATCCCGCTTGTTATGAAATTAGCAATATAGGTTGCATCTTTATTCTTTCCTATGGTGCATTCGGACTTCAAAAATATTGTACCCTTCGGTGAACATGCAAGCAAATTGACGTGGGGCTTTTTCCTCGTAACTGTCCACGAGTCGGACATTACGGTACAACCGGTCACCGCCCACGACTCTCGGATAGTCTTCACGTATTCCTCTGTCTGCCCTTTCAAAGTAGCCAAAAGCTTCGTTCTTCCGGTCTCGTAGCTTGGAGTGACGTACCCCGGCCCATGATTTGCGATCGCCATCATCGCATCCTTGAACTCATTTGATCTCAACAAGTTGATGGAAAGATTATTTGCCACAATCATTGCCATAAGCTTTAGATCGGCAATCTCCTTCTCTTTCTTCTTTATGAGGAGGCAATCTTCGGTTGACCTCCACCTTCACTTCCTCTTCCAAAGAAGGTTGAAATTGAACCTCCCGTTCCTATGCTTCCATGTGATTGAGAAATGGGGGAGCTTGAGCTTCCGATAGATGACTTATCCAATTCGGACATTCGAGGCCTCTTGTTCCTTGACTCGATCCCCGTGACCGCCTCCTTAGCCAACTGACAAATTTCATCATTAACTGCTGTGCCTGGCCGCACCTCACACCCTTCAACCTTCGCCAAATGATATTTCATTCTCGTTATTGATGCCATAAATAATTCATTGCAACACTTGCAACGAAGTTTGCTATTCTCAGGCTCAACAAAGTCCCAAAATTTTTCTTTTATTCTCGGCATAGTTATTCAACGAAGAGAATCAAAACTGAAAGAAGACATAAAAAATACAATACAAATGTTACAATACATATCAATTACAGATGAAAAGTAAAAGAAAACATAAATAAATTGATATTAGAATGGAATAATGATATGTAAATATGTAATCTGTAATTCTGAATTTCTGATTTTTGTAACTTCTGTATAAATTGAAAATAATTTTTTTTTACTGCAGTGAAATATGGAAGATGAGGAAAAGACTTAAGAGAGGGAAATATGGAATCATGGAAAAAAGAGAGAATTAGAAGGAATAAAGAATAGAGAAAAATGCAAACCTAGCAGTGATATCGTCGCCTCGACTTCCGATCAGAACCCTAGCTCAGAATCAACAGATCTGCTCCTCCGTGGCTCTGCCTCCCTCTCTCGCAGTGATCTTGAGCGTCTCCGCCTCTCGCCGAGCGCAAACGCCTCTCACAGGGGATAAAATCCTGTCGAGCACAACCGATCACAGTCGCAGGGGCTCGCCACTGAGCACAGCCTCGCAGTCGCAGGGGCTCCGCTGAGCACAGCTTCGCAGGGGCTCACCGATCGCAGTCGCAGCCTCAGAGCTTATTGTCGTCGTCGCCGATCGCAGTCACAGCCTCGTCGTCGCCGTCGCCGATCGCAGTCGTAGGGGTCCGGGGATAAAAGACCACTGCGCGTCTTTTATTCCACCGATCCCGAACCCGACTCGGTCATATCCCATTTAAAAAAACCTGAACCCGAACCCATTTCTCTGATCCGGTGGATTTTAAAAAAAACCTAAACTGAACCCAAACCCATTTGCCGAACTAAACCCGTATTAAACCCGTTTTCACGCATTAAACGTTTTAAACGAGTATAAAACACGTAGTATCGTTTTTTTTTTCAAAAAAATGCGTTTTTTCGCGTATGCTACGAATCCAGATCAGTATGCGTTTTATACGCTTTTTTTTTAAAAAAGGGCGATTTGGTAACTATGTGTGAGATGACAGGAAGCACCCAAATCGAAAATCCAAGGGGTAGCAGTACCAGAGGAGGCAGCCAGGTTGGTAGCAGGCGAAGAGCTGGTGGAGGCGATGTGGCGAAGTAGGAGCTCCTCAAGTCGCTGGAGACAATCCGGCTCAGGTGGAGATGATGCAGTAGTAGCAGCAGTGGGCGCTGGAGTATCTACAGAAGCAGCAGCGCCACCAAAGTGGCAGAAGGAGGACCGACCACGTCCACGACTCCGTTCACCTTGACTTCTGCGTCGATCGTCCCGGGAAGCAGATGTCCAGCTTGATGCTCTCTCATCCGGACCCCAGCGGGGGTTGCATGGAGTACGTGTGGGACATTCACGCTCATGTGTTCGGGCTCCTTGCAGTAGTGACGGAATACAGGCTCAACGGAGAACGCGGTCGCCAGGACGCTGTCTGAGCCAGGGACAGGTGAGGAGGACGAGTACCCTGAGTCTGAAGGTGAGTCTCCTCATCGACCAAGGCGAACAGGGCATCCTCTAGCCGAAGGAGTGGCTCACGTGCAGGAGCTGAGCAGCGATGAGAGCAAAGTACGGTCGAAACGCTGCCAGGAACTGGTGCAGGTGGCCCTCATCAAGGTAGAATTGGAAATCCCTAGAGCTCCCTCAGACGGGGTAGACTGCAAGTCACAGATAAGCTGATGCCGGCGTGCACCACCTCACGGGAGAAACCGGTCCCGGAGATACTCCCACATCGCGCGCTGCTGTAGGAAGACGGCTGATGGGAGCAAGGAGCGGACGAGCAACAGAGTCCAAAAGGTAGGCCCGGATGGCCTGGTCGTGGCAACGCCACGTGAGGGCAGCAGCCGTGGCTGGCGTGGTAGTAGCCGTGGCGGTAGCAATCGCAGCAGAGGACACGGTGCTGTCGGCTGCGCTACTGGTGACAGAGGAGGCAGCTGGAGGAGGATCATCACCGATGATGTGACCCCAAAGATCGCGACTGGAGAGCGCAGCCTCAACGGTGAGCGGCCAATCAGGCAGTCGCTGGCCGAGGGCAACTGAAAGGTGACCGCCTTCAGCGGTGGAGAGATCGCAATGACGGACAACACGGTAGGAGATGCCATGGAGGAATCTCAAAGGATAGGGGAGCCGGGAGGGGCTGGCGGGTGGAGGGAAAGGGCTGGAGGGGTTGTCGGATAGAGGGGAGAGGCCGGGGGGCTGTCAGGTGAAGGAGAAGGCCGGGGAGGGCTGATGGGTGGAGGGGAGGGGTCGGGGGGGCTGGCGGGCAATGGGAGAAGGGCTGGGGGGGGGGGGGGCTGGCGAGTGGAGGGAAGGTGCTAGGGGGGGGCTATCGGGTGGAGGGGAGGGGTCGGAGGGGGCTAGTGGCTGGAGGGGGCTCTGCCTCCCTCTCTCGCAGTGATCTTGAGCGTCTCCGCCTCTCGCCGAGCGCAAACGCCCTCTCACAGGGGATAAAATCCTGTCGAGCACAACCGATCACAGTCGCAGGGGCTCGCCACTGAGCACAGCCTCGCAGTCGCAGGGGCTCCGCTGAGCACAGCTTCGCAGGGGCTCACGATCGCAGTCGCAGCCTCAGAGCTTATTGTCGTCGTCGCCGATCGCAGTCACAGCCTCGTCGTCGCCGTCGCCGATCGCAGTCGTAGGGGTCCGGGGATAAAAGACCACTGCGCGTCTTTTATTCCAACCGATCCCGAACCCGACTCGGTCATATCCCATTTAAAAAAACCTGAACCCGAACCCATTTCTCTGATCCGGTGGATTTTAAAAAAAACCTAAACTGAACCCAAACCCATTTGCCGAACTAAACCGTATTAAACCCGTTTTCACGCATTAAACGTTTTAAAACGAGTATAAAACACGTAGTATCGTTTTTTTTTCTAAAAAAATGCGTTTTTTCGCGTATGCTACGAATCCAGATCAGTATGCGTTTTATACGCTTTTTTTTTAAAAAGGTGCGGATTTGGTAACTATGTGTGAGATGACAGGAAGCACCCAAATCGAAAATCCAAGGGGTAGCAGTACCAGAGGAGGCAGCCAGGTTGGTAGCAGGCGAAGAGCTGGTGAGGCGATGTGGCGAAGTAGGAGCTCCTCAAGTCGCTGGAGACAATCTCGGCTCAGGTGGAGATGATGCAGTAGTAGCAGCAGTGGGCGCTGGAGTATCTACAGAAGCAGCAGCGCCACCAAAGTGGCAGAAGGAGGACCGACCACGTCCACCGACTCCGTTCACCTTGACTTCTGCGTCGATCGTCCCGGGAAGCAGATGTCCAGCTTGATGCTCTCTCATCCGGACCCCAGCGGGGGTTGCATGGAGTACGTGTGGGACATTCACGCTTCATGTGTTCGGGCTCCTTGCAGTAGTGACGGAATACAGGCTCAACGGAGAACGCGGGTCGCCAGGACGCTGTCTGAGCCAGGGACAGGTGGAGGAGGACGAGTACCCTGAGTCTGAAGGTGAGTCTCCTCATCGACCAAGGCGAACAGGGCATCCTCTAGCCGAAGGAGTGGCTCACGGTGCAGGAGCTGAGCAGCGATGAGAGCAAAGTACGGTCGAAACGCTGCCAGGAACTGGTGCAGGTGGCCCTCATCAAGGTAGAATTGGAAATCCCTAGAGCTCCCTCAGACGGGTAGACTGCAAGTCACAGATAAGCTGATGCCGGCGTGCACCACCTCACGGGAGAAACCGGTCCCGGAGATACTCCCCACATCGCGCGCGCTGTAGGAAGACGGCTGATGGGAGCAAGGAGCGGACGAGCAACAGAGTCCAAAAGGTAGGCCCGGATGGCCTGGTCGTGGCAACGCCACGTGAGGGCAGCAGCCGTGGCTGGCGTGGTAGTAGCCGTGGCGGTAGCAATCGCAGCAGAGGACACGGTGCTGTCGGCTGCGCTACTGGTGACAGAGGAGGCAGCTGGAGGAGGATCATCACCGATGATGTGACCCCAAAGATCGCGACTGGAGAGCGCAGCCTCAACGGTGAGCGGCCAATCAGGCCAGTCGCTGGCCGAGGGCAACTGAAAGGTGACCGCCTTCAGCGGTGGAGAGATCGCAATGACGGACAACACGGTAGGAGATGCCATGGAGGAATCTCAAAGGATAGGGGAGCCGGGAGGGTGGGGGCTGGCGGGTGGAGGGAAAGGGCTGGAGGGGTTGTCGGATAGAGGGGAGAGGCCGGGGGGCTGTCAGGTGAAGGAGAAGGCCGGGGAGGGCTGATGGGTGGAGGGGAGGGGTCGGGGGGGCTGGCGGGCAATGGGAGAAGGGCTGGGGGGGGGGGGGGGGCTGGCGAGTGGAGGGAAGGTGCTAGGGGGGGGCTATCGGGTGGAGGGGAGGGGTCGGAGGGGGCTAGTGGCTGGAGGGGAGGGGGCCGGGGGGGGGGGGGGGGGGGGGCTAACGGGTGGAGGGGGAGGGGCCGGGGGGGCTGGTGGGCAAAGGGAGAAGGGTCGGGGGGGGGGGAGGGGGGGGGGGGAGGGGGGGGCGGACGGCTGGAGGGGAGGGGCCGGGGGAGCTGTCGGATGGAGGAGGTGGCTGGAGGAAGGGGGGGGGGGGGGGGGGTTGTCGTTGCCGGAGTGGCCTGGAGGAGGGAGATCGGAGCCCGAGTGGCTGCCGTCGTCGCGCGAGACAACCCAAGAGCTTTGATACCATGTTAGGAGATGACAGCTAGGGTTTGCAGAGAATGGAGTAGTTCTCATTGAGAGACTGAAGCCCAATATGTTGGGTTAGCCGCTTGCGGCATGAGGATGGCCCGGTACAAACCCACCTTGGGCTTTTGGTTTAAAACCTAATGGGCCCTTAACTAAAGCAGTACCCGTTAATGATGTGGTTAAGTGATCAGTCCTAACCCTTAGATCAATCCAGTGGATGGTTGGATTGACTCCGGTTATTAGGGTTTTGGGATGGTGTCCTGGTTTAGTTATAAATAAGATGCTCCCATCTATAAGGCATCTGTCTATTGTCATCCAGTCTCTTGACGGCCAAGAACTAAACCAGAAACACCTCTCCCTCTCCTCCCTTCTCTTCCGATCTTGCGACGACGACGGCGTGAGGAGAACGAAGAGGATTCGACTACGTGGGAGACGCATCGCATCGAGAAGTCATCTACCTGCGGTTCGTCACCCGGTTCGTTATGGCCGGAGGTACATCTTGATCTTCGCTTCCGCTATGGGTAGATCCGATCTTCGTGTCGGATCTCATTTAGTTTGATGAGATCTCCCATGATGGAGATCATTATCTTACACTGGTATCAGAGCCATGGTTTGCACGATCTTTTCTCCGGGTTTTGAATCGTTGATGGATCACGCTCGAGGCCTTGACCGTTACCGATCGTGAAGGCCCCGTGTGCATGTCGTGCTTATGTGCATGCCGTGCCGGGGACGTCATGATCGTGGCGGCCCATGTGGGCTTGTTGGTCAGGGACGATACCTTTTGGGTCGTTCGAGTTGTGCGACGTCAGATCCGGAAGGAGTGCGATGTCGAGGCTTTTTTGAGTGGGAGATCATCTCCCATGTGATGGCATCGCATCACCGGCGGCGCACAGCATCAAGAGGGAATTGTTTAGGGTGGGTTTTGGTTCTAAACCCTAATCCCATTCTAAATTCCGCTTATGCCCTTAGCCCTTGTTACGACATTGTAAAGTGTTTTGAGTTGACAGAACTTCGTGAAGAGGTTTGAGTTGACTGAGCTTTATACAAGGGGATTTCAAATCAAACTTGTTTGGTTTGCTCTTTCACCTAAACATGGCTTGTTTTGACCTGACCAACTAAGGCTACATCCAACCTGTTAATGCTGATTCAGATCCGCTTAATTTAAAATCTTGTTCCGGATCCATTTTATGCCAATTTTCCTCCTTGAACAGTCAGTTTGTAGCTCTTAAGAGAACTGCAATCAGGCTTGTAGTATGGGCATTGATTGGATTTTTCTTCGACGATTTGGATGTTATGGTTTTGCGTGTCTGAATCAGGGTTAGCATATCGGTTGATTTAAAGACGATTGAACCCAGTAGTAGTTAATGAGTTAACATAAAGGTTGGGCATATTGTGTTTGTTGCTTGGGCTGGCCAGGGATCGAATGTGGCTTTGCATATATAGATTGTTTTCACAGGTGCGAAGGAGCTTGCACGGAGTTTTGATGCAGCAAATTATTATTTTTATGGGGCCTGTATGTACAGTGCTTCCAACTTGTAATAATACAGGGTTGTACTCATGCTAAATGTGAATGTCTGTATTGTATGTGATTGTGGGATCCCTGGCCAAGCCCTAATAGCCCAAGTTAACTCATTAATACTAGTTATTTATTTTCCATGGTATTTGATTATAGTAATCTTGCTTGTTCTTGATCATCGTGACAGTTAAGATAATCATCAAAACTGACTCAGGATTGGCCAAAGCGTCCTGGGTTAATTTTGATGAGTGACTCCTAAAAGGTGCATCATGGGATGCACAGGGTCACATAAAGTTATTGTGATGGTCATATTCTAATTATATGATAATGACCGTTGCCCGGCCCCAAAGGGAGGCAGCTGCCAGCATCATGTAATTAGGATAGGGCAGAGTGTTGCATGGTGAAACGGAGACAGTTCTAATGCCCACAGGTAATGGATTGTCAGTCCATTTCACGGTACAATACTCTGGCTCTATTGGAAACCTTGTAGTTTCTAAAGAACACAGTGGAATTCATGTAGCTTACGACCTTTGCCCAAAGGGAGGTCCGAATTCCCACTGACTGACTTTAACATGGGTTAATTGTCAGATACGGTTTGTTTCCTCGTATTAATGTAAGCTTGTATGTTTCTTTTCAGCTATGTCCTTTATTAATGACCCTACCCAGCGCCTTCCATTTTTGTCTGGTGACAATTATTCGGATTGGAAGGACAAAATACTCTTGGTCCCTTGGGGTGTATGGATCTGGACTTGGCGCTCCGTGTGGAGGAGCCTACTCCTCCAACGGAGAAAAGTACGCCAACTGAGGGTTGCATCATACGAGCGGTGGGAGCGATCCAACCGCTTGAGTATGATGCTCAATCCAGACCCATATCGATAAGAGCATCAGGGGGTTCTATCCCTGAGTGCCGACTGGTCAAGGACTTTATGAAGGCTATCGAGGAGCAATTTAAAAGCTCCGATAAGCCTTGGCCAGTACCCTAATGGCCAAACTATCATCCATGAGGCTAACTGGAGATAAGAGTGTGCGAGAGCACATCATGCAGATGCGTGATGTAGCATCTCAGCTAAAGGGCATGAAGATAGACATCAACGAGTCGTTCCTGGTGCACTTCATACTGAACTCCCTGCCCGCTCAGTACGGGCAATTCAAGATCTCCTACAACACTCATTCAACCAACTGGTCAGTAAATGATCTGTTGGTTATGTGTGTTCAGGAGGAAGGGAGGCTGAAGCAGGAGAAATTGGAGGTGGCTCACCTCGTTTCTCATAAGGCAGGGCAGTCCAAGTCTCACAAGGCTTTTCCCAAGAAGAAGCAAAGCCATGGAGTGCCAATGAAGAAAACTGATGGCACCCATAAAGAGGTGAAGTGCTTCTTCTGCAAGAAAAGGGGACATCTCAAGAAGGACTGCACCAAGTACCAGAAGTGGCTTGCTAAAAGAAAGTCTGAAGGTAATCTCATGACCCTAGTGTGTTATGAATCAAATTTGGTTGATTCTCATAATGACTCCTGGTGGATTGACTCCGGATCTACAATCCATGTTTCTACCATCTTGCAGGGGTTCCTCAATCTAAGGGACCAACTGATGGGGAACACGTCATCTACTCTGGCAATAAGATGAGTTCAAGAGTTGAAGGTGTGGGGACATACAGGCTTCGTCTCCAGACAGGATACACCTTGGACCTAGAGAAGACATTTTATATTCCTAGTTTCTCTAAGAATCTAGTATCTGTATCAAGACTAATTCCATATGGCTTTGATTTTCAGTTCAAAGACTCGTCTTTTCTGATTATTAAAGATAAAGTAACCATTGGTTCAGGTTCTTTGATAGATGGTTTATATTGTCTTTCTCTGAGTTCTTCTCTTGAATGTTCTATGATGACTGTGAATGGAGACTCCTCTACATTGTGGCATAGGAGACTGGCTCACATCTCCATAGAGCGCCTAAAGAGGTTAGTGAAGGATGGAGTCTTAAAGACTCTTGACTTCACTGACTTTGGGACTTGTGTAGACTGCATAAAGGGAAAGCAGACTAACAAGTCCACTAAGGGTGCCACGAGGAATAATGAGAAATTGGGGATCATACACACTGATCTCTATGGACCATTTAGTACACCCTGTCTGAATGGTCAAAGGTATTTTATTACCTTTATAGATGACCATACTCGATACATGTATCTCTACCTCTTAGATAATAAGGCTGAGGCATTTAATGCTTTCAAAATCTATAAGGCGGAGGTAGAGAAACAATCTGGAAAGAGTATCAAAATTGTAAGATCAGACAGAGGTGGGGAATACTATGGAAGGTACACAGAGAGTGGACAAAGACCTGGTCCATTTGCGAAGTTCCTGGAAGAACATGGCATTGTGGCTCAGTACACAATGCCTGGCACACCGCAACAAAACGGTGTTGCTGAAAGGAGGAACCGCACTTTGATGGACATGGTGAGGAGCATGATTTGTAACTCCTCCCTTCCTCTCAATATGTGGAGTGAGGCCTTAAAAACCGCTGTGTATGTGCTAAATAGGGTTCCATCTAAAGCCGTTCCTAAAACACCCTTTGAGTTATGGAACGGATGGAAACCTAGTTTAGGACACATGCACATATGGGGTTGTCCAGTTGAGGTCAGGGTGTACAACCCACATGAGAAGAAGCTTGACCCTAGGACTGTGAGTGGTTTCTTCATCGGTTATGCCGAGAAGTCCAAGGGTTATAGGTTCTATTGTCCCTCGCACACTCCTAAAGTCGTAGAAGCTAGAAATGCCAGATTTCTTGAGGATGGCAACCTCAGTGGGAGCGTCCCAACACAATCAATTGTGTTTGAGGAAATACGGGTTCTGGTAATCATACCCGTAATCGAGGGTGGACAGATTGCTCATCAGGAAGAACCACCTCAGGTGATTCACGAGCAACCAGCCCAGGACCTCCCAGCCCAAGAGGAGCAGGTTGCCATAGAACCTATTGAAGTTGTTGCTCCGGAACCACAAGTAGTGGTACCAACAGAAACTAGGAGATCCTCAAGAAAGAGGAAACCTGCGATTTCTAACGACTACGAGGTGTACCTACAAGAGTCCGACGACTCAGTTGGACTTCAAGACCCATAAACGTTTTCACAAGCCATGAGTGGAGGTAACTCCACGAAATGGTATAATGCCATGCTGGAAGAGTTAAAATCCATGGCTGACAATCAAGTCTGGGATCTAGTAGAGTTACCCAGAGGTGCTAGGCCAATTGGCTGTAAATGGGTCTATAAGACCAAAACGGATGCCTCTGGTAACATCGAAAGACATAAGGCAAGACTTGTGGCCAAGGGTTTCACTCAAAGGATCGGCATTGATTATCATGACACCTTCTCTCCGGTTTCTAAGAAGGATTCATTAAGGATAATCATGGCTTTGGTAGCTCATTATGACCTAGAGTTACAACAGATGGATGTGAAAACGGCCTTCCTGAATGGGGATCTTGATGAGGAGGTATACATGCTCCAGCCTGAAGGCTTTACTTCAGATAAAGGGAGTCAGCTGGTTTGCAAACTCAAGAAGTCTATATACGGACTGAAACAGGCTTCCCGACAGTGGTATTTAAAGTTCCACAATGTCATAACTCCTTTTGGTTTTGTGGAGAACATTGTGGATGAATGTATATACCTTAAGACTAGTGGGAGCCGTTACACATTTCTAGTCCTATATGTTGACGATATTTTGCTAGCCAGCAATGACTTGGGGATGCTATGTGAGACGAAGCAGTTTCTCTCACAGAACTTTGATATGAAAGACTTAGGCGAGGCATCCTATGTTATAGGGATAAAGATCCATAGGGATCGATCCCAAAGGGTTCTAGGATTGTCTCAAAAGGCCTATGTTAACAAAGTTCTGGAAAGATTTAATATGCAGAACTGCTCGCCTAGTATTGCTCCCATTGTCAAGGGTGATAGATTCAGTTTGTCCCAATGCCCGAAAAACTCTCTTGAAAGAGAGGCTCTGGCTAACATTCCCTATGCATCTGCAGTTGGCAGTTTGATGTATTTGGAGGTCTGCACAAGACCAGACATCGGATTTGCAGTAGGGATGTTAGGAAGGTACCAGAGTGATCCAGGCATGGATCACTGGAGGGCTGCTAAGAAGGTCATGAGATATTTACAAGGGACCAAGGACTTCATGCTTACATACAGTCACTCTGATCTTTTAGAGTTGATCGGTTACTCTGATTCGGACTTTGCGGGTTGCATAGACTCCAGAAAGTCGACATCGGGTTATATCTACCTATTGGCTGGTGGTGCTGTCTCCTGGAAGAGCACCAAGCAGACCATTACAGCATCGTCGACTATGAAGGCAGAGTACGTTGCACTTTACGAGGCAACCATACAGGCATCTTGGCTAAGGAATTTTATCACAGGGATAAGGATCATGGATTCCATATCCAGACCTTTAAAGATCTACTATGATAATCTTGCTGCAGTGTTCTTCTCCAAAAACAACAAAAGTGGAAGTCGAAACTAGCACATCGACATAAAGTACCTTGTTGTTAAAGAAGATGTAGCAAAAGATAAGGTTCAGATTGAGCATATTGGTACTGAGCTTATGGTGGCTGATCCACTGACCAAAGGATTACCACCAAACCTTTATAGAGGTCATGTGGATCGGATGGGTCTGGTTAGCTCATTGTATTCTTAAAGATTATGCATTATGAACCTATTGTTTCTTTTACTGCAGTGAATAAAGTACAATGTCTCTATTTGTGCACTAAAGTTTGAGACATATAGTTTTGACACAGAGTGAAGCATGCATGCACTCATAAAGTAATTCTTCACATAAAGTGTTTAACTGGACTGATCATGCTACATAGTAATATATGGAAGGAAGTGTCTATTTGTTAGGACACGACCGCCATGATTCATGTAGTTGGTGTCTTCAGTTTAAACTAAAAGATACCACATAAGGCATTACGGGTGCTTTTGTTTTCCGGAATTTTTCGTATGCGCATACTAAAGTTTTTATCGCTTTTGGCCCATTAGAGTTTTGTTTTCTTTAAAACAAATGATTGTTTTTCAAATGTGTGTTTGTAGGTCCAAGTGGGAGAGTGTTGGGTTAGCCGCTTGCGGCATGAGGATGGCCCGGTACAAACCCACCTTGGGCTTTTGGGTTTAAAACCTAATGGGCCTTAACTAAAGCAGTACCCGTTAATGATGTGGTTAAGTGATCAGTCCTAACCCTTAGATCAATCCAGTGGATGGTTGGATTGACTCCGGTTATTAGGGTTTTGGGATGGTGTCCTGGTTTAGTTATAAATAAGATGCCTCCCATCTATAAGGCATCTGTCTATTGTCATCCAGTCTCTTGACGGCCAAGAACTAAACCAGAAACACCTCTCCCTCTCCTCCCTTCTCTTCCGATCTTGCGACGACGACGGCGTGAGGAGAACGAAGAGGATTCGACTACGTGGGAGACGCATCGCATCGAGAAGTCATCTACCTGCGGTTCGTCACCCGGTTCGTTATGGCCGGAGGTACATCTTGATCTTCGCTTCCGCTATGGGTAGATCCGATCTTCGTGTCGGATCTCATTTAGTTTGATGAGATCTCCCATGATGGAGATCATTATCTTACACAATATATATGTACATGTATACACACTCAACCCGACCCGACTGTACATAGAACCCGACCCGGTATATACATTAACAGATACCATGATAAGCATTAAAAGGGAGGGTTTATTTCACTTAATGAGGGCAGTGGCCCTATATAGGATGTACATGAGATGGGCTCACTCAAGGTGAGCATACCCTAAGAAGATACTTACAAACCTATACAAGAGGCTAAGTATATACAATCTAAGATGGCTGAATCTAACAATTTCACAGTTTTTATTGCATGTGAAAGGCCATATAAACAATCGAAAAGATATATTTTATTGCTTAAGTCAATGTGACTGCATTGACTCGCCATAATTTGCATGACACAATGGTGTAGGTATAGTGCATCTACACGATGCACATCATAGAAATGATGTTGAATCTAACTCCATAAGGTGCAAGTTATGTATCATATTTTTTATTTAGTTTGGTGTTCTTTGACAATCTGGTAACCATAAGTCTAGCGAGTTATGTATCATGTTTTAAATTTAGTTTGGTGTTCTTTGACAATCTCATGGCCATAAGATCTAATTTGTTAGGTATCATATTTGGCTGGCAAGTTATGATAAATTTTTTGTTAGACTTTGACGAGTAGCTTCGAGGAGAATGGTGTGTGATGATTATTCCCAGAGATGAAATATAAAGCACTTGTAAAAAGTTCGCATAGCTGGAACTCGGCTTGATGTCATCATACTTTGGGATCAAGTGTTGGGTAGTTGCATGTATAAACATTTACAACGGACTACGGTCCTCTATGAATGTGATTATATCAGTTGAGAAAGTATTGTATTAAGATGTATAATACAACCATCATATATGAATACCTTGAAAATGTGTTCTTTTCCATTTTTTCAAAACCTCTTGGGTTAATTTGATCATATAGACTCTCTCTACGAATGGGTATGTATGGTAAAATTTGGTCCCAGATCATAATTCTTTCTGGTTTTGAGACATGATAAATTGTTAGACCACCAAATGCACTCTCTAACAGGAATTCCACTCAGGCAGGATAGGTTATGATGTTTTAGCTGCAGTCCAGTGGCTTCAGCCTACATAACAAATGCGAAATACCATGTTACCACAGAAAAGATATACACGGCTTAGATCATTGGTGTTGGTTCATATTGCAATTTCCACTTATTGTTCAAAGTTGTTTGAGGAAAGTCTTATGTTATTTGCACCATACATCCTTCATGCTTAGCTATCTTTCACTTGTGTTTTTGTTGACACTCTGAGAAAAACTTGCATTCAGTATCTTGGGTTCTTGAAATAGTTTAGGCTTACATAGCACCTATATTTTTCTAATGTCTCAGCTTGTTGAAAGCACATTCCTGTGGAGGATGCACGACTTGCACAACAATGAAGTCAATGCATCAGATGGGATACAGCTTACTCCTGCTGGATTAGAAAGAGTACTACATGTAAGACCACAGCAATATGCCATGCATTGCAACGCAATATCAACAGAGATAAGTTTGGTATGAACATGGCTATTTTAGAAGCTATTGCTCCAGTAAAAGCTATTGTACTACTAATGTAGTATTTATCCAGCTGTCAGAACCCTTCAAAGTTTTTGAAATTGATTTTTCGAAACGACCAGACAGTCACGGAGAAACTGAGAAGCTGATAAAAGCAACTGATGATGGAAACATACATGCCGTGATTTCATGGTAATGATATTTATGCAAATGTAGTCATGTTTAGTAGAAATTTTATTCCCTCATGATAAAATTTCTATTAGCAGGTGGGTGCTTCAGCTTGACTATGAGGGTTCAATATTCTATTCAACAGCTCCTAGATGGATACAGTCCTCCAAAAATGCAAATGTGAACACACATATCCCCGGTGAGTTGAATTTCTTAAAACATGGCAGTTGTTTGTACCGGTTGTTACTTTGTCAATTTTCTGAAACATCAACCTTCAGAAATATTAATTGTGTGTGTATGTGTGTGTCCCTCAAGTGCGATCCACTTGGTGCGACCCTGACGAGTAACATACACAGGAAGTAGTGCAACATATGCAATGGAGAACATCAACATGTGGATGTTAGCGTACATGCACCGCTCAGCCGCCTAGCGCAACATATGTAATGGAAGTAGCGTAGCGTATGTAATACAACACCGCAACATATGAATGTTAGCGAGTAAACATAAGTTAGTTGTAATGCATGCACCACCCAAACAATGTATCACAACCATGTAAATTAAATCCAACGACCCACAATGAGCCAATATATGTTAGCTGTGATGCATGCACCGCCCAAACAATGCATCACAACCATATAAATTAAATCGGACGGCCCACAGTGCTCGGATCGCACCAACTAGATCACATTAGAGGGAGCCTTATATATATATATATATATATATATATATATATATATATATATATATATATATGGGAATAGGGAACACGGGCCTTCTGACCACCCAACACGCTAGTGCTCCCTTCAATTTGGGTGCCACATGACAATTTTTAACCATATTTTGTTTTATGGATGGTCAATCAACTCTATTTAGATCAAAATTTTAAGAAAAATTTCTAAAAAAAAAACTTAAAACAATCCGATCAACGGTCGTCAAATTTAACGGTAAACTATAGCGTGCAAGTAGCCCTTACTATGGTTAATTTAAAAATGCCACTTGGCATATTTTTTTTCCAAATTTTTTTTCATGATCATTGTTAGGAGGGATGTACCCACCTTGACTAACCCCTAACCCCGGTTAAAAAGTGCCATGTGGCACCCAAATTGAAGGGAGGACTAGCGTGTTAGGTGGTCGGGAGGACCATGTTCCCTATTCCTTTTATATATATATATATATATATATATATATATATATATATATATATATATATATATATATATATATATATATATATATATATAAAGAGAGAGAGAGAGTTATGATAAAATGCGGCGTGCGGTGTCGCACCACAGCCGTCTGATGCACACCGCACGCCGCATCCTAACAACCCTATATATATATATATATATATATATATATAATGGACTATGCGTGCGACCCAGATATATAACATAAGATAAAAGATATATCTTGGTCGTTGGACCAAATGTCCCAAGATGAGTGCGATTTACCGTATTATTACCACTATACATCCCTTGTCGAGATCGACTCCACACTCCGTCCACTGAAACCGTACCCAACTGAGAAAATTGATCGTCATTCACAATCGTGAAAATATCCTGAACCGGAGAAGAGTCGATTCCTCTCCACCGTTCCTCAAACCCTTCATCCCGTAAGTATCCCCACCCTCTTTTTTCGTTTTGGTTCTGATGGATGCATGGCGATGCTTGGATGTTTTGAAGCAGTTGATGCAGATCTCGTAGACCATGGAAGATCTAGTTGATATGCAAGTAAGTCCGCTCGCCTCGAAGATCTATGATTTGGACTCTACAATTGGTGTGCTTTTCTCCCATGTGTGAAAAAAATTCCCCTTATTGTCTGTTTATATTTTTATCAATCTTTTTTCTTTTTTGTGATGGTCATTTGAGCCTTTTTATGGGAGAGCTTCATATATATGGAAACCCTAAAAAGTTGAAATTTGATGTTCTGATGTTATCTTATTTATTATCTATCTATCTATTTGCTTGTAGTGTGGATTTCTAAGGCATTTTGAAGCATTATCTTGGTTGTCACCATCGTCGCCTTTTCGATTCTCAACCTCGTCACGTCACCGAACCAAGTTTTTCTTGTCGCCATCGTCGCCTTTTCGATATAAAATGCTAGTGTCATTGTGAAAAGCTTTACAAAGAACTTGTTCTGTTGGGGCTGTGTTCAACAATACCAATTACGTATGTTGTGGGGGAAATTTCCAAGCCGCCTTGATCGGGAACTCCACCCCACAGCCTTGATTGAATATTGATGGTTTGTAAAGTTAGAGATTAAAAAGTAGGTAAAGAGAAAAGAAGACACATGGAGTTGTTGTCGAAGTTTGGTCTTACGATCTACGTCTCCGGGCGAGAGGTGCCACCTGGTTTCCACTATAATGAATATAAAGGTGGGGGAGCGTTCTCTCGACAGGCCGAGAGAAGGTTTTTACAGTGGGGGTTGCGCAGAGCAACAAGAAAAGAATAAGGAGGAGAGAAGTAAGCTCTAGCTCTGGCTTTGGGATCCTCTCTTCCTCTGATTGAATGACCAACCCATTTTCTGAAGGCCTTGGAGGTTCTTTTATAGCATAGGCAAGTGCCCAATATAGCAGTGATGACGTGGCACTGGTTCAGGGCCTCCTTGCTGGGCCCTTATTGGGCCGTTGTGCGGGCCCAATAAATGGGAGGGTTTGAATTGTGGGCCTTGCAGAGTGGGTCCATGAGCCTGGACGGGCTTACTCACTTGGGCCGTCGCGCGAGCCCATGCGGCTCTAATCCGGTCTGATACAATTTTTGCACCCACAGTTACCCCCTCCTAGTCAGGTTAGGACCTCCTGGGTCGGCTGGGATTCCATGGTGCAAACGCCTTAGGATTCTGGCATGGTTGGGTAGGGCCATCAGAGTCGCGGTTCGTATTAGTAGAGTCCTGACTTGTGTCACGATCCAAGCCAACGTGTTTGTGTAGGATACTTGTGCTGATATTCTTTCCATATTTGCAGTCCTTTTGGTACCATGGTCACTATTCTGCATTTATCGGTGCAGGCTGAAAAGTCTCGGTTTTATAAAGAGGTGTTTCCTGAAAAACAATATGTTTTCCAACCGAGGCTTCTTCTCCTGCTGCCGACACCGAGGCCCTCTTGGTATGAGTCAAAAGTCTCGGTTTTGTAAGTGGGCGTTCTCGAAAAAGTAGTGTGTTTTCTGATCGAGACCCTTTTCCTTCTGCCGATGCCGAGACCCTCTTGGTGCGAGCCAAAAAGTCTCGGTTTTGTAAGTGGGCGTTCTCGAAAAACTAGTGTGTTTTCCGACCGAGACTCTTTTCCTTCTGCTGACGCTGAGACCCTCTTGGTACGAGCCAAAAGTCTCGGTTTTGTAAGTGGGCGTTCCTGAAAAATCAGTGCATTTTTTGACCGAGACTCATTTTCTTGTTGTCCTGGTTTTGCACAGGAGGTCCATGGTGTTTTTATTTTTGCAAGAGCTATAGTAGTCCAAATGACCTCAAACTAGATGCAAAAGTTGCATCTCGGAGTGCTCTATATACATTCCAAATTTCAGCCCAATCGGAGTTCGTGACCAAAAGTTATGGCCGTTGTACCAAAGCCTCTCCGAGCAGATCCGCTGTCTAGATTTTGCACCGAAGATCAACGATGTTTCTATTGTTTCAAGATCTATAGAAGTTTAAATGACCTCAAACTAGATGCAAAAGTTACGGCTTGGAGTTCTCTATATACAGTCCAAATTTTAGCCCAATCGGAATTCATGACCCAAAGTTATGGTCGTTGTATCGAAGCCTCTCCGAGCAGATCCGCTGTTCAGATTTTGCACCGAAGATCAACGATGTTTCTATTGTTGAAAGAGCTATAGAAGTCCAAATGACCTCAAATTAGATGTAAAAGTTGCGGCTCGGAGTTCTCTATATACAGTCCAAATTTCAGCCCAATTGGAGTTCGTGACTCAAAGTTATGGTCGTTGTACGGTTGTACCGAAGCTTCTCTGAGCAGATCCGTGCCCGGCTGTTGTAGACACCGAGACCCCCTCCCCTCTCGGTTTTTGACGAAACCGAGGGGTGGGCTGTTGTTGATGCCGAACACCCACCATCTCGGTTTTCTGATGAAACCGAGAGGTGGACTATTGTTGATGCGAACACCCCGACCCTCTTGGTTTTTTTACGAAACCGAGAGGTGGACTGTTGTTGATGCCGACACCCCCCGACCAACGCCTTGGCACTCTACAAGCTCAAGGCCCAGCCTTTGTCATTCGAAGACAAAGTCCGAGGCGATCAGCGCCTTGGCACTCTACAAGCCCAATACCCAGCCCTTGGCACTCGAAGACAAAGTCCGAGGTGACCAACGCCTCGGCACTTTATAAGCCCAAGGCCCTGCCCTTGGTACTTGAAGACATAGTCTGAGACGTCGTCGCCGACGTATTGACATTCGATCAAAAGTCCAAGCTTAGTCTTGTCACTCAGGTTTAAGCATCATATTGTCACTGGCCATCACCTTTTCTCGACGACTGACGGTTCCAAACCGGTTAGGGGGTGGTCGGTCTAACTCTGTCAGCGCGTGTCTCCATACTGGTGCAATCGACGGTGGGTTCCTCATGATCTTCGTTCGCAAAAGGCCTTAACGGCCCGAGCTCGTCATCAAAGCCACTGTCCGAATCCTCAATATGTGGCAGAGGAGGAGCGCAAACAATCTCCTTCGTTCCTCAATGGTGTTTTCCCAACACAGCGGGTCCCCTGACGGTTTTCATCATGAAAAGAGCGACCTACAATGGGTGAAAAAACGATAAGTAGAGAGTATGGTGGGTGAAAAATCCATCGAAACACGAGATAAAATGACGCTTACTTGATCCTGACCAAGTCAACACCCTCACGTGACCATAGTACCTGGCGAATACAGTAACCAGGTGCGGTAGTACATTGGATGAAGACTGGCTGGCCATCATGTGGAGTCATTCTAGATTATCTCTAAGAAGCTCCCTCAAACATAGCGTTGTCCCTCGCCGACAACCCCGCGCACCAGTGTTTTAGGTATATGACCGAAAAAGTATCGGTTTCAGATAGGGCTAAAATTCGGAAAACACACTATTTTCAATACCGACACTTTTTGGCCTCTCCTAGCAGCCTCAATAACGGGGTCGGCACCATCAACAGCCCACCCCTCGGTTTCGACAGAAAACCGAGAGGGGGGTGTTCGGCATCAACAACAACCCACCCCTCGGTTTCGTCAGAAAACCGAGAGGGGGTGAGTTCAGCGTCATTAGCAGCCCACCCCTCGGTTTCGTCAGAAAACCGAGAGGGGGTGTGTGTTGGTATCAACAAACAGCCCCCTCTCTATTTCGCATAAAAAACTAAGTAGGGAGGGGGTGACGTCACACCATCAGCAGCCTACCCCTCGGTTTCGACAGAAAATCGAGAGGGGGGGGGGGGTGTGTCGGCATCAACAAGCAGCCTCCTTCCTCGATTCGTACAAAAACCGAGTGGGGAGTGGGTGAGGTACACCATTAGCAGCCCACCCCTCGGTTTCGTCAGAAAACCGAGAGGGGGGTGTGTCGGCATCAACAAATAGCCCTCCTCGATTTCGCACAAAAAACCGAGTTGAAAGAGGGTGTCGGTACACTATCAGTAGCCTACCTCTCGGTTTTGCAAAAAACCGAGAGGGGAGGGGGTGTCGGCATCAACAATAGTCCACCTCTCGGTTTTGTCAAAAAACCAAGAGGGTCGGGGTGTTCGGCATCAACAATAGTCCACCTCTCAGTTTCGTCAGAAAACCGAGGGGTGGGCTGCTAATGGTGTACCGTCACCTCCTCCCCACTCGGTTTTTGTACGAAACGAGGGGGGAGGCTGCTTGTTGATGCCGACACACCCACCCTCTCGGTTTTCTGACGAAACCGAGAGATTGACTATCGTTGATGCCGAACACCCTGACCCTTTTGGTTTTTTGACGAAACCGAGAGGTGGACTGCTGTTGATGCTGACACCCCCTCCCCTCTCGTTTTTTTGCAAAACCGAGAGGTAGGCTGCTGATGATGTGCCGTCACCCCCTCCCCACTCGGTTTTTTGCGCGAAATCGAGGGGGGGCTGCTTGTTGATGCGAACACACCCCCCCCTCTCGGTTTTCTGACGAAACCGAGGGGTGGGCTGCTGATGGTGTACCGTCACCCCCTCCCCACTCAGTTTTTGTACGAAACGAGGAGGGAGGCTGCTTGTTGATACATCGGCTACTTGTTGATGCCGATACACCCCCCTCTCAGTTTTCTGTCGAAACCGAGGAGTGGGCTGCTGATGGTGTGCCGTCATCCTCTCCCTACTCGGTTTTTTGTGTGAAACCGAGGGGGGGCTGTTTGTTGATGCCGACACACCCCCCCTTGGTTTTCTGACGAAACCGAGTGGTGGACTGCTTGCTAATGACGTTGAACACCCCCCTCTCGGTTTTCTGACGAAACCGAGGGGTGGGTTGTTGATGCCGAACACCCCCCCTCTCGATTTTCTGTCGAAACCGAGGGGTGGGCTGTTGATGGTGCCGACCCCGTTATTGGGGCTGCTAGGAGAGGCCAAAAAGTGTTGGTATTAAAAATAGTGTGTTTTTCGAATTTTAGCCCCATCTGAAACCTACACTTTTTCGATCATATTACTAAAACACTGGTGCACGGGGTTGTCGACGAGGAAAAACGCTATATTTGAGGGGGCTTTTTAGAGATAATCTAGGATGACACCACATGATGACAAGCCAGTCTTCACCTAATGTACTATCGTACCTGGTTAACTGTATTCGCTAGGTATTACGGTCACGTGAGGGTGTTGACTTGGCCAGGATCAAGGAAGCGTCATTTTATCTCCTGTTTCGATGGATTTTTCACCCACCTTACTCTTTACTTATCGTTTTTTCACCCATTGTAGGTTGCTCTTTCATGATGAAGTCCGTCAGGGGACCCGCTGTGTTGGAAAAACGCCATCGAGGAACGAAGGAGATTGTTTGCGCTTCTCCTCTGCCACATATTGACGATTCAGACAGTGGTTTTGATGACGAGCGTCGGCTGTTAAGGCCCTTTGCGAACAAAGATCATGAGGAACCCACCGTCGACTGCACCAGTATGGAGACACGCGCTGACAGAGTTAGACCGACCACCCCCTAACCGGTTTGGAACCGTCAGTCGTCGAGAAAAGATGATGGCCAGTGACAATATGATGCTTGGACCTGAGTGACAAGACTAAGCTTTGACTTTGGATCGAATGCCAATACGTCGGGGACGACGTCTCGGACTATGTCTTCAAGTACCAAGGGCAGGGCCTTGGGCTTATAAAGTGCCGAGGCATTGGTCGCCTCGGACTTTGTCTTCGAGTGCCAATGGCTTGACCTTGGGCTTGTAGAGTGCCAAGGCGCTAGTCGCCTCGGACTTCGTCTTCGAATGCCAAGGGCTGGGCCTTGAGCTTGTAGAGTGCCAAGGCGTTGGTCGCCTCAGACTTTGTCTTTGAGTGCCATGAACTGGGCCTTGGGCTTGTAGAGTGCCGAAGTGTTGGTCGTCTCGGACTTTGCCTTCAAGTGCCAAGGGCAGGGCCTTGGGCTTGTAGAGTGTCGAGGTGTTGGTCGCCTCAGACTTTGTCTTCGAGTGCCAAGGGCTGGGTCGGCACCATCAACAGCCCACCCCTCGGTTTCGACAGAAAACCGAGAGGGGGGTGAGGGTGTTATTAGGCATCAACAACCCAATCCTCAGTTTCGTCAGAAAACCGAGAGGGGGGGTGTTCAGCGTTATTAGCAGCCCACCCTTCGGTTTTGTCAGAAAACCAAGAGGGGGGGTGTGTCGGCATCAACAAACAGCCCCCCTCGGTTTTGCACAAAAAACCGAGTAGGGAGAGGGTGACGGCACACCATCAGCAGCCACCCCTCGATTTCGACAGAAAACCGAGAGGGGGGGTGTGTCGGCATCAACAAGCAGCCTCTCCCCTCGTTTCATACAAAAACCGAGTGGGGAGGGGGTGACGATACACCATCAGCATCCCACCCCTCGATTTCGACAGAAAACCGAGAGGGGGGGTGTGTCGGCATCAACAAGCAGTCTCCCCCCTCGTTTCGTACAAAAACCGAGTGGGGAGGGGGTGACGGTACACCATCAGCTGCCCACCCCTCGGTTTCGTCAGAAAATCGAGAGGGGGGGTGTGTCGGCATCAACAAGCAGCCCCCCCTCGATTTCGCACAAAAAAATCGAGTGGGGAGGAGGTGACGGCACACCATCAGCAGTCTACCTCTCGGTTTTGCAAAAAACCGAGAGGGGAGGGAGTGTCGGCATCAACAACAGTCCCCCTCTCGGTTTCATCAAAAAACCAAGAGGGTGGGTGTTCGGTATCAACAACAGCCCACCCCTCGGTTTCGTCAAAAACCGAGAAGGGAGGGGGTCTCGGTGTCTACAACAGCCGTGCGCGGATTTGCTCGGAGAGACTTCGGTACAATGGCCATATCTTTGGGTCACGAACTTCGATTGGGCTAAAATTTGGACTGTATATAGAGAACTCCGAGCCGCAACTTTTGCATCTAATTTGAGGTTATTTGGACTTCTATAGTTCTTGCAACAATAGAATATCGTTGATCTTCGGTGCAAAATCTGGACAGCGGATCTGCTCGGAGAGGCTTCGGTACAACGGCCATAACTTTGGGTCACGAACTCCGATTAGGCTGAAATTTGGACTGTATATAGAAAACTCCGAGCCGCAACTTTTGCATCTAGTTTGAGGTCATTTGGACTTCTATAGCTCTTGCAACAATAGAAGCATCGTTGATCTTTGATGCAAAATCTGGACAGCGGATCTGCTCGGAGAGGCTTCGGTACAACAGCTATAACTTTTGGTCACGAACTTCGATTGGGATGAAATTTGGACTGTATATAGAGCACTCCGAGACGCAACTTTTGTATCTAGTTTGAGTTCATTTGGACTTCTATAACGCTTGCAACAATAAAAACACCGTGGACCTCCTGTGCAAAACCAGGACAACAAGAAAAGGAGTTTCGGTCGAAAAACGCACTGATTTTTCGGGAACGTCCACTTACAAAACCGAGACTTTTTGGCTCGTACCAAGAGGGTTTCGGTGTCGGCAGAAGAAAAAGGGTCTCGGTCGGGAAACACACTAGTTTTTCGAGAACGGCCATTTACCAAACCGAGACTTTTTGGCTCGCACCAAGAGGGTCTCGGCATCGGCAGAAGGAAAAAGGATCTCGGTTGGGAAAACACTAGTTTTTCGAGAACGCACACTTACAAAACCGAGACTTTTTGGCTCGCACCAAGAGGGTCTCGGCATCGGCAGAAGGAAAAGGGTCTCGGTCGGAAAACGCACTAGTTCTTCGAGAACGCTCAGTTACAAAACCGAGACTTTCTGACTCGTACCAAGAGGGCCTCGGTGTCGACAGTAGGAGAAGAAGTCTCGGTTGGAAAACATACTGTTTTTTCGGAAACACCCCTTTTTAAAACCAAGACTTTTCAGGCTGCACCGATAAATGCAGAATCGTGACCATGACAGCAGGTTGACTGCAAATATGGAAAGAAGATCAGCATAAGTATCCTACACAAACACGTTGGATTGGATCGTGACACGAGTCGGGACTCTGCTAATACGAACCGTGACTCTGATGGCCCTAGCCAACCATGCTAGAATCCTAAAGTGTTTGCACCATGGAATCCCAGCCGACCCAGAAGGTCCTAACCCGACTGGGAGGGGGTAACTGTGGGTGCAAACATTGTATCGGACCGGATCAGAGCTGCATGGGTTCGCGCGATGGCCCAAGTAAGTAAGCCCGTCCGGGCTCATGGACCCACTCTACAAGGCCCGCAATTCAAGCCCTCCCCCTTATTGGGTCCGCACAACGGCCCAATAAGGGGCCAGCAAGGAGGCCCAGAACCAGTGCCACATCATCACTGCCATATTGGGCACTTGCCTATGCTATAAAAGGACCCCCAAGGCATTCAGAAAAGGAGGTTGGTCATTCAATCAGAGGAAGAGAGGATCCCAAAGCCAGAGCTAGAGCTTACTTCTCTCCTCCTTGTTCTTTTCTTGTTGCTCCGTGCAACCCCCACTGTAAAAAGCTTCTCTCGGCCTTTTGAGAGAACGCTCCCCACCTTTATATTCATTATAGTGGAAACCAGGTGGCACCTCTCGTCCGAAGACGTAGGTCGTAAAACCGAACTTCGACAACAACTCCACTTGTCTTCTTTTTCTTTACCTACTCTTTAATATCTAATTCTACAAATTATCCACATTCAATCAAGGCTGTAGGGTGTGGGTCCCGATCAAGGAGAGGTGGACTATTGTTGATGCCGACACCCCCTCCCCTCTCGGTTTTTTGCAAAACCGAGAGATATGCTGTTGATGGTGTGCCGTCACCCCCTCCCCACTCGGTTTTTTGTGTGCAACCGATGGGGGCTGCTTGTTGACGGCGCCAAAGATTATGGGGGAAATTTTCAAGCCGCCTTGATCGGAAACTCCGCCCCACAGTCTTGATTGAATGTTGATGGTTTGTAGAGTTAGAGATTAAAAAATAGGTAAAGAGAAAAGAAGACATGTGGAGTTGTTGTCGAAGTTCGGTCTTACGACCTACGTCTCCGGGCGAGAGGTGCCACGTGGTTTCCACTATAATGAATATAAAGGTGGGGGAGCGTTCTCTCGACAGGCCGAGAGAAGCTTTTTACAGTGGGGGTTGCGCAGAGCAACAAGAAAAGAACAAGGAGAGAAGTAAGCTCTAGCTTTGGCTTTGTGATCCTCTATTCCTCTGATTGAATGACCAACCCCTTTTCTGAATGCCTTGGGGGTCCTTTTATAGCATAGGCAAGTGCCCAATATGGCAATGATGATGTGACGATGATGACGTGGCACTGGTTCAGGGCCTCCTTGCTGTGCCCTTATTGGGCCATTGTGCGGGCCCAATAAGGGGGAGGGCTTGAATTGCGGGCCTTGCAGAGTGGGTCCATGAGCCCGGACGGGCTTACTCACTTGGGCCGTCGCGCGAGCCCATGCGGCTCTGATCCGGTCTGATACAATTTTTGCACCCACATATGTGTTTTGGGTGATTGATAGACATTGCATTTTTCATAGCTTATTCTGTTCTTACTTAACACTAGTCCTCTGAGATATGTGTTAGGTGACTCAAGTGTATTGATGTGATCAGTACACAGGAGGTTTGAGTGCACCAGCTCACACACCTCAAAAGGTTTGCAGTCAGTAATTAGATTGGTCACCTGGTTTGAAAGACTATAACACTCTGGTCTTCTCGTAATAGAGAGATGGTCTATCGTGACCATTGAAGTAGTTGACTCTAAGCCATAAGTGTTGGTGTGCCCAAGTAGACTGAACGGAATCAAAAGAGTGCACCAAGTCTATTAAAGCTGTCGCTAAGACTATGGTCGTTTTCTACTAGTTAACTAAATCCTAAATCCCAAGATGTCTCGTGAACTATAGGTTTAGTGCTTGTCACTTTGATCTGCTAATCAGTGCAGTCTATCGCAGATCAAATCTGTGTAGGTTGGGTGGCTTGCATTAGATTCTAGGGAACTCAGGCATGCTTTAGGAGTTTCGTACTCCCCACGGGGAGTAGGGTGTCTTATTGAGTAACTTCCATGAAAGATTGATCATCAAGTCTTGTCAAACACTGCTAAAATAAAGATGATTATCAGAAGGACTTGGAAAGTTAAGGCTCAAGAGGGTGTGCTATGCCGGGAGAGGGACAGTCGATGATCCTGGATAGTTTCACGGACACCGGAAGGAGGTTTTCAATGCAACTTAGTGGAGAAGGGTAATTGCATAATATCTTATAACCTCGGAGTGTAGTAAGGACCTAGTAGTGGTTGTGGTTTTGACTAACTAGAGATGGTGTGGTCATTAGATGATCACACATTTTTGGTTGGAGCCAAGGTCATGGAGGTTCCCATAGATTCTATCTTCCAAAAAATATTACATTGTCTACATCTCTGGTGAGAACCAGCAACCTTAGGCGAAATCAGGTAGATTTCGGCGAAGTTCGTTGAAGTTGAGGTTTCGGTCGAAATTGGGGAGGCTTAGGACAAAATGGGTTGAAATCAGGCATCATTAAAGCCCCAGCCCCACCAAAACCCACACATTGCACAAAATCTATGGGCTGGTTTTGGTTGAAATTACAAAAAAGCCTACGATACGACGGAATTTACCGAAGTGGATACCGAAATCGAGGGACATTATGTGACTTCGGTGTGCCCTAATGTTTCGGTCAGAATCTCGACGAAATTATCACGAAATGATGAAATTTTGGGGATGTTGATAGGGAAAGCAGGGGGACAACATGTGGCTTCGGTGGGCCCCCACTGTTTTGGTCAAAATTTTGAAGAAATTATTAAAATTTTCTAAAACCTTGTAATTTTACCAAAATCGGAAGGATACGGGTTTCTAACCCCCCTTTTGTTTCGCTCGCAGCCGCAACCGAAATATTTTGGCAAAATTTCAAACCACGTGTATAGCATGAGTAGTCGAACAATGATAAGTCATACTTCAACCCAACGCATAGTTGTATGCGTATTAGGTGTATGACACCGTTCATGTTTTAATTGTTTTTAACTGTATTCATAATTATTAGGAACCCTCCAATTTCCCATTTTAGGCATTCGTTTTCCGGCTTCCAGTGAAATTATAAATCATTTTTTTTCTTCTAGTGAACCCCTTCCACAATGCTTCTATATGCAGTTGCTGTAAGGTGTTTCTTATTCTTTTACTACATTCATATTACTCTGATATACTACCATTTCCATGTAGTTCAACTTCATTGTCTCTGTCGATTTCACTTTTATGAAAATTACAAATATAGTGTTGCTCCTTATACGGAAATTCACTTTATGATTTTTTTTTCCTTTCCGATATTTTCAATTTGCTTTATAAATTTCCTATCTTTTTTTTAATGTTTTTAAACTCTTTTTTGTAATTATTTAGTAGTTGCGTCTGGAATGGCCAAGTTTGTATCTGAATGGCCGGAATTTTCTTTTTGGTCCAAGGGCAAACGTAAATACAAACCTGGAATCTCAAACCTTGTGTAAGTACAAACTTTAGCCTCTGGTTTAATCGGCCAACCTGGTTTAGTTCTTAAAAAACTTTTACCAATTTCTGCTCATAATCATTAATTACATGCTTCTTTAAATTAATAGGCTAATCTTTTTTGGCCTGAGATGGTTTGTCCTTAATCAAAAACTTAAGGCCCAATTGGCCAAGCATGCCGAGCTAGAAATGAACTTGTTAGGAAGTTTTGTGTTTAACTTGAGTTCAATCTCAACAAAGAATACAAGTCCGAACTTTCTTAGTTGGGCTGACCATGGACTCCTACTGGGCAATTCTATGTGGCTTTGTTGCATCCTTATACCAACATCAAGGAGATACATTTTTCATCCAAAAAGGCTATGGGCCCAAGATATTATTGATGAATTCACAAAATGGACCAAACTAGAATAAGTTAATATGCAGTTGCACTGCAGATTATTTTCAATTATTGAATTTTATGTGATAAGCAGATAATACAATCTGACTTGTCAAAGTTGGATAGATTTATGTCCTTCTTATTTAGATATGTAGTGTCCACAATGTTATGTATTTTTAAATGTCTGACATGGTTTACCTGCAAATTCGTTTTATGTTTCCCATCTGCTTTTGGAAGAAGAAAGATGGGGATTATTCATTTGTGCTACTCGTCTTTAACACCTCAAGTATAAAAAATAGTGCCCAAGGAGTTTGTTTTATGTAAGAGCACCCTCCTCTTGATCAAGCTTTTAAGTATCTTGCATCTTAGTTATCAGTGCGTCTTAGTTGAATAGAAGTTGGCGTAGTAACTAGTCAGCTCCTATCTAGTACTACAATTAATGTGTTACACCCACACCCATTGTTGTCCTTCAATTTGTTATATTTTGTTAAGTTCTGTATTCTTGTTTTTTTGATTGACTAAATTGTTTGTGCACGTTCTGGATAGGTTGTTGATGGTTGAATACTTAAATGTTATCTGCAATACATGTCACATGCTGCATTATTAATGAGAATTTTTTGTTTGTCCTCGCCTATTCTTTTGCCTTTTCAATTTTTATTGTCATCGTCAGCTGACAGATTCTCGCATCAGAAACCTAATCCCTTTTTTCATCTGTTCTTTACTATTGCTTTGTAAACTATTTTTAGTATTACCACAGATATCTCATCATGGCTTTTACTTTGTAATAGATGGCGATGGTTGGTGTGATCATTGGAGGCAATGTGTGTGGTTCATTCCAGGGAAAGGAATTCCTGTATCCAGGGATGAACAAGTCCTTTGTAAATCTTTTCACAATGAAACTAGCATTTCTTATTGTTTAGGGATTCATAACCAAACAGGCTATTGTAGCTTTGACCCTAGGCGTCTTGTGCTATTGCCAGAAAGAATTGCAGTTTATGGAGACAATGATTGGAGATTAGCCTTATCAACGGCTGCCAAAAATGCTGTAAGAACTTTGCGCTTGTTGTTGATTGTATAGAGGCAAATGAGATGTTTTTAGTGTTTGGTGCATGGTGTATATTGTTTATGTTTGATTGCTATTAGTTCTTTTAAGTTAATTTCACATTGAACATACAAGCAACTTCACATATAAAATGTACGACTAGCCAAGGTAGATGTTTAGCTAGCAATCATCCATTTATGTGACTTGGACTACTATGAGCAAAAGGAATTATTTCTTCAAATTCACCTGTTCATTATATTGTGCACGTGTGTTTGTCTTCAACTATAAGTTGGCAAATTTTTATATGCTTTGGAGAACTTGGAATAAAGTCCTTACTTATGGTAACTTTTAGTTAGCTATTTGATAGGCATCCTTATCATCATCAATTCATCATCCAAGTCATATCCAATGAAGATGGGGTCGAATTGTTGAGCACAACTCTAATTATGAAGGTTCCATCATTTTAAAAGAATTATTGTGTACACCTACACGCTTCGTCAGCTTGTACCAGCTGCTCCTCTCCACCTGCCGCGCCAACACTCCCTGCTCCTCCAGCTCTATCAGGTTCCCCTACCTCACCACCTTTTCCACCAACCTCGTCCAGCCGGGCTATCTTACACGATGCTATCCTACACGTGAACGACATGTACTAGATCGCTACGGTTTCTTTCATTTCACCTCTTACTCTTCTTGTTTTCAGAACTTTCTTGCAGTTATCCACTTGATCTAGGAGTCACAGACTTACTGCGAGGTGATCCAAATGCCTCACTGGTAGCTGGCCATGGTGAAGGAGTTGCAGGCCCTTCAGCGGACTAGCACTTGGGACCTCCTTGTTCCTCTTCCTATAGGGAAGGACCCTCTCAAAGGAAACGATCGCCTCAAGTTATTCAGAACTCCCAAACATCAAGACTTATTCCCTTGCTATTGGAGAAATCTTCCTTTTTGACACAAAATGTGCTAGGGTTGGGTATCGTCAATGAAGCACAAATATAAGATAATAAGTGTCGTTAGTCAAGACTAACTTCCCTAACTTAAAAGATGCTGTGAATGAGTTATAGGTTATAACAAGAATGCCATTACAAGATTAAGTACATAATACAAAATATGGCAAACATCAGGTAATGTAAATGAGACTTATACTACGATCAAAATGATAATTACATGAATGCCAGTGGACATCGACATTGACGGCCTAGACTATGGGCTCGACTTCATCCTAGGCCAAAGGAGAAGGATAAGAGACCAAGACCTTATTCCCCATTGTAAATCAACGCTAGTCATCTGTGTCATCCCTCGAGTCTCTCGCGGGATTGTATAGTGAACTAGAAGACTGCTTCTCTTTATCTGACTTGGGTGACTCATATACTTTAGTGTCTCCATTTCACTCACATGCCTCTTCACCACTTCCAGATGAAGTAGACTAGGTTGATTTGTCCTCTTCACTGCGTACAATTGTCTCTTTGGGGATAGGCCCGTCATGCTCAGCACTACTAGTAGGTGGAACTTGCTACTTGTATCCCTCTTCCTCTGTTTGATGTTGTGTAACAGGAGGAGGAGGTACTGAACTTATGCCGCATCTCTGGCTTCGTCAGGAACAAGAGTTACAACAAGATCCTCTTGATGTGTACAGGAAGCTTTGCTTGAGGATTCCAAAGAGGGAGTTGAAACTTCACCTTCGATATTCCTAACTTGAATATCGAAGTGCTCCAAAACCTTGACAATCTGTTTGTTCTTTTGTTGCAAATGATTGTCATGTCAAGAAGCTGTTGGATGACTTCGTCCTGAACAACAATATCCTTCAGGTGTTGTTCTTTCAGGGCAATGCCAAGTTTCTCTACTAAAGAAGCAATAAGTAACTGACCGGCTTCTGAGACTGTAGCAGTAGCGGCAGCATCAGGTGCAGAGGTTGAAATAGATGGTCCAACAGTCTGGTTAGAGGGCTCAAGCACAGAGGACCCAATCCCTAGCTTAGACGTTGCTGAGTTTTTTACTAGATACCTTGCTAAAAGTAGTTCCATGGGCAGCTTAATCAGTTATTTATTATTAACAATGATCTTGAAATACTAGACAAGCTTGAAGATCAGCTGTGGATATGGAAGGACTCTCAAGCCATAATCTCGATGAATATGGATTTCGAGCATGTTCTTGCAGATAACAGAGGCAATGTCTACCACACATCATGTTCCCAATAAATACAAGAGTTCAACAATCGCAGCTCTGAAGGGACTCTTGTTTCCCAAGATGGGAAGGAGATTTGATCTAACTAATTGATATAAATTCTTGTACTCCTTCAACTTGGTGGTTTTCAGACTATTATATTGTCCATGCCCTGGTTCGATACCGAGTTCATTCTTGTACTGCTCACGATGAACCATCGCATCCAGACTCAAACCTTCCATAATGTCCTGCATGCGGCTTACCTCTCCAAGCGAAGTCTCGGAGTTGATAGGATACTCGGAGGGATTCTCTGGATCCTTTAGTCTTAGGACTTACTGCACAAGATGGAGGGTTGACCCTGACGATCTTCCCCTGAATCTACGACTTGAATTCGAGCTCTTTTGGGCGAACATCAAAGATATATGCATAGATTTTTTGCACGACGGCCGGATAAGCTGTTCCTTCCCCATCAAGCAAGTGTTTCCACTTGAGATATATGGAAGTCTTATCCACCTTATATTCCTCAAAATCAGTGAGAATCACTTTTCTTTCTACTACAACAACTCGAATAGAGTAAAACTTTTCGCAAACAGTGTCAAAACCCTCTTTTTACCAATGGTCTTTCTCAGTCGCAGGAGGGTGCACTGTACACTTGGCAAGTGCTTGAGTGACACACTTTGCTTGAGAGTCTGTTGCGCTCAACCAGGTTGTTGTTCTACTCTTAGGTATGTAGTTCGGGGTCTCTTGGGATTGAAACCAGCCATTTCAAACTCTCGTTGAAGCTGCACTGCTATTCTCTCATTTGCTCTCTGTTGTGATTTCAATGTAGCAAATTTATTTTTTGGGACATGATTTCACACAAAAAAATTTTGCTACAGTGATTTCACTGTAGCAAAAGAGTAACAATCTGCACATATTGTTACTCTACCAAGATTGTTACTCAATCTACAAAGATTGTTACTCTTTTGCTACAGTGATCACTATTGCAAATTTTTTATTTTTCCTGACGAGATTTCTTTTTAAAAAATTGCTACAGTGATTTCATTGTAGCATAAGAGTAACAATTTGCATAGATTGTTACTCAATCTATACAAATCGTTACTCTTTTGCTACAGTAATTTCACTGTAGCAAAAAAAAAACTTTTGCGGCAAAATTTAACAATTTTTTTGCTATAGTGATTTCACTGTAGCAAAAGAGTAACAATTTTCAAAGATGTTCTCTTTTTGTTGCAATGCTTATGTCAAGCTTAGACCGGGCGGGCCTACATGTACAACTGCACGTAGGGGTCATGCTCGGACAGATGCTCACATGTACAACTGCATGTAGGGGTAAGTTGGACATTTACCAATCGGGAGGACCTATCACCAATAACTGATGTTGATTGACTTTATCTCTAAATACCATCTGTTAGAACTTAGAAGGATCTATCACCAATAACCCCTTAAAAAATTAAGTTCTCTTATATGCACTCATTGTAATCAAATTATAGTGGATTTATGCAAGGTGGATTAATGTCAGTTGGTTCTCTATCCCCACTCTGGCAAAACAATTCGAATCATGGTTTTTGTGTAGTGAAGGGCATACACATAAAAGGCTTGCATGGAGAAATTATACTACAATACACACAAATATTTTTTTATAAGGAAACCTTACGTGGGAGAAACCTTGCCGACTACGCTAGTACGGTGAGAACAATCCACTAGGCTTCAAAGGTCTAGTTACATAATCAGATATAAGAACTTGTAGGCCCTACTAGAAGTTTGACTCTACACCACGTCGACTTTTGTCTTGCTCCTCAGCTCATTGCAAGCTTACTGTCTAGCCACCTATACCCGATCCAATACGGTGTGACCGTAGATGCTCACCCGAGATGCTGTTCAGACTCCCTTGATTCCCTCAAATGGAGACTCCCAACGTCGACCTTAGCAAAAGTCAAACGTGCCCAAAGATGAACGGTACCCCACTATGGGTGGTTGCACCGTTTAAGGGATTTACCCAATCGAGGAACTCCAAAGGAATTACGACGGTTCCCTCGACGACCTACTAAGGGAATTAGGGTTCTTCTTGCTTGATCCATTCAAAGCAAGTCCCGACCCTCGTCCAATTCGCTCGAAAGAACCCAACACATGGGATTTGCAAAGGAAGGTAAAGAGAACTCCATTCAAAACACCAGAAAATGATCAAAGGGATAAAATCAAAACCCTATCGAGAAAAACAAAGCTATCAATGCAAACAATCGACGAACACACAAGGGGAAGATACCTACAAGGCTAAGAGATCATACCTTGAAGGATTGGTTTAAAGCGAGGAAGAAAAGGAGATGAAAATTTAAAGGGCTTCTCCTCCGAGTAAGTATCCTCTTTTCCTCTAATCTTCCACTCAAAAAGAAGAGAGGAATGGGGTATATACCCTTGATCAACCCCCAGTTAAAAATAGTCATCGGATGATGATCCAAAGGTCGAAACAGGCTGACTGATCTTAGCGTCCGAATGGGCATTCGGACGGGAGAACCAGGAAAACTGCAGACAGACATTACGCATCCTAATGGTAGTTCGGACGTCCTGCATCGTATGTCCCAAGCGGTCCGAATGAACTTGGAAAGTTCGGACAACCTGTTAGGGGTCTAAATCTCAATTCGGACGCCAAAGCATTAAGGGTCCGAACGAACCATGGTTCGAACCACCAGAGTGGACTTCAAACACTTAGAAAATTCCAAGTGTTGAAATCCTCTCAACCTAAACCCGACAAAACCAATTAATTTTTTGAGAATAAAATAATGTTTTATTTTAAAAGATGATTATTCTAAAATGAAAATCATTTTGAAATTGCATCGAATGCTTGAAAAGCGTGTTACGATAAAATGCTAAAATCTCACGCAAATCGATACGATGGAGAAAACCAAGACTACCCCTGCAAATCTGACCCATCACATGTCTCTCAGGTGAGCAAATAAGGCTGTGTGATGGACTGCCAAGTCTTAAAATGATCTTGAATCGCTGTGATGCACTTGACTTATCTTTAGGAAAGCAGGTACTATCACAACTCAGCGGAAACAAAGTTACATGTAATATCTCACACATTGGTTTGAACACACAAATTAAGCAAACAAAGGTGAGACCCCGCAGGCTGTAACAGATGATAGTCAATGAAAGATCAAAGTGCTAGGAAAGATAGTATCAACGATCGCTAACTTGATGTGGGCTAAGAAGAGTGGGCGGAAGTCCATGTATGACATCCCAACTAGAGCATCTTGTCTATGAAGAGTGGGGACTATTACTTAATTAAGGTAATAATCCAATGTTTTCTTAGCATGGGCCCCACTTAGGTAAGAAATCGTACAAATGGGACAAGGTTACTACTCCCCTAGAAATCTCTGTAGGTTACTAAATAGACCCATGTGGCCAAGTTTATGAGTTAACTAGTAAGAAACCCGGGCAATGCCCGAATGTGCTTGATGCACGCCATTTGGCAAAGATGGCATCGCAACTGTTCGAAGAAGTGTGAAATCTGAAGTGAGTGTGATTCACTTGTTAGAGAGAGAGACATTAACATCAAATGACTATTAAATGCCATTCAATGAAAATTTATCATCTTTATGGTAGGTTTTTAAATGGATTTAAAAGAGAGCCGTGTTCACACACTGAAGAAGAATTCTAGCTCTTTAAAAGACATCCACGTGTCACAACGCAAGAGAGAGGCTTCCATTTTAGTGTATATATATAGATATGGTGGACTCATGCTTTAAGTCACTTGGGTTTGGTGGGGTCCTTAAAAATCATAAGACCTTCTCACTCTACAGCAAAGCAAATCCAGTAAAAAAAACATAAAATAAGAATTTCGTATTGCAAAACTCTCTCTATAGAAGGTCTACTTCGCGAAGTTTTCCTCTTTCCCCAATGCCTCTCTAAATCGAGACAAACTTCTTTTTCTCTCTTGTAAACTTGAAATGTCATTAGCTTTGCATTGATGCAGTACTTCATAATTCATATATGTCATTACTACAGAAATATGTCAGGTAAAGTTTTCTGTATCCTATTTGTCTTACTCATAAATCGTTTTTGTTTGTGTGCATGCAGTTGAATGCCAGAGCGCCATCTTCTTGTGTTGTTGCTGATGATAGCATCTATTTAACAATTCTCCTTGCATCTCTTTCAAGGACTTCAAATATTATCTCAGTTTTTCCAGGGCTACAAGAGAATGGTGCTCGCTATTTGCAATCTGTTGCAGATGCGAATTCTTTTTCAATGAATCACATCAAAGTCATCGGTAAAAGGATATCATGCTTGATTACAGATAATCTAAATCATGGGAAGGTAGTTTTTTTTTTAATCTGGTCATCAATTTATGGCTGAAGATATGTTTTATGTGAACGACATCTTTAACAAATAGAAGCTCAAATATATTTTGGACCAGCTGATTATTTTAGCTTATTAATTAGTATGAGCTTGCTTCTGAATAAAGAAAAGGTTTATCTAATGTTTGACTGATAATGGTAGTTAGGAAACCAAGTTTTGAACCACAAGTAAGCGTGTGAAACATCAAATCAAAGATTTGATGGCGAAAAATGGCCAGTACGGTATGATAACACAATCATTTATGTGTGTTGTATGCTGTAGAAAACATGGATTTAATTTCTTTTTTTTTTCTATTTTTTGGAAAGAAAAATTGAGAAGGTCATTCAAAGAGTTATATGTGTAGAAGTTTCAAATTAGGGCTTCAAGTTTGTTTGTAAAGAATCTTTTAGTTTGGTCACTGGTCTAGTATCTTCATGTTTGGTATTTAATGCAGGATTTGGTCCAAGGTTTTACTCCAGGGACTTCGTCATGCTCTTACAAATCCATCTTCACTACCAAAGCCATGTTTTCTTAGGTCTTTCCACTTCTGTTACCATTCCACAGCATTTTAGCCATTGTTACGAAGTCGAAAGTCGGAAAGAAGTCGACAAAGTTGGGAAAGAGTATGAAAAAGTTAAAATTTTAAATATATTTGTGAAGATGCTCTTTTTTATATTTAGATGTTCCAAACATTTGGGAAAGAGTCGGGCAAAAAGGGTAAAAATCGATATTAACAGCAAAAATAGCGACTATTTGAGAAATCGATGATTTTCAAATTATTAGGATAAAAATGCATAAAAAACATCTACTGGATAAGTCACATTTTAATCACAACTTATTCAAAAAGTTGGAGATTTTGGTAACATGGGTTTTAACTACCTCTTTGTGGTGGTCCTGGTGGAGGCCTTGCATTCATTTCATACAACGATGTATCTTGATTAACTTTGGGCTCCTTTATCTTTATCTTCCCATTGATATTTTTAAGTATTCTTAAATTTGCAATTGCTTACATTCCAAACTATACTAATTTCCAACATTATTGATATCTGGTTTAATTCTTTATTTAAGTGCTCAACACTAGAAGCATATTTCCAATTAGTTCTCTTGCAGTAATCCTTTATATGTTGTCATATGTTTCTTATTTTTCTACACCACAGGGAACAAATATTTAAATAATCAATCTTGGGTGTCGATTGACCACAGATCGTGTTCACCTCCTTATTTGTGCTAATTTTACTTCCAAAAATTTAATCCAAATGTTATCTATTTTTGTCTGAAGGAAGTGATTACCATTTAGTATTAACAAATTTGGAACTATTTTATGTTCTTCTAGATTGATTTGTTGGTTGCAGAACCTTTCTATTATGGAAATGAAGGGATGCTACCATGGCAGAACCTGCGATTTTGGTCAGTATAAGAAATAGTGTTCTTAATGATATTTCATAGTTACTATTTTTATAGTGCTAATTGTGAATTATGTTTGTCACTTAATAAGATTGTTAAATTAGTGTACTTGAGTAAGATGTTGAAATCCATGTTCAATGGATTCAGTTTAACATTTTTTGCTTTTTTCCTTTAAAGTTTCTGGATCAGCTGGTAGTTCCACATTACAATAGAAAAGCAACATGATTATTTGATTGTGAGATTTGCATATTTATCTTTGTAGACCTAGACCAAAGCTACAGAAGCAAACAACTTTATTGATTAGACATCTTAATGTTAATAAATAATATACAAGAAGCAACGACTAGAAGCTTTGTTAATTCTCAACGGTCATGTTACAAACTTCTGTATTAATACCCTATGGAAGCTTTGATTGTCCTCGTGCATCTACAAATATTACATTGTTCGTTGTTCTTTTTCTTATCATGAATGAACATGCCAACAAAGTACCCTCCAAGTTTTATCCCATCAAGGTGAGGGAGACTACGTGTTAATGTATATAGATGGGTCGGGTTTACATGTACAGTCGGGTCGGGTTGTATGGTCATACATGTACATATATTGGGCTTGAGTCCCTCAATAGAGAGTATTGCATTCCTCTCCAAACCCTAGCCGTCATCTCCTACCATGGTATCAGAGCTCTAGGGTTCTCCCGCGCGGCGACAACGACGACGGTCCTCCCCCTCCGGCAGCACCTCCCCGTCCGGCCTCCCTCCTCCACCGGCCCACCCCGTCCGGCCTCCCTCCTCCATCGCCCCCCCCTTTCCGCCGCCCGACAGCCCCCCTACAGCCGCCGCCCGACCTCCCTCCTCCACTGGCCCCCACTTCTGTTGCCCGATCTCCCTCCTCCACCGCCCCCCCCCCCCTTCCGCTACCCCCCCGACCCCCTTCTGCCACCCGACTGCCCCCGGCCCCCCCTTCCGCCACCCGACAGCCGCCCGGCCCCCCCCCTTCCGCCGCCCGACAGCCCCCGACCCCCTTCCTCCACCCCCCGGCCCCCCTTCATCCAACCGACAGCCCCCGCCCCCCCCCCCCCCCCCCTCCTCCACCCCCCGACCCCCTTCTGCCACCCAACTGCCCCCGGCCCCCCCTCCTCCACCCAAGACCCCCCTTCCTCCACCCCCCGAACCCCCTTCCTTCACCCGACCGGCCCTCCCACCCCTTCCTTCTCGGTTCCCCCCTCTGTTGAGCCTCCTCCATGGCTTCTACTGCCGTACCGTCCGTCGTTGCGATCTCTCCACCGCTGAAGGCGGTCGCCTTTCAGTTGTCATCGACCAACGACTGACCTGATTGGTCCCTCACCGTTGAGGCCGCGCTCTCTAGTCGTGATCTGTGGGGTCACATCACCGGCGATGATCCTCCTCCAGCTGTCCTCTCTGGCTCCTCCTCTGTCACCAGCAGTGTCGCGTCCTCTGCTGCGACTGCTACTGTCCCGATTACTCTCACCGCAGCCACGGCTGCCGCTTTCACGTGGCGACGTCATGATCAGGCCATCCGGGCCTATCTCTTGGATTCTGTTGCTCGTCCGCTCCTTGCTCCCATCGGTCGCCTTCCTACAGCGCGCGCGATGTGGGAGTATCTCCGGGACCGATTTCTCCCGCGCGGCGGCGCACGCCGGCATCAGCTTATCTGTGACTCGCAGTCTGCACGTCAGGGGGAGCGCACGATTCAGGACTTCTTCAGTCAGATGAGTGCATACTGGCATGAGCTGGACTCCCTGATCTTGGAGCCGTGTGCTTGCCCCCGCTCTCGGGATTTCCAGCGTTACCTCGATGAGGGCCACCTGCACCAGTTCCTGGCAGCGCTTCGGCCGGACTTTGCTCTCATCGCTGCTCAGCTCCTGCACCGTGAGCCACTCCCTCGGCTAGAGGATGCTCTACTCGCCTTGGTCGACAAGGAGACCCGCCTTCAGACTCAGGGTGTTCGTCCTCCTCTACTTGCTCCTAGCTCTGACACTGTCCTGGCAGCCGGATTCTCCGATGATGCTGTCTTCTGTCACTACTGCAAGGAGCCCGGTCACATGAAGTGCGAATGCCCTACACGTCCTCCCCGCAACTCCCGTTGGGGTCCGGATGAGAGAGCCATACGCTGGGCGTCGACGTCCCGCGACGATCGACGCGGCGGTCGAGGTGGACGGAGCCGTGGACGTGGTTCGTCCTCCCTCCGCCACTTTGGTGGTACAGTGGCTACTGCAGAGGCTTCGACGCTCCCCACTGCTACCACAGCACCTTCTCAGCCTGAGCCGGACAGTCTTCAGCGCCTCGAGGAGCTCCTTCTTCGCCATCTAGCCTCCACCGGCTCCGCGACTACTCACGGCTTGTCTGCCACCTCTGGTACTACTGCTCCATGGATCTTCGATTCGGGTGCCTCCTGTCACCTCACCTTTGACTCCACTGTCCTCACGGACTGTTCTCCCACTACCACCCACCAGGAGGTTCGTACTGTGGATGGGACTCTCATCCCTATTCCGCAATGTGGATCCATCACTACCACCTCTGACCCTTCTGGTCGCCTGACCCTACCCCATGTCCATCATGCCCCCCGTCTTAACATTAATCTAATCTCTATCAGTTCTCTTTGCGACTCTGGGCTGATTGTCACCTTCACCCCTTCTGTTTGTGTTGTGCAGGATTCGCGGACGGGTCAGAGGATTGGGCTGGGCCGTAGAGCAGGAGGCCTTTACCAGCTGGACCATCTCCATGTGTCTTCCGTTCCTGTTGCGTCTGTCATGTCTGTCACCTCTGATGCCGACCTGTGGCACAGAAGGTTAGGTCATATATCGAGTGATCGACTCAAAAACGTATTCCGTTCGGGCGCTTTGGGTCGAGCGTCGTTCTCCCCCCCTCTCTGTTTGTACGGGTTGCAGACTGGCAAAGCATCTAGCTCTTCCATTCTCTGCTAGTGCTTCCCAGTCTGATGCTTTATTTGATTTAGTCCATTCGGACATTTGGGGTCCTGCTCCTGTTGCATCTATTTCGGGTTACATGTATTATGTGTGCTTTATCGATGACTATTCTAGGTGCACCTGGGTTTATCTTATGCGTCATCGATCTGAAGTACCTCACATCTTTAGGAGATTCACCACTATGATAAACACTCAGTTTGGTCGGCGCATCAAGACCTTTCGGTCTGATTGTGCTAAGGAGTATCTCTCCTCTGAGATGTGTGAGATACTTCAGTCTCACGGCACTCTTCACCAGCAATCCTGTCCCCACACCTATGAGCAGAACGGCGTTGCCGAACACAAGCATCGTCATGTCCTTGAGACTGCACGAGCTTTGCTTCTCTCTGCATCTGTTCCTCACTCCTACTGGGCTGAAGCTGTCATGACGGTTGTCCACCTCATTAATATCACTCCGTCGTCTGCTCTGTCCGGTGCCACCCCATATGAGCGCCTCCACTCCAGCCCACCTGACTACTCTCTTCTTCGCACGTTTGGCTGCATGTGCTTCGTTCTTCTTCCTCCCCATGAACGCACCAAACTCTCCGCGAGATCTGTTAGGTGTGTTCACTTGGGGCTCAGTCGGGAGCACAAGAAGTATCGGTGCTACGATCCCTTGGCTCGCCGGATCCGTGTCTCCCGTCACGTTTCCTTTGTTGAGGATGTCCCGTACTTCTCACCTGAGTCTCGGGATATTTCCTTGCTTCCTGTGTCACCCTCCTCGCCTTCCTCACATCTCCACATCCTCGTTCTACCCCCGGTTTCTGTTGTCCCATCCACGCCTACGCCTTCTCCATCTTCTCCGCCACCTCCATCACCACCATCACCATCGCCACCACCTCCTCCGTCTTCCTCGACACCTCCACCACCACCTGTTACTCGTGTATATGTTCGTCGGTCTGCAGCTCCTCCTCCAGAGTCGGTTCACACTGGTACTACCTCGCCTGATGCTGCTGCCCCCTCCTCCCCGGTCGTGGATCCTGCTCCTGTTCGGCGTTACCCAGCGCGCGAACATCACCCTCCTGCCAGATATGACTACTCTCCTGACAGGTTTGGCTATTCTGCATTTCCCTCTGACTCCCCTGGCTACTCTGCCAGTGCCTCCTATTCACCATCTTTTCAGGCTTTTCTTACTGCTATACACACCCATCGGGAGCCCCAATCGTACCGTGAGGCAGCTTTACATCCAGAGTGGCAGCAGGCCATGTCAGGGGTCGGGTTTACATGTACAGTCGGGTCGGGTTGTATGGTCATACATGTACATATATTGGGCTTGAGTCCCTCAATAGAGAGTATTGCATTCCTCTCCAAACCCTAGCCGTCATCTCCTAACACTACGAAAGACTGAAAATATTTTTTTGACTGGCTGTTAGTTTGGTGTCAGTCATCAAAGATGGTGTCCAAAACTTGACAAAGGCCACTTTGCAAGTGAGAGCATGCCAAGGAACCTAAAAGCCAAATTACGGGTCGGGAAACCTACCTTCTAGGTTACACAATTTAAACTCATGCAACCAGAGTGCAGTCCTCCAAGGGTCTAGACTAGGAAGGACAATAGATGAACATGCCAACACATGTAATATAAATGAATAATGATTTAGTGCAAACTACACACTGCAAGCATTGGGAATACTAGTGTTGAGATAGAAATATAGAATATAGATCAAGGAATCAGCCAATTCAAAACTTAGATGAAAGTTTAGGGTTAACCATCAAAGTGAATCCATGAAGCAATGGTATGATCCCTCTGTCACCCCGGAATGAATAATAATATTAAGGAAGACAAGAGGTAGGGCTGGCAATTTTGGACCCAACACGAAGTTAGCAGGTCTGGGTCAGGGTTAAACGGGTTCGGGTTGTAAACGGGTCGACACGATAGACTCGTTTAATAAACGGGTCGGGTCCGGGTTTAGGGTCTGGATACGGTAGACCCGGGAAGACCCGTTTAAAATTCAACAGGTCGTGTCGGGTCGGGTCGGGTCTACCCGCAATTCGATACTGTAATATATAGTACCAGCGGGTCTATCGGGTCAGGTCGGGTTGAGTCGGATTGGGTTGGATCAGGTCAACTGAATAGACCCGTGTGGTAAACGGGTCTTACCAGGTCTTATCGAGTCTACCCGTTTATTAGCGGGTCGGGTACGGGTTTAGGATTTAGACACGATTAGTTAAACGGGTCGGGTTCGGGTCTAGGGTTTTTGGACACGACCCAAAACTAGAGACAACATGTACCCAACCCGTTGACACCCCTAACAAGAAGTGATGTAATTTACAAAATAATCAAGTCCGCGGCAACTTATATTGTACTAGGACCTGTTTGCTGGACTCTCTTTCTCTCTCCTCTGATAATGAACCTCTCTATGGCTAGAGCCAATTCGTGGCTGGAAGAGAAGCACTCAGTAATTGTTATACTTATACTGAACCCCTTTATGATCCTATCCTACGATAGAACGTAGCCATGGAGGCTTCGCACATCATTGAGGTCCCTTGGTTCGGGCCAAGCAATTATGGCTTGGACATTCCGAGGGTCCACTGATACTCCTTCAGCTGACATGACAAACCCTAGAAAAATAACTCGATCGATTAGGAACAAGTACTTCTTTAAGTTGGCGAGCAGACTTTTTGCCTCAAGATGTCGCATACCAGTCGCAAGTGGTTCACGTGTTCTCCCAGGTATTACTATAGAATATAGATCATGATATTGTCGAAGTATATGACCAGGAATTTTCCCACATATGGCCTCATATTTGAGTCATAACCCTCATGAAAGTGCTTGGGGCGTTGGGTAACCCGAAGGGCATGACCATCCACTCGTACATTTCATCCTTTTGTCTTGAAGTCGGTCTTCCACTCATCACATGGACTAATGTGGATTTGGTGGCAACCACTCTTAAGGTAAATCTTTGGAAAGATCGTGGCACCGGACATCAGATCTAGCTTGTCGTCCAAACGGGGTATCGGCAATCAATACTTTATCGTTATTTTGTTGATTGCCCTTCTATCTACACACATCCTTCACTATCCATCCGTTGGGGTGAGGAGTGCGGGAACTACACAGGGGCTTGAACTCTCTTTAATTAACCCTTTTCACATTAGTTCATCTACCTGCCACTTCGGTTCATCATGCTTGGTAGGGTTCAATCTGTAGGGAGGCAAGTTTGGCAAAGTAGCTCCCAATACTAAATAGATAACGTGTTGGATGTCATGTGTGAGAACTAGTTTATCTAGGAGATCCTTAAGGAAAACATCCTCCTATTATTTCAATTGGAATAACTTCCTCAGGTTGTTTCTTAGTGGAGTTACGAGTGACTTCCATTGTAACTAGAAGAAATATGATAGACTCCCGAACTACCCCTCGCTCGATCTCCTTGTGACTTAAAATGTTAAGGTGAAGATTTCTCCCAGATTTTTCTTAGGCTTTCTTTTCTAGAACGGTGGTCTAAAGAGGCAAAGGATTCAACTTTATTTTCTTGCATTCATAAACAAAGGTACACAAATTCGATTTACCAAATATCGTGACGTCCCGATCAAACAACCACGATCTTTCCAGAGTAATGTGTCCCATATCCATGAGGATGATGTCACACCAAATCTTATTTTCATATAAAGTAAATTGAATTGGGATAGAACAACATTCTGTGATCTAAATGGACGTCGTATCAACCCATGAAACTTTGTAAGGACTGGGTTGAGTTATTGTCCTTAACCCCAATCGGGTGACAGTGTTGGAAGTGACAGTGTTAAAACAACTCCCACTAGTATCTTCACATTTAATGAATGTGTGAAAGATAGAATTTATGCATTAGTCATAGTCCTTTGGTTGTGTCAGAGCACACCTAACAACTCCAACTATGAAAGCTTGGTTGATGATCCCAATGCTCTCATTGTTATTGTCCTCTTCGAGTTACTCTAAATTGGGATCTTGGACTTCGTCAAAGCTTCCTAAGTCATCGTCATCCTCAATCAAAAGATTCTTGGGAGGGTCTTTTGTAGGACATTGATCGGCAAAGTTTCCAAATCCTTGACATTTGGAGCATTGAGTTCTAGAACCTACCCTCGAGACATCATCAAATACTTCCTTTCCTTTGTTGTCTCTAGGATTTATTGGAGTACTTGAGCAGGTTTGTTTCCCAAAAGTGGGATTTGTTCCTGAGGGATTGGGATTCGTACTCGACTCCCGAATTGAATCTTCTCATGAATTGTGTCTTAAGATAACACTCAAACTCCTGCACCACTTGGTAGGCATGATCTAGAGTGTTTATATAAATTATATCATGAGGAATATACTCTTTGCGTAGTGAAGGCCAGTCTTAAATCGTGTGAGGGCCACTAGTTGATCCTCTCTCACATTGCACCTCATCGGGTATTCATTAAATTTTGAAATGTTGTCAGCGACAATTATGGATCCTTGCTTCAGGTTCTACCATTGCTCTGCCCTACTCTTTTGAAAACAAAATCAATATGAAGTGGGTACCGGGTATAATTATTTTAAATTATTATTATTTTTATACTTTGTAAAAAAAAAAAGGTGAAACCGAAACCACCGAAACTTTAATCCAAAACTCCGAAACCGATCCTCAATTGGGTGGACCAAAACCGAAACTGAAACTACAAACCTTGGTTACACCACTATTGCAAATTTCAGGCATCAAATCAACTCAATTTAGTGAAAATAATTTATTTAGTATGGGTCTAATGTGTATCAACTATAAATATAGCCATAATTTCATATATATATATATATATATATATATATATATATATATATATAGGGAGAGAGAGAGAGAGGAAACGGGAAATGAGCTGCCAGCCTATTTCGACGAAATGGGTAACCACCCATTTGAAGCCCTTAGGAGTTTTAGAATGTGCTGATTATTTGTGAGCATAAGCACCTTATCTTAGATAGAACACCCACCAAAAACCAGCACATTCTAAAACTTCTAAGGGCATCAAATGTTAGAAGTTTTATCGAACGTCCGTTGTAACCATTAATCTGAAATATAACATTTGATGCCCCTAAAAGTTTTAGAATGAGCTGATTTTTTGTAGTGTGCTATCTAAGGTAAAGTACTTATGCTCACAAAAAATCAGCACATTTTAAGACTCCTAGGGGTGTCAAATGGGTGGCTGCCCATTTCGCCGAAATAGGCAGCCAGCCTATACCCCGTATCCGCTCTCTCTCTCTCTCTCTTTATATATATATATATATATATATATATATATATATATATATATATATATATATATATATATATATATATATATATATATATATATATATATATATATATATATATATATATATAGAAATGCTAAAATGCGGCGTGCAGTGCGTGCGGCGTCGCACCGCAGCCGTTTGATGCACCGCTGCGTGCATCGCACGCACCACAGCAGTGCATCAGACGGCTGCGGTGTGGCGCCGCACGCACCGCATGCCGCACCCTAGCATCCCTCTCTCTCTCTATATATATATATATATATATATATACATATATATATATATATATATATATATATATATATATATATATATATATATATATATATATATATATATATATATATATATATATATATAGAGAGAGAGAGAGAGAGAGAGAGAGAGAGAGTAATGTTACAATGAGCTATGAGCTATGAAGCACGGGTACGGGTACGATACGGGTACGCTGATACGACAAAATCTTAAGAAAATTGTGTACGGGTACGGCGAGGTATATATATATACATGTATGTACTTTTAGTATAATATCGTTATAGATATGAATAAGATTCAAATGCAACCATAATTTCTTCATCATTAAAGCTCTAGCTTCAAAGTTCCAAAACCATAAAAACAAGATTATTCGATGTGAGCCATACGACGATATGGTAATGCATTCATGCGAGAAATACATTGTAATCTCATGTATAGTAATTCTTAAGCATGAGCTATATGACGATACGGTCCATTACATTAGAACCAAACCAAGCAAAGTAGCAATACAAAACAAAATGCATAGCAAAGTTCATTGTCATCATCATCTCCGAATAGCACGACCTCCAAGTCGGGCTAATCAAGTGATAGATTTGCAATTTCAAGTAAATCGGCACCCTCCAAAGACTGTCTGCCGTACCGGAGCCGTACCGGGTACGGATTATGCCGTACCCGTACCCGGTAAGTACCCGGTACTGGTACGGTATCTGTTCGGAGTACCCGTGCTTCATAGGCTATGAGCTACGGAAGGAGAAAATGAGCTATGATTATTTTGACCACCCTAAAAGTTTTGGAATTTCATGAAAATTGGTGGGTGTGTTTTCTATGGTAACATGATCATCCTCACTAATTTTCAAGGAATTCCAAAATTTCTAGGGTCGTCAAATGGTAGAAGCAAAATTAACGGTTACTACGGACGGTGGATAAACCTTCTACCGTTTGATGACCCTAGAAGTTTTGGAATTCCTTGAAAATTGGTGAGGATGATCATGTTACCCTAGACAATACACCCACGAAGTTTCATGAAATTCCAAAACTTCTAGGGGGGTCAAAATGATCGTAGCTCATTTTCTCCTTCCGTAGCTCATAGCTCACTGTAACATTCCTCTATATATATCATTGTGTGTGTTGCTATTAATCAGTAAGCTTCGGTACAACCTATAATAGGTCAAAATTTACATTCAAGAAACAGACTGTCTATTTTCAATTGGGTGTCAACACAGTATGTATCATATGATTAATTACATACTTGATTAAAACAGTGGCCCAATGAGAGCTCATCAATTCTTGCAGGAGAATATCTTTTTCAATTTAGACATGATAACCATGCCTTTTTCATGCTGATGACAATTGCAAGCATTGGATATAGGTTCCGTATTACTATTTAATGTACTTCATACTGTGTACCCAAAATACAATATTCTGAGACATTTGGATTGGATCGCAGGAAGGAAAGGACTCTGCTTGACCCAATTTTGTCTGAAGATGTATTCATCATGCCTTGTAAAGGAATTTTAAAAGCTTGCGCCATGTCTCTTCCAGTGAGTCTCTTTTCCATGTCCCTTCAAGCTTGAAGCCAATATTCTTACCGTGTCCTTTCTAGTGAATAATACTTTTTAACTTCCTCTTACAGGATTTATGGAAAAGCCGTTGCTGCCTCAATAATATTGAAGGTTTTGACCACTCTCTTGTGAACGAGACTTTTGGGGCTTGTGGTGATTTACCTCCCTTGCATGAAGGTCCTTGCCTGCCTTGTTTTATATGGCAATGTGGCGAGGTTAAGGTAACCGTTCAGTTTCTTAAGAGCAGTTCAAACCTGAGAAAAAGTCCTAGTAGATCATTCTAAAGCTATTATTTTTATATATTTATAGGGAAAGGGTTTGGTGAACTTGAGTTCACAAATGAATAGTGAAACATGGTTTATATTGTGCCATGTGTCCACTGAAAAGACATAAAGCAAAAAGTAAAAGAGGGCTAACGACACGTGGCAACTTCTCCATTCGAGTTCACCATTTGAATGGTGAACTTGAGTTCAGCTTCCCAGGCCTTATATATATATATATATATATATATATATATATATATATACATATATATATATACATATATATATATACATATATATATATATAGGGTAGCGATCCAGTGAGATATGAGATATATGAGATAACTTTGAGAAACCTATCTAGAGGTTTTAGAATTTGATGAAAATTGGTGAACATGCTCTCTATGGCAAGTTGATCATCCTCACAAAAAATCATCAAATTCTAAAACCTCAAGGGCATCAAATGTTAGAAGATTTATCGACCGTCCATTAAAACCAATAATTTGAATTGTATATTTGATGCCTCTAGAGGTTTTAGAATTTGATTATTTTTGTGAGGATGATCAACTTGCCATAGAGAGCATGCTCACCAATTTTCATCAAATTCTAAAACCTCTAGATAGGTTTCTCAAAGTTATCTCATAGAAGAGTTATCTCACTGGATCGTTATCCTATATATATATATATATATATATATATATATATATATATATATATATATATATATATATATATATATATATATATAGAGAGAGAGAGAGAGAGAGAGAGAGAGAGAGAGAGGGCTGTTACAGTGAGCTGTGGGCTGCCGGGGGGGAAAGTGAGCTGCGGGTATTTTGACCCCCCAAGAAGTTATGGAATTTGATGAAATTTGGTGAGGTTGTTGCCTAGGATAAAATGATCATCCTCACCAATTTTCATCAAATTCCAAAACTTCTAGGGGGGTCAAAGGGTCAAAGCAATTTTAACGGTGACTGCGGACGGCAGAAATTGCTTCGACCATTTGACCCCCCTAGAAGTTTTGGAATTTGATGAAAATTGGTGAGGATGATCATCTTATCTTAGGCAACAACCTCACCAAATTTCATCAAATTCCATAACTTCTTGGGGGGTCAAAACACCCACAGCTCACTTCCCCCCCGGCAGCCCACAGCTCACTGTAACAGCCCTCTCTCTCTCTCTCTCTATATATATATATATATATATATATATATATATATATATATATATATATATAGAGAGAGAGAGAGAGAGAGAGAGAGAGAGAGAGGAATGATAAATTGTGGCTTGTGGTGTCACGCCGCAGCCGTCTGATGCACCACTGTGTGCGTGCGATGCACGTAGCGGTGCATCAGACAGCTGCGGTGCGACACCGCACGCTGCATCCTAACATCCTTTTATATATATATATATATATATATATATATATATATATATATATAGAGAGAGAGAGAGAGAGAGAGAGAGAGAGAGGAAACGGGGTATAGGCTGGTAGTCTATTTTACCGAAATGGGCAGCCACCCATTTGAAACCCTTATGAGTTTTAGAATGTACTGATTTTTTGTGAGCATAAGCACCCTACCTTAGATTGAACACACACAAAAAATCAGCACATTCTAAAACTCCTAGGGGCATCAAATGTTAGAAGTTTTATAGAACGTCCGTTGTAACCGTTAATCTGAAATATAACATTTGATGCCTCTAAAAGTTTTAGAATGTGCGGATTTTTTGTGGGTGTTCTATCTAAGGTAGGGTGCTTATGCTCACAAAAAATCAGCACATTCTAAAACACCTAAGGCTTCAAATGGGTGGCTTCTTATTTCGTCGAAATAGGTCTCCAGCCTATATCCCGTATCCTCTTTCTCTCTCTCTCTCTCTCTCTCTCTCTCTATATATATATATATATATATATATATATATATATATATATATATATATATATATATATATATATTCATCAAAACTGATTTGATTGTTCGTGGATATATTCAACAGGAACTGAGTGAGGTGTTCTCAATCATGGAATTTAATTTTGCAGAACCGATTCATGCATGCTCTGGGAAAACAAGGGTAATTCTGATTTCTCTATGTAATCCTTTTATGATCTTGTTGATGCATATGCCAAATAAAATTTCTTTTGCTTGTACCATACAAATGGTTCACAATTAGTCATCTGACTCATCGTCCAGCAGTTAAAATCTATACCCATTAGTATCTGACTGTTTTCACAATTAGTCACCTGACTGTTTGTTAACTTGTGAGGACTTTAAATTAGTTTGTGAGTAATCATTGATAAACTTGGTTTTCTATTTAATAGCATGTTCTCAGGTCTAGCTTCAGATGTATAAATGTTTATGGACATAGTAGCTCAGTTTATCCACTGTTATCTCTTGATTAGTATTATAATTTTATGATGCAAAAGGTGCTTAGTCAAGAACCTTTGCAAAGCCTTAATATGATGCACTATTCTGCTGATGGCATACAACCATATGGCCTCAACATATCTCTGGTTAATCATAACAAGCAGTCTTTTATCTGAAAGCTTTGTCACCAACTTCAAAATATTTGGCGGTCTTTATCTACAACACATTGAGTCTTTTTTTACTGCTTTTTATCAAGGTTCATTAGGTCTCCCATATTTCTCAAAGGTTATAACAAGCTGATCCTTCCTATTGAGTTTCTGGTCTTGTTCTAATTTTGTTTTGAAACTTATTCGTTCAATTTCTTTGGCAGCTACTATTTCCACATGATAGATAATGTGATTTCCACCCCACCCTCATCACAAACCTCCTCAGAGCCTTGTTGCCCTTCTCTTCTACTCCCACCCTAGTTGCTCCTTTCTTTGTGCATCAAAGAGAGAAAAAATCCCAATCTCTGCAATCCTATAAGGCTTTATGTTTTCTACTTTTTTTGTGCGGTAATGGACTCAACCTGATGGTTTGCATCAGGTTTTCTTCCTCGGGTTTATAAAAAATGTAGACGCAACATACTTTTTTTTCATTAAACGGTTTTGTGGTATGTTTAGCCACTTTCTTATTAACATATGGAATAAACAGATCACCCAGGTCCATAACAGTAAGCAGTTTCAGTTCCAGGCTTGGGTTAAGTTCAGGTTCACAAGCGCCTGAGCTTATGTTTTGTATTTTGGTCAAGCCTTAGATTGACCTTGGCATGTATCCAACCTGACAATTGACAGTCCTAGAAGTCTCCTTTAACTTTCCTGTCCTGCAAAAGTCAAATCCATTTAAGTAAATTCTTTTATAACCCTGTTCATTACTGAGGTTGCTCCAAGTTTCTTAATGGTGTGCTATTCTATTGTCATTCCCAACATTGTGACAATGCTTTTTAACATCCTTTGAGCCATTTTCTTTAAATCTAAGATGTATATGTATACTTCATAGTTCACCATGCCTGGATCCATACAATGGTGTTGGTCTCACTTGTGCAGCAATCATACTACTTATGCCAACCTGCTTAAATTCTGTATAGAAATATTACCCCATGTTTTTCCTGATAATGGTGCCAAAATGCCTGGGACTTTAACAACATATTCATAAGTGTGATCTTCATGATTTTCTGCAATCAGTTTAATATCGATGTTCAATAATTTTGTGAATAGATCATTAGGAACTTGCCTTTCAAACTTTTTATTGATGTTGTACTTCAATATGATTATGACTACTGTTGAAGGCTAGAAAGGGGCACATTTCAAGTTGGAATGACCATTGTGACCATATGCCATCACATAAGCGAATTCTATATGCCCTTGTGCATATACGGGGTTTACATATGCGCAAGGGATATTATGCGACCACATGATAGATTTGTGTGGTCTTACAGCCGAAAACGCATTGCACAACCATATATGTGGCGCACAACCGCATACGCAACCTCACAACTCCCAATGCTCAATAATATGATTGTTGGAAATATTTTTTTATTGTTATTTTTACTTGTTCTCCCATAAGATTTCATCTACCCTAAGGTTACTCTCCAACCCAAATGGCCTATGGACCAGGGTCTGGAGTACGTACATCTTTGAAGCACGGGTACAGGGGAGGGGTTACCGTACAAGTACCAGGTACCGATACATGTACGGATACGACAATTCCCGTACCTAGGACATACCCGATGCGTACCCCCCGTCCCCCTAATCTTAGGGTTTCGGCCCCCTTTGAGAAAAAATAAAAAAAAGGGGAGGAGGAGAAAGAGAAGAGGAGTAAATACCTATATCTCGCCGTTCGCCCTCGTCGCTCGCCGTTGCCCTCGCAGTCCCCCCCCCCCTCCTCTCTCTCTCTCTCTCTCTCTCTCTCTCTCTCTCTCTCTCTCTCTCTTGCGGCTATGGTACCCTAACCCGATCCTCACCCACGCTCAGACTCTCCTCTGTTTAACATTTGTGTCAAAGGGTTTTATTGAATTACACCCCACTTTTATAAAAATTTGACTTTACCCCGCAATCCGTGACTTGACAGTGGTAAGCAAACCGTTAAAAGTGGATTTTTTTATTGAATTACAACCCAACTTTTATGTTGAAATTTGAGTTTCACCCCTACTTTTAATAAGTCGCTCACAGTCAAGTGATGAAGTGGGAGGTAAAGTCAAATTTTAGAAAAGTGGGGTGTAATTCAAATTTTGAAATAAAAATGAGGGTACAAGTAAAAAATAAGGATGATAAAATTTTAATTATACTTAAATTAGAAAAAAAAATATTTTTATACAGGTACCTCGCCGTACCCGTATCCTACTTTTTTAAGGTTTTGCTATAACGGCGTACCCATACTCGTATTCGTACCCATACTCGTGCAGCCGTGCTTCATAGACGTACATTATAGAAGTTTGACAGAGAATATCAGAGTGCGTGAGTTAGGTCGCTATGTCCCCTCTGATGGTATTGCACGACAAAAACAACTCTTGGTCATGGTCCAAAAGCCAATGTAGGAGTATGTCCCGAGGCTACGGATGAAATCCGATAGGAAATAAGTTAGTACACGGAGTCAACTGCTAGGACAAAGCACCGCTTCCTGTACGGTAGGTCCACTAAGTCCTCCATCTACGTGGAGGAAGAGGAGTGGTATGATTTGGAGGATTCAGAGACGTTGATAACACTGAACCAGGTCCCTTAGCATGGTCACCACCAACAGAACTGAAGGTGAAAACTAGTGGCCACTTCAATAAATAATGTACTTGATTATGTTTATTTCAAATTATTGGATCAGTTTCTCTAACAATGTATTATGTACAAGCAGTCTAGAATTAGTATTAGGCAGTGTAGTCAAGGCATCGCCTAGGCGCTGCCTAGGCCATCGCCTAGGCGTTTTCGACCTCTAACCACGTAGGCAGTGGCTTGGCGGGTTGTGGAGTCTAAGCGGCCATTTAAGCGATCGCCTGGGCGCCAGGCTATAGGCGCTGCCTAGGCGCCTATTTAATAGTTGGTTTTTAAAAAAAAAAAAAATTAGTCGGGTTCAAATCGAGTTTTCTTGGCTCCTGTTTGGTTTTATAAGGTCCATGTTGCTTTATAGATGGCCAACATCATGCTGTCATTAAGTAAAAAAAAAACTATTGTATCCATGTTCTCATGGTTTGAAGAGGAAAAAGGTATATAAGGATGATTCATATAAGAGTGACGATAATGTAGATGGTTAGGTGATTTAGATGAGTAATTTTAATTGTTTTTTTTAGATACGTGGATGTAAAATGTTTCAAAAAATAATAGATAACCTAATATGGTTATGTTTGTGCTTATGATATTTATTTGAATTTATGGGTATGATAGGGTTATATTTCTCTTGCTGATATGTGATTCATATTTGTTATAATCTATAATCATTGTGGTTGAAATGTGATTCCTATTTGCTGCAACAATAATTGTTTTGTAGGTTATCATACGCTCTATATCATACCCATTATCAAACATTATTAGTTTGACCGTATCTATCTCTAGAAATTAAATTTTACTATGCATAAAACCACAAATTACTTATGTATATATATTACTTATATTTATTTAATATATTTAATTTTTATCGCCTAGGCACCGCCTTGCCTAGGCAGGTCAAATCGCCTAGGCATCGCCTTGACGTCTTGACAACACTAGTATTAGGTACTCGTATAAACAAAAACTCATGTTTAACTAATATTGCAAATATTTTACATCACTATCTGAATGTCCAACACACCATAAGCAACCACAACGAAAAAGTAAAAAGAATGGCACAATTGGTGGTGCGATCAAACCACCTCATATAAAGTTGGTAACCCATGTCGCACAAGCCACACGTAATAATGATAACATTTGGAATGTTGAATGCCGAGGATTTTAAGTTAAAAACTTGTCGAACCAAACAACCTAAAAAAATTTAGTCAACATTGTGCATGAATATGAGGGATGAGAGATCTATTTAACAAATAGCTTTCACTAATTTAGTTCTCCAAATGGATGGTCAGAGTGGGATTCAAAAGGGATTAGAATTGGTTCAGTATTATCTGATTGTAAATACTATATCAAAAAGCAATAATATAGTTATTAGATTGACTGAGTTTTATGGTTCAAAATGTTTGGTAGCGAAGAGAGCATAAGGTGGCCAATATTGATGAGATAATTATTGAAAAAATGCATATAAAAGGGATAGAGAGGGAGAATCGTTTAAGATGGTTTTCCTGTGTAAGAAACTACTTTGGTTTGTCGAGGGCCTCATGTTCAGATTAAGAACAAAAGTCCTTGATATTAATTATTGACCTAGCTAGCAAAGGATCAGGTTCATGAGAGAGAGTAAATAAGCAAATTGAAATCTAATCTTTATTATTTTTAAAATGATTGTATTGGATGGAACTTCCTTATGTGGAGTAAGATACAACGCCTTTACAGACTTAAAACTAGGAACACTCCTAAAAGTAAAAGGACTACTTATTACACACTTTCTTCCTAACTATTTTTGACATTTTATGTAATTTTTTACACATAATAAGTGTTGTTTTCATCAACTAAAGAATAGAAAAAGGAAAAGAATTAGGGAATAAAACGACAAAATGTACAAGCCAACAAGTCATTGCTTTCCTTTTGAATCTGGTTCGTAGTACCAAGTACACAAGGGAGAGGAGGATAAGAAGTGAGAACTCATCAACAATTATACTCTTAAATAAATACAATAAAATGAGATAATACTGGGCACAATAGTTATTTTTTATTTTGAATCAATCTTCTGACTTGTATCATACCACACCATGTGAGATAAAATATGAAGGCTCCATCAAATATGAAACATATTCGAACACACTTTTCATTTTGTTCAGTGTCGATCACCTTCAAGTAAAACCCAGCAAATGGAGTAAAGGCTTGTTCGTCGTATTTTAATCTACCTCCACCTTAGCCTGACCAATAAATAAAAGGGAAAATTACAAAAACCTCCCATGAACTATACACCGCATTTCATATTGGTCCCGCAGTTTTTTTTGTTTTTTTTAACAATTTGATCCATGAACTATGCTCCATCTGCATTTAGCCTCCTCCATCAACTTTTTATTCCAAAAATACCCTTATCAATTTCCAATAAGATTCAAATTTATTTTAGAATATTTAACTTATGCTTACTTGGACAAGGGTATTTTCGAAATAAAATTTGACATGGGGGACTAAATGCAGACGGAGAATAGTTTAGGAATCAAAATGTTAAAAAAAAATGTTGAGGGACCAATATGAAATGCAACGATAATTTGCCCTAACTAAAGGCCATCAATTTGGCCATCCATCATAAGGTTGAAAGAGGGAAGAGCTAAATCTCGCCCCACTATGCAACTTGACAACCATTATTGAGTTCTCTCAACTAATAAACCAGATGTACCCCGAGTCGGGCTCTACGTATTTGTTGCGTTTGTGAGGATGGACTTCTTCAATGAACGGCAACGACAGCTTTGATCATAACTTTTCCCAACCACATTGTTTATCTTTCGGGCTCATACTTTGTTTCCGCAGACTGGGTTTTCTAAAGGTGGATTGTGTCATGGTTTTGCGCTCTGGATCGATTGGGTGATGGATGAAAGAAACTCCATCGTTATATCTACTGGACCAGGTTGTAATTTCAGAACATTTTAAACTCGTAAAAAACTTATGAATATTCATTTTATTAACTTCATGCCCTTGACTGCTTGATTTCAGATAGCAGATACTGGAAACAAGGAGTGAAGCTGTTGAGCAAGCCTGTAGAGGTCGGTGTAGGTGAAGGATCAGCGGAGATAGAGGCATCATTTGACCCTTCAACTGGCGATCTCACTGTTAGATCCTCTTTTTCATCGTGTTGAGAAGGTGTCGCTTTCTTGAATATTAATTAAATCTGTTGTGTTTTTATTCATTTCTAAATTATCTCCGTCGCCTGTAAAATAGATTCGTCCGCAGCAGGCTGCACGCCTCTGCGTTTGTTGTAAGTCAACCAAATGTTCATTGATTGCAGACCAAGTGTTCTCAATAAATATGCTTACAATGAATCAACGCAACTTCTAGTGTGATTCGCAATTGCATCTTTCAATTCATTTTGCCATTCTTGGGGTGATTTAGAAAGGGGGTTCAATTAATTAGAGAGAGAGAGAGAGAGAGAGAGAGAGAGAGAGAGAGAGAGAGAGAGAGACTTGTCTCTAATTGAATTATGTTCGCTCAATACAATCGCTCGTAAAGATATTACTTGTAAAACAGATGGAGGTGCACTCCTCTTCTCTCAAGTATCATTCAAAGGCGAGAATCTAGAAGCCATCTCTATGCTCAAGTTATAAGCATTAGTGAAAACCCAAATGGAGAGAGAGAGAGAGAGAGAGAGAGAGAGAGAGAGAGAGAGAGAGAGAGAGAGAGAGAGAGACTTGTCTCTAATTGAATTATGTTCGCTCAATACAATCGCTCGAAAGATATTACTTGTAAAACAGATGGAGGTGCACTCCTCTTCTCTCAAGTATCATTCAAAGGCGAGAATCTAGAAGCCATCTCTATGCTCAAGTTATAAGCATTAGTGAAAACCCAAATGGAGAGAGAGAGAGAGAGAGAGAGAGAGAGAGAGAGAGAGAGAGAGAGTTGTCTCTAATTGAATTATGTTCGCTCGATACAATTGCTCGTAAAGATATTACTTGTAAAATAGATGGAGGTGCACTCCTCTATCATTCAAAGGTGAGAATCTAGAAGCCATCTCTATGCTCAAGTTATAAGCATTAGTGGAAACCCAAATGGAGAGAGAGAGAGAGAGAGAGAGAGAGAGAGAGAGAGAGAGAGAGAGAGACTTGTCTCTAATTGAATTATGTCCGCTCGATACAATCGCTCGTAAAGATTTTACTTGTAAAACAGATGGAGGTGCACTCCTCTCCTCCCAAGTTTCATTTAAAGGTGAGAATCTAGAAGCCATCTCTATGCTCAAGTTATAAGCATTAGTGGAAACCCAAATGGAGAGAGAGAGAGAGAGAGAGAGAGAGAGAGAGAGAGAGAGAGAGAGAGAGAGAGAGAGAGAGAGAGAGAGAGAGAGAGAGAGAGAGAGAGAGAATTGTCTCTAATTGAATTATGTTCGCTCGTTACAATCGCTCATAAAGATATTACTTGTAAAACAGATGGAGGTGCACTCCTCTCCTCTCAAGTATCATTCAAAGGTGAGAATCTAGAAGCCATCTCTATGCTCAAGTTATAAGCATTAGTGGAAACCCAAATGGGGAAAACCACGCTGGTGTACTGGAGGTGTAAGCAATTCACTAGTAAGGGTGAAAAACAAGAAACATATCGTTACCCCGACAGATCTACGGTTATTCACAACCCAATACTTCCCATATTCCACGACATTGCTTGACTGAATCCACGAAATGTCGCCGCGATCATCTAACCTCCTCTCCTTAATCCATGTATCATGTCCTAGCCTAATGAGCACCGTTAGCTTTTTGCCCAACTTTTATTCATAAGCACAAGCACCCAACCCACGAGGCACCAACTACCCGAACCCTAAGGGTGTACCCTAAGATCTACCCCAATGAACGCACAACGAAGGAAACCCGACAAGGCTTTTTCACTCCATCTCAGAGTAACACAAATACATGGTGATTTATAGGAAGATTCAGAAGAAATTGAATTGACGTGAGAAATGCAATGAACTCAAACGATATCCGTCAAAAGGGATGGGGAAACTAGAACCAAATCAAACAAGTGATAGATCAAATCGAATGTCTCAAAGGCATGCACAATGATCTCGAAGAATCAAGGAACGAATCAAACTTGCATGAGATGAATCCCTTGAAGCAAAGAGGAGAGTCAAGGAAAGTTGCCCAATTTGGGGATTTCTTCTTGAGATCCCAATCCAATCCCCAAAGGTGTTCCGAAACCTTAACTTAATTCCTCCAAAAAAAAAACCTGACCTTAATGGTGAAAGCATGGGTCTTTATATATATAGGAAATAAGGAACATGGTCCTCCCGACTAGCCAACACGCTAATCCTTCCATCAATTTGGGTGCCATATGAAACTTTTTAATCTTTTTTTTTTTATGGACGATCAATCCACTCTACTTAGATAGATTTTAAAAAAAAAAATCTAAAGAAAAAAACTTAAAACAACCCAATCAACAGTCGACAAATTTAACAGTAAACTGTAGTGGGCAAATAGCCCTTGCTTTGGTTAATTTAAAAATGCCACTTGGTATTTTTTTTTTTCAAATTTTTTTTTCATGATCATTATTAGGAGGGGTGTACCCACCTTGACCAACCCCTAACCCCAGTTAAAAAGTGTCTTGTGGCACCCAAATTGAAGTGAGGACTAGCGTGTTGGCTAGTCAGGAGGATCGTGTTCCCTAATCTCATATATATATATATATATATATATATATATATATATATATATATATATATATATATATATATATATATATATATATATATATATATATATATATATATATATATATATATATATATATATATATGAATGTTATTGTGAGCTGTGAGCTGCCGGTTTAGAAAATGAGCTGCGATTGTTTGCCCACCCTAGAAATTTTGGATTTTGATGAAATTTGGTGAGGCTCATCAAATTTCATCAAAATCCAAAACTTCTAGGGTCATCAAATGGTTGAAGCAAAATCAGTCGTCCGCAGTCACCGTTAATTTTGCAGATTTTGCTTCTACCATTTGATGGCCCTAGAAGTTTTGGAATTTGATGAAAATTGGTGAGGATGATCATCTTATCTTCGGCAACACCCTCACCAAATTTCATCAAAATCCAAAACTTCTAGAGTGGGCAAAACCATCGCTTTTGGGTCCTTACATTCTTCCATCCTTTGGCTTGTGTCCATTTTACCCTTCACCTTATATATTAATCCATACCTAGTATTTTGAATCCTATGTCATGGAAACAACCACAAGGACTACGACCATAATGTGTCATTTTTGTCCTTCCCGTTTTATCCCTACACAAATCACAAATACCATCCAAGAATATTAGCCTTTTGCCACTAATCAATTGAGTCTTATTTATCCATTTAAAAAACCAAGGGCTATTATGGGAATAACAATCCCACTAACCCATTCTTCCTTCCATCCTACATTTTGTTTCTCATTTTACCCTTCTCTTCTTTGCCAATAATCAATTGAATCTTATTTATCCATTAAAAAAACAAGGGCTATAATGGGAAGGGCAATCACACTTAACCCATTCTTCCTTCCATTCTAAATTTTGTTTCCCATTTTACCGTTCTCAATCCTATGTTTTAAAACAACATCAAGGGAAATGTTTGAGTAGGGTATGGGTACAAATATACTTTTTGGTATGGGTATGGGTATGGGTTATACAAGGTTTTTACAAGGCTTGGGTAAGGTATGGATATAGGAACTCTACCCAATTAACTTTAAGGTTAGGGTGTGGGTATGGGTACCTCAATACCCATTTCTGAAACCTAAAACCCGATTGTCTCTCTAACATGTAGATAATAAAGTTACATATATATATATATATCTATATATATATATATATATATATATATATATATATATATATATATATATATATATGGGCTGGGATCCGTTGACAACCCAAAATGGGAGGTAAATTTACCTCCCATTTTTAACTTGATTCAATCAGTGGATAGAGGTTTCCGAATTTGCTGATTTTTTGTGAGGATGATCAACATGGCAAGTTGATCATCCTCACAAAAAATCAGCAAATTCGGAAACTTATAAGGGCGTCAAATGTGTTATTTAAATTAACGGTTCAAATAGACGGTTCAGAAACGTTTGATTCAATCGGCGCCCTTAGAAGTTTCAGATTTTGTTAATTTTTTGTGAGGATGATCAACTTGCCATAATGATCATCCTCACAAAAAATCAACAAAATCTGAAACTTCTAAGGGCGCCGATTGAATCAAATATTTCTGAATCGTCTATTTGAACCGTTAATTTGAATAACACATTTGACGCCCGTATAAGTTTCAGAATTTGCTGATTTTTTGTGAGGATGATCAACTTGCCATGTTGATCATCCTCACAAAAAATCAGCAAATTCGGAAACCTCTAACCAACGATTTTGGTGAGTTGTAAATGGGAGGTAAATTTACCTCCCATTTTGGGTTGTCAACGGATCCCACCCCTATATATATATATATATATATATATATATATATATATATATATATATATATATATATATATATATATATATATATATATATATATATATATATATATATATATATATATATATATGAGAAACAAGATGCTACCTTCGAAAACAGCGTTCTTTGCTGCTTTGATAGGTCGCCGATGGTTATCAAAGCCATGAACGACAACAAAGGTCATTCGAACTCATAATCGAGAGGTGCTAGAAGTCATCGGAGGTGGTTGCCGGGTGCGGATGTCCTCGGAGGTCACCGGATGAGATGGGGCGATGAATGGACGGCTCACAATAGAAGTAGTCATCGAAGTCCTCTATCAGTGGAAGTCGACAGGTGGTGTCAGCGGAGATCATCGGTGGAGGTGTTCGGAGATTGTTTATGTTGATTCTGGTCGGAGATCACATGCGGCGCGGCCGTGGGGGGTTGTCAAAGCAGCAAAAATACTGCTTTGAGAGGTAGCGTCCCGGCCCTCTCTCTCTTTCTATATATATATATATATATATATATATATATATATATATATATATATATATATATATATATATATATATATATATATATATATATATAGAGAGAGAGAGAGAGAGAGAGAGAGAGTAGTGATACATTGCGGCCAGGTAACGTGCGACCACCCCCTTCGGGGGTATTTTCAGAATTTTTTTTTTGGGGGATTGATCACCCACCCTTGGATTGGACATACAAAAAATTTCAGCCCGATCCAAGACTTGTAGGCCGTCCAAATGTGTTGATCATTTATCGGTCGTTCATTTTATTTGCCATTTTGATCAACACATTTGGACGGCCTACAGGTCTTGGATCGGGCTAAAATTTTTTGTGTGTCCTATCCAAGGGTAGGTGATCAATCCCAAAAAAAAAATTCTAAAAATACCCTTGAAGAGGGTGCCGCATATTAAGCCCGCACGTTACCCGCCGCAATGTATCACTACTATATATATATATATATATATATATATATATATATATATATATATATATATATATATATATATATATATATATATATATATATATATATATATATATATATATATATATATATATATATATATATATATATATATATATATATATATATATATATATATATATATATATATATATATATATATATATATATATATATATATATATATATATATATAGTGCATCGGACAGCTGCAGACCGCAGACCACACCTAAGCATTCCCCATATATATATATATATATATATATATATATATATATATATATATATATATATATATATATATATATATATATATATATATATATATATATATATATATATATATATATATATATATATATATATATATATATATATATATATATATACACACACACACACACACACACACACACTAAAATGTGGCATGCGGTGCGTGCGGCATCGCACCACAGCCGTCTGATGCACCCGTTGTGTGCACGCGATGCACGCAACAGTGCATCAGACGGCTGCGGTGCGATGCCGCACGCACCGCATGCCGCATTCTAGCACTTATATATATATATATATATATATATATATATATATATATATATATATATATATATATATATATATATATATATATATATATATATATATATATATATATATATATATATATATATATATATATATATATATATATATATATATATATATATATATATATAGGGGCATACTATAATGCGGTATGCGGTAAGTGTGGCACCACATAGTAACCGTCTGATGCACGCGTTGCATGCATGTGATGCACACAACGGTGCATCAGACGGCTGCGGTGCAGTGCCGCACGTACCGCATGCCACATTATAGCATGCCCCTATATATATATATATATATATATATATATATATATATATATATATATATATATATATATATATATATATATATATATATATATATATATATATATATATATATATATATATATATATATATATATATATATATATATATATATATATATATATATATATATATATATATATATATATATATATATATATGTAGCCTACTCCATGGAGTAGGAAACTTACCTACTCCATGGGTTATATAGACGCCACATGGCACTTTTTAATCAGATTTTTTATTCATGTATGGTCAATCTAATATGGATAGATTAGGATTACGAAAAAAAATCCGAAGAAAAAAACCTAAACCAACTCAATCAAGTTGAAGCAAATTTAACGGTAAACTGTGTATCGTAAAAACATATTTTTTGTGGATGCTAAAAATGCCACTGGGCATATGTTTTTCTCAAAAAAAATTTCTCGATAATTGTTGGGAGTGATGAACCTAACTTGACCCAGTCTTAACTTCCGTTAAAAAGTGTAACGCGGCTTCCATTTAACCCATGGAGTAGGTAAGTTTCCTACTCCATGGAGTAGGCAACCCTTTCCCTATATATATATATATATATATATATATATATATATATATATATATATATATATATATATATATATAGAGAGAGAGAGAGAGAGAGAGAGAGAGAGAGTGTGTGTACATATACCCCGTATCTGGATACTATGTCATTAAAACAAAAGCAAGGAAGGAAGTGTTCCATTCTTGCACTTCCCATTCTATCCCTACAAAAATTACCAAGATGCCTTTATGCCCCTATCATTATTTCATGTATCCATACCCTATATAAAATGGCTATTTTTAATTTGTGTATGTGTAAGAGGTGTTGGAATTGGATCCGCTGATCAGAGTCACAGCGGAAGCAAAAGAACGATCCGAAGATCATACGGTGTATGTTTCATTACAATTTCGCTATAAAAACAATCTACATACAAATATATGATCTTAGCATATGTGCGGACACCCTAGAGGCATACTACGATCTACGGAAGACATGAATGCATCTACTTAGGTGTTTAGATTCATCATACCTTATGGATCTATGATCCGGAGATGACGGAGCGATGAAGAACCGCACTTGAATCGCAAGGGAAACTGTCGGATAGCACCTTGTCCTTTGCGAATTGAAGAATCCTCGAAATCTTGTCTCTGAGTGCAAGGATTTCGAGCCGATGGAGGAATCCATTGCAAAGACAATGGCGAGCCGCGAGATCTCCTCCTCCTCCTCCTCCTCCTCTCTCTCTCTTCTTCCTTCTCCTTCCTTCCGCACACGTTGGCACATCAAAGCACCACATAACTGGTTGGCCCAGTGTACATGGTCCCTCAGGGTTAAGGACAGATTATCTATAGTAGTAAGACGGTTTATGCACCAGTGTCTGAATCACTGAACTGTGCACCGTCTTGGTTCATGTTCAACACGATCATCGTGCTTGGTAAGGTGAATGAGAATCCCATGTTCCCGTGGTGGAGACTTCACCACATCCTCTACCTGCCAACAGCTTGTTCTCGGTGAAGCGACCGGCATCACCTAAGATGTGAACTAGTTCTAGGTCTACACAGAACTGGTCCACTGGGTCTCCCAAGCATGGATCCTCCATGTGCCTTAATGGCCTACTGTGTTCCCTAGGGTCCTTTTATTATATGAGTATTATCATATACCAGAGTAGTATTCTAATTAAAGCATTAACCATAGTCATCTTTATTAATGTTAATACAGAAATTCCACGCTAAGGACACACGAGCTACAACAATCTCCCACTTGGCCTAGCGGGGAACTACAGTCTTAACTCCCATGGCATCCACGTGCTTCTCAAAAGCCTTGATCGGTAACGCCTTTGTGAAAGGGTCCGGCATGTTATCTGCAGACGCCACCTGAGTCACTGCAACCTCCCCTCGCTTCTGCAAGTCCCGGATAATGTAGTATTTCCACTCGATATGCTTGCTCTTCTGGTGATATCTTGGCTCCTTGGATTGTCCTACCGCTCCACTATTGTCACAGTAAAGGATAATAGGATCTTGAGCTCCCGGTACGCATCCTAAGTCCGTGAGGAACTTCTTGAGCCACACCGCCTCCTTAGCTGCTTCGCACGCCGCAACGTACTCAGCCTCTGTCGTCGAATCCGCGATGCATCCCTGCTTCACGCTCCTCCAACTGACAGCTCCTCCTCCTAATGAAAACACAAACCCTGATGTCGATCTCCTGGATTTCGGATCTGACGCAAAGTCAGAATCCGTATATCTAATCGGCATCAGTTCCTGTGAAGAGTAAACTAACTCATAATCTCTCGTCCTACAGAGATACTTAAGTATACTTTTCACAGCAGTCCAGTGCCCTGGACCCGGATTTGACTGATACCTGCCCATCATGCCTACTGCATAGCATATATCTGGTCTCGTGCACTGCATGGCATACATCAGACTTCCTACAACCGAAGCATAAGGTATCTTCTGCATCTCTGCCCTCTCCTCAGGAGTCTTAGGACCCTGATCCTTGGACAATTTTATTCCATGTCTGAATGGAACCAGTCCTTTCTTGGAGTTGTGCATACTGAATCTGACCAAGATAGTATCTATGTAGGCTGACTATGATAGCGAGAGAGTCTTGTTCTGGTGATCTCGAGTTACCTTGATCCCCATAACATAACTTGCTTCACCCAGGTCTTTCATGTCAAATTGAGAGGATAACCACACCTTCACTGTAGACAACATTCCAACATTGTTTCCAATGAGCAGGATATCGTCTACGTAAAGCACTAGAAAAACTACTGCAGTCTTATCGCTCCTTTTATAAATACATGGTTCATCCACGTTCTGCTCAAATCCATAAGACAAGATAGCCTGATCAAAACGTATGTTCCAACTTCTGGATGCTTGCTTCAGTCCATAAATGGACCTTTGCAACTTGTACACCAGACCTTCTTGACCTTTTGCGACAAAGCCTGGAGGCTGAGACATGTAGATATCTTCTTCCAAATCCCCGTTGAGGAATGCGGTCTTGACATCCATTTGCCAGATCTCCCAATCATAATGGGCTGCAATGGACAAGAGGATCCGGATAGACTTAAGCATAGCCACTAGCGAAAAGGTTTCGTCATAGTCGATCCCTTCTCGCTGGGTATAACCCTTAGCGACTAGTCTAGCTTTGTAAGTCTCAACGGTACCATCCGGACCTCTTTTCCTTTTGTACACCCACGTACACCCAACAGGTTTAATGTTGTGAGGTGGTGTTACAAGTGTCCATACCGAGTTTTGGGACATCGATGTCAATTATGCCTCCATGGCTTCCTGCCATGCTGCATGGTCAGGGGATACCATCGCTTCATCATAGTATAGAGGATCATCCTCCTGAAACTCTGGATCTACCATAAAGGCTTCTCCAATGTATCTATCAGGAGCACTTGTGGTCCTCCCACTACGACGAGCTTGCGGTAGTTCCATAGGAGTCGATTCTACAGTATCGTTAATCTTAGTGGTATCGGCTCCCACTACGTTTTCTGTCTGCGTACTCCCATCAATACCAAACAATTCTTCAAGAATTACTTTACTGGTGGGCTTATGGTCTATTAAATAATCATGCTCAAGGAATACGACGCTCGTCGAGACGACAACCTTTCTATCCTCAAGATCATAAAATAAACCACCCTTTGTCCCTTTTGGATACCCAATGAACAGACATACCTTAGTTTTTGACTCTATCTTATCTCGTTTGTCCTTCCGCACATGTACTGGACAACCCCAAATCCTAAAGTGTTGTAGGCTTGGCTTTCGCTTCAACCACAGCTCCTAAGGAGTTAGGGGTACTGACTTTGATGGAACAAAGTTCAAAGTGTATGCTGCCGTCTATATGGCATATCCCCAAAAACTAGGTGGCAATGTTGCATAACTCATTATAGTCCGAACCATGTCTAACAAAGTTCGGTTTCTTCTTTCAGATACACCATTTTGTTGTGGTGTCCCTGGTGCAGTCAACTGGGATACGATCTCATGCTCACGCAGGTATCCAATAAACTTATCCGATAGGTATTCGCCTCCTCGATCCGATCGAAGAGACTTGATACTTTTACCCGTCTGCTTTTCTGCTTCAGCTCTGAACTCCTTAAACTTATCAAAGGATTCAGACTTCCGCCGCATTAGGTATATGTATCCAAACCTCGAGTGATCATCCGTGAAGGTGATGAAATACTCGAAGCCTCCTATAGCACGGACACTTATGGGCCCACATACATCAGTGTGTACCAACTCTAATACCTCCTTAGATCTGCTACCTTTGGCTCAGAAAGATCTTTTAGTCATCTTGCCTTTCAGGCAAGACTCACACGTCGGTAGGCTTTTTGAAACATCTGGACTTAAAAGTCCTACCTTAACCAACCTGTGAATCCTGTCTGAGGCTATATGTCCAAGCCTTAGATGCCAAAGGAGTATTGGATTATCTGAGGGATTTTTCTTTTTAGATGAATTAATCACACAAGCTTCAGTTATGTTATCCTGCTTATGATTGGAGTTAATTACATAGAGACCATTCTGTATCTTTTCCTTACAAACAAAGGAACCATTCAATTTAATTGACACACCAGAAGCATCAAATAAAACTGAAAAACCTTCATTATTCAATAAGAAAACAGAAATTAAATTTTGTCTCAAGGACGGTACATAAAGTATATCTCTAAGTATAATAAACTTCTTCCATCAAGGAACTGCAAGACGACATCTCCAACTGCTTCAGCCTCTGCCATGACCTCAGTTCCCATGCTTAGGATTATCTCCCCATCACCCAGTTTTCTTGTCTCCATGAACCCCTGCAAATTATTGCAAGCATGGTTAGTGGATCCAGAATCCACAATCCATGAAACTGGAGAACAACTGGATGCTACAAGGAATTCCACTATATGGATTTGAGATATACCTGTCTTAGCCTTCTTGGGAGTCGCGCGGCAGTCGCCCTTCCAGTGCCCCTTCTTGCCGCATCGGAAATATTTTCCTTTGGGCTTCGCCGGACCATTCTGCTTAGGAACCTGCAACTGCATCTGGCCCATCTTCACGGGCTTCTTAGACTTTCTTTTCTGAAACTTGCCCTTGGCTTTCAGAGAAGAATTCTGCTTTACGTTCAGGGATTGGGCTCCTGCCTTCATCCCGTCCTCTATCACCTGGAGTGCCGCTAGGAGCTCTGCGTTAGACATCTCCAACCGGTTAAGGTTGAAGTTGGTAACGAAGCCCTCAAACACTCCTGACAGAGATGCGAGGAAAATATTGGTCTGGATCTCTGCATCCAAGATGACATCGAAGGAACCAAGCTCGTTCACATAGCCAAACAATTTCAGCATATGATCCCGAACTAAAGTCCCCTCTGCCATCTTCGTGGATACCAATTTCTTGATGGTCAGGTAACAAGTTACCCGACTACGACCCTCGAACATTTCCTTTAGGTAGAGCATCATGTCTGAAGCGAAGGCCATGTCTTCGACTTGCTTCTGAAGGACGGTCTACAAGGATGCCACTATGTAGCACTTGCACATCTCATCAACATCTAGCCAATCTTTCCATTCCTTCAACTGAACCTCAGTTGCACTTGGTCCCGGCATGGCCGGTTGAGGGGTACTTAGGGTAATTATGTGTTTGCCAACCCTTAGGACGAGCATCAGGTTACGCTTCCAGTCCTCATAGTTTTCGTCCCGTAAGTTTGTTATCATTAAGTATGGAGGCAAGGGGGTCGAGCTTGGTCATGATTTCTGTAAACAATGGTTTAAAGCAATAGTTCGGGTCTACTACAATCTATTTCATGGAATTTAGAAATAGATAATGTTTACTCCAGTCGCTATATCTTCACTACCTCAAGTGAAGACATCCAGGAATCTAAATTCCCTGGGCTCAAACACTGAGACTATCGGCCTTGAATTGGAGACAACATCTCGGTGAGAGCATGCAGTCGCTTCTGCCAACGGGGTTTTTATGACCCAGTCTTCATCAGAATTACCCATGGTAAACTGAAAGACCTCTCAGTCTCCTTTTGGCCAGCTTTATGTGACCCGCGTGCGCAGCAACAGTGGCTTCACACAAGCTTTCGGATGCTTCCCACAAATCTAGGTGGTATCGGTAGGGGGGTTCATAGGCTCCCGCGGTGCAGGAAAAAACCGTCACCCACTGCCACCGGCATCCTCCATGTCCCGAAGAAAACCACTAGGCGAACTAGCATGGAAGGAAACACAGCTCTCATCCGGTGGGAATATCGAACTGCGTACCTCCCACCTAGACCCTTAGCCGATTGATTATGGAGGCCAGGGGCTCTCCTTTGGAGGGAACCACTTACACATCCCTTCTTTATGAGGTTTTATGCATATCTAGAAAGGTCACGACCTTCTAGACTTAGACCCTGGTCTACCGTGCTCCCATTAGGATTACAAACCTTCCCGCAAAGCATTAGTATCCTCAGAAAATATCATAGTCCCTACCTTGAATACTCAGCTTTCGCCTTTCTTACAAGGATCACATTACATAGATTCCAAGGATCCCAATACTTCACTAGCTTGCCCATAATCCTAAGATCTGGAGCCTAGTCTAAGGTCAACGTGGAAAGGACTCCCACTACGATGACGCCTCGTTCACAATTTGATGCCTGATGTCATAGTAGACCTCATCTCATTACAGGTTTCGATGCTAGCCAAAAAGGGACATCCGACAACCTCTGCCGAACCTCAACCTAATGGTGGCATAACCAAATCGTGATGAGTTTATACTACCATCAAACGTCATCTAGAAACGGGTATCACACAATGAAATCCTAACCTAACTTGGTCGTTAGGACCACGTGGGGAAAGGGCATCCCACTAGGGTTATCATACTTCTTATGGAGACATTAGTTAATTATCTCTAAACAAATCTAACACTGCGTCTATCTCGGTGCACAATACTTGGCTACCTGAACTACCACGAGGGTGGTTACCGCCTTTTCTTTTAGCTAGCTACCGGATTCGCACGTGTTAGAACTATTTAGAGACACTGATGAATCCATAAGCTTAGTACTAACCCTAAGCCTGATCTAGAGACAAACTCACAAGCAAGATAATAAAATTATCATCGGGATTCTCTAAACAATAAGTAAAGAGAATCAACAGAAAAATATCCAAACTGAATCAAGTCTAGGGTCCGACCCCTGAACCTGAATAGCACAGCCAATATATCATGCTCTTCCGTTCTGCACGATCTCTGACGATGATCCCCATCATCGCCAACACGCACGCTTTCGCCGGGTCTTTGCATGCCATGGTACCGCTTGCCCGAACCGTGGATGAAGTATCATCTCCTTCTTCCTGTGATCGAAAAACTAACACGCTCTGAACAAGTGCTCGTTCGTGTATAATTTCGCTAGAAAGAAAAGGAAACAATCCTAAAAAACTGGCCAGGGAACCGAGGATGGTCAACCCCCACCCTCGCCCATCTAGAGCCTCAAAAAACACAAGCACAATAATAATCAATGCAAAAATTAAATCCGGGGTCCGACCCCCGGATGCATGCAATCATAGATTACTATTCAGCGCGGCACCTGTAAAAAGACGATACATAGCATAATCCATATGCATGATCTACGTCGAACCCCGACGAAAACATATGCCATCATATATTCACATGATGTTTTCACGAATTCATGCATGAAACATACACCAAAGCGTGCTCTGATACCAATTGTTGGAATTGGATCCGCTAATCAGAGTCACAGCGGAAGCAAAATAAAGATCCAAAGATCATACGGGGTATGTTTCATTACAATTTCGCTATGAAAACAATCTACATGCAAATCTACGATCTTAGCATATGTGCAGACACCCTAGAGGCATACTACGATCTACGGAAGACATGAATGCATCTACTTAGGTGTTTAGATTCATCATACCTTATGGATCTATGATCCGGAGATAACGGAATGATGAAGAATCGCACTTGAATCGCAAGGGAAACTGTCGGATAGCACCTTGTCCTTTGCGAATTGAAGAATCCTCGAAATCCCGTCTCTGAGTGCAAGGATTTCGAGCCGACGGAGGAATCCGTTGCGAAGACGATGGTGAGCCACGAGATCTCCTCCTCCTCTCTCTCTCTTCTTCCTTCTCCTTCCTTCCTATTCCTTCTCCCTTCTTCTTCCTCTCTTTTCCTTGGCCGAAACCACAAAGGAGGAGGACTAGGGGTTCAGATTTTAGAAGGAGAGGGGAAAGCCCATATAACCGGCCCCTCCCTCTCCCTATTCCTTTATAGGGCCGGTCTCCCATGGCTTCAAGGAAGCTAGGGCCGGCCCCTAGTAGATAGGGATGAGGGGGGGTCGGATTTTAGGGTATTCCAGTGTCTATCGTGAAGCCTGGACGAAAACGCCCTTCACGAAAAGTGGAAAACTGAAAGAGAGACTGAGTGAGGTGCGCTACTCGGAATCGAGTTCCGTCAGCGCCTGTGAGCTCCTGGAATTATTTCACTCATTCTAAGATCCATATTCAATGTGTTCTGAGCCATATTTCAATATTTACCAAAATACCCCTACGACCCGTAACACATGTGAATTAGGTTCTTTGGCTTCGGGCTTGCGCTCCATCACGCTACTTCGCATCCAACGTATCCAACTAGGTTGGGGAACAATTACTATATGCAACGACAGGGTGAAACCTTCAGGGTTCGGGATCTCTAGCTCCAACCGGATCCCTGATTAACAATTCCGGTGACACACCGAAAGTTCCGTTAATCAGCCCTAATCTGATTAACCCGCGTAGCCACCCAGAGTGCGACGCGAGTTGAACTCTAGTGATCCTAAACTTATGTTACTCCCTCGTAACCCTGTTCTCTACTATACTCTGATAATTCTTAGTCCCTCCTATTACTGGTGCCATGATACGACTCGGGCGGTGAGGAGCACCGTCAGATCCCGATCGATCATCTGACTAGGGTTTGATGACTTATCATCTATAACACCACACACCTTCCGGTGCTATGCCTAGCATCCGGAACATCGTCAGTCATACTGACAACCACCAGGCCTAGGTTAACTGTGTGGACAGATTGACTCATCAAAACGCACCCATCCAACACTGGACGTCGGATAACCTGTAGGGATTACATGTCACTCAAGCGCCAGCCGGGTAACCCAACGTACCGTGGTATTTGACTATGGAAGGTCCGCACACGTTGGCACATCAAAGCACCACACAACTGGTTGGCCCAGTGTACATGGTCCCTCAGGGTTAAGGACAGATTATCTATAGTAGTAAGATGGTTTATGCACCAGTGTCTGAATCACTAAACTGTGCACCGTCTTGGTTCCTGTTCAACACAATCATCGTGCTTGGTCAGGTGAATGGGAATCCCACGTTCCCGTGGTGGAGACTTCACCACATCCTCTACCTGCCAACAGCTTATTCTCGGTGAAGCGACCGGCATCACCTAAGCTGTGAACTAGTTCTAGGTCTACACAGAACTGGTCCACTGGGTATCCCAAGCATGGATCCTCCATGCGCCTCAGTGGCCTACTGTGTTCCCTAGGGTTCTTTTATTATATGAGTATTATCATATACCAGAGTAGTATTCTAATTAAAGCAATAACCAAAGTCATCTTTATTAATGTTAATACAGAAATTCCACGCTAAGGACACACGAGCTACAACAAGAGGGTCCATAGATCATCAAGCATTGCATGTGCAACGAAAGTGCCCAATGCACTACTATAAACACACATAAAGAATGTACTAGAATATTTTATATGTAAGTTAAGGCTCTATTTGGAATCTTAGATATGATTCTGATTCTGGGTTTCTTGGAACCTCGATTTTGGGCTTTGGTAAAATGGTTCCCAGGAGCATGTTTTGTTCCCTTCGAAGAAACGCTTTTTAGGATCCAAACAGGCTCTCAGCCTTTTTTAGGGATTCTGGACTCCCAGAATATCGGATCTAAAGTGTATTCAAACAGGCCCTAAGAGTAGAAAAGACATTCCCTTTTATTTCTGGGTAAACCTAAAAGTGACTTATACAAAAAAGTATGATGTGTAAACTTATATTAAAAAGAAACCATATATGATCTATTTCTTTTATGTGTTTCATCGAGATTCTTGGAACCTCGATTTTGGCCTCTGGTAAAATGGCTCCCAGGAGCACGTTTTATGCTCTTCGAAGAAATGCTTTTTAGGAACCAAACAGGCTCGCCACCTTTTTTCAGGATTCTGGACTCCTAGAATCTTGGATCTGGAGTGTATACAAACAGGCCCTAAGAGTAGAAGAGTAAGACATTCCCTTTTTATTTTTGTGCAAACATAAAAGTGACCTATACAAAAAAGTACGATGTGTAAACTTATATAAAAAAGAAATCTTATATGATCTATTCATTTTTTGTGTTTCATCATAAGATTTATTCTACTTTTATCTCCCATTTTAGTAAAAAAAAAATCAAATAGGAAATGTTTCTTACTGCTTTGAGACAGTTGAAAAAGATAAATTTGAATTTCAGCATTAGTCGCTTTTTGTGGGTATCCAATGGCAAGCTTTTTAATTATTTTGTTTTTTGAGAAAATTATTTTTTAAAATATTTTTGAAGTTTGAAAAGATTGCATGTTTCCCCCTCCCCCCCATCTAGAAAATTTTAGAAACGAACGACATTGGATTTCTACAACTCGCAAGAAAGATCAAAATAATTATGAAACCTTAAAAAACTTCTCAAAAAACCCAATCTCTATTCACCTGGGATTAGAAAGGGTTATAAAGTATTTTTGTTAACTCAGACAAACTTATATAGACTTTTTAGAATTTATATTAAAACAATAACATTTTAAAAGTTTCAAAAAAAACAAACCAACCCCAAAACCCTAACTTTCACTATATCGTATCGTTTATCGTACATATCGTATATTATCTCCGCATGATACAATGAAAAGTGATACATGAAAAAACTACTTACCCCGAAGCTCTTACCGATTCGTTCACACAGACTGACATGTCCAGATCACAATCGTCCGTTTCATCTAGCCCCGACCAATGAATCACACTCTGCCCTAATCATGCGACAGGCAAAAGGACGCTTTGATCATTATGTGTAAACAAATTTGCAGCATTTCTTATATACATACAATACATCCGTATCTTATCGTTTTTCTCCCGTATCGTGCCGTGCATCGTAAGGTACAAGCAACCATGTTCGATACCATAGAATATTCCATGCAACCATGTGCACTTCACTTTATTAGTTACTAGTTGTAATTATAAAAATCTTGGTTATCTTACAATCTACTATTTTATCGAAAACTATTTAATTATAAAATAAAATGAACAAATCATCGACCCTTTTTTTTATTTTTTTGGTACAAAAAAAATTGTTGGTACAAAAAAAAAATCATCCACCCTTTGACCAACTAGGAGTGGTAGACTGGTCACACGCAGTGGACCCCGTCGTCCACGGCTGTATTCAGTCCGCCATTTGCCAGCTGGAAGCGCGTTGGGACTTCAGGACTCGGTCAAGCCCACGAGATACCCCGATACATATTGGTCAACGCTCTGTCGAGTCAGCACACCGTTGAATCTTCACTGGCCTAACAGCAGGATGGGTCCCGCCGTTTTGTTTGAAAATACAATTATTTATCTTAATTTTATATAGGGGAAATTACACTTTACCCCCCTGAAGCTTAATCCAAACTCACAATACCCGCCAATAGTTAATAAGCTAGATTTTGATCCCTTTGACTTTAGTTTTGATCAATGTTTTAAATCCCGGACCGAACGGTTCAACCGCTAGACCCGTGAATCGGTCCAGATTCTAAGTATGAGAAACACAAAAATCAAAATTACTATAAATCCGACAAAACTGCCGACCCATCTGTTGAACCGCCAACCCACATGATCCATTTGACGGTTTAGTGAACTGTTGTTTATTAAAAGAGCGTTTGCTAGAAGTTAATTATTTTTAAGTGAGATTAATCTTTTTTAAAAAAGAAATATGAAATGTTTTTTATTTATTTTTAAAATAAATAATAATAAATTCGTTTAGTTATGATATCATGATGATGTCAATGTCCAACCACGGGTTGACCAAGTGCTTGAACCAGTGACCCGTGACCTAGTTCTTTTTTTCGGTTCAATGAACGGTCCGGTTTTAAAATCATCGGTTTTGATTAGATAGAAATTACTTAAAGAGAAAATTTATTAGTTTACAAAAGGGGTATTGTGCTACCATTGAAAGTTATAGGGACCGATTTGGAGCAAAGAAACCTTTAGAGGGGTTAAGTGATTTTGAACTAAATTTCAGGGGTAGAGTGTAACTTAACCTTTTAAATATTTTAGGATAAATTACACATAGTTCCCTGTAGTTTGGCTGATTATCACTTTCACCCTCCCAAGTTTAAAACCCTACAAATGCCCCCCAATTGTTTGAAAAACATACACATAGACCTCACTAGAGGATATGTTAGTGATATGTTTTTCAAGCTATATGAGGGCATTTGTAGGCCTTTAAACATTAGGAGTTGTAAGTGATAATCAGTCAAACTACAGGGGTCCATATGTAATTTAACTAATATTTTAATAGGTCCTTCCTCGAAACCGTTTCTCCGTGTGTGTGTGTGTGTGTGAGAGAGAGAGAGAGAGAGGCGGACGAACCCACTACTTATTCCTCGACTCCTCCTACTCCTCTTAATCTCTGAAGTGATATCTCCGGCTAAACTCCGGCGACTATCTCACCGGAATTCCGGCAGTGGAACACGGCGGAGAGATAGATAGAGAGAGAGAGAGAGAGAGAGAGAGAGAGAGGCGTTGGAAGAGGAGTATATAGCGTGCAGGGCCTTCTCTACTGCTGCATACGAGATGGAGAGAGGGGCGGGGAGGCGGTTAGGGGTGATCTGGAGGGCGGCGGCGGCGGTGGTGGTGTGGGCGGCGGTCATTGCGGCGGCGGCGCCGGTGGGAGAGGAGAGAAGGCATAGGCACGCGTACGCGGCGATGATGTACATGGGGACGCCGAGGGACTACGAGTTCTACGTGGCCACCGTGGTGATGATGAGATCACTCGCCGGGCTCGGCGTCGACGCCGATCGCGTCGTCATCGCCTCCGCCGACGTCCCCCTCCGCTGGCTCCAAACCTTGTACGCTCCTCTCTCTCTCTCTCTCTCTCTCTCTCTCTCTCTCTCTCTCTTCTCACTCCGCACGAATCTCGGAAATAGTGGCGATAATCTGTAGCGTTAATCGGGCATCCGACGGATGAGAAATTCCGACGGCGCGGAAGCAGGAGTTATTTACAAAATTACCAAAAGATATTTTGAACTAGGAAGGAGGAAGTAGGAACGTGTTGTGGCGTGCGGAATCTTTCGAGGAATCCGTCAAATATCTTTTTGTAATTATGTCGCTTTCAACGTCTGTCCACTCCGCCACCATTGGTCTGGCAAGGCCAGTTGGTCACTTGACCTCCTATGGTCAAATAGGTTGTGGCTAAGTGAAAGGGCTCGACACTGAGTGTAAAAGAAAGGATGAGGATGGGACTATATGGATAGAAGGGCGGCGTTCGATGTGTGACGACCTTCACGAGTCCGACAAGTGTGACGGCGAGAGGATAGGGGTGTGGGTTAGCTTTTCAGAATAGGATTGCCCTCAGAACAGAACCAACTCATGCGGATGTGATTAGAAACTATGCTGCCCCTAGTAAAATGTGTGCCGTAAATAGCCTGATCTTTGTTTTTTGTTCCCCTTTGGAGTCCAAACTCCTTGACTTTCTATTCCAATTTTTTGTTGGGATAGCGACTAAAGATATTCTCTGAGAGGGATTTCTCAACTATATATATATATATATATATATATATATATATATATATATATATATATATATATATATATATATATATATTGCTCTGACCCCGACATTTCTTCCTCCCCACCCCAAAATAAGTTTTTTTACTAAAATACCCCCACCTTCTTCTAGCCCCTCCTCTCCATCACCGGTTCCCAGACGCCGCCGACCTCCTCCTCCTCCATCCTCCATCCTCCATCCTTCTATTCCTCCTCGTCCACTGAATATGCGGATGTGATTAGCTGGCTAGGGACTTTGGACCAAAGGTGTCAAATGTCCAGTTCAGCTCATCCCTTTAAAAGAACATTAGCTATTTAGGGAATGTCGGGGATGCAAACAAATCTCAATACCCAACCCAACCCAACTCTGGATCGAGTTTGGGCTCATTTCATTGGAGGCCGGGTTGGAAAAAGCCAACCAAATCTAAGTTTGGGTTGCTCGGGCAACCCGAGCCAATCAGAACCCAAGTTAAGCGTAACATGTCTAGGCTTCATGAATCTTATTCCTAGAAATGCATGGATTCTATTTTCAACCCAAAGAGCTACAAACCCTCAATGGAGGTAAGAGATATCTTATTGGCAATGACTAAGAATAAAAATAGAACCTCTTGATGTTTACGCTTTAAAATTCAAAACTTTGATCAAGTAATAATATAAGCATTAACCGAACCTGCGCAACATGACCTAGCCCACCAGCTTGCGCTAACCATGTTTAAACAGAGCTTGGATTTTTTTTTCCCGTGTTGGGTAGTGCGGGTGAAGGTCAAGTTGGGCTGAGTTGCGGGTTAAGGGTTCTACAACTCGGATTGGATTTGGGTTGACTTGCAACCTGACCTAACCCGTCCGAGTTGCATACCTAGTTTTATGGATCCTCCACAATATCGGAAGATCGGTGATGATGTACAAATGTTTTGTCGTTGTTGACGTCCGCGTCGACTATCGCCGTTCGCTTGACGGAGTTGCCGACCCATTTGATCTACACTCATGGAAAAGAGGCGAGGCCCCAACTCCATGAAAAGTTGGGGGACCTGGGGACCAATTGGCTCATTCCTCAGCGAGTGGTTTTATCATTTTCTTTTAAAAATTAAATTATTTTTAATATAATATAAGATTGTAAGATAACTGAGAATTTTATAATTACAACTAGACATAATAAAGTGAAGTGCATGGGGGTTGTGAATGTTGCATAGAAGTAATTACATGTGCAAAAATGATCAAGCATAAGATTGAGGTCGCATCCCACTGGTTAATGGCCACGATTTTTGGATCGTCAGATCAAGAAAAAGTAGTGGAAAGTCTTTGACGGGTTGTTAGACGCTCTGGTAAGGCATTAAAGGACGGGATATCAGCTCAAGCCAACCAACCAGGGAAAAAGCGGGATTCGTCGTACAAGAATCTATTATGTTACGAAGTGACGCGACCGTACGTACTATAATAAAAAATTATTTAATACTGTTGGGATGATGAGACTGGAAACAAATATACCTTTACCCTCGAGGTCATTTAGTCTGCAGATAACGAGATGGGGAAAAAAATTTACCCTTGGGATCAACTTGTTAGCGCATAGAGCGGACCACCATGTTATAATTTGTGAGCAAAAAACATACTCGGTCGCATCGAGTCGTCACGATGACAATTAAACGGGTTTAGTGGGTTGCATGATCCTACCCAACTATTGGGTTTCCATACCCATAAAGGCCCAGACACGATGTGCACACGATGGAAAAATCGTGCGCACAATCCTACGGACAAAGGCAGGCATCAGAAGCTGAACAAAGACGATTAGACAGATCATGCACACGTTTTTGGGCATGCAGAACTTTGTGCACAAGATGGAAAATTTGTACACACATTTTTCTTGTCGCTGGTTTTTCAATCGTGTCATATTGTGTGCACGTTTTTCCATGTCAGACACAAAATTGGAGAGCCAAACTGGTCCCTTCATTCGGGTCTATGCCCATGTATATAAACAAGTACAAGAGGAGACGGAACCCCTGAGTATCCGAAGTGGGACTAAACCTATGCAGAGTATATACAACTATAACTAACATCCTCCCTTAGACTCAAGGTGAGTGACGTGAGTTGAATACCGAGAGTTTGTGAACACAATATTAGAAGCTGCAACATGAAAGGATTTTGTGAGAGAATCTGCAGTTTGTTTCTTGAAGGAGGCAAAAGGTAAGGAGATAGTGTGAGTAATATATACCTGGCGAGTATAGTAGCAATCAGTCTCTATATACTTTGTGCTTTCATGGAATACTAGATTGTTGGCGATCTGAATGGAGCTTTTATTGTTGCAGCGTAATGGTGTTGGTGTGGAGAGAACAACACCCAACTCACCAAGCAGGCATCGCATCCAGACGATCTCCGCAGTGACGGTTGCCATGGTATAAAATTCGAACTTAGCGGAAGATCGAAAAATTGCACCATGTTTCTTGCTACGTTAGAAGATAAGGGAATCACCAAGAACTAAGCAAACCCCATAGTTGAACAGCGAGTGTCAACATCCCCCCCCATAATCCACGTCGGAGTAGGCATGCAACACTAGCGGAGAGGTGGAAGACATAAGTAGCGACCGAGTCATCGTGCCACGAAGATAGCAGAGAATTCGGAGAATGGTTGCATAATGTGGAGAACGAGGTGCCTCAACAAACTGACTGATGATACCAACAACATAAGCGATGTCAGGCCTAATGATGGTGAGGTAGACAATCATTCGATAAGTCGGCGATATCTTGAGGCATTGTGTAGTGGCTCGCCATTAGTAGCAGAAAGGTGCAGATTTTGCTCGAAAGGAGTGTCAGCGGAGTGAGTATCAGTAAGTGCAGACTCTGCCATTCTCTCTGAAGTATATTTCTGCTGGGAAATCAATATCCCTTGGGCTGAGCAAGCAATCTCCAGACCAAAAAAGTAGCAAAGTGGTCATAAATTCTTCATCTCGAATTGACTCTAAAAATGACACTGGAGTGAGCCAATTGTGGCACCATCATTGTCGGTGATTAGCATATTGTCAACATAGAGTAGCAAATTGGCCAGACCCTGAGGCGAGGAACGGGTGAACATGGCCTATTCAGTATTATACTCGAAGAAGCCAGCAACAAGCATGGCACTATGAAACTGCTTAAACCAGGCACAATGAGATTTTTTAAGCCCTTATAGGGCTCTCTAAAGACAACAAACATTCCCAGGAAGAGCAAAGAGTCCAGGAGGAGGCGCCATGTAAACCTCCTCAGAGAGGGCTCCATAAAGAAATGCATTCTTTACGTCCAACTGATGAAGTGTTCATCCATGAACAGTGACTGTACAAACGGTGGCCATCCGGGCAACTAGAGCAAATGTCTTGTTGTAGTTAACCCCATGCTCTTGAGTGAAGCCTCTCACAACGAGACAAGCTTTGTGCTGCTCAATGGATCCATCTAATCGAGTCTTGATCTTGAAGATCCACTTGCAACTGATAGGGGAGATATCTGCAACCATGTTTGAGTCCGGTGAAAGGCCTCGAGTTCCTCAGCCATTGCCTATCACCACTCTGGAAACTAGATTACCTCTCTAAATGAATGGGGCTCCTGGTAATTGTGGATTACAAGAAAGACCTGAAATTGGGGCGAATATGAGGTAACTGCGAAATTTGTGAGTATGTTGGTAATCAATAGGGAGTTTTTTTCCTAGAGATTTGTGTGTACCTAAAAGTTAAATGTGATCAAGATGTCATCAGATATGTTCTACAAAACACATGCACAAAAATCACCAAAATAAATTGCACTAGTTGTGTTTGCGAAGTTGTTCGATTCAAGGGAATGTGTATTGGCCTCAAGTGATATAGAAAAGTAGTAATATCCATTCAATGTTGAGAGCTTAATGAGGCGTTTGAAGAGGGGGGGGGGGGCGTAGGCAACCAATAGGCATCATGTTGGGAAACTTACTTCTATTCTTTCTGGTTTATTATGTATTCGAAACCTAGATAAACTATTTTTAATATATTTGAATAATTGCTTCAAAGCATTTATAAAATTGTTTATTATGTTGTTAAGATCATACTAGTATATCATCAGTTCCTGCAAAAAAAAAAAAGTATATCATCAGTCTATTTGTTTTGTATTAAAATTTTTAAATGACTATTAAAACTTAGTAATACAAATTTGTTTTTTTAAACAAACAATTATATTAGAGGAATACTATGCAGCCTTGGAGGGGCTACTTTGAATCCATTCATGTGGGCTCTAAACGGTGATTAAGGGGGTCAAGAACAAAAATGGAAGACCACCCTAACCCCCCCATGAATTGCATGAGACCCTTGAATGGAGAAAGCCCCTGCGTCGTTGGACAATCCTCCACTAATGTTCATCGACGATGCTAGCCCCCCTGTGTCACTGATTGAATCCTAGTGCATGTTGTACATCACTTCTTTAAATTATGATCAACATTTTCTTGCTATTTGTATGGTTTTTGTGCCGTTCGAATAACATCTGAACTAGTTAATACCTTTTTCAGTATGTTTTTAAATTTTTTTCCCCCAGCTCCCATCCATTTCATTGTCAGGCTCTTTTTTTTATCATTTTTTGACAAAAACCCTCTATACCACATGAATGAACTTCCAATTGGTTCTTTACCACACCATCGATTGGTGCAAATCGTAAGCTTTGTCTATTGTATTAGGTGAGAATCTATTGTATTAGGTGATTCTCACCATACATAACATGAAATCATAAAATTAGACGAGCTATCATCATGTATGTTGTGGATCTGACTTGCTTTGATTGGTGTAAACAGGAAAGAAAACGGAGTGAAGGTTGTTACGGTGGAGAATTTGAAAAACCCATATGAGAATCAGGACAACTTCAACCCGAGGTTCAAGTTGACACTGAACAAGCTTTATGCTTGGAACCTCGTGCAGTATGACCGAGTTGTAATGCTCGATTCCGACAACCTCTTCCTGAAAAACACCGATGAACTATTCCAGTGCGGTCAGTTCTGTGCTGTTTTCATCAATCCCTGCATCTTCCACACTGGCCTCTTCGTCCTTCAGGTACGGCCTTCGCAATCTGTTTACTTCCCAAGAAAATTTTACTTGACATCTTTTATTTGATTTGTTTTACTTATCACATATGGATACAAATATTTTCGATGATCCTTTGTACTTCAAAGTGTCTTAACCCTAGAATTATTTCTCCTGGGCTGCAGCCTTCGAAGGAGGTCTTTCAAAACATGCTTCATGAACTGGAAATAGTGCGAGAGAACCCAGATGGCGCAGATCAGGGCTTTCTCGTTAGCTACTTCCCGGATTTGCTCGACCGTCCAATGTTCCATCCACCGGCCAATGGTTCCAAGCTTGACGGAACCTTTCGCCTTCCTTTGGGATACCAGATGGATGCTTCCTACTACTGTAAGTGCCTTAATTTCCTTCTTCCATCCCCCCCTCTGATCTCCCATATTCAAGAAGATGCACATTGCTTCCGCAGGCGTGGTCTGGTGTTTTAAAATAAGGGTAAATTACACATAGACCCCCTGTAGTTTGACCGATTATCACGTTCACCCCCCCATGTTTAAAACCCTACAAATGTCCGGCTATAGTTTCGATTTCCTTGCACAAACAACCCAAAGTGAAATGCTTGCATTTGTAGGATTTTAAACATGAGGGTCTATTAGATGTAGTGATAGTTTAGTTCCACATTGTATGTGGTATTGTAATGATGTGTGTTCTTTCCCTATATAAGGAGAGAGTCTTATGTAATATGATCATCAATACAAATGAGTATTCTCTCCGAAACCCTACTCTCTCTCTCTCTCTCCTGCTACATGATCAAACTAGAGGGGGTCTATGTGTAATTTACAAACATTGAACTTCGATGATTTCACAATTCTAGTAATTCTTATGACGGTTAGTTGTCCAGGAATAACAACTATGTGGGCTTGTTTGTGCTGCAGATCTGAAGCTTCGGTGGAACATACCTTGTGGACCCAATAGCGTGATCACGTTCCCCAGCGCGCCATCGTTTAAGCCCTGGTACTGGTGGTCTTGGCCGATCCTACCTTTGGGCCTCTCATGGCATGAGCAACGGCTGAAGACTCTGGGGTAAGAAAACAAGCATTCGAAACGAAAACCTACGAACTCTACGGTCTCACTGCACACTGTCGAATCATTGCACTAGTGCTAGTCAACTTGCTCTTTCTTACATTTTTGAATATTATTTGTCAGATCTAATGGTGTTTTCAGTCTTTTGAAAAAGATTTAACAAGTTCACAGGGTTTTTAGTCTAAAACATCATTCTTGATCTCATGTGTATGTGAACAGGTACAAGTCGGAGCTGCCGGTGATGCTGATTCAGTCTCTGTTGTATCTTGGGGTCATTGCAGTCACCCGGCTGGCTCGGCCCAGCTTGACAAAGCTGTGCTATAACCGGCGGCAGGAGAAGAGCCTCGCCTTCTCGCACACCATGCTGAAGGTGGCAACCCTGTGGTCCATAGCAGCCGCGTACACGGTCCCCTTCTTCCTCATCCCGCGGACGGTGCACCCCCTTCTCGGCTGGTCCCTCTATCTGCTTGGCTCATCAGCCCTTGCCTCCATCGCGATCAACGCCCTGCTGCTCCCACCTCTCCACGTCCTCACACCGTGGCTCGGGATCATGGGCGCGCTCCTCGTGCTGGCATTCCCTTGGTACTCGGATGGAATCGAGCGGGTGCTGGCAATTGTTGCGTATAGTGTCTGCTGTTCACCGATCGTCTGGAGGTCCTTGGTGAAGATGGTGGGCTCCTTGCAGGTCCTGATCGAACGGGAGGCCTACTTTCCAAGGCTAGGAGAGCCTTCGACACAGCCATCGGAGTTTAGCAAGAGCTATTGAGGCACAATGGGTGGAGCTATCATCAATGAGACAGAGAAGCTTGGGCTGGTTCGAGCTGTTGAGGCACAATGTGTTGTGTATTGTTATACCAACTCAAGCTCTGTGAGGATACAAGACTAGATTGATGGTTGCGTCCGGCATGGGAGGGGGATTTGTTTGTATCTTTAAATTTTTTTTCCCCCCCCTCTTTGATGTGTTAAAAACAATATTTGTATTTATTACACATCACTAATTTCGTCCGTCGATATCCGAGCAATGCTGCTGCTGATGTACCTCACCAATCTCCCAACATAGAGGAACTGTATCAAATATTTTGGTCCTTTTGCTTCACTGCATATTTTATGAAAAAATCTTTAGTCCTCTCCGAAAATTTTATCCGTAAGTGAAAACAATGAAGTCGGAAATCGATTTCACTCGAGTAGTAGGGACTAGGGAGTACAACAGCATAAGCCCTCTAAGGTGACTTCCAACACCCAAGAGTTTTCAAGAATTCTGAGCGAGAAGTCAAACCTAGCTAGCCAATGAAGCTTTACTCTTAATGTTCTTTTGATCTACAAAGCTCACCTTTTTCATGTACCATACCTGACATTTGATAGATCACTCATATATAGTTCCGCATTTCGAAGCTCAACCTTCATCCTTTTGGACTCGAGCGAGGTAGCCTCTCTGTGACCAAATCGTATAGGTTTTTATTTTCTCGGTTCGCTTCTCTCAGTATACCGATGCTTCGGTTCGGATATACCGTTTTGATCGGGTGTTCTGGGGCACGGGAGCAAATGCGAAATCCCATGAGCTTGAAAAAATGTCTTGAGACCATGACTCAATTACTCATCCCCTCCATCAGTTTGGACAATCTTTACATAGGCAGCAAGTTGCTTTTCAACGAAAGGGATAAATGTGGCAAACACAACTCCGACTTCAGATTTTCGATGAAGAGAAAAATATCTGACGAACCAGGAACATTCATCAAAAATAACAAGATAAAAGCGATAACCATCAATCGAAGGAGTTAAGGGTGGGCCGCCAAACGTCACTATGCAATGTATTGAGAACTTGAGGTGAATAAACTTCAAGTCGAGTAAATGGTAATTTAGATGTTTTGCCAATTTTATAGCTATTACAAACAATTTTTGAAGCTTGTTTATTTGGATCAAATAAGGGACAAAGAGTCTTCAAAGCATGAAAGGACAGGTGTAACATCTGCCCCAAACACACAAGATTTTGTCCACTTTGCCCATGCCCGCACGAGGACTTCCCAGAGGGGTCACCCATCATATTACTACTCTCGCCCGAGCATGCTTAACTACGAAGTTCTTACGAATTCTGTAGCGGCACAAGGTTTTAAAACGCGTCTTCTATATTTGGGAGGGAAAATCATATAAGTAGCTCATAATCTCCTTATCTCCAGGCGATGTAGGGCTAACTCGTGGCCTTGTACACCTCACCTTACCTCATCCATCTTAGCATTATAGCCTCAAGAGTCTTGCCTCTTAGCTCTTGGATCTTGGTTATCACAATCCACCCCCTTAAAGAGCTACACGTCCACGTGTAGGGTTAGACCCCCCATTGCAAGGAAAACCGGCTTTGATACCATTTTGTAACATCCGCCCATAACACACAAGATTTTGTCCACTTTGCTCGTCCCGCACGAGGACTTCCTAGGGGGGTCACCCATCCTAGTACTACTCTCGTCCAAGCACACTTAACTATGGAGTTCTTACGAATTATGTAGCGGCAGACGGTTTTAAAACGCGCCTTCTATGTTTGGGAGGGGAAATCATATAAGTATTTCGTAATCTTCTTCTCTCCATGCGATGTGGGGCTAACTCGTGGCCTTGTACACCTCACCTCACCTCATCCATCTTGACATCATAGCCTCAAGAGTCTTGGCTCTTAGCTATTGGATCTTGGTCATCAAAAGGGGTATCCTAAATGATTATGCCATATGTTGCCAAGCCTGACCGCGAGGTGTAGGATGGATTCCATTTTTTTTTTGCCCGCGTCCTCTTGAAGCAGAGAAGGATTGGCGACTGTAGCCATATTGGCCACGATCACGATTATATATGGAGGCCACCATGATGGTCCCACCCTGATGCACGAGTTGAGTACAGGGCGGTGGTAGGGCTGGTCTTCAATTGAAACTTTTGAATTTGAAGTTCAAAATCAAATGGTAAGCCAGTTACCTCTCCTACGGTAGGAGGATCACACGTCGTATTGATCGAGGAAACAATTGGATCAAACTTGAATCCAACACCATGCATGATGACATCTCATATTTGACATGGTTCCCAGCACTTGCAAGAAAATATGCAAGAGACTTGGTCCCTCGTACCTATTCAGAGATGGATTGAGACCGCTTTTGGATGGTCTATAATTTCTTCTTCTTTGTGCAATATACAGAAACATATAGTTGTGCACATCATCTCAAAAGTAATGACTTGCGAGAGTGGTTCGTCAGAGAGGCAGTTCAGCACATCGTCAAGAAGGCGATGACATCAGAGCACCGGTAGAACATGAGGTTTCCATTTGAGATAATTTTTTGTGATGAGTTTGGAGGAGATTTCTAAAGTGAAGGCCTTCACCACGGTGAGGGAGGAGCACCCATTGCCACACTCTGTGGAACAAGAGGATTTAATGTTGGTGGAATTGGTTGGAGATGAGAAAAAAAAAAACTTGATCAAAAACAGGTATAACTCTGATACCATGTGGGATAACAACAAGACAATGAGAAAAGTGATCATTATGATCAAAAAAAAGTGCCACGTGACATCCATTTAACCCATGGAGTAGGTAAGTAGCCTACTCCATGGAGTAGGCTACCCTTTCCCATATATATATATATATATATATATATATATATATATATATATATATATATATATATATATATATATATATATGGGGAGGGATACTCTTACTCATGGCCTCTTTCTTACTCATATAGTTACTTATGATCCGGGCCGTCCATTAGATCCCGACGTACTGGTCGGATTAGATGGGGAGTTAAAGCAATGATGTCCGCATTAAATGTGGACTTTTAATATGAGCTTTAAATACGGGCATTTAATGTGGACACCATTGCTTTAACTCTCCATCTAATCCGAACCGTACGTCGGGATCTAATGGACGGCCCGGATC